>CM053507.1:109418998-109726307 GCA_028627145.1 Eidolon dupreanum
GGAGTTTCAAGGTTTATTACGTAGCTCCCCGCCCCCATCCCTGTGTTTTCTGAGTTGCCTCCCTCCCATCCTCAGTTGTGCCTGTTGTTCACCAGTCCGTTATTTCTCTGGTTTAACTTTAAAATCTCCCCTGTTCTGCCAAGGTTGGGGAGGGACTTTCAGAGGGCTAAAGGAGGAGATGGAGAGCTGGGGGATGGAGTGGGGTTTGGGATAGGGTTGGGGAGAGTCTGTTTAATTCCTCTACTTTTGCCTAGCTCTGTGGCAGGACTCACTCAGTTTACTTTTTGAGTCTTTCCCTTGCAGACAGTTGTAGAGTGGAAAAAGTTGCAACTTCAAATCAATTACCAACTATTCTACCCCCCAAATCTTTTAACAACTCAAGTCTACCGTACCACCTTTCTCATTTTTTGCCCTTGTGGGTTTATGCCCCTTGTCCATTTACTTTTGTTTTAATGAGGTTTTTGGGAACAGGAGACAGATGCAAGTGTATAATCTGCCATATATGACCACTATCTCAATGTAGTTTCTACAGAAACAACTAGTCTTCTTTTGGCATCCCATTTTTGTTTGTTTATATAATGCTTAAATTATGTAATTACGATTATGACTTGAACTGGCATAAATAAATTTAAGAACAAACTCAACTGATGCTTGGTAAATATACAACTCAGTGAGAACAGAAGTATGTGGGCATCAGTTAATTTATTTTACAGAGGAAATGAACATTATGGTTAGGTTGCGCAATTGGATTAAATGGAGATTAGTTAACGGAGCTTTGGCTTTAAATAAAGTGAATATAAGACATTTCATAAAGAGAGTTCATTGTTGAAAGTCCAACAATTTGGCTTCTTATAAAACCAATTTAATTTTAAAGAAGGTTATCTTTCTTAAAAAATTCAAAGGAGCAAATGCTTTTCCAGAACCAGGCTCTTTTCTGCACTTTGAGGATACTGTCAATGATTGATGAGTTCAGACTGACCTCTTGGACTCTGGACCTTTGTCTGTCCTAATAGCCCCAGCCTACCTCTGCCTTGATCTCCTAGTGGACTTCTGATCTGCTTTGATCCCAAAGATCTTGGTTTGCAGCAGTGAACTGACACCTTACAATTCCTCTGAGGCTCTCCTTCATAGGTACCTGGTTCCTCTAGTCCCAGCTTTTTGGGGATTCTTCAGGGCAAAACTGACATGCCTTCCTATTGGCTTCCTCCTTTGCAAGAAGTCAGGTTTCAGCTTCTCTGCTCTAACTCAGTTACCCACTCATCTATTTACTTTCCATCTTCCAAACTTCTAATATTTTTTCGTCTGTCTTCTCCCATATATGTAGCTTTAAAAAAATTATTATTCCTCTACTCAGTTTAATGGGAGTTCTGAGGAGAACAGAATTACTGCTTTAGTAGTTCATGTTTGACCTTCTACTATTGTGGCTTCCCATTTTTAAACCCTGATCTCCTGGTTCTCTAGAAAATAGTAGCCTCCATTTTGAGCCTTCTAGACAATTTTTAAAAATATCTAACCAGCCTTTTCCTGGGACTGCACAGCAGAGCCCTATTTGATCTGTGGTTAATGTGCTCTTAGAAACAAGTCAATGTGAATTAGCTTTTATAAATATCAATTAAAAGTTAGGGAACTTTTTAGGATAAAGGTTAAGTGTAATTTGTTTAAAGTCAAGCTTACCTGATAAATTTCCTCTTGATTGGAAAATAAGACTCATAAGGTCAGATGAGCTTTTCTCCTTTGGCTATGAAGAGAGTATTTGGACTGGGAGTTAAAATTTTCTTAAAACAAGAGGGTGGTTGTAGCATTTCCTAATCACAGCAGTTATTTTTTATACAATTGCATGGGCACTTTAAATGTCAAAGATGCTTTATTGGAAGGTGGGTAGAATTTAAATAATTCTTTTCATTTGTTACTGCATAAGTATAATCAGTTCCTTGAGGACTGTCAGAGAATGTTTCTGACATATCTTAGCATCTCTGAGTGCCAGAGTAAGGGCTTACCATAAGGATGAAGTGACTGTGTGAGCTCATTTAACTTTTATAACAAACTATGAAGTAGGAACTATTGTTACTCTGATTTCATAGGTGAGAAAACCGAGGTATGAGTTACACAGCTCCAGTAAGAGGTACAGCTTGAACTGGCTTTCCTTGGCTGATTAACCATGCTGGCTAGCTCCTACCCTCGTATCCTGCAGCATTTGCCTTCAATGAACAGGTAACATGCTTTCTGGAGAGACAGATCTGGGACTTCATGGTGTTTACAAAGTAGGTCGTATGACTGCTTGCTAATAAATGTTTGATGAATTTGTACCGTGGTTATCTTCCACTGTAACACACTACCTGGAGCAAGGCTGTGGCGAAGCTCAACCTATATCTTGACTGTTGGAGGCTACTGAAGTCTGCCCAAAAGAAGCAAATAAATATGAATGACCAAATAAATTTAGGCTAATTTGTAACCTCCTCCTTCCTTAGTTATCTCTAACTGGAAGAAATCTAGTCTCAGAGAGTCAAATAATGTGAAGATTTATCACATGCTTCTGTGTGACTACTATTGGGGCTACAGTCTCTGACACAAAGCCCTCCTTGCAACGCGTGAGCACTGAAAACACAGGCAAAGCCTATGGGCTAAAATTTGAAACAACTAGCAGTTAGAAATTTAATATTGTCTCCAAGCACTGTAGATCTCCTGGGTATTTCCAAATCCAGTGGGAAGGGAGTTACGACCAAAGTCACTGAGGTTAAAAATAATCGTAGCTGTCAAGACAGCCCCTCCGCCTTCTTTCTGGTTCGCTGTCGAGGAAATTGTGCCCCAGCGACCCTATCTCTCTCTGCATCTATCTCATGTGTCCCCATAGGATGCTCCCCCATCTCAAGTAGCTCTAAATTCCAAAAACAGGAGATTTTCGGCTTAGCTGGTTGTTTCGCAACACAGTAATCTGTTAATTAATTGCCTGTGAATTACAGATATATTTAGATTTTGTGGTAAGAAGCACAGAACTGGTATTTTTAAAATGTCTTAAAGAGTGAAAAATATATATGAATATAATTAATCAAGAACAATAATCTAAGTATTGAGTCTATACAATCCCACACAATCGATGACACTCTACACCACACTCCCCAGACTTACTTCACACAAACTTTTAAGTTTTAATTTCACAGTAATTTGAAAAGTGATACATACAGTTAAGGTAAAATTTAGAGTTTTTTTCCTCTTAGTTGATGTAGAACAGGCTGTCTGATAGAACTTTACAGGAAGTTCTAATCTGTGCTGTCTAATAAGGTAGGCATTAGTCACGTATGACAAATGAAAAATTGAAATGTGGCCAGTGCAACTGAGGAACTGAATTTTAAATTTTATTTAATTCATTTAAATTTAAATAGTGACTTATGACTAATGGTTACCATATTGATCAGAACAAATCTAGAATATGGAGATGACCTTATAACAGGATCATCTAGGTTATGTTGCAGCCACAAAGAACCCTAAAATCTTGGTGATATATAAGAACAAAGGTTTATTTCTTGCTTGTGTTACCCATTTGGAGTTGGCTGGGGACTCAGGTGGATAAAGCAGCCGCCATCTCACATTGGCAGTCATTATGGAGAGTTTTGCACCAGCACTTAAATGCTCTGGCCTAGAGGGGATGCACATCACTTCTGCTCACAGTTCACACAGTCCCAGTTAGCCAGGGAGCCAGGGGTGCAGTCCTAACTATGTGCCAGGGGCAAAAAGCCTCAGTAATGACTGCCACAGACATTAGCCTCCCTGTTAAAATAGGGAGGAGTCCCCAAAGGATAAAAAAGTAGTATTACTTGCATTTTCTTGAAAAGTGGAGAATTATGTTTTATTAGAATTCAATTATCCTTCACCTCCTTGATACTCATTGTGCAGCTTTATTAAAACCAGGTAAAATGTGAAAAGTAACTCCAACATTTTGATAGAGAGACTTTATATAGATTATGTTAGAGCTGACAACAGTCAGCATGTCTGTTTAGTTATACATAGGAATATCATTTAATATTTTATAAGCTCTATGATGTAAGGAACAATCAATGGATTGTTCTTTTTATGTTTGGGATGAAAATGGAAGAAAATGTATTTGTTACTTCTCCTGGTGCAAAATATATATGGTACATTTTTCACTAGCAAGGAATAAGAAGTCCTTTTCTTTCTTTAAAAGTAATTTTCTTACTAGGAACATTTGTAGATTGTGGTTACGTAAAAAAAAAAAAAAAAAAAAAAAGATGAAAAATTAAATATTTATTAGCTGGACAATAGATTCTTTCCAGACTACACTGTGGAATCACAGAATCATCTAGTCAAACATGAATGGCATGTCTTGATTCTTTCTAGAATATCTACAATATTGTTTGGACACTCAAGACACAGGAAAGTCACTATCTTCTATCTGATAACAAACGTCCTATAAAGCAGGAGTGACAGTATCCTGATAAGAAATGCTTCGATATCAAGACATGGAAAAATAGCACTTGACTGCTAATAATAAATTACACCAAAGTTACAAATGAAAACTAACCTCTGGTGAATGATATTAAAGATGATGATGATTTTTTCATATGCTGAAAATGTCATGATTATGAGAATACTATAGAACCTAGAATGTAATTGAACCACACTTGAGAGAAATTTTGAACTAAGCATGCATATCAGGCTACCTAGTATAAATAACAACTAAGTCATTCTGTCCCTTAGCAAAACACAATCATATAAGCCATTTATGCAGCACAGCATTTGTTTTCAGTTTCCAAGATCTATCTGAGTAGTCTGCAATTGGTGGCAAAGGATGAAAGAGAAGGCTACAAAGATTGAACAAAAAACATGCACTGTGGTATCCTTTATTTAAAAATTGTGAGCTAACTACAGTTGTAGTGTTCTCATTTACCATTCTGATGGCATAATAAACTGGGAGAACATTGACACAATTTCAAGAAGGCATTAAAAACTTGTAAACAAACGTACACACTACACATGCACGCACACATACAACATACACACACACAAAGATTATAGTAAGCAAAAGTGATGAAAAAAGCTTTGAATGCTCTAAATCAAATTAAAAACCCTTTGTTATAATAAACTGTGGCAATACTGTGGCTGTTATGAAAAATATAACTGTTTAAAAAGCAAACAAAATACTGGCAATTTGAAACTAGCAGCAAAAAGCAGGTAAGATAGATGACTGGAAGATAACATAAGACTAAGTAATATCAAAATACTAATGTTGATACTGTGTAGGATTGCACTGAAGTAATATAACGTTAGTTCTTAAGGAACTGTTAAAAAAAAGTCCCTTGAAATATTAAATTGCTGCACTTTACAAACAGTGGAAAAGAAAAGAGTATTTGGAATGTTACACACACACGCAGAGGAAATGTATTAGGCATATCAGTTTATGGTCTTTGTTTATGACCTTCAAAAAGTTTTGTAAAGAAAATTTTAAGTGCCAATGTAGTGAAACAAAGTTAAAAATTCCTAAAGATGCAAGTCTGAGTGCATTTATCAGATCTAAGAACATAGTTCAAGGTTGGGGGCAAGGCATGATTGATGCACATTCAAGAAAAAAACAAAAAACAAAAACACAGTGGAACCCATAATGGAAGAAGAATTCTCTGCAGAGTGTTTAGAATCAAAGTGTATTAAACTCAGACTATCCTGAAGGAGACTCCAAAGTATGTAGAGTTCTACAGCTTTTCATCAGTTGAAATGTTTCATAGTGGCCAATAAATAATTAAAACTAACTTTTCAGCAAACTGATTTTTTTACACAAACACAAAAACCTTTACCATGGAGGCAGAGCTGATATTCTGTAACAGCACAAATATAAATCCTGGTTTCAGAAGAAAAGCACATTAGCAAGGATTTTTTTTTTTCACAGGTTCTTAAAAAATGTCTGAAGCTGCTAGACATCTGCAAAGAGGGGATAAGTTTAGACTTCCTACTGATTTTGGAAGAAAGAAGATTCTATTTTCCTAAGGAAGCCAGCCATCCATGAGCAAGGAACCTGTCTTCAGAATCTAAGAAGTGTAATGTCCTTAATGCTTAAACTCATGGCAAGTTCAGATCCAGGAAAACTGGCAGGTAGAATGGGCAAAGTGAAAAGTCTGAAAGTCTCCACATACTTTGGAATAAAATGTGTCTCGTAAGTTAAAATGGCTCAACTGCTTTCAGAATGAAGTGCAGCAGTACTGGAGAAGGCCCAGTTCTCTGGGGTAAGGAGCTGGGAGAGAGAAACTTCCATCTCCAGGGACCCTCTGGGCTGAGCAGTGGCCACAGGGCCTTATTTTTCATGAATGCTTTCAGTTGGGGAATTTGTGATTTTGCCCAGAAAAATATATCTTTTTGGTTACTTTGTCTCTAAAATCAATTGCAAGTTACTGGTGATTTCCCAAAATTAAATCTAGCTGAACTACTATTTTAAGGTGCCAGCTAATTCAAATTAATGCCCATCAATGACGCTGCTAGGTATCAACTGCTATTGCTGAGAGTCAACCCCGAAATGGCCTAACTAGATAATCTATCACACTAAGTGTTTTTACTATCTTGGATTTTTTGAGCTTTAGAGAAATAGTCTTTGTAATATGACTTAGAAACTGCTTCTCTCTGGCTTTGTTTCACTCTTCCTCTTCTTCCTCTTCCCCTTCCCCTTCTCCTTCCTCCATGGTTTCCACAATGAGCTCGGCTGTGCAGGTGGCTTCTCCAAGACTGTTGACAGCCTTGCAGGTGTACTTGGCATCGTCATCCCCGCAAACATCGCTAATGATTAAAGAGCAGTTCCCATCCTCATCGTAGTCTATCTGGAAGTGGCGAGACTCCCTGATCGATTGGTCATCTTTGAACCAGACAACCTCAGGGTCTGGATATCCTGCATCACAGGGAGAGAACACAAGTAGCAGAAACTGTTTTTTAGAATTTCTTGTCAATTCATGCAAGCAACTCCCAAGCTACTTCTATTGATTAAGGTGGTAAAGGGAAAAAAATCATGATGTTGACTTTCACCATCTGTTTTGATATTTACATTTGAATATGGGTATGTATGATAAATACTAATATCTGAAACTCCACATAATGTAATTTGCAATCATCCCATTTCCCATCCATGTGGGGTTTGCACCACCTCCCATCTTTATACAGATACAGAGTTCTACCTGGAACACTGCTCCATCTCCAACTACATGCCTAGACCTATATCTTTTGGGATGAAAAGAAATTCATCTTGTATAAAAGTTGAACATAAATAAATTTAAACAAAAAAATAAGATTCAGAATAAATGGGCACAAGGGATCTTTAGCGGGTGATGAAAATGTTCTAAAATTGGATTGTGGTGATGATTTGCAGTTCTGTAAATTTACTAAAAATAACTGAATTGTACCTTAAAATGAGCGAATTCTATAGTAAGTAAATTATAACTCAAAGCTGATAACAGCTCTATAAAGCATAAGTTAGAGGAGCTGATAATATTGCTAAGAAAAAGAAAGCAACATTTGTCTTAGTTTGAATCAAGGAAAGATAATCTACCTGTAGATAACTGGAAATTGACCATATTGATAAGCCTCATTTTATGAATTAATCATGTTTCTGCAAAGTTTAGCATTTATATATACATGTAGTATGCCTCTAAAATATATAATAATTCTAACTGATTTGTTCTTAAATTGTGGGGAAGTATTCTTACAGAAAAAAAAAAATTGTAGCTCCAACCTGAATAAAAATTACAAGAATTTAAGAATTCTAACATTCTTTTAAGTAGAATTTTGTTTTAATCAACAGAGTCCAAATGCTTTAATTTCTCCTCAGCACTCCAAAGTTATGCAAATACAAAAGAAATAATCCCAAAGAGAAAAGTAAGTACAAAGATGACAATCATTATAATATTTTTTTTAAAAAATAGAAAAAAGAAAGAACTTCGGAAGACTCAAAGACAGTGGTGATGATGGAGTTATAAGCAGTGGCTTAGAGTTTTCAGTAGAACTCCCAATCTGAGCACTTCCATACTAGCGAAGGAAGCACATCACATTGTTTTTTAGAATGAAAAGAGAAAAAGATAATGGTGGGCAAGGCATTTATAAGGATTTTGATAATATAATGACATGGGAGAAAAATTGTTCACTCTTAACTTTAGGTTACTTTACCCAAAAGGCATTATCTAATCATACTGCTGGAGAATCTTACAAAGTAGGAAGCATATTTTGTTCTGACTGCTGTCCTATGCTATGCAGTATTGGGAAAGTTGCTAAATGAACATCTGAGCTTTACTTGGTCAGACCAAAATGGGAGATAACACTACACTCTAGTTGGCACACAACAGTCACAGGCTTGAAGCCTGTCTTAGCTTGCTCTTTGTCTTTCTAATTCTAGTCTAACTGCAGTCTGTGGAAACTGAAAAGCCTTGTGTCGCCAACACTGTTAATTTCTCAGGTGCTATGCTAAGATCCCTTAAGGTCCCTTGAGCTCTAAAAACTTGTGATTCTACTGGCACGTTATCCCTGGCAGGCAGAGACACGCAGAGAAGAATGGATCCCTCTTTTGAAGTCACACTGGATGCTCTCTCCCTGTACTTATAAACCCCACAGCTTTTCCCTTGATTCCATGACATCTTCAAAAGACTTAAAAGGTTTCCCCTTTTCATATATGTCATCTCACAGAATCCCCAGAGCCACTCAGGGCATTAGACTTTACCTTAGAGGTGAGAACCTGAGGTTCAGAGGTTAGATCACTGCCTAAGGTCACTCAGCCCTTTGATAAGCAGCAGAGCTGCCAATTTCACATCTACGCTCTTTGTGCCGATGTCCCTTTGAGAGCCTCTTGTGTGCACATGCTTCACAGAAGCTTGCAAAATTCATTTCATTAAGTACATTCCATAGCCAAATACATCCGTGAGAAATCACTTTTAACCTGGGTCTAGTGGCTGATGTAAGTGAAATATCAAATGTGCTCACAGGTAAGTCATGAATGGCAGTAACCTGCAGGAGGCAGAGTGGAGGCTCTGGGCCAACCCCTCATAACTCAGTTTCCTTTATAGCCTGACTGCTCCTAATTGCTCTCAGGCTGCCCAGAACTAACATCTTGCCCGGAGCACACAGTCAGGGCCCACCAGCCAGCCAAACCTCTTTTGTAGTAAAGGGAAGAAGAGCTATAACTTACCTTCAATCTTGCAGTCAAATCTAGCAGCACTTCCCTCCACGACTTCTAAATCACGAATGGTCTTAGAAAAATAGGGTTTTACATGGGGCTTTTCCTCGGCAACAGCCTCCAGGAAAGCTTGGGAGACATCTCCTGGAAGACAGGGAAGAAGACATGGTCATATCTTCATTCCTTATTCTCGCTTCTTCCCTAGTTTAAAAAAGCTGACTTAAATTTTTCTAAAGTAGCTCTAATTTAGCAAATAATTTAGCTTAGATGACTGAATCATAAGGACACCTTTCTCCTGGGGATTGGTTGGCCTGCTGCCAAATAGTTTTGGCAGAAGAGAAAACTGTGACCAAACGGGGAATGTTTGGACTCCCTCCTTCTCTTATGCTGACACATTGAAAATAGAAATAATCTTTAAAAAGGACTTTTGGATGCATTTCATGCCGTTTCAAGATTCAGTCGAGGGTATTTAAGAAGGATGGAACCACACCAGCCTTCCTGATCTCTGTACCCTTTTGTCCTCCTATAGTAGCAGGCTCTTCCCTGCTCCTTAGAAGGGAGGAGCCAGGTCCTAGAAGCTTCTTTGACTCACCAGTAGTTTCATTCCACTCACTTCTATCGCCTTCACATTGTATGACTAGAGACCAGGATTTGGAATCCGTCCAGGGAAAAGCCGGAACTTAGAGGGGCTCCTATATCCTCTCCCTCCTCTTCAGGCTATTTGTGGGTCATCTGGGAGCAGCAGGAATGGACCAGGAGGGACCAGATCCATGTGCTGCAGACTCTCCCTGGCTACATCAGAGCAGCCCAGCAAGTAGCTGTGCTAACGACACTGCCTTTGCACACAAAAAAGATCTTGCCTCAGCTGCTCACCTTTGCATACCAACAGCAGTAGGCAGCAGAGGGTGGAGGGGTGTCTGTGGCCAAAAGAGGCATCTTGAGAATATAAGCCAGCCCCGGCATGCATCTGAAGCAGGAGGAGGCCGAAGCATTCACTGATATGGATGGGGCAGCATCTCAAAGGTGGTGGGCAAATAACTGACCCTACTGGTCCCTAGGAGGGGCTCTGACAGTTACAGTCTACCCAGTTCAAATGACATGTTTCAGCATTATGAAATGTGCCAAACAAATATGGACTATATGAGTTAATTTTTGTTTAAAAGAAAAACACAAAGATGATAAAATAGTTTTTAAAAGTACACTATTATATGATTTAAATTTTATGTTTGCCTATCAATGTAAAAGTATCACTTTTGTAATGAGAATAAGAGAAGCTTGTAATATAGCCTTTGCTAATTCCTATGTAAAAAAGAATAGCAGAGATCATCTAATTCTATTAGACAGATAATAACTTTCCCTTTGAAAATTCTTAAACCTAAAGTTAAACAATTAAAAAGTAATTAATAGACTTAATAATTGTCTGAATTTTATCTTTGTAGGTTGTATTATCAAAAAACACTCCCCCCCCCCCCCCAATAAAACCCCTCAAAATGCCTTTCCCTCATCCAGCCCTTCCTTTTTTGCCAACTGGTTGGAGAAAATCTTCCAGGAGCACCTTACCTTCAGATTCTAGTTTTTCTGCGTTGAGTGGGCTGGTTGGTGACCCTGTCGAGGATTTCCTGCCGCTGAGCCCTGAGATCATTGCCATAGAGGACAGTCTTCCGATGGCTCTCACAGCATTGCCCGTTTTCTGGAAAATAGACACTGGGGTTGGACTTAGGCAGTGTCCCTGGTTCCAGCTGGGCAGTGGGACTCAGGGAGAAGAGCCCAGCCCAGGAGAAGCAGCCGTCCTATAACGAGGGCCTCCGGAGTGCCGAGGTTCTGCTAGAGGAGTGAGCCCAACTTTGCTCTGCTCAGCACTCTCAGTGTGTCAGAAGATGTTCAGAGAATGGAATGGGGCCTGGAATTGATGTGTGCGTTAATGTGACTAAACAAGGTCAACATGAGACAAAAACCTTTTTCAAACTGTGCTTCAACTCCCATAAAAGGGATAGTTTATATAAAGCAACTGCAGGCTGAGACAGCTCCAAAGACTTATTGCTGCTGGGGCCCAGTGGGGCTGTTTCTCGTAAAACAATGCTAGTGATAGGATTTTAATTGGTCAAGAGAATAGTTACTACAGATCCCACAGATCCTGATTCAAGGGGGAAAAAAAGCATTCTATTGACCCCGTGCAAGTTGCTTAACCTCTCTGGGCTTTAGTTTCCTTCTCTGTATAAGGAGGGGTTGGACAAGATGATCTTCAAGATCTCATTTAGCTTTGTTTATGATTTCAGATACTTAAGGGATTTTGAGAAATTGGCTGGCCCCAGCACAAGTCTATGAATGCACAGGGAAGTTATAGAGGGGGTGCTCTTCCCTGATGTACACCCAGGTAACAAACAAAACAAAACAAAACAAAAAACCAAAAACCGAAGAAACAGAAAGTAATGGTACTCTGCTTCTCTGAGATGAAGCACCTTGGGAGAGGACAGAGTTTCTTCTGAAAGGGAGGCCAGAACTTGAGATGAAAATTTCTTTGTATTGTGAAAATTCTACCAAGTATAGGGTTTTGGTCAAAAAATTCCCAATAGTATACAATGTACATATGTTTCTCACCCCTTTTCTAAGGTCAATGGAATGACTAAGATAAGAAACTAAGGCATAATCAACTCTTTCCATCCCTGCACCCAAAGCATCTTTCCAGGCATCCAGATGCTGCGCATCCAGAGAGCAGCTGTCACCGCAAATTGGCTGCTGAGAGAGGCAGGGCACCATCTGTACAAAGGCAAATGGCAAGCATTTACCCACAGGACCTCAGACTGTACCAAAGCCATTTCCTTTCCGAATTAACTTCTTATATTTAAGCATTTCAGTAAAGCCTCACAATTTTGGACTATCTGTAAAGCCAGTATGCTTCAGTAAAAAGACTATTTCTAAAGTAAAGAATTTTGCTAAGTAATTGTACAGAAAATTGTGTGTGGTATGTGTGTGTGTGATTTAAGTAGTTACCTACTGCTGTGACCACGATCACTCTTCTCTTTTGCACATGCTATCCTTGTTACAGATTATTTTCATGCAATTTGGACAGACATTCCATCTTGCTCTGTCCTCTGGCCTTCTGCCCTCTCAAATATATCATTCTGTGGTGTGGGTATGCTTCTGGCCCTCTGTCACCATGGGGAAACCGGGTCACTTTGAACTGAACCCAGGAAGCCCCTGGTAGAGGTGATAAATTAAGGAAAAAGGTGAGAGATGATTATCCACCCACTTAACTGTGTGCAGAGTCACTGTGGCCCTGCAGAGAATGAAACCACTTGGAAATCTTATATGCTCTTCTGGAGGAGGCTGTTACTGGTGACATGCCTGACCTGTTTGTTGTGCTAGCTGGGGTGTGGAGATACCCAGCTCTTCCCACGGGAGCTTACTCTGACTTCGGGAATGGTTCAGAGGTATACGAGGCAGGCAGCTCTCCATATAGAGTTAACATCAGACCAGGACACTTCTTAATTGACCAAACTCTCAGACTCTGCCCTTTTCATCTCTTGGTTCCCTTTATTCAACACAGATTGGCTTGCTCTGGGTCAGGAGCCTCTAAAATCAGAGGGTTCATTCCCAACAAGGTACAGGTGAGTCCTTGAACCACTGATTATTGTGTGACCTTGTGCAAGTCAGTTCCTCTCTTTAGACTCCATGTTCATGGACCAGAAAATTCCAATCTCCCTGCAGCTCTAGTCTACAGAAAGACTAGGATTCATCCTGTGAATATGTAGCGGGGAATACTCCCTGTGTGCCGATGGGCTCCCTAATTCCAAACACCTGGATTCACTCTTATACTGTGGAATAATGAAGTCTTTCCTCTTCTATTAACAAAATGACTCTTATGAAGTGACCAGAACAAGGTAAATAAAAGAGTTACAATATTTTTGAGGCGGCAGCAAATTCACATTAAGAAATAGACCACACATGGGGGAAAATTTTCCATCAGATGGAGAGATATAATAGCATATAATTTCTGAAACAGGGAGGAATGTAAGAAGCACTTAATAAGGGAAAAAATTTCAAAATAATCTATATCATAATTCAATCTTTGGAAACTGATTTATGAAAAAAATTTTTGTCAGAACTGGAAAAGAAATATATCTGTATGTTCTAGTCTTCTTGTTTCATGCTTTTGAGCTGAAAATTGATTGCTGTCTTATTTGACTGAGACCTTTGGAAATTTTGGGAACATCAAGACAGCAAAGTTTCAATTCTCTAAGTTCCATCCTTGTCTGACAGAAGTCTTTTTCTTGTTTGAGGGCGATGGCCAAGGAAGGCGGTGTCTGTACTGGCCTCCCTGATGCAGCACAGACGCCCTCCCCTGGGAGAGCCAGTGAGGGTGACTAACCAACCCAGTGTGCCCAGGACTGAGGGGCTTTCCAGGATAAGGGTCTTTCAGTGCTGAAGCTGATATAGTCTTTGGCAAATGGGGCAAGTTGGTCACTAGAGCCAGCCAGTTGTCTTAAACCCTATATATACCAATGGCCCCAAGAGTAGGATTTCCTGTGAGAAGTATATAATGTCCAAACGTGATGGTCAAGAGTACTCTGTGCTATATTGAGCCACAAGCTTTCCTCCCTATGACCCTTTGGTCCATACTGCTGGTGTCTTTTAGAAAATAAAGATGGTGGTTCATGGGCCTCCATCTAATTCCTAGTCCTTCTAGCTTTGCATGCTGAAACTCTGTTATCTTGCTCAATTTATCTGCCCTCAATGCTACTACTCACCACTATGTCTTTTAACAATTATTTTAATATAAATGAAAGAACATGCCCTCTTTCAGAATAACTTCATTCAAAGACCAATAGTATGATTAGTTGTCTACATATTGCCGAGTGTGCAGGGATTTGTTCCTCCTGGGCCTTTTATGAAAACCACACCAGGATGATAACAAGGAGCCTTCTTTTCATGCAGCTGTTGAGTGTTCTGGGCCACATGGGCCTGCCCTGCTCCTCTCCTTCCATCGCAGTCCACCCCACTCTCTTCCACTCCACCCTGCCCTGCCCCATCACACAGAACCTCACTGCTCTGAGAGGGAACCCCCTATTCCAGAGCAGCTAAGGTCCTAGTGCCTGGAGTTAAAAGTGTGGAAAACATTTTCCTAAGGAAGCAACATAATACAAGATGATCTGGTGCAGCTGAACTAATACCAGTGAAATTATGCTTCGGGGACATTATGGGTCAAATGGGATTTTGTGGTTTACTTTTGTGAAACCTAACCACTGTTTTTGTGGAAAAATCATTTCCAGATGCTGCCACTTATATTAAAATATGACTTTAAGATTCATTCTCTGAATTCTGCCCTTTTCTTTCCCCCTCACTTCCAGAAAACTTTGACTAATAACAGCGTAAACAAGAGAAGATTTAAGCGATTAAAATATCAGTACAAATTATGGTCCCCTGACCCATATGACTGAAAAATTCCATTTGCTTCTTCTCCTATTTCCTTATCTCTCCTCCGTGCCTATCTCCAGGGTTTGGTTTACCAGCAGATGTGTCAGTGCTCCCGGAAAGCCTGATGTGATAAGGCTGCCCGTTAACCACAGCCTTATCCAGTGAGGCTCCCTCTAAGGACTGCCCCATCCCCACCCCCGCCACCCTATCTGCTTCAGAAATATCACTATTTCTTTAAGATACCCTGGCCATAAAATCAACTTTCAATTTCTGTGGACCCTATTTTGTTTTTAAGAATATTTGCTACTCTGATTTCACTGGATCCTAATGGCACCAGAGGGTAAAATAAGCAGCATAGGTGTTTCAACTCACCTGGCACCTCAGGATGGCCAGGAGCTCCACCGCAAGAAACCCTCATATGGTGGGCTAATCAAGAATGGCTCACAGTGTAGGGGAGTTCCCGCACACCGGATGGTAGTTCCTTACACCTACACATCTGAAGCCCCTTGTTCGCCTCCATTCCTTTGTGTGAAGTTGTACTTTTTGAGGGAACTCTGGTTTTGTCACTTTGTGTGACAAATTACTAGCATCCCAGTTGCCCCTAAAACAGTGATTTCTTTTTTTCCTGCAACACAGACAAGGTCTAAATGCCCCAGGTCCCCTGACTGCCCAGCTAAAAGACTGCTCCTACCAGGTCAGCATAATCAAGTGAGGTCCAGTTCTTGTCTCTGCCTTCTCCTTCATCTTTGCTGTTATCCCCTCTCCCCTGTTTTCTAGGGCCCATGGTCCATGACCAATTTCAAACTCCTGCCCTGGCAGCATTTCCTCACAAACACATCCAAGTCTGGTGTGACTGGCTTCATTCTCCTATCCACACTCACATATATGGGTATGGAGAACTATACTGATAGTTTATAATTCTTGGTGTGTGTTATGTCCTTTTATGTCTATTTGCTTCAGTTCCCCCATTACACTACACATTCTTTGAGTACAAAAACCACATATCCTGCCGTAGCCCAGGAATTTTATAATACTAATAGTGATAATAAAAATAATACAATAGATGATGTTAAGTTTTCAATGGCTTCAGATAACCAATTTACCCATCTGCTAACAATCAGAGGCAATTTTGTGTCATTGCTAAGACTGTGTGCTTTGCAGCCAGGCTCTGGGTTTGACTCCTGACTTTCCCACTGAATAGCTACATGATCCTGAGTGACTTTCCTAACTTCTCTGACTCAGTTTGTTGAAAAGTAGGGACAGTAGAGTACCTTCCTCTTAGGGTTAAAAGAGTTAATGAATAGAAAGTACTTTGAATGTTCCCTGACACATGCCCAGCCCTCCATACATGTAAGCTACTGGTGTCACTTCTGAACACTTGCTATATGCCAGGCAATGCGCTAAAGGCCAGATGAAAATTAGCTCATATAATTTTCACAATGCTGTGATGCTGGTACCACTGTTATCCCTACTTTACAGATGAGAAAACAAAGAATTAGCAAGATTAAGTCACTTGCCCAAGGTCATATAGCTATTAATATACTCTCTCCCTAGACAGTGGGGACAGTATCTCTCTTTGTAGATCACGTGCCCTCCCCCTTCATTGTAAAGAAATATAAGACCACCGTATTATCCTCAAGGAGATCATATTCTCCAGGGTTGCCAAATAGTCCCAAAGGTGACATTGCTTGTCCCGAACCCCAATGACATGATGTCATTCTTGGTCCCAGACTCTTTCAGAAACAGATTTAAACGTCTTTGGAGTAAGGTTGGGGCAAGTTGGGAAGGAGGATGGCTTAAATAAAGCAAATATGAGGGGCAACATCCCAGTCTAAAATTATCCCCTCATTACCTGCCATTTCCTTCTCGCCATGTACTTCTTCATCCGGTCCTTAGAGAGCTTCTTGGCCTCCATGTTCTTGGTGTCTTTCATTAGCCATGGATGCTGAAGGCACTGGGTGCAGTCCAGGCGGTTTCTAATAGAGGCAGAGATCAGAGGATTTCTGAGCAGGAGGGGACCTCAGACACTGCTGGTCAGATCAGAAATGAGAGGTCACCTGTCCCTGGTCACACAGGGCAGAGCCCAGGGCTCCGTGCTCCCAGTCCATTCCAACCACCATGATCAGGGGCACTTTCTCCTCTCTCAGCCTGGATTATTACACTAACTAGACCCAGAATAGGTTAGTGTTAAGAAAGCCTAACCACTAAGTAAGCAACTTGGTCTCATGACCTGCCCTAGGGGTCCAGACAGGGTAAGTGCTGGAGGGCAGGCATGCCTGGGAATGGCTGGCACCATATTCCAGGGTGGGGTTGTTCTCCTGGTCATATGGGGGGTGGAGGCTGGGGCTGTGGAGGCGTGAGTGAAACATTAGGCCTAAAACTGAGAATCCCTGAACTCTCATGTCTTATGGTGTGGTTGAGTATCAGGTTTTTCCTGTTAGAACTCAAAGAGATATGTTCTCCTACATAGAACTATGATAATCTTAGAACTGTCCTGAAACTCATTTAATCTTTCTGAAAGCTCTGGGAATCTAGAAATAGTTCAGGGTCATCACCTAATTGTAACAGGACTAATAAAGCTCAAAGAACCAAATGCTAACATACATAAAAAAAATAAGAATAAGTAAATTTTCTAAGTTTAGCAAAATGTAGTGATCTTTAGATAAAGGGATTATGGATTATTTTACTCTTATAGTCAAATTTTCTACAATTTACATGTATTACATTTATAATAGAAGAACATTTTAAAAAGTGCTGATAGATGAAGATTTCTGGTTGAAGAGACTCTCTGAATTTAAGAGTTTACAGGAATCTAGTGTCTTGATTTGTTTGAAATTAGTTCTTTGGTGAATCCATTTTATGAACATAGAGGAGCCAACACAGCTCATTATTGAATTAATGAGAAAGAAGGCATGTACATAATACCTTATTTACCAAATCTTCGGTGCATGAAGCTTAGTTGACAAAGGACATTCTTGAACCAGAGTTATTAGGAACAAGGTTTGCATCTTCCTGAGGCACCTTGGGAGTGAGGATCCCTCACACTGGAAGGGAATCTAGCTCCCCCTACAACATCCAGATTCTCCTTAGGTCTTGCTCACCTCTGATACAAAGACTGTCACAATGAAACTCTAAAAGACCTCACTGTCAGGGAGTGTGGAATGCATCCTCTGGAGCAGCTGGCCCCAAGGACTGAGAGGTGGCTGGGTAATCGGAAAATCCGACAGAACCATCTAAGAAATCGTCCAATACTGCTCCTTGAGCAACTGTGCTCTCCTGTCCCAAATATGATTTCTCCCAGAGGGAAGCAAGATGGTCAACAGCCTCAGGAGGAATCTGTGGGTCAGGTAAACAGGGCAAAACCAAGGCCACAAAGTCACCTGGTGAATGCAGAGCCTCCTGCTTTACCTCTGGAGTTGGGCTGCTCCTCCCATTCTCATCCTCTGGCATACCACTTATTTCAACACCACGCTTCTTGGGCAAAGCTTTTAACTGCTTCTTAATGCCATATATGACCCCTGGGGATCCCTGAAGCCAGGCCCTGCCACATTTGGCCACCTGTTTACAGAGTAGGGGAGGAGCCCAACAGGCCAGCTGCTCTCTCACCTGACATGCCCACTATGCCCTCCCCTGAGATAGGCCAGCTCTTACTACACACACATAGCCCCTATGACCTCCTGCCTTAATTTAGCTGGTTCCCTTTACTAGGAGAGTCCTCAGTGATGACTGCTGTCTAGCCACACCTAAGGCCCCCTGCAGCCTCACTTCCTCTAGTCTCCCCTGCAACTGCAATTTCCATTATTCTTTCAGTGAAGTGCTTACTGAGTGCCTTGGGTGTCTGACCTTTCCTTATGACCTTAGGCCATCTATACACCCGATCACACTGGCCTCCCGCTATTTGTGACTGTTTTATATATTCACCCACTGACCACTTGCATAGCTCTAGGCAGGCCCAGAAGGCAGAGGTAGGGAACCTCACAGTCTGCACTGTTATGCGGGGACAGAGATGGAACTGGGAGAGGGCTGAGCCCAGTGGTCTGGAATCACAGCCTGCCTTTGGCCAGTGGGAGAAGGTACCTGGCCATATTCGGGCAGGCAGTTCTTAAATAATTTAGATGTGAAAAACACCAAGCCAGAATAGTCTGGGGATATGATGAGGACTTGTAAATAGGATACTTCTTGTACAACTCTGAAGAGGGGCTGAGGTTTGAGCGGGGCTTCTGTCGGCCACAGCCATACATGAAAAATAAAGGGGACTGTCCCTATCCACATATAACGAGCTGCCACTCTCCTTGGAGCATCCAGCCAAGTGCTACTTTCCAAGCGAGGTTTCGGTGCTTCGTAAGATGAGTAGGGGCCCACCACACTCATGATGCCCACCCTCCCCTGCTCAGGCAAGGAGGGGCCCGTGACAAGCGAGAGAAACTCCTGCCTCTGGATACCCGTCCAGACTGGGAAAGATGAAAAGACTGAAATCACAGTTCATTACTTCATATCTTTCTTCAGCAAGTTGCTGATAAAATCCTTGGCATCATCCGAGATCTCATCAAACGCCTCGTCATCAAAGTCCCAGGTGGCTGAGGTAACGTTGGCTAAGGTTTCGTTGTCGTTGTCACCCATGAAGGGGGAAAGTCCACTGACCCTGGCGGATAAAAGCAGGAGAGCAGGTGAATGAGCGGAGGTTTTGGTAGGGAAGGCAGTGTGGGATGATCCCCACAAGTGAATGCTAACTGGGTCGAAGGTGAGGGCTGGCGAAACCCTGCACCCCCACACGCCCTTGTGCCTGCCTCTCCCCTCCCCACTCCACCAGTGGAAAGAACAGAGAGTGTAGCTCCCCAGGCTTTTGTGGCCCAGCCTCTTCTCAGTGCTCGCTGTAATTCTGGTGACCTGCCTCTGGACACCACCTGCCTGTGAGGCTGAGGCAGTGGAATTCAGTTTACGACTTCCACATAGTACACAGCAGTGCCCCTTCTCCCTATCTTCTATTCTTCTCCAAAGCCCAGGTTACAGCTTTGCCCCACAGAATGTTCCCCAAGGTCCCCGTGCTCTTGCTCTGCTCGCCATGGACAGTCACGTGGGATATGGCACCCGTCACTGCACCTGTCTGTCCCGCTCCCTTCCATCTCTCATCTGCATACCCGCTGGCATCAACAAGAGGGCCCAGCACACACGGGTGCTCACAGGGATGTGTGGATGAATGGTAGACTCTGATTCAGCAGTGTGGGTTTGGTGATCCATCTACATTTGAGATCAGTGAGTCTGAAGCATTTAGGCCAAATCAGAAAGCTTCCCTAAGAGGTACCAGGGCAGAGGAAAGAGCACAGCCTGTTCATTTGCTGGTGACCCTGGACAATTCCCCTAATCTCTTTGTGTCACAGATTCCTCCTCTGTAAAATGGAGAACTTACTACTAAACCACAGAGCGGTCACCACTTCTACTTTTCTTCCACATTTTCCTTCTCCTCAAACATTTACTATGTGCCAGGCACTGGACGAAGAGATTAAAATTGATGAAATCACTCTGAACACTACCCTATAATGCAGGTAACTCATTAGTTTGTTTAACAGATGAAGAAACTGAGGTGAGAGGTGGCCTCATGGTTGTACAGGGATCCACGCTGAGGCAAGCTCCACTCTTGGGTTAATGTTCTACGGCTGTCATCTTGAAATTCTTAATAATGTTTGAACAAGTTACCCTACCTTTATTTTGCTCTGAGCCCCACAAATTATGTAGCTGGTCCTGCCCTGACCCCATCTGAGCCTCAAGCCATCAATTTCCTAAGTTAAGGCTTCACTAATGTTCCCTCCCCCAAATCTTTATGAATCCATCATCATAAACAATAACAAACCCTTCTAGAGCTGTTTTGGCATTCAAGAGTCCTCAGCTTATGAAATACAGCTGTACCTGAAAACTAAGTTTTATAGAACAAATATTGCAAGGAAAGCTTGCCATTGGGAGGAACTCTCTGGCAAAACCTTTCGTAAAAAGAAGGAAGCTTTTGTAATGTGAATTACGAAATATATATTTGTGTTTTTGAATGACAGATTTTTGTAGATGGTGTTAAAATGTTTTAAAGCAAGATACTGATTTACATTTTAAGTAAGAATGCGTGGAGACCACATTATGATGTTCATATTACAATGAGGGAAGTGTGGGAGTTTATCAGTTCCCAAATCTGCACTGTTATATGCTACTCCTTTCCTCTCTCTGGGCCTCAGTTTCCCCTTTTATACACCAAGGGAACTGGACTAGAATTCCTAGGGGCTCCCAGCTCTCTGTTCTCTGTGATCCTGTGTGACTCGTTAAAGAAAAAAGAAATAACAGGTCCAAAATGGAGTTATTTGCCCCCACAACAGCAAACCAAGACTTAATTACAACTTCAGCCTTTTCCAGAAATGTGTCTTTTAAACAGTCAATATGAAACTTCCGGATTAGCACTAGTGAGGTGATCTGCAGGACTAAACCCCTGCTGTTCCCTTCCCCACAAAAGAGGACCTGGCCTGAAACAATCCTTTCTTTTCTTTTGTTATGACTTCTTTGTTCCATCCTCCCTCTGCCTACAAAACCCTTCTATCTGGTACAGCCACTTGGAGCACCTCTCTATTTACTAGATGGGATGCTGCTGGAATTGTCCAATAAAGCCAATTCCATCTTCAAATTTACTCCACTGAATTTTTATTCTTTAGCAGGTCTAAGTCAGCCCCATCAAGAAGCAGCCTGACTCTTGCTTGTCAGCCACCTGCTTCCTTCTGTCTTTATATTTTACATTTGAAACAGAGAGGGAAAAGTTCTGCAGCACTCCAAAAGGCTGCAGAAAAAGCACACAACTCTGCTGTGGAATGCTGAAAAGTCCCCTTCTGTAAACCTCCTTTCCTAATTAGGAACTGTAATCCTGCAAAGATAGGGCTTAATCTCTGTAATGTTCACAGCCAGGGAAAGCCTCCTCGCCTCTGGCCTCTGGTGCTCCTCCTTCCTGGCAGCCCAGCCAAATGAAATACCCACTGGGACCCAGCTGGCCCTTCACTTGCCTGAGTTCCCCCAGCATCTTCCCTATTAGAGTAAGTCTCTAAAATAAAACTAGGAATATATGTAGAACATGATGAAAAAGAGACTGTTGAAAGTTTAGTAATGTTTCCAAGTGGTGGGATTTTGTAGAATTTTTTTTAAAACTTTCTTTTTTGGACTTTTCTTTATTGCCAGAATTTGCCTAAAGATCATGCATCTTTTTATAAAAAAAAAAAAAAATTAGCCTAATCAACAAACATAATAACCTTAGCATTAAAAACACAACCACTCACCTCTTTTCTTAGTCTTATCTAGTTTTTTACCTGAAGGAGACCAGCATGCCACTTCAAAATACGCATAAGAATTGTTTTGAGCTGAAGGCAATTAGCTCTGTCCTTCCTCTTTCTGTCTAAAAACAGCTCCAGGTTTTTGTATAGCAGGGACAGACAGGAAGCAATCTGGCTGGCTCTGTTGCTTTCAGCACCACGTGCTCTGTTGAGAGTCCTAGCTCACAACTCCCAGACTTCAATCCCCACTGTAAGAGCCGGCCAGGAAAGTCCCAGAGGGCAGAGCGGCCCACAGCAGTGTGGGTGGGTTTGAGAGCCAGGACTCTGAGAAGGCTGCCCAGGGCCAACCTGCAGTTCTCAGGCCTGCTCCTCACCTGCCTCCCTACCGCATACACCTCTCCCTGATCCCCAAACCCCTGTCCAAATACCTTCATGCTGGTACCCTACTCTTCAAAATCATTTTCTCCCCATTTCAAAAGCTCTTCCCTATTTCTTCGTTTTAGCTTTAAAAGTAATCTAATAAACAATATAATAAACAATATCATCCAAATTACTATATCCCTCTACCGAAAAGATTTTCATTTTAAAATGAAGTGCTCTTATGACCCAGTAATTCTAGCTCTAGATCACATATCCAACAGAAATGTATAAATATATTCTCTAATACACATGTACCAGAATCCTTGCACCATAAACATAGTAGGGGTACATAAATGGGATGATGTTCACACAGTGGACTACGACACAGCACCAAGAGTAGCAGTCTACAACTATACATGATGACACGAAAGGGTCTCACAATCAATGTTAAGCGAAAGAAGCCAGAAACGCCTTTCTGTATGATTTTGTTTATATCAAGTTCAAGAATAGGCAAAGCTAACACATGACGTGAGACAGGAGGATTACAGTTTTAGCTGGGGGGATGGTAAGTAGGAGGGCCCTGGGGACTCTCATGATATTTGGTTCACGATCTGGGTAGGGGTTATGTGGGTGTGTTTGCTGTGAAAATGAACTGATTAGTCTAGACGCTGCTCTGTCCCTGATTGCTATGGATACCAACAGTCCTCCTTTGCCCAGGACTGTCCCTTGCTTCAGCACTGAAAGGCTTGTATGTATCCTGGGAAACCCGTCAGTCCCGGGTGAAATGGGATAGCTGGCGACCCTCTAGGACTGTGAGAAGTGGGAAACCATTCTGTATTCCTTGGCCCCGGTCACCTCAATGCCAAATGAAGATCAAACCCCTGCCATGGCCCACTCCCAGGTTTGTTCTGAGATTAAACAAGAACCTGCATGAAAATCGGTCACTGAAGATGATCTCAGTTCCACAGTAGTGGGAAAACCAATGGAGACAGTAAGACAGGTCTCCTTGATGGCTGCAGAGGGATGCAGGGACCAAGCCAGGGCCCAGGGCAGCGGGGTCTGAAGAGAGTGAGCTGACCGAAGACTGTTTCTCAAGAGTCAGGGGTCTCATCTAGGGCTAGAGATCCAGTGTGAGCACCATCCAGCCTGGGGCAGCCCCAGAAGGAGTAGGCCGAGGCCTGCTATTCTCTACCAAGGAGATAGGGCTCCAGAATCAGGCACGGCCTTTTTTACTCATTTAGCTCCCTTTCTCCTGGACGGGGTAGGGAAAGGCAGGAAAATGCACTCCTGGCCAGAGGCCTTCTTCTCTGCTGCTCTGAGGAAGGCTGTGGTGGTAGGGGTGACACCAGGCAAGGCAGAGGATGACTCTCTGGGAGGCCACAGTGAGAGTAAAACTCCTGAATATGTAAAAAAGCCACACTGCACACAAAATCGCTCCACTTCTGCTAAAGCTTTTGTAACAGTGGTTCCAAAACCTGGCTGTACAGCGGAATTATCTAGAGCTATTTCTCATACTGGGGTCTGGAGACTCTAAGGGTCTAAGAGGGTATTTTTCTATGAAAATGCTTAATTTTTCCTTTTGCTTTAACAACAAAAAAATCTTTTTTCAAAATGGATGCATGCATGTCTGCACCTTCTGGAAGCCATCCCTTAACTGTATGCTGCCACACAAGTTCAAGGGCTGCCTCTGAAGCCAGTGACTGTAGTCTGGGTCTTCAGAGATTAAACCAGCATGATCCCATCAAGAGGACATGTTCTAGAGCCAGATACTCAGAGTTTGGTCCTTGGACCAGCACCACTGGCAACCTGGACCGTCTTAGAAATGTGGATTCTCAGGTCTCCCAGGCCTTCTGAATTAGACCCTGAAATCTAAGGAGAGGCCTAGGTCATGCATGCATATTACTGTTTGGGAAGCACTGGTCCAGGTTACTGGCCTCTCTTCTTTTTCTCCAGCATTAACTGAAATGACTTCATATTTTCCACCAGATTTCCAAGTTCTAAGTACTTTGTGGCTTTCTGTTGTCTGCTGGCCTCGTGGCCTCGCTGAAGGCTCTATCATCAAAAGTACTTATTAATCGGTCCATATACTGGACTCAAAGATGAGGCTGGCAGTTGGGGTCCCTCTACAATGAGGATGGAGTGCTGTCCTCTGAAGACAATGATGACACCCAGGTGAGATGTACACCTGGTCTCTCTTCCTCCTCTACAGACCCACCTATACTAGTGAAGGTACATTATATGGTACCAGCCACATTCCGACTCTCCTGACCCAAGGCCCCAGGCTGGCCAGCATCGGGAATGATGAGGGGCCCAGTATGCAGATCTTGGTGTGTGGAGCTAGATGCTCCTATAGGAGTGTGATGTGGGCTGCTGACCTCATGGGAGCACGAGGACAGGCCGGGGCTTAAGATGCCACCCTCCTAACTCTGGGGCGGACTCCCCATCATGAGCCACCCTGACCTCTTCAACATTAGGGTGGCCTGGTAACCCTCCTGTGGGACTCTCCACCCCACCCCTGTGACCCCAAGACTCACAGGATGTAGCAGATGACCCCGATGCTCCACATGTCCGTGGCATAGCCAATGGGCTCGTAGTTGATCACTTCAGGTGCTACAAATTCCGGGGTGCCAAAGAGGACCTTCAGAGACCCTGCATTCTCTGTAACCATAATAGAGAGGGATCAATCACCAGAACATCCCGGGAGTTGACCCATAAGCAAATGCCCTCGTCTGTGTACCCAAGAGGGAAACAGATAAGTACTGGCCTCAGGCTGCTCTCTCCTTGGAGAATGGCACAGAGACACTGGTCTCCCTGAATCAATACACCAATGACCCTGACAAAAAGTGAAATGGACAAAACACATGCTCACCTCAAGTGTCTTCAGCAGGTGGGGCAGGGGAGGAGAGGCTGTTAAAGCCCCTGCCCCTGAATGCTCTTTCCAGTATCTGTCTGTCCCATGAGTGCCCTGAGGCCCAGGCCGTGGCTTGTGCTTGGAAATAATCTCTAACTTTCAGGAAGTCCTATGAACCCTGCTGCTTGCTTCACAAAGACTTTTCTATTTAATATTCCCAACACTCTAAGAGGGAAGTATGACCCCCATGCTCCCGAGGAGGACAAGGAGGCCCAGGAAAGTGGAATGATTTATCTACCCGAGGTCATTGGCACCCTATTTGTTTAAACTGTTAGTGGTTCCTTTCTAAAGGCACACCAGCTGTGGCCCCCACACTGTGCCTTCAGCAGGAGAGGGCAGAGCAGGTACATATTTCCCTAGCATCTAGGCACCCATCACCAGGCAAGTCACAGTCTGCAAGGACCTCACTCTCTCACCTTCCTCTTTATGACTCACATGGCCTTAACAAGGAGTGGGCATTCTGGGAGGAGATTTATCAGGTGGCATTAGCTTTTAGTAGGGCAGTGAAAGAAAGGCCAGCTTGTGTCAGCCCTCGGGCTCCTTGTTGACAGGGTCATGGTCAGGAGGTGCAGGGGGAAGCTGTTTCTTCAATTCCTGAGATGTCAAAAAGCTACAAAGGCAGGTTGAGTGTAGGCAGTGTGTAAGGCAGTCACCCACCAAAATACCTCAGGGCTGGGTACAAAAGCACAGACCACCTTTCATCATTATACTCCCACCCCAGTGAAGGAATAGCAGAGCTGCTTTAGAAGGCTGAACTGGGTCTGGAGTCCTTATTCCAGCCCTCGCACCTCCCCTGACTTGTGGTGGGACCTGCTGGGCAAAGCTACTGTGAACCTCAGTTTCCTGGTTTATAAATTGGGTCTCATAAAATCTTCCCTGCCTACCTCAAAGGGTTGCTGAAAGACTCGAATGAGAGAAAGAATGTGAAAGTGCTTTGGAAACTGTACAGTGTGATGCAAATGTAAGGAAGCACCATCTGCTGAAGGCACCAGCATAAAAAGTATAAGAGAGATAATAAATAAATATAGATAGATGGATGGATGGATGGATGGATGGATGGATAGATAGATAGATAGATAGATAGATAGATAGATAGATAGATAGATAGAGATAGCTAACACCTACATAGTGCTTACTATGTGCAAGGCACTGCTCTTATTGTTTTACCTACATTAACACATTTGGTCCCCCTAACAACTCTGTGAGGTGGGTACTACTATTATTCCATTTTATAGATAAGGAATTTGAGACCAAGAGTCACACAGCTAGTAAGTGGCAGGGGCAGGATCTGAACCTGAGCCATCTCCATGGTCTCTGATTTTAACTTCAATACTGTGCATTCCTTCTACTACCCAGTGTGTGAAACACAGCCATTGGTGTTACCATTACATGTTGGTGACAAAAGGAGAAGTGGATTGGCCTTACCCAGCCTTCTGGCCAGGCCGAAGTCAATGAGCTTGATCCTGGTGCCTGTCTTATTGACACACATGATGTTCTCGGGCTTGAGGTCCAGGTGGACAATGCCCTGCTTGTGGATGTACTCCACCCCCTCCGAGATCTGCTTCATGTACTTGATGCACTCTCGCTCTGTCAGCTCAAAGTCCTCGTCGATGATGCGCTCGAACAGCTCACCCCCCGACACGCTGTGGGAACAGAAGGGGGCGATGCTCAGACCACAGGATTATAGAGACCAGGCTGGCAGGGAGTCTGGCCAATGGCGGGGTGGCGGTCGGAGAGACTGGGAGGAAAGCCCAGGATACAGGGGTGCTGGGCACTTTCTGCGGCTTCCTCAGGTCACTGCCCCGTTATACTGGTCTTGGTCTTCCACTGTGCAAGGGCCTGGGTCTCCTGATTTCTTGCCTGGGGACTCTGCCGACACCTACTAAGCTGTTGGGGATTTAGGGAAGCACCTAGGCTGAGCATTTTTAGAGATATTCATGAACTGAGAGATCCAGACATGATCTCCTTAGCAAAAGGGTAACCGCCAGGCAGCTTTCTTTTCCCAAATGACTGTAGATATATAAGGAATCATTCTTGTATTCTAGCTGTGTTTTTTAGTCATACAGAATCAAAGCTTAAAAATAATACTGATAGGAACAGAAAAGTATCTTCAATAATAAGCCTCAGCAAATTTGTTGGCTGTAACCCACTATAGCTGTAATTGGTTTGCTTCCTCTGGCTATAGTATCTGTTTACTCCTTCTAACTAACTATAACTAACTTGTCTCATCTGCTCCCTTGTCCAGGCTGAAAATGTAGTACATCCTTCCTGCCTGGATAGACTTTGGATCCTGGCCATGTTATTTCTGGGGCCCATGGCAAGCATCTTCTGCTAAGGACTGCTCCAGAGGCTATAGCCCTTTAGTGCAAATTCACAGCTTCACTGCCTGAGTCTCATGGGTCCTCTCTGTTTCCCTTTCCCAGCTCTCTGACCCACCTTCCTTGCTCACTGCGAAGAATGTTTAAAGCATCTCCTTGGTAACTTGTATAGCATCGAGACATCAGTAAGTGATTTTCTACAATAGCCTGTAAGTCCATTGGCTGAACAAGATTGGGTGGGCTTTGTTTTGGGTCAGTCTTCTTCCGAGGCCTTCCCCTTCTAAGGGAAGTCATCATAAGAAGGGAAATAGCTGAGTTTGAATCTTGTCGCTACCTTTTACAAGCTGTGTGACCCTGGGAAAATTTCTTAACTTTTCTGAGCTCCAGTTTCCTTATCTGTCCCTACCTCATAGAGTTGTTAGGAATAAAGGAAATTCTGTAAAACGTCGTGCCTCAACAAAGTAGGTGCTCTGCACATATTATCAGTCGACAACTTGCAGTGGGCCAAGTGGATCTTGTTATTGACCCCTGAGGACAGAGACATACCATGAAGCCTAGCACATTACAGCCTCTGTCAACCCCCATCAACACATGACAAACACTTTGACTTCTGAAAGGGCTGAACTGGGAAAGGTCAGTCTGAGCTAGTAGCCACTGCGGGGCGCTGGAACCCACGCATTAGAACCAACCGAGAAGGAGATCTTTGGGCGGCCAGCAGGTGGCGCCTCTCATCTCAAGCCCTACCCAGGCTCCAAGTCAATTTTATCTCCTTTCCTAGGTTACAGGGGATTTTTAACATCTCTGTACCTCAATTTCCTTATCTGTAAGATGCAGGTAAAAACAGCATCATCTTACAGGGTTACTGTGAAGACTGAGTAAGTTAATATACCTAAAGTGTTTTGGCACAAAATAAGTACTCAATAATGTTAATTATCTTTTTTTTTTTTTTTTTAAAAGAACCAGTTGGGGCTTTTGTCAAAAATATAGACTCCTACACTCCAGTCCTGGAGGTTTTGATTTAGAAAATATTGGGAAGGATCTGAGGATTCATATTTTTAGTAAGTACCCCAAGTCGTTTTTATGAGCAGGTAAGTTTGGGAAATACTGGCTTACTCAATTACCACTCCTGGGAGGCCAGATGAAATGCATGTTCTCTGGGAAATCACTCTCGATTTTCCCATATGAAATGAATGGTCTTTACCTGGGTTTTCCCAGACTTCTCTCTGTACTTTTTGTATCAAGTCCGACTTGCCTTAAAGTTGTTTGTAAACATGTCTGGAAAAGGTCTGGCACATCTCTAGACCCTTATTTACACCAGGCCATACCTGGCACGGACAAGGTACAGCAAAATGTTCACTTTTAAATTTAAAATGTTCTGAACAAAGCAAGTAACCATTATTTGCGGTGCCCTTGGGAATGTCTGAGGAATGAGTAGTAGAAATTGGAGCCATGGAGATAATTATTACTGCATTTCTAGAGGTAATCTATTTAATATATGTTCAAGTATGTTCAAACCTATTCAAATATATTTAATATATTTTGAAAGCTGTTTCTGTGTTCCATTTTCTAGGATGAATGGGGTTACAAAAACAGGATTAATGGTACTACAGGTTTCTATTCAAAATGCTCAAGACTATGGGTGAAAATTATTGACTAGAAAGAGCCATCACCCACAGAGATGGGACAAGGGTGAGGGCCAAGACTGGGCCAGAGGAAATGTGTGCTTGATAAATTAACAGTGAGTGAGTGAGTGAGTGAGTGAGCGAGTGAATGAATACCTACTACCAAGGCTACTTAATCCCAAAGGATCAAATTTATTTCCCCTTCAGGGAACTCAGTATCAGATTCTCTAACTCCTTGTCTCATAGTGGTCAGATGGATATTCTTTGGTAAATTTTGCCAATGGTAGTACGAAGGTGAGGTGGGCCATGGATGACTCAGCCTAAACTGCACACCTGCTCTAGTGCACAGGATCTCAGCACCACCTGGAATGTCGTAAGCACTCCCAAAGGACACGCCCAGACTCCAGGCCAGAAGCCTGGGAGAACCCCAGTTTCAGAGCAATGCTGCTATAGTGATGGGGGCTTGTCCTGTGATCAGAGGTCAGAAAGGCAGACGACACGTTAATTTGATTTCTCACTGTATCTGAAGCAGCTGAACTGGAGGCAAGGACTCTGGAATACATTTTCATTTTTCTATATCACCAGGCATTGTCCTCTTAATCCCAGTTTCTCCATCAAATAAGGAGAATAGCAAACTGTACTGTCGAATGCCAATCTTTGCGCTCTCAGTGGCCAAGTCCATTTAAGCTGAAAGGGAACTACAGATCAAGTATGAATCTGTTCCCTCTTCTCTGGCTGAGTTCCTATCAGGGGGGAAGCTCCTTACCCAAGTGCAGGCAAATCCTCTGGCATCTGTGCAGACTTGCCCCTGTCCTTGGGGGAGGTGTAGGGGGTAGAGGGATGAAAGCCAGACCAGCTGAAGCCTTCTTATGTTTTCTCCCAACATTTTCCATCTAGCTTGCCAACTCTCAGTTCCAAGCTAAGTATGGTATTCTGCCCACTGGTCATGCTGCCTGGCTTTACCCAGGCTGGGCTGCCTTCTGTCCCCTCCGTGTGCCCCCTCATGAACTCGCTCAAGGTTTAACTTCTGAAGATAAGACATCTTCACATGTCCTCACATGCCCACACTGCCTGGACCAAGCAACCTGTTCTAGGATAAATGGGAAAAGCTGCAGCCCACAGGGCTTTTGTGAGGGTGTAACAAGCGAGGCCACAGACACGGCGAAATGTCTCCTGGCAGTGCGGATGTAAGTTTGAGTTTGGGGCTGAAAACAGTCTAAGGTATGAATGATTTTCTTTGAAACTTTTCCAATTTCACAGAATTTTAGTTTTAGAAGCAAAAGGGAGCCTAATGCAAATACGTCTCTTCACTGGAAGGATTTAATAATTATAAAATCACCTCTCACAAGTAATAGAACCTGAGTAGTAGGATTTGTTCCACAATACCTAGTTGGGTGTTAAAATGTTCACAAAATAATCTTGAGTGGAAAAAAAGATCAAGGTACAGAAAAAGTCAATGCATCATACCACTAAGAATAACTCTCAATTACAGAGCACTGCGCCTGCCATACGTTATTCCATTTAATACCCACATTATTCATGAGACAGTTTATATCCTTTCACAGACAATAAAACAAAGGGTTGGTGTAATTGAGTAACTTATTCAAGGCTACACAACAAGTAAGAGGCAGAGTTGGGACTGAGGTGATGTTTATCAGACTCAAGTCTGTGCCATTAATCACTACTGCCTTTCCTACAGAACATAAACTGAAAGGAACACATCAAAATGTTTTCAGAGTGAGGGGAGGGGTTCACACTTCAAGCTTGGGGGCGCTTCACTGTCCTCACCTTGCCTGGGAAAGAACACCAAGATGCTGATAGCATCCTTGCCAAATGGCTGAATCCCTGAATCCGGGGAGGAGCAATTCAAGGATGCTGCAGGCAACTGCACAATACCTCTCCAAATTTCAAATGCACATACCCTCTGATTCAACATTCTCACACTTTTGTGCACATCCTACAGATGTACACAGGCATGAATGAAAAGATGTATGGACAAGGTTACAAACAGTGCTTGTTTATAAAAGCGAAAGCCTGTAAACCATCCAACCTCCTATCAAAAGAAGACTGATTGAGAATGTGGTGTATACCCGTGATGGTGTCCCATGGAGCAGGGAGAATGAGGAGTCTCACTGGCTACTGATTCATGACTGTCTCCCAGAAAAACTGTGGAACAAAAAGAAGCAATGTGTAGAATTGTGAGTATGAGTGAATTTCTTGTTAAAAGGGAGGAAACTATGAATATATGTATCATGTATGCTTGTATTTTCATAAATATGCTTTGGAAAGATGTGGACGAAACCAATAAAAGTGGTTCCCAGCGGTGCTGGGGGTGGGGCAGAAACAGGGTAGATGGGGGACAGGGGTGAGAATGGGATTTTCATTGCATATGTTCTTTTTTTTTTGATGTGATAATATCATATATTTAAAAAATTCAGATTAGTAAAGGAAAGAAACTTAAAAAATATAGACACTGTGGTGGGCATTTGGCTTACTGATACCATTATGTGCATGAGTGTGTGTGTGTGTGTGTGTGTGTGTGTGTATGCATGCCAGCAGTTCAGAGGTAAGAGAAGTGGAGGAATGTGACTAGAGGAAACAGTAGAAAAAGGAAGCCTTGGCTGCGGGTCATTTGATTCATCTTTCTGTCTATGTACAACTCAGCATAGAAAGCACTATTCTTTGGTGAGTGAAAAGTCAAGAAACTACAAACAGGCGTGATGGGGCATGCAGAGCACAGCAAGAGGGCAGGAGCAAAAGTTACACTCCTGTACTTTGAGCTCCCAGCTCTGGACACCCTTCTCTTTTGCAAGCTAGTCAGGAAGTTGCTATGTTTCTTGCCTTCTATTCTAAAGCCACCTCTATGTAGGTCAGAATGCCCCTGAATGAAGCCAAGGAGCCTAGGACTAGGATTGGCCCTTTCATAGGGAGGTGAGGGTAGAAAGGGGACAGAGGTCCTCAAAGATCTGCCTGTTTATTATAGAAATGAGGAGGACTGCAGAGGGCTGATGGTCAGTGGGTCAGGTCCAGTGATGTGCACAAACCTGTTCTGAGTGGTCAGCACCTGGTCATATGGGCTGGTGAGTATCTTGCATGTCACACCCCTGACTGCAGCAAGGGGCTGGGGTAGGACAGTGGGAGAGACACATGAGGAGGCTGAAGCCCACAGTTCTTATGTTACAGGGCAGCAGACCACTCACATCTCTAGGACCATGACGATATTGGCCTTATCTTCGAAGGCATCCACACACTGGACCAGCTTGGGGTGGTGAAGGCAGTTCATGATGCTGATTTCCTGTCGGATATTCTCTTTCTCTTTTGCCGAATATGCCTTGAAGAATTTCCCTGCCCAGATTTTTCCAGTTTTCTTTTCTACAAGTCGAAAAACCTGTCCAAATTTCCCACTGTAAAATTTAAAAAGAGAGAGAGAGAGAGAGAGAGGGAAAGAGAGAGAGAGAGAGAAAAGGCAAATTTAGCCAAGCTTTCCAATAAATGGGGGTTGGCAAACAATGGCCTATGGGACAAATCTGGCCTGCCTGTCTTTATAAATAAAGTTTTATTGGAACACAGCCATGCCCATCTGTGTGCATATTGTCTATGGCTGCTTTTGTGCTTGACTATGCAGAGCAGTAGTTGTAACATAAACTGTATGGCCCACAAAACCTAAAATATCCATTATTTGGCTTCTTACAGAAAACGTTTGCCAGCCCCTGCTCAAGATCAATGAAGTGCATTTTTAATAGTGTAAACCTATTCTCTCCCCATCACATATTAACCTTAGCCTGTGCCTGCCCCTGCATCCCCACCCAGTTTCAGGACTGTCACCTACTTAGTGAGGCCTCAAGTATAGTTGATGGACTTCTCTCCCCTTCCCTGCAGAGGGACCCATGAAGTCGGGCTGAGAAAGTCCTCCCCAAATGCAGAGAATGTCTGAATGCCTCCTTCCTTCCTCTCCACTCTAAAGCACTGTCCCCTGGAGACAGCCCAGGAGGGCCCCTGCTTCCCACTGCGGGCACGAGGGGTTGTGGTGGTCCTCTGACACAGCTCCCACTGATGGAGCAGGTTCTTGACACAGACTGTTAGGAGGTTGGTGTCCCTCACTGGGAATAAAAGCTGAGCCCCATTCTTTGTTCTTTCACCTCCTATTCTCCTCCAGGGATAGAGCATTAGCGGGAGACAGGCAAGCTGGGGTGCTGCTGCTGGAGGGACAGCCTGGCTGTGATGAGGGCTCAGGGTTGGGGTCCACATCCCAGGGAGGATCCAGAGGAAACAGTGTGGACTGTTTATAAAGTGAGCAGTGATGGCCAGCTGTGCAATTCAAGAATGGGTGCTTTACTGAAGCACTAAAGCCAGAATTGCTGAACAGTGAGCTGATCGGGCTTGACTGCCTTCTGTGTATCAAAAGAAGGATCCTAAAGACAGTCTAATCCAGATTCAGTGCCCTAGGTTTAGTCCTGTGTAGAGAACTAAGGCACAGGAAGGACTTGTCTAAGCCTTTCACAGAGTTGTCCAGCACAAAACCACACGAACAGCTCCTACAAGAGCCCTGGGTAGGTGATGCTTTTGTGGAGTGCTGACAGAGTCAATCCCTCCAGATTTTACAGGAATCTCAGGCTGGGGGATTGACAGAACCCAGGAAAAGACAAGAAGACGAGGCATGGAATTCAACCGTAGGATCTACACCACCCTCACGCTGGGGGCCCGAAGGGTGCTTCCCACTCCACTTACGATCCTAGTCTCTCTTCGATGTCGTAGAAGTCAGACACCTTTTGTTCGGTATTGACTGTCACCGTTCGGTAATCGACCTCGGGCTCCTTTTCATCTGCGGAGTGGGGGGTTGGGGTGGGTATGAATCATCAGATCCCTTGCTCACCCCCCTCCACCCCTAGAGCCCTCCTGAGGACAGGTGGCCAGCACTCACCATCATCTGACACCTCCACTTCATCCTTCGGCTCTAGGGGAGATAAGGAGGGCCAGAGAGGACAGAGGTGATTAGTACTGAAGGATCATTGAGAGCAAAACTCAGCCTTACCAGGTACAGGACCACCAAGCCCAGAGGTCTGGGCATCACCATGGGGTTGGTCAGTCCACGTTGCAACAGGGCCATGTGCACACCGGCAGATACTGGCATCCTCACTCCACCCAGCCCCATCTTTTACCAGCTCCAACCTCTATCCCTTCCTCTCTAACACTGTGGTCCCCTAGACCAGGGGTCTCCAACCCCTGGGCTTCAGACCAGTACTGGTCTGTGGCCTGTTAGGAACTGGGCTTCACAGCAAGAGGTGAGCAGCAGACAAGTGAGCAAAGCTTCATCTGTATTTGTTGCCATTCCCCAGCGCTAGCATCACCACCTCAGCTGCACCTCAGATCATTAGTCATTAGATTCTCATAGGAGCACTGGTCCCTGGTGCCAAAAAGGTTAGGGACAGTTGCCCTAGACCTACCCTTCTTCATATCTCTTCTAATCCCTCTGACTTTCAGAACCTACACACAACTATGGCAGTCCCTTTCTGCTCTGGCTTGAAAGCCAGCAAGTTATGATTGCTACTAGTGTCAAATTTAGTCATCCATTTACTGAACATTTTTTACAGAATTCTAGTAATGTGCCAAGTATCTGGCCAGTTATACACAAAGGCATAATCTCCTTCTTTCTTTGAGCTTTTAACTTAGTTGGAGAGGCAAAAACACATATACTTGAAATATCCATGATAAGTGTTATATAATCAAGCACACAACATCACAGTACACAGTGGAGGGAGGTGACACAAAATTGGGCAATTATAAAGTTAGAGCAATTATTCTCAGAAGAAGTAGGTCCCGAATTGTGACTTAAAGGAAATGAGGAACAGAAATTGAGGAGGTGGGTGATGTCACAATGCAACCAAAAGGTGTTTGTGAGATATGGTGAAGAGGGACATAAGCAGCCCATGCTGGTTGCAGTACGGACGTGTCAGGTGTAAGTGTGTATGTGTGTGTGTGTGTGTGTGTGTGTGTGTGTGTGTGTTGTGTGTGTGTGTGTGGACACAGGTAGGTGTCTGGCACAACACATTCACATCAAAACTCCAGGCTTTCCTTTGCCTTGGCATAGGTTTGTCCCTGTAGGGCCACTTCAGCTTCTTGATCTTGGCTAAGTACCTTTCCCTTTCTGGACCTCCCACTGTTCTCTCATCTTTAAAAGGAAAGAGTTGTATTTCTAGGTAATTTCTGGGGTCCCTGGCTAGCACTAGATGCCATGCTCTGTAATGTGCTTTGTGCCCCTCAGCTGGGTTGTGTTCGGGCTGACAGATGGAACCAAGGGAGGTTTGCTGAGGAGATAGACAAAGAGAAGTTAGGGAGCACAAGGAGTAAAAGGTGTAAATGTGTGCATGCGTGTGTGTGTGTGTGTGTGTGTGTGTAAATAAGCCTTGGGGAAAAGGATGTGATTTCCTGAAGCTCCCAGCAGAATAGGACTGAGGAAAGGAAGGGAACAGCACAGGGATTATCTCCTAGAAGGGAGACAAGAGTGGACAGGGTGAAGGGGTTAGTGGACACTGCCAAGTCAGGAGAGGCTGTGTGTGGGTGTGCAGAGCTTTGCAAGCTGCATATCTGCGATGGAGAAGGTGCATCTGGGGACTACAGACAGTGAGTTTCTCTCTTAGGCCGAGGGCAGAACAAACTACTAAAACCCAAGCAAGCAATGTGAGAAAGAATAACACGGTTCCTTATACAAGGTAAGTAACCCTAGCCATACAGAGTTTTGAAGGAGTTTATAAGTGTTTGATCAGGAGCAAGAAAGGTCGTGATTTGTTTAGAATTCTTAAAATGCCATTGATGAAGTTTAGTTTAGAAAACTAAACATGAGTGGGAGGAATATTTTGTCGCAGGAAGGAAAATGCTATGGAAAAATTAAAAAGGATCAGATAGACAGAACTCTCAGATTAGTGGAGGGGTTTCATAGATATTGCCAGGATATGAGCCTAACTGATCAAGTCTTCTAAATCACCTATCTGGAATTGAAAGTGACATTGTCAAATCCATAGATGACCAGAATGCACCTGAGAGGCAGGAATGGAATCATGTGTTCAGGGAGAATTTAATCATTCAACCCTTCAGGGGCGATAAGCCCTAGGGTATCTAGTTAAAAGCCAAGCATGGCAGCCCAGTTCCTCAACCCACTGCTCTGGCCAACGGCATGCTGTCATGGGGCAAATGTGCACTGGCCACAAACAAGTGGTATCACTTTGCTTATGGTAGAGCTTGGGGCCATCTGCTCCTGGAACTCTGGCTGTTGACACTTAGAAAGTCAAGATGGAGCTAGAAGAGGTATGCAGGGCCATTGAAAGGAAGAGCTGCCATGAGAGGATGATCAGAAAAGACTAGGCCTCTCAGGTTGGGAAAGAAGTCTAAAGCAGACAAGATGAAAAGAAAATCACAATTGCCAAGGGTGATATTAGGGTTACGGACTTTTATCAGCTAATGAATACTGTAACTTAGGAGAACAATTTAGTATTACCTCATATAGGAAGAAGGCTAGAGGTATATGGAACTCATATCTCAAGAGGTATCATGAGAACAATAAATAGGGTCAACAGATGTTAGTTTAACAGTGGTATTTCAAACTGGGCTTTAGAGGAAGCAAGAGATTCAAATTAATTCAACAATCATTAATTTAGCACTGGTGGATGGCAGTCACTGAAGTGGGCCTTAGATATAAAATAACGACAATAATAATAACATTTTATTGTTAGGGAGTCTCCTGACTTTTGGTGCCCCTATCTGAGACAGGGGTTTGACCTGCGGAGGCATCCCTTGTCTTCTTGTTCCTGTGTCATATTGCTGGTGTGGGATGAGCAGCAGGATGAGAAAGAGAAGGCAGGCTTTTTTGGCCTGGCATCTTTACGAGAAACTACCTATACTTTCTTAGTGAAGGAGCAGCAGCAGTGCTGTGAGCCACGAGGGTGACCTGCCACCAGGGGGCATCCCCCAGTTTGCCCTGAAGAGAGCAGAAGTTGTAGAACTGTCCTCTCCCTCACTCACCAGTTAGAAACCAAAGAGCTAGCCTTCTTGCCCTCATCACAAACACCGCACCTGCCCCTCACCTCCTGCCTCTCTCCTTGGCAATCAAGACACAGAATGCTTTCCTGATACTCTGATTGTGGGGACCTAGATCACTCTCAGGAAGTTCACACCCTTCTTTCTGGCTCACTGTTACACTGGAACCTTTCCTCTGTGTGAAGCTTGTGCCAAGGCTCCAGGCTGAGACGGTTCCCTTTCTTCCTTTTCTTCTCATCCTGCCTCCATTCTATTTGAGGAGGAGCAAAGGAAGAGTTGGGGAAAGACCACAGTTCAATTAGCCAAGCTCTTCAAGCATGAAGGGCTGTAGTAATGAGAGAGGTAACCACTGTGTTTCCATCTCTCCACTAAGGAAGGAGCTAAATTGCAGTGGGAGGGACTTCAACAAAATATTTATAAAAAAGTCTTCTATTCAGAAAGAGCTATGAGATCCAAGAGTAAGTGGAAGAACTATTTGGACAATGGTTCTGAGATATTTCTGCAGAAAGATGAGTCTCATTGCCCTGGACTGGTGTTTGGGAGAGGACCAGCTGAGCATTCAAGACCCTCATACTGCACACCTTTCTAGTCAGCCCTGGACAAAGAGCTGTCACTTTGAGGCCGAGGGCTGTTTTATCCCCATCGGGCACTAGAGGGCATCCGGCACCAGAGAGGACCTCTGCGGGCCAGCACAGCTGTAGCCTAGGGCAGGGTGAGCAGCTCATCTCCCACCTTTCTGCCTTTTGGGCTCTGCTCTAACTGCCCTTGGGTTGCAAGGAAGTTTCAACTCTGCAAGAAGCCTTTATCACAGCTGTTCATTAACAACCATTACACACTAGAATAAGGATCAGGAGCAAGGGCAGAGTGGATTTAAGAGTTAGGGCTGAATAGGGCAGGAGTAATGATCCAGACCTGCCTGGGATGAGAGCGGGCACTTGTGTTGAGACAGGGGCTCTGTTTACTCAGTTTGGGGAAGGCAGGGATGGGAACTGTTGAATTAGGGATCCTAGTCAGAGGGGTAGCTCTGGCATAAGGTGCCAACAGGGGTGAGAGGTCAGGATTAAACAACACTAATGTTGCAAAGGCAGAAAGAAGCGGGAGGGGCAGTGGTGGCAGCGGGGAAGGTGACAGCGAACAGTAGCTGGGCTTCAGTGGAGGTTCACTGGCACTGCCTCTTTGATGACCACCCTATCCCACTGGGCTCCACGGGAATGATCTGCCATAACCACTTAGGTCATCCCACCCCTACATGTGCACACATGTGCACATGCGTACCCCACTCCTTTGAGAGCTGTTTCTCTTTCCAAGCAGAGAGATGACCTGCCCAAGTTATAACCAACAAGCATCTGGGCAGTCCACAGAGGGATTCACTTGGAACCTTCAGCCCCTGTCCCCAACCTCCCACTGCCCCTTCATCTTCTGACTCTCAGGCCTAAAGCTGGCCAACTGTTCTGCCTCTTCCCCTCTTCCTTGGATAATCCAGCTGGGCCTGGTGGTGGGGGCAGCTTCCAGCCTGGAAGCCCTGGATGGCCTGGACCCCTCCTCAACATTTCCTTTTGTCTGCTCCCAGCTAGGAGGGGCTCCAGGAGCAATCTGGGGACCACGGACGGGTTCAGCTGGTCACAGGAAAGAAGGGAGAGGACACCTGCTTGGAACCTATAGGTTACAGTCACCCTTCTCCATAAACTCTCCCTAGAGCCCTAGAAGCCTCTGTCCTGGCCTCCTGGGAGCCACACCTTACGGCTCCAGTGGCCTCCATCCTCTGTGTGGGGTCCATCAGATTCTACAGCTTCCTGGTTTACACCATAAAGGACCTGGAAGCTTTCTATTCCAGCTAATGAACATCTGACTGCAATGTGCTCTTTTTTCCTGCCACTTTTCCAACAGGTGGGAAGTCTTCTTGAAAGTAATATGCTAAAAACAAGCAGACTGGACTTTGGTTTCCTCTCCTGGTACCCCCACTTTAACGTGCCTGCTCCCCACTCTGCTCATTTCAAAGGGGAGTGTCAAAGGGCAGCAGATGGCATTTTTGTTACTTCATCTCCCGAGCAGACATTTGTGAGTAGCTAGTGGGCCTCATTAGAGCTGCAAAGAGGCCTAGCTGGGGCCATCCTGGGGACCAGATCCATGCCTCACCGTGCACACTGCTTCTGTCCATGTATTTCTAGGGCTCACTGGGTAAAGCCTCCCTCCCAAGATAGGGCTGCACCGACAAAATTGTAAATTTATTGTGTTCCATGGCATCTTCCAAACCTTTGGGCATCCTCTAAACCTTCTGTATGGAGCCCTCATTTAATTTAAAAGTAAAGTTTTAATATCTATTTTACTCCTGATTTTTAAAACTAAAGAGGGTGTCAAATTGTGATGACAATTTCTATACTCACCACGCTTCTGGTTATAAGGTGACTGCAGGACTTGTGCCCTATCCAGCTTCTTGGCCTTTAGTGTCTCACAGTCTTCTACCTCACACCTTTAAGCTCATTTTTCTCCATAACACACCTGGTGTCCCTTCACAACAGCACTGAAACCAGAACTTCTGTCTTCTCCCAGACTCCCTGTATTTAACCTCTATGTCAATGGGAGGCAGCCTGACCTCCTCTATCAGTTTAACCAAAGAAGCACAAGTTTTGGGTCAGTCAGCTCCGAGTTCAAGCTTTGACTCACTATTTATGAGCTCTGTGACCTTGAGCAAATAGCTTCACCCCTCTACACCTCATTTCTCCATTCAGTTAGATGCATGAAATGATGCATGTAAAGTCCTTTGCACATTGCTAGCATATAGCAAGTTCTTAATACATGTAAGCCACTATGAATCATAATAATAAACCTCTAAATGGCTCTCGAGTTTCTTTTCAGTTACCGAACCCAGGAACTAGAAGTCATCTTAAACTCTTCTAATTTTTTCCCTCAACTCTATCCAAAAAAGGCATAGAGGATGGTCAATTATACCTCTTGAGGCTTTAGTTCATGCCCTTACTTACCATCCCTCTCCTGGACTATACTGCAGAGGCCCAACTGGTGTCTCACTGACTCCAATCTCATTCCCCTCCTCCACTCTAGGGCTTCTCAAACTTTCATATGCATACAAATCTGTGTGGGGTGGGCTTAGTGAGAGGTGGGGTGGATGATGTTAAAATGAAGGTCCAGAAGGGACTAGGGGCATTTGGGGCGGGGCTGAGAGTCTGTGTTTCTAACTCCCAGGATCCCAAGACTTCTGATCCAGACCATACATAGAAGAGCAAAGTTCTACTCTTCCTCTAATTCACTTTCTAAAAAACTAGATTTGTGCTCGTGATCATTTTGTAGCACATACAGATGTTGAATTATAATGCTGTACACTTGAAACTTACATAAGAAGAATTTTTAAAAACTTCTAATCCAAAAAAAGTCTTAGGAACACATGGGTCTGTCTATGGCTAGAGTCCATATGGTACTTCAAATAGATATTAGGTTGCATTAAAAAAAAATCTAATCACATTAATCCCCTGCCTGAAGATCTTTGATGAACTTCACAATTTTACCGAAACTGCCCTTTCAGTGTTGCTTCCTCCTGTTCTGTCTCACACAGCATATGCCCTGGCCACACACAAGCTTCTCAAAAAGCCATGCATTTCCATCACTTTGTACCTTTGCTCATGCTGTTTCCTCTGTGAGGAATGCCTCTCCTTATCTTCCCTGCCTCATGGAAGCCCATTCATTTCCCAAGACTCAGGGTAAGTGTCACCTCCTCTAGGCAGCCTTCTTCAACCTCTATGGCATGCTTCCTGCTGTGTCTCCTTTGCAGTTTGTTTATACTACTAGAATGGGATGTAGCTTGTCTCATTATTGCTAGCTAGCTATACAGCTGTTTCCTGAAATTTTAAGCTCCTTGTCTTATCTGTATTTGTGTTACAAGAACCTGACACTGAGTAGACACTCAAATTTGAGTGCAAGAGAAGTAGGGAGGAGGGTAGAGGGTGGAGGAAGGACGTTGAAACTTTGGGTCTGAGCTTCTTCCTGCCAGGGCTATGTTCCCGATTAGCACACTGTCACCCTCTGGTGGCAGTGTACCAAAATTACTGGTTCAATGTTTTTCAAAAGGTCACGTACTTTTAAAGTATGGATCAACATCACTACCTGGGAAATCAAGATTCCAAAGATGCTTCCAGTCATCACTGATGACATCCCAGTTCCTCTGTACCCCTCTCAGTATGGGTTTCTACATACATAAGGTAAGTCATGCACATTTATTTCAAGCCAGTGATGAAGCGAAGGCAGCTTACCTTCAGGCTTCTCTCCCACCACTGTGAGTTCAGACTCCTGGCTCGGCTCACTGGTTCCATACACATTGATTGCACACACACGGAATTTATACTCTCGGTCAGGCAGCAGGTCCTGGACGTTAAATGAGGTGCTGCGGCATGTGGCTAGTTCCTTCCACATCTTGTCCACTGAGTCCCAGATCTCGACACTGTAGGATTGTACGGCGCTGCCCCCATCATACGAGGAGCCGTACCAGGACAGAGTGAGTGAGGAGCTCCGGATATCAGAGGCACAAGGCGTGCCGGCTGGAGGGTCTGGCTTGTCTGGGGATAGAGAAGCACAGTATCACTCAACTCTTCAGAACTTCAGGGAAAGAAAGTTTTTGAATTAGCTCTGTTGTTGGGGTGAAGCCTAGAAAACCCAAGCTGGCATCCTTGGTCCTGGCTCCGGTTCCCTCTTCTACACAGTCACACATATGCACAAACCCACCTATACAGAAAGCCCCACGAATGCCTATTTGCTCAGAGAAAATTCTTTTTTGGCTAGTTTTCCAGTCTGCAAGTCATGATTTCCTGTACTTTGCCTAAGTCATAAACATATTTCTTGGAGTAAACAGATCTAGGAAGCTGCCCAGAAGGCGTGGACTGCTTCCCATCAGAAATGTGTTTTGAGAGAGAGTTCTCTGTGTGTATGTGTCCTTCAGGCCCTGCACCAGTGATCTGTCATATAACTAGGGGTCAGACTTCACTTTCTCTGAGACTTGGGAAACACCTGCTTCCCTGAGAGGCGGTACAGCACAGTGAGCTCTGAAGTCAGAAAGATCCAGGTTTGAACATGGCTCTGACTCCATTTACTATCTGTTACTAAGTCTCAGTTTCCTCATTTATAAAATGAGGATAATAGTAGCACTTGGATCCTAAGGTGATTATGAGTTCTTAGAAAAGTGGCTGACTTGATACCATTACTGTCATTATTAGTGCAGAAACTTATTTCTGACTTTAAAATACACAAAAAATTACTCCTACCTTACCTCTTTTATCCTTACAGGACTGGTATAAAATGTGGTAAAGAATTTCAAAGCAAACCACAGTAGCAAATCACACTACCCCTGACTAAGGGCAGGAAAATGAGCTGAGGACCCATGAGGTGGCCCCTTTGGCTGGCTGCCTTCCTATGCAGACCAGTAATGCTAAGAATCAGTAATGCTGCCAACTTCAAAGCAAATCACGGCAGCCAATACTTTAATGAGGTTCTTGAGTTTCACTGATTTTGATAGTTGCTCGTCTGAACAAAATTCTATTTTTCAGATTTAGTTTCTGCAGGTGGTTGGTTTAGTTGTAGATGTCGGTGTTCACTAACCCTTCACCTCACCCCCACCCCCCAAGGCAGTTTGAGGTACAGAGCTTCCTCAACTAGCAATTAAAACCATGCTTTTATGTTGAGTGAATTTATACGCTATGTGAACTCTAGTGAATGCCTTAACTGCCAAGACTAATTTGTTTGTCCTTTTCACTTAGAAAAATGGTGCTAATATGTATCTACCTTTTAGGGGTTTTGCAAAGCATCAAGAAAGCAAACCCAGGTAAGCCCTTGACTTCCAGCAAGGCAGAAAGGCCAAAGCGAGTTTCTGCAAATGACCCTATGCATGTGGGGAAGAAAGAAACTTTCTGCCTCTGTGTGTGTGTGTGTGTGTGTGTGCGCGCGCGCGTGTGTGTGTATAAACCTATATGTACATATTATGTATACTTATTCATTCTCTCCCTCCAAGCCTTGCTGCTTCTACATTCCAACCAAGAGCACACTGCCCAGAAACCACCCTTCCCCTGCAGCCCAAGCCTGGACCTCACCCAGAGTGATTCTGGGGTTGTGACAGAGCCACTTTCTACAGTCACTCTGGAGGCCTCCTGTGATGGAACCACTTTCACTGGTTGTTTAATATGTTCTCTTAGGAAAACTGTTTGTTCTGAAAGATACATTGGTCTTTTGAGAAATATTTCTGGCGTTGGCTAAGATGTTTATTACTCTAAATTCTCTTAGAGGCAAGTGGTTCAACTCCTCTAAAGACTCAGCTAAGGAATTAAAAAAGCCTAAAGAGGTATGAAAGACAGACTCATTACTTCCTCTGGAGAAAAATGCCTGTAAAACATCTGACTGGACACATTTAGAGTTATGTGGATTTACATGATTAATGCAGTACACTCCACTGACTGTCTCCCCTTCTGCTTTGGTCAAGAAAATAAAACTTTGAGAAACGGGTATTGCAGAAGAGGTACTATTTGTACCCTACATGTTCCAGATGTCTCTTGGCTGAAAGAGGGAGAACTGACATGTGACACATGTCACCCACTGCGGTACAAGAGAAGATGCAAAATTTGGAGAGGGGGGCTTTAACTACAAGTGAAATTTCAATGCTTTCAATGAATTTAAATTAAGGAGTTCAGAAAAGACCCAAGTCTGAACTGGTAAGAGACTGGAAGCCCCCTCTTCCTCTTACACCTGTCCTCAGAGCCATGGGCTGTGTCTGATGCTTTGTGTTCTTTCCAACCTGCAGAGCCCCACACAGAGGTGGAACCAGCCAGGGATGAAAATGCTCAGAACAGAGTGCCTGTGAGCCTACCATTCCTGCTGAAAACACAGCTGCACTCAATCTGAGAGTGAGATCTGGGGCATGGCCTGGTAAAAGGGAAGACGGCTCAGTGTCTAGGGCCCCAAGCTCCACGCTTCCTGGGAATTCTCCCATGGCTCCCGGAAGACCTGACTAATGGAATGGGAAGTGCTGAGTTCAAGAGAAGGGTGTCCAATGGCACCAGCTCCAGGATTTTCTGTTCAGCGAATGTTCATACTCCTGAGAAAATGGAGGCCCTCATGGCTAATGATTCTCACTAGAGTAACCGCCCTGGCAGTCTCGGCATGCCTGTGTGTTTGAAGTTGATCTGTGGCTGTGCCTAACCCCGCATAGACCTCCCTTCACTGGCACCTAAGCAACCACCTGCATCTTTTATAGAATGGCAGGAGGTTACAAGGGCCCCTAGGGTTGTCTTGCTGGATAATCCAGGCCCTCAGAGGCGAAGTAAGGTACTTTGCTTACAAAGAATACCAAGCTAGCCAGTGACAGGGCCAAAAGGAGACTCCAAACAACCTTCAGATTCTTGCTCCAGAGGTCTGTTATTTTTGAGGCTATCAGGTGGAATAAGATCAAGAACGCATCTTGCTTAAACCCGAGCCAAGCATTATGCAGGGAAGTCTTCTGCCCTTAAATATCTTGCAAGTCCCAGGCTCAAATAGTTTGGGGATTACTGGGTATTATGGGTCTTTTCTAATTTGTTTTTCTCCTTTAAAGATAGGCAGTGATCTGTTTTTCTTATGCTGGACAGGTTATAGGAAGGACTTTATCTGGTACTGGGTCGCTATCTCCTGCCTGAGCAGCCACCACACCCCTTTGAGGCCATGGATAGAGGTGCAGGCAGAGGCCCTCTGAGCATCGCAAATTCCTGCACTGCCTTAACATATAATAATCATAAGCATTAAAAATAGTGAAACATCACTTATTTAAATTAATTGAGGGAATGGCAGGTTTTTATTATCACTTAAAAATAGGAGTCATAGACTATCTGAAGAGAAAGTGGTCCTTTAAAGAACATACAAGAAAAGTTTACTGCTAACAAGTAGAAGTTGTGTTATATCGGCCTTATTTAGCTGGCCGGTAAATGGATGCTTCCAAAGTGCTTGAAAACCATCCAGGTCAAACAATTCCTGTTAATCTCATTTACATTTTACATCTAGTTAATCAACCCTGACCAGATAACATACAGATGTCCTTAGAGACACTCACAGGTAAATCTGGGCTTAATCCAGGTTTATTTGGGACTGATTCTAAATCCACTGGCTCTGAATGAATGCAGCTTTGCTGTTTCCATCAATGCAAGTCCTCATTTTATTGAGCAATTCTATTCTTAGCTCAATGAGGGGGAGGCAGACAGAAAGCCCGTTCCCCTCCATTCCATTCCCCTCCCAGGACGGCATTTAACATGCTGCTCCTGCCAGCTGGCAGGCAGCCACGCCAATGGCCCTGTCAGTACTGGCCAAAGAGAATAAGAAACTACACCATAAAAGGCCAGAACTGCAGCTTGTGCCGTTGTGATGGGGGAGGGGAGTGTGTGGCACCAAGTGGAGCCAGCCCGAGTGGGGGGCGGGGGCACTGGTCACAGAAAAGCAGTTCGAAGGAACTGACCCCAAAGTTCCCCAGGCAGGGGCAGATGAGAGAGAACACCAAGGAAAATTGGAAACCAATCTTTGCTGATGGGTGAGGGTGGGGGGCCAGGTCTAAATGTAAAAGCAGTTGAGATCACTAGCACCAATCCTTCAACCTCCCAAATGTTCCTGACTCCATGCGGGAAACTATTAAAATAAGAAACCAGAGTCACCAAGGAGAGAAAGAATGAGAAAAGGGTCCCTTCTGTCTTTTATAGATGAGAAACCTATTCCCTGATGCTTTGGTACACTGACTTCCCAGACTTAAAATGCCTGACCTAAGGAAACAAAACAAAGATCAGATCAATAACCACCAGTCAAAGGTTTTTGCATGCACAATGGTTGAAGGCCCACAAATGCACAAGGACATGGCCTATTATTCATCAGTCTTCTCTGTCATCTGCTGTTCCTTTTCTGTCCTGAGCACGTGCCACATGGGTGGTGGTGGTGGGGGGGTTGGTAGGCAAGGAGCTGAGCATGACTGACAGTGGGAGACCAGTTAGAAGGCTGGATATTTTAGGAAAGAGTTGACAATGGCATAAACAACACAGTGACTGGGATGGAGAGGAAAAAGTGAACTTGAGAATTACCCTGGAGACAGACTCAACTCAATGCTGGGATGTAGGAGATAAGGAAAAAGGAGTGGGTTGAGGATTAGGAGGTCATGGTGACCTCAGGAAGGTAGTCCCAGTAGACTACTGGGGTATGGAGGGGAGGCTGCAGGGAGCTGAAGAGAAAGTGAGAAAGTAAAATCAGAGTAGAGACCATCCCCCTTCAGAGGGTTTGGCTGTGGAGAAAGAACAGGAGAAAGATGGTAGGATGGCTAGAGCAAGACAAGATATTGTAGGAGTTATGCATGCCTGTATGTTTGGCTAAGATGGGAGAGCTCTGGCAGTATTTATGGGAGAAGCAGAGGAGTTGGAGAAAAGAGAGAAGGAGAGTGGTGGAGCCCCCAAGAGACTTGGATCCAGAATGCAGGAGAAAGAAGTAGCCTCAGGGAGAGAAAGGTGGGCTATACCCAGGGCCTGGAGTCATCCTGGGGACAGACCTAGAGATGCCTGTAAGTGTGAGGCCATGACATTGTGCAAGGTCATGCTCAATACCTCTTAATTCTCAGAGAACAGCTAGAGGCCAAAGTCTGCAGGGTCATATGCTATCACAGAGAGGGGGAGAGGGCAATGACCAGCACTGACACCTGGCCAAGCCTTGACTTTGGCAGAGTCCAAAATAAGTCTGGGGGTTGATGTGATCTTCCTGAAATGCACCCCCAAATCAGGTGTAGGAGCAGTGGATTCGGAAAGAAGCATTGATTTAAGGTGAAGATTTGCAAGGGGACTCAGATGGGATTAGGTGGTGGACCAGAGGAGGAGAGGGGTTACAGGTGCTAGCAGGAGAGGGCCTGGCATCGTGGAGCTCAGGGTCTCCAAAGGGTAGAAAGAAAGAGAAGCCACGAGGGGATTCCCAGGAAAAGGAAAACACTGTGGGTACGTGTGTCTGCAGGGGATGAAGTTCTCAGTGAGCATGAAGCACGGTAACAGCATGAGAGCAGGAAGAGGGAAATAAAGTATGAAAATTGGAGGCTGTGGGCAGAGACAATGGGTGCTGAAGGAGTAGGTCCCCCAAGAGATAGGATCCTGTGGTCCACCATCCTGTCCGGGGGCTGCCTACCTTCCTTTCTCTGACTTCCAGGCCACCCATCCTCAGACTCACCGACCACAGTGAGGTTGACCTGAGCCTGCCTGCTGCCCAGCTTGTTCTCCACCAGCATTGTGTAGCAGCCGCAGTGCTCCTGGCGTGCGGCCAGGATGGTGAGCTTGCTGCCGCTCTCGCTGTTCTCCACCTTGATGTGCTCGCTCTCCTGGATCTGCAGCAGAATGGGCAGGTGCTGGAGATGTGGGCCAGGAAAGGAAGGGGGCTCTGACCCCCACTCCCCATTCCTTAGGGGATGCAGCTGTGCTAGCTGTGTGGTTTTGTATGGACTCTGGGCTTCCCCCAAGGCCCCTCTCTCCTGCATCCAGAGCCAATCCTCTCTGGGGCCAGCAGTCGCTGCTCCTCTGGAGTTTAGGAGCATCCCAGTCCCCCTCCACCACTCTAGGATGGGGTGGGAGAATACATCTGAATAAAGTCACTTACAAAGCCCACCCTGGCAGGTTCTGACCTCTCTGTGCTATTGAAACCATAGCCACTAGCCACATGTGGCTATTTAAAATGAAGCGGAAACAACCCAAACATCCATCAACTAATGAATGAATAAATAAAATGTGGTATATCTAGATAGTGAAATATTATTTGGCCATAAAAAAAGAATGAAGTACTAATTCATGCTACAACATAGATGAGCCCTGAAAGCATAATGCTAAGTAAAATAAGCCAACACATAAGAAAACACATTATATGATTCCATTTGTATGAAATGCCTGAAATAGGCAAATCCATAGAGACAGTAGGTTAGTGGTTGCCAGGGTCTGGGGAAAGGGGAGGAATAGCTGCTAACAGGTCAGGGGTTTCTTTTTGGGGTGATAATAATGTTCTGGAATTAGATCATTTTTGTTATGGTCTCACATCCTTGTGAATATACTAAAAACCACTTTAAAAGGGTGAATTTTATTGTATGTGAATTATATCAACAAAGCTATTATAACAATTTTTAATTACTTAAAATTTAAAATTCAGTTCCTCAGTTACACTAGTCATACTTTAGGTGCTCAATAGACACATATGGCAAGAATCTACATATTAGATAACAGAGAATGTTTTCATCACTAAAGAAAGTACTGTTGGACAGATGGGACATAAATGTCCCTGAAAAGGGATGAGATTCCACCTTATTGCAGACAACACTGATCTAAACATAGCCCAGGTCAAACATGCTTTGGGATGATTAAGGCCAGTTTCTTTTCTTCATCATTTGAGACCAAACCTTCTTACCTTCCTGGTACTGGCCTCCTACCTCTGGGCCTTAGGACAACTGGAATGGTTTGGAAACAGAGCAACAGAGGGCTTGGAAGAAATCACACCTTCTATACAGTTTCTGATCCAGCATCAACCCACTTTTCTTTGGCCTCTGCTGCTCATGCATATGGGTGCACACTGCCAACATGGGATCCCCAAGTTTCTTTAAAAGCTGGTTGTTCAGAAATTCAAACACTCACCCATAGGGCCATTATTATAAGTGGTGGCTTGATTTCTGGACCAGTAAGCCAAAATTCTACCTAACAAACAATTTATTGATCTAAATACTCAGATCCATTTTTATCCCTTCAGCATGTAGTAAGTTCAGGTTCAGTGGGCAGGCACAAAATCACAGAAAACTCAGAGTCTAAGAGATCAGTTAGGTTACTGGTTCCATTTTCCTGACTCTGAGTAGAGTTCTAGACTGAGATATCAAAATTTGGTGGAGGTCGTGGGTGGTTTCTATTTTTTCCTTCATATTTTTTTCATTATACAAATTGTCTACAAAGTAGGTATCATTAGCAGATTCAGAGGAAAAGGTTATTAAGAACTTGGATTGGCTGGGGGGTGGTGACAAGTGGGTGACGGGTCTCTCCCATTTCTAAGGCTCCTGGGATAAAGAGTGATACTGCCTCCATTACAGCATTTCTCATTCTTTCAGCCCAGGGGCTGTGTGCGTTGTTCTCAGGCCACTCCCCTCCGTTACTGACCTGCTTTCGGAACTTCATCCAGGTGCAGGTGATGGGCTGGGTGCCTGCCACTTTCCCGAACAGCTCCACAGACTCTCCTGCACGCACCTTTTGGTCCTCAGGAAACTGGATGATCTGAGGGGGCATGGCTGGATGAGGACAGGTGAGAAAGTAAGTGAGGAGGAGGGAGCCTCAAACATTCTGATGTCATTTGATGCTGCTGTCCACATTGGTCTCTTGCTCCTGCCTCACCTTCTGGAACCTTCAGGGTAAGAGTGAGGGCAGTGATCACTGCTTCACAACATCTGAGCTGATAGACTTGCTAGATTTGTTCATCTCTTTATTCTAATTTCCTCAGAAGTGACTCCTGCCATTTACATGGCACAGTTTTCCATTTGTTGGTTTCTCTGGAATTCGTAACTTGCCTTATTTTTCAAATCTACATTCTAACTCCTTTATTAATAAATCAGCACCTTGCTGTCCCTTGCTGTCTAACCTGGAGGTGACCCTGGCTGACAGGCTCAATACAGTTCATGTCCTCAAATGTCTTTCAGTGGAAAACAGATAAAGTTCCACATGACAAGGACACACAGGAACATTAAAACAGCACAAAGTGAATCGTTTCCTTAAATGAGTGGAGGGGAGAGGGTTAGACAGAATTTCACAGAAGGGGTGGGAGATTTGTTAGTACTGTGTGATGCTGTCCATACAGGGGAAGTAGGAAAAAAGGCAAGTAGTGGAAGGGGTTGGGGGACCAACTTGTGCAGGGGCTCTGAGGGAAAATTCAGCCTGAAAGATACAGAGTTTGAATTAGGGAGGGGACCACACACCCAGTGGTCAGCCTAGCAGAACAAAGGAAAAACCCATCATGGCAGATGACTCCCTTGCCCTCAAATGTTGCTATGACCAATTACCTGCCTTCGGAGGTGTCTTGGGTGCAGGTTTCTTTTTCACAGTTGCATCACCTGAAATAAAGAAGTTCATAGGTTATTTTCTGTTAGTTCTGTTTTTTCCACAAAGCTCCTGAATCCTAGGAGGATGTAGTCTTACCCATCGGCCCCTCATCCAGATAGAGCTCATTCTGGAGATCTTGCAGTTTCACACAGCCAATCTCATGATTGACTGACTATCAATTTTCAGGAGAGCCTCTGGAGGGGTCCCTGAAGTCTCCATTGAGATAAAAACTCTCAAAAGTTCTAAGCCTACACTGTCCATTTCAATGATAAGCCCAAACTCACTAACTATTCTCTCACCCTAACTTTCAGGAAACCCAGAAAGGAAATTAAGTCAGATAAACCAAGTAAAATTAGCCTTTGGTGTGGATCCAAGGGTCTCAGGCTTCCTTTGGGTCACAGACTGTGGACTGGTGGCTTTCATTTGTTTACTATTTATTGAATGGATCACTGAATGAATGAAGAATTGAAGCAAACCAGCCAATGGTTTCCTTCATTCCTATTCCCACTTTCTCCACACAACTCAAAAAAAGAAAAATGACCCAAACAGACCAGTTCCACAGCACAAACCTATTCCTTTGGTGAAATAATAACGTGGTGAATATGCAAAAATATCCTCAGCTATCTTTATAGATTGTTTTTATATTTCTTTCAGGTCTTTGCTCAAAAGCCATCTAATCTACTTATCCAAGTGAAATGAAAATCTACAGCACAAAGTGAATCATTTCCTTAAGTGGCTGAGTGGAGGGGAGAGGGCAAGACAGAATTTCACAGAAGGGGTGGGATATTTACTAGTACTGTGTGATGCTATCCATCTAAAAATGTAGATTTTTATTTAGATGGCACTTATCATCATATAACAATAAATACCTTAATGTTCCTAGTGGCTTTATTTGTAACTGCCAAAAACTAGAAGTTATTCAAATATCCTTGACTGGAGAATGGATGAACTGTGGTACCTTCACACAATGAAATACTACTCAGTAAAAGGAACAAACTGTTGAGACCCACAACACAAATGAATCTCATTAGTGATTCATCTCTTTGCTAAGAGAAGCCAGACTCAAAGGCTACATACTGTATAATTCTCTATGACATTTTGGAAAAGGTAAAACTATAAGGACAGAGAATAGGTTAGTGTTTGCCAGAGGTGAGTGCAGGGAAGGAGGGGCACAGGGACATGCTCTGAGGTGATGGAACATATCTTGATTGTAGCAGTAGTTACATGACTATATGTATTTGTCAAGGTTCACAGAACTGTGCACTAGAATGAGTGAATTTTATTGTATGTAAATTATACCTTAATAAAAAAAATGGGGAAAAGTTACTTAACCAAGAAGATCTTCCCTAACTACTCTATATCAAATACCAACCCTTCACCCCTAGCATTCCTTACTCTGCTTACCCCACTTTATTATCTTCCCCTCCATGGCACTTATCATCATATAACAAACTATTTATGTACTTACTATCTGCCCTTTGCCTCCCCCTAAAGTATAAACTTTAAAAGCAGGGACTTTTTTTGTTATGTTTACCCTATGTGCCTAACACATGATAGGCACTTGATAACTATTTATTGAATGAATGAATGGGGTTATGTTAACAATTAATTATTCATTCATAAAGCTTCACTGCTATAGATTACAGAAAGGCAGTGCTATGTCCTGGCTTGGACTTAGAGCATCTCTGTGACCATAGGCAAGTTAGCTAACTTTGTGGATTGTCAGTTGTGCATCTGTAAAATGGGAAGAGTGCTGCTACCCATCTGAGTGCCCCAAGAGGGCTGTGTAAGGAGGTGATCTCTGAAGGAAGCACTTTGAAAGCAGAGAGCTGATGACTGCCAGTTACATGGTTAAGCCCAGGGTGAGGTCTGCTTCCACCAGTTTCACCCTGGCTCGTCACTATTATTGATCCACTTGTCCAACTCTCAAAAATTTACTGAGAGCCTACAATGTGCTGGGCAAATGCCAATCAGTACATACTACTAGCCTGGGTACTGAGGAGAAAACCAAACAAATGTGAGAAATCAGGGCTTGTCCTCAAGGGCTTAAATGTCAAGACATGTGGTCCACAGGAAAGGCTTCTTTTTCTTTTCCCATAAAGGACATTTATAAGACAACTGGACACATTTGAATAAATCTAATAAATTATATAATAGTATTGTGTCAATGTTAATTTTGTGTCTTGATCCCCAAACTGTGGTTTAATGAGAGATAGTCCTTGTTATTAGGAAATATACACTGAAGTATTTAGATGCAGAGGATACCATATGTGTAACTTAGTTTCAAACTGATCATAAAATATGTGTGTGTGCATGTGTGTGTGCGTGTGTGTGTGTGTGTGTGTGTGTGTGTGGCGAAAAAAAAGAAGGAAAAAGAGAGGGAGAGAGAAGATAGGATAAAACAAATATGGTAAAATGTTGATACTTGAAGAATCTGAATGGAGGGTACCCAAGAATTATTTGTACCAATTTTGTGACTTTCCTGTAAGTCTGAAATTATTTCAAAATAAAAGTTAAATGGAAAGTTAAAATAATTTTATCCTGCCAAAATGACATGGTTGTCCAAATGAAGGAGAAAGAGTGTACACTGTAGGTTGAGGAGATGGTTAGAAAGGACTAAAAGGGGGAGGTAGGATGGACCTGAGGACTAGAGAAGATCTGACTAGAGTAGAAAAAGAGCCTACCCCACAGCTCAGGAACAAGGCGTGGCTCAGAGCAGAGAATCAGGGTGATTTTTGGTGGAGGTTGGTAGAGCACAGGGCTGGGATTAGAGAGCAGTGGTGTGAAGATAGTATGACAATTGAAAAAAAAACTAAAAATTCAGTTCCTTAGTCACACTAGTCATATTTCAAGGGTTCAATAGCCACATGTTGTCAATGGCTAACATATTGTGCAGACGAGGAACACTGCTGTCAGCACAGAAAGTTCTATTGGACAGTGCTGGTCTAGAATGTCAAGTCTGAGAGTTATGTCTTTGTCCTAAATGAACAGGGAATCCTCACACAAACTGCAGTCTGACTGGGCTAGAGAACACCTGGAGGTCTTTCTATTTCCTGGGGGACAAGGATACCCAATACGGAGGCTATTACCATACTTTCGGAAGGAACTAATCTTCCAGGTCCAGCTTTGGTAAAGGCAGCAGCAAAGAAAACACAAATAAGAGACAGAGAAAAAGTTAAAAAAAATTGGAGGTTAAACAAGAGGAAGGTACAAAGATTCCTTAGAAAATTCTTACTTGGATAAATGGGCAAAATTATATTGATGGAATACGGAATTTGGGAGTGAAAGGTGAATTTGGCTTGGTCCAAGTAAATGTGGCACATGAAAGAATTTAATCTGTATATAGGCAAAAGCCCAGGATCATAATTCCAGAGAGAGGTTGGTTGAGACTGGAAGAGAAGGATTTCAGGATCAAATATGCAATTTATAATAGAAACTGTGAGGATGGGTCAGTTCTTTGGAGAAAAATGCAATGAAAGATGTAAAGGGGCCAGGGTCTGATCCCAGGTGAGATCACAATGAGGAGCTGGGAGGAAGGAGAGGGGCTGTGGAAGGACTCTGAGAGGCAGAAGAAGGACTGTCACTGTGACCATGGGTGGGAGAGAACGAGCACCGGAAAGTGGACTTTAGGCATAACTAGCACGGAGTGACGGGTGCTGTTGGAGAGGGCCGGTATAGTGGGACCATGGGGTCAGAAGTCACTCCAGAGGAGATTCTTAAGGAAACAGGCAGGAGTCAACTAATGTGTCAAGAATGCTAGAAGTGAAAGGGACAAAGAGAAATGAAGTGACAGAAGAGCAATATCTAACTGAGGTTTCTTCAAAGGGAGAAAAGCAGAGCACAACTTTGAAAGCAGAAAGCTAGGAAAGGTAGAGCCCAACGATGCCAGATGGGAAGAGTATGGGAAAGCCAAATCATCCCTTGGGAGCAGATACTGGATGGGATATGGAACACCCGTGACTGGCTGAGCCATCAATTGCCAGCCCCTCTTCATCCCTGGCTGTTAGAAAGTGGCAGGGCACAACTGGAGGGAGAGGCCCTCTAAGGAAGAAAAATGGTTTCTACTAGAGCCAGGATCTGACCTCCTGTGGAAAGGGAAAGGCAGCTGGCAGAGGAACTGTGTGGAGGGCTGATTTTATGGGCTTAGTTGTGTCCCTCACCTAAGTTCACATGTTGAAGCCTTAACCCCAGAGATAGGGCCTTTAAGGAGGTAAGTTAAAATGGGGCTGTTAGGGTGGGTCCTAATCCAATCTGACTAGTGTCATAGATGAGGGAATTTGGACACACAGAGATATCAGGGATGACATGCTCAGAGGGAGGCCATGTGAGGACCCAGTGAGAAGGCAGCAATCTGCAAGCCAAGGAGAAAGGCCTCAGGAGAAATCAAACCTGCTGACGCTTTGATCTTAGACTTCTAGCCTCCAGAACTGTTAGGCAATACATTTCTGCTGTTTAAGCCATCCAGTCTGTGGTACTTTGTTAGGGCAGCCCTAGCAAACAAATGCAGCTGTGGATGGGCTCTGGGGGATGGAAGGAGGTTGACAGCCTCTGGAGTGGTGGGCCAGGAGTCGATAAGGAGGAGGAAGCGGCATAGAATAAAATTAGATGATGCCAAAGTCCCACCCTATACTATTCTTAGAAGCCTTGGGTAAAACCTATTTGCCAGAAGTAGAGCCTGAACTAATATCTATCCTTCTGTGTTACAGTCAAATGGGATTGAAGGCCAAAGTTTTAAATTTGTTTGTTCTATAAATTTGGAGCTTCGGATGTTTGAATTGGTTAGCATTTGAAACTGGTTTGGTTCTCATTAGTAAAAACAGTTTTAAATGTTAACAGTGTTCTGTATCCTATTCTATACATATTTTATATGACCATCTGCTGCAATCCTTTGTGTCCCAGGCTTGGAAGAACATAATTAATGGATTGGAAAGCTGAGTTACCTGATTCTAAAACCTGTTTTCTCATAGAGAGCTGGACTCAGCGAGTTGTTTCTAACCCATGGTCACATCCTTTTTCTCATTGGTTCTTACCCCAACCAGAAACAAGCAGGGTACTGCACACTGTTTCCATTTCATGAAAAAAGGCATGAATTTGCATAAAATGTAAGGACTTGTTTGGTTCATAAAAGCACATGAAGCCAAATAGAAATAGTACTTAAGTCTCCTGATGCCTGGTATGTGGCTGCTTTCTTCCTCTTGCCTCTTAACTCCAGCTGACACTCTGTTCCATCACCAAATTCAGGTCTTTAAAACCCTTCTCTGTCCTTTGCAGAAATGGACTTCCTAGTCTATGTGGCATAAAGCATGTCATTTATCCTCTCAGAGCTTCAGTTTTCTCATTCGAAAAATGTGAGAATAAATGATATTTGTTGTAAAGAATTAAGCTACACTGTAAAGAGAGTATAGCACAAATGCCAGCCCCTCTCTCCATTTACCCCTCTTCCCCAAACAGACCCCCAGAGGACTTTGTGTACTTGCCTTCGCCTATTTAGCATGCCACACTGTCAGCTCAGCTTTATAACTACATTAGCTCTCACATTGCACCTGGAGTTCCTTCTCTCGATTCAGGTTCCCAATAGAGGTAACATTCTTGCTGGTCCAGATGCCCAAAGTCTCAGTACTTCTTGGGTCACTAACTAGTTTCCTCTTCTCTGGATTCACCATTCTAATTATCTTATTCCTATTAGCTCTTTGTCTCTCATCCCCTTCTCTGGCACCCAAACTTATCGCACAAGCTATTGTCAAGAGAGGAAAATAAAACCCAACCATCTTTGCAAATCCCATGAAAGCACTGGCCACAGGGTCAGGCAAGGAGGGTGGAGCATCTGCCCTCTCCTTGCTACTGGGTCTGTCCTTCTGAGGAGAAACTCAATCAACTCTCTTAAATAGTCAGCCCTCGGTAGCGCATCCCTCCCGGCACAGCACTGCTCCCCAAACTCTTAACTCCCCAAACTACTCCTAAAGTCCCTCATTTTACCTTTCTCTTTACTGCCCTCATTTTCCCTTTCTCTTTACTGCCCTCATTTTCCCTGGAGCCTCAACATCTCTCCTGGGCCTGTCTATACAGCCCACTACCTGACCACCATCTCCCCTGGCACATATTGCAAGCCCAACACATTTAAAACCAAATTCAGAATCTTCTCCCCATACTGCTGCCTGCCTCTGTTTCTTCCAAGACCTCCTCCCTGCTCATGTTCAGTCACTAAGGTCTGTCAGTTACATCAACTAAATACCTCCTTAGTCTGCCACTTTCCACATGCCCACTGTCACAATTTTTGTCCTAACTATACCACTTGCTCGGCCTCACCCTAATATATCCATTGTGTGGCCAAAGTGGTCCTTCTCAAATGCAGATCTGATGTCACTACACTGTTTAAACCTCTCCAGTAGCTATCTACTGCCGCTTAGGATCAAGACAAACTCATCTTACAAGGGCCTTTGAGATCTATCCCTGGCTTTTATTGTCAGCCTTCTTTCTTATCATTCCCTCTTGGGAAAAAAACACCCTCACTCATGCCCTCGATGCTCAGTATCAGTGGTTCTCAAAATCTAGCATGCATTATCACCTGAGGAACTGGTAAAAACACAGGTTTCTGCCCTTCCTGGGATGCTGATGCTGCTGGTCCCTTGTACCACCGTCTGGGGAGCACTCCTCTATACCCTGAATGCCTTTCAGTTTCTTTCAGCAATACCAGACTTTGCAATCAGCTCTTTGATGCCTGTTGCACATTCTTTAGGCAGGTCTCAGCTCATGCATCACTACTGCGGACTGGGTTCCATCCCCTCTGAGGTGGTTTTATCTCAGCAACTATTACGAGGCATCGCAACTGCAGAAACCCACCCCCAACATGTATATACCAAAACAAGCTCTCTTGCTCACCTTATGTACTCCTGACGCCTAGCACAGTACCTGGCACAAGCCTGAAAGATAGCTATAAGGCATGCATACAAGCCCTAAGGATCTCTGTTAACCTGGGAATTCCCAAGAACACTCTACTGCAACCCTGGACTCCGATGCTGAGACATAAGTCCTGGGGCTTGAATCCTTATGGAACTTTCCCTGAAAAGGAGAAGCCTCCTGGCTCTGTCACCAACTAGATGAAAGCTGCCAGGTGCTAAGCCTTCCACTCCAGACAGGCGACAGAGGCTGGAAGAAGTGAAGCGGCCCAATAAAAACGTCATGGATCGCTTTGAATTTTGAAGCCTCCTGGAAAACGTGGGGCGGGGCTGGAGAAATCAGCCTCTAACTGTCTGTGTAATCCATCTTTTGCTTCTGCCCCAGCCTGCCTAAGCCCAGGCCTAGTCCTGGCCTCATGAGCCTTCCTTCTGCCTTGGCAAGGAGGAAGTCAGCACCCCACAGAAGTTTTCAGACTGCTTAATCTGAAGGCATCTGAGTACCTCTCTCCTGTGCATCAGCAGGGCAGAAAGACCAGAGCAAGCATTTGGGAGATATTTACAGAGCCTGAAGGCGGATCTCACAGAGTCAAAGGCATCTGAAATAATGGAAAGCAAAGGAGAGCTAGGGAGGTAGCGTGAACAGCCTCTGGTACAGGGAGGTCCCTAGATCTCTGCCTCTCTGGGGACATTGCCCTTTTTAGGTAGTTAACTAAAAATAGACATCAAAACTTTAACAATTCCCAAAATCAGCACTAACTTTCTGCCAAAGGCTCCTGAAGGGGACTTGGGTGGGGGGAGCAGGGTGAAGTGTGGAGGGAACACCCACCCTATAGGCTGTGTCAGAGCAGGAGGGTGGCAGTGAGGACCTGGGGATGGAGGCAGATTCCTGCTGCTCTGCACTGGAGTAAGCTCAGGGCTCTGGGCAAGTCGACAACCCCTACATCCCTGCACATACCAAGCCCCTTCCAACTCCTCTTTACAGATTTGTGCAGGAATACTGGTCATTTCCCCAGAATTAACATCTCTGAACAAATTTCCTGCACACATCCCCTCATAACAAAGACTGTCACATAAGATTTCAGAGGAACACTGCTCCTCCCGTTACTGCAGACACCCATCCCCAAGCCCCCAGGATACACGTCAGGATGGTTGTGAAAGAGGCGCCAGGTGTGGCAGGGACAGCAGAGCTAGGGTTGCCTGACTAGGTCCTCTGGGCCCTCCCTGGGAGGACCCATTCTGCCATTTAACCTGCTTGTAGGAGACCGTGGGAGAGCTGGGAAGGAGTTGAAGCTTCAGCCCCGGGGTGGGTCACAGGGTCACATGTATGATAGCATGAGGAGAGTGTTAGGGATCATCACTCCTCATAGATCAAAACTTGGTTGGATGTAACTGAGAGCTGGTGCCGGCTTTCAGATACACTCATGAAAACACCCCAGCTTCTCTCCTAAGGTCCCATGCCTTTCTCTGTCAAGCAAGTCTTGAGGCCAAGTCTCAACCTCTCCAGCCAGCATTTCCTTCTAGCCCTCTGAATCCTATCAAGATTTAACATTCCCCATGATCTGGAGAGAATAGTTAAAAGAAAGATTTGATCCTGGGAGACCTTTCAGGAAAATTGGACACAACTTTTGACATTCAAAGATGCTTTCAAGTTGACATGACTTTTGGCTTCAGAGAGAGACATACGGGAGGCCAAGGCAAAGATATCCAAAAGCGTCATAACCTGGGATGGTCCACTGTGGTGACTAAAGCCAAAGTGTCCAATGTCAGAGGTGAAACTCAGGCTAAGGCCAAGGATGAAATATGAAGGGGTATCCCACCTGCATCTCCCCAAATCCCAGAAGCATGGTGAAGGCAGGGACTCCTATAATATGGAAGCTCATGAATCGATTTAAAAAATCAGACTTATTATATCCCTGCTTTGGATGAGGCGCTGAAGTTTCAAAGATGGACAAGCCCTGGCTCCTGTGTTCAAGTTCTAAAACTACCCTGTGGATGCTCATCTATCGCTTTTCGAAAAGACTATCAACTCTACAGACTGATAGGAGGAATCCCTGAGTCTGTTATCACACTAGCATGGACTTGTCTGTACTTTCTAAAATCATGAAGCTCCATTGATGCTTCTTTCACATAAAATTCCATTCAGATCCCCTCCAGCTGGAATATCCTAAACCTGGGCCTTATGCTTAAGGCCTTCTTCCTGTCAGCATCTTTCTGCTGTTGTGTAACACGACGCATGCTGTCTATAGCTTTGACCATTCACACATCAGATGATAGCAAGGGGAGTTAGCTGACTTCACCTGAACTGCATCACTTAAAAAAAAGGCATTGCATGGAACGGCCTGATGTCAGAGCTGGAAAGGCCTGGGGTCAGTCTGAGAGAGCCCCCATTTGACAGGTGAGGAAGCCAAGGTCCAGAGAGACAAAGTTCTTTGACCATGGCCACATGTTCACTAGTGGTGAAACCGAAACTTCTGTCCCCTGCTCTCTGGCCCAGTGGCTGTCTGGCTATGCCCTGTCCTGAGCCCTGCTCCAGAGCCGGACACAGTGAATGAGCATTTGGAGGCTTACCAATGGTGCTGCTGCCTCCCCACACCCACTAAACTCAGTGGAGGAGTCTTGGATGCTTCTCCTCTGGCCTATGCACTTTTTTTTCTGTTCTTTCTCTAAAGGTAGGAGACAATCTACCAGAGGCTGGAGGAGCAGACAAAGTGTTCCAGGAGTGCTGACATTAAATACCCATCAAGAGGGGGAAAACCAGATATAAAGGATATTGAGACAAGACAAAAATGGAACATAGACCATAGATTAGATACCAGTATTGGTTCAATTTTAAATTTCCTGATTTTAATAACTGCATTGTGGTTATGTTCCTAGGAGACACACAATGAGATATTTAAAAGTTAAGGGCGCAATGTCTCTAATTCATTCATAAATGGTATCTATATCTGTATCCATCTGATGAATGGTGAATATATATATGAACATATTCATAGTATAGGGTATACAAAAGTTTCTTGTATTATTCCTGCAACTTTTCTGTAAGTTTGAAATTATATCAAAATAAAGTTATTAAGATCCAGGGAAGCATGCCAGCTGTCGCCCTCCTTCTTCCCTCAGCTCTAATGGTAGTCAGACCTCTGTCCCCTAAGTGGGCCAACAGAAGCACTGCCCAGGCTTGTGTGGACAGTACAACATAAGACTCTGAGACTACGGCAAGGCACACAGGGTGTTTATTGTGGTGGAAATGTAGGTTTGGCCTCACAGTGAGATATCGGGCAGGAAAATTTAGTTTTCTAAGGCTCAGTTTTGCTCATCTGTAAAATGGGAACAACTATTTGTAGCTCCATAGGGTGAGACTTGCCTGAAGTGACATAGCTTGAGTGCCTAAAATGATGCCTTTGGCACAGGTGTTCAGTAAACACTTGGTTTGTATGATGAGCAGATGATCCCAAGTTGGGTGTCCTCACCATATTTATTCTAGCATCCATAAAGTTTCTTCCCCAAATGTTTTCATTCCACTGCAACCAAACCACATTCTTCTCCTCTTTCATAACCTGGCCCAGAGTTTCCCTCATCCCCAAATCTTCCCACACTACCCCATCCGCACTCCTGGCCTTGTGAGTGCGTGTCTGGCAGGTTAACTTGTACTTTTGAGAGTTTTCTCTTACCCTGCCCCTGGGATTGGGGCAGAATGATTTGGCTTTTCCCTCAATTTCCTCACTGCTCAGCAGTGGTGGAGCTCCCAGGGGCTCTCAGGACACAGTGTGGACGAGTGCTGTCTACTCTCACACCTGACAGCTCACTTACAGAACGGAATATGAGACTTGAAGAGGGGAGAGACTTCAGAAAGGGATCTGGCCACGATCTGACTCAGCCTTCCCCTGGTCACTGGCAGGAAAGATGGTTTTCCTGGTTAGATCAGGTACTTCCCAGTCCGTGACAAAAACAAACACGCAAACACAGCCAGACCACTCAGGGACAAGAGTCTCTGGGCTTTCTCATGGAATCAGAGATATATGAGACTGGGGAAGGCAGTGCTAAGAGAAACAAAGCAAGTTGCACAGATGTACAAATTCCGTGACATACTTACATATGTAAAAATGCAAATGCACAGAAACAAGTAACTGTGAATATACTTGAGCTGAGTGAAATTGGGGGTTCATGAAAGTGGACTTTCACATTGTACTTGGTATATTTCTATTCTGCTTCTTAAGACCAACACTGTGGGGCCCTGGGCTTCCCTCTGGAACAGCTGGTTTCCAGCCTGACCTACCACACACTGGAATGGCCAGGGAGCTTAAACAAATACCTAAGCCTGGGTCCCACCCCCAGGGATTCTAATTTAATTAGTCTGGGGTACAGCCCAGGAAGCAGTGTTTTTAAAATTTCCCCAGGTGAATCTAATATGCAGCCATGGTGGAGAGCCTCTATCCTGGGACTGGATGATGACAACTTGACTAGGGTTTTCCACAGCTCTCTCTTCTCCAGGGAAAAGAGCCCAGGGCCCTGGTCTGCTCATGGCCTCCAGCTTGTTTTATTCTTTCATGGTTCTCCTCTGATGCCACCTAACCTCCTTCATTCCTTCAGTGGAATGGATGTACATTCCTTTAGTGGAATGGACAGGAGGCTGCTGACCTCTCAGCTCAAACTCCTTTCACTCCTGCTTATGCCTCCAAGACAGGTGTATGGCCTATCAGACCCGAATTCACAAGTGCTGGATGCTCTTCTAAGATCCTGCATTTATTCTGCTCACATTTCCCATAACAAATAGAGCAAAGGCCTAAGAAACCCTTTTGCAAGAAAATCATTAACCCATTCTTACTAGGTTTTTCTTAGAATTGTTTATGTACCTCCAACAACTTGTTAAGGCCCACTATTGATAATCTGAGGTTCCCTACTGCAGTTAAATAGCCATAGGAAATTATAATTCCAATTTGGCTGCCCCACCATAATGAGGGCTGAGCACCCCGTTGATGGCCTGGCTGGTACATGAGCAAGGAACCCCATCTCATCATTCAGAAGGGAAATATGTTGCTTTTTAAGAAAAGAGTAAAACTAACTCACAGGCACTGTGTTGTGATGGAAAAAGAGAAACAGTCTTTGAATTAATCAGGTTCAATCACTTTCCTCATTAGTATGGGTAATTAAGAGTTTTGTCTTTTGATTTTTTGTTAATATAGAAAGTATATGTTGAGGATGTTCAAGTAACTCCACAGTCTATTAAAACTGGAAGATTCAAAGCATAGTTCTAACAAAATTAGACCAATAATTAATCAGTAGGGGAAGCCAGGGCTGCTGCATTATGACTTGTAACTCTGGGCACTTTTGCCTTCACTGGCTCCTTCCTCCATTAAAGGAAAAACCAAAAAATATAAGTACACACATATACAACTATGTAAATTATATTTTGTAACACATTGATATACAGATGAATATATTAATATTATGAATTAAAACATTTTCTTTGAGCTAAATTTTATTTTTTTCTGCTAATTTTATAAGATGTTAGGATATTATTGTGGGCCTGTAAATCATTGCTCTACGCCTAATAGATAAGTGGGCCCTGGGGGAAGCCGAGATCCAAAAAGAGGAAGATAGCTGTTCAGTCACAGGAGAAGCTCCTTTCCCCCGTGCTACATATAGCACAGTTGCAACTTGATTCTCAGAGATCTTGGCAAGGGCTTCCCATGAGCAAGGCACAGCGCATGTCAGCCTGAAAGGGGCACGTGTGAGTAGGCCCAGTTGTTGCCCTGAGGGAACTTACAATAGAGGAGGGAGGATGAGACTAGACATATCACTGTGACACTGGGAAGAAGGCAGTCAATGCCAAAGGGCCAATGTAGGGCTAAGCGCTACAAGAACTCACAGGAGGGAAAAGTAACTTTAAGCTGGAGCAAGGACAAACTCAGGGATGAGGAGGCTTTGCATAGGAGCCTGTCCCATGGAGAGAGGTTCCAGAGCAAAGGTGTGAAATAAGGAACACAGGGATGTCCAGTGTACACTGAAGAGCTCAGTTTGGCTTGGATATAAAACAGGAGTAAAGGAGATGGGGGCAGCTTGAAAAGGAGGCTGAGGTTAATGTCAGGACGTGTGTATGTGTGTGGCAGCTGTGCCAGGGCAGCAGGTGTGCAAGGTTCACTTGTATGGGACTAACAGACTGGAGGCTACTGGGCACTCCAACCAGAGTGACAAGATCAGAGCCAGTTTCAAAAGATCTACCTGGCAGGAAACACTCACCTGGGAGAGATTAGGAGAAGCTCTCACAGAGGTCTTATGAGAAATAGAAAGGGCCTGAGTGAGGTTGAGGGTGGACGTGGATGTGCATAGCGCTGTGGGGAGGTTGGGGAGAGATGAGAAGCACTGAGAAAAGGCCACTGGCTTGGTCTCCAAGAGTTCACTGGGCACTTGGGTGACTTCTAGGAGCTTGTGCAAGGAAGCAGGGACCTCCGCTGACCCTCAGTCCTGGGGTTGCCTAGAAAAGCTGAACAAGTACTTACTCTCTGCTCCTAGCACGGGAGGAAGAGAGCTCTTCGGCCTCCGGGATTTCATCTCTGGGGCTTTGGCATTCTCACTGGCGGGAGCATCTGGAACAAGACAGGTGACAAAAAACATTAGTTGGCATCTGCCCAAGGAAAGAGCAGAGGAGGCATCTCAATAAAAATCCCACCGCAACCAAAATGATAGCCCCCTCCAGCTACCCCCATGCCTCATGTCATTCTGAAGGCCCTTAGTGCTGGCTCAGTGGCCGGTGCCTGTGGCCAGGACCTTCTTCCACAGGAGCACCAAAGAAGGAGCTCCGCTCCACTGGGCCTTATAAATCAGGTGGAGAGAGCACAGTCGCCCTGGCAAGATGGATGGGCAGGCTATCCTGGGAACTAGTTAATGCTTTCCCCGCTGCAGCAGGCATGTGCTGCCAGAAGTCACATCAACGCAGGGCAGGGGGAGAGTCGGTGTTCCTCTGCTCATCTCTCCCCATCCTTTCTCTTTATTGGGTTTTGACTCTCTTGGGCTAAACGTTCTGGATTTCCAGAAGCCCACTCTGTGTAGAGGGGTCTCTTGTACAGAAGAAGGAAGGGACAGGGTTTGGAGGTGGTTTGTAGCCTCTGATTTCTCAGATTGCCTTCTACAGATGGGCACTGAGAGTCAGACCTACAAACCAGAGGACGGCCTCTGAGTGGTGGCTGGCCTCCTCACCCGCTTTAGACTGTACCTCAGGCCACTGTGGGGGCTTCTGCACCCCTCCCCAAAGTGGGCCCGGTGAAACTCTTCAGCAGCAGCCTTCCAGGCAGAGCTGAACTACTGTGCAGATGATGCATGGCTCCTCAGTCCTTTCTTCCCTGCTCCCTCTTGCATGGGAATGATCACTGGATAATGCCCGGGAAACCCTCCCTTGTCAGGGCAGCAGGGTAACATCTCTCTGGCCTGGGCTGGGCCGAAAAAGCCTTCACTGGACTCCAAGGAGACCGGCTTTTAGGAAGATGAGGAGAAATCACCCAGGGATTTGGATAAGAAGCAGGGATAAATAGCAGCTGGCTGAATGGCTATCGCTATGCTCCAGCATTTTCCCGACAAGGAACTCTTCAGGGACCACCCTGGGAGGGAGCCACCCTCTCAGAGCCCCTTCCTGTTCATCCTTTTCCTGCTCCTGAAGAGAGGAAGCTCAGAAGGAGGAAGGAGGGGGTGGGACTTTCCAGCTGAGGCTTCAGTCACATTCCTGTGGCTTTACTGGGGAGGATAGTTATCTTGTTGTCCCTGCCTCCTGGATGGGGCAGTCCTGGCTGCTAACACATGCTCTCTCCTTGGGACTTTGTGGGGTGGGCATGGAGAGCACAAAACTAGGGGCTGGGGACATACATTTCCCTGGCACATGGATTCTTGCTGCTCCTCTGGCTGCATTGCTCCTTCTAGATGGCATTTGGGTCTCTTTCATGCTCCAGAATGTGGATCTGTCCATATAAATCCCTCCACACCAGTCAGGCTTCCTTCCTAAATTAATGCCTGTCCACTCCCTATTAGCTGGGTAATCCAGTGGTGGGGGCCTGGGGCAGGCACAGTCCAGGCTCACAGCAGCTCCGAGGTATACAGGTCTCCAGGGAGTCAGCCCAGAGCTGTACAAGTGTAACTACAAGAATGATTACGTGTAGGCCTTAGGTAGAACTTCTATGTGACAGGGCTGAGAGAACAAAGCTGGAAGTAATCCTTTTAAGCAGCACTTGATAACCAGGACCCCTCCCTGCCTCCATTCCCCACTGTGTATTACTCTTCTGCCACCTTCCATAAGAGCCAAGGAGTCCCAGATGGTGAGTCCAGGGTATCCATTATCTACAGCTGACCTGCCTGTGTCCTGTCTCCTTAGTGAGTGGCCCACACATCAGGTCCTATTTGGACATGGAAGGAGGAGCAGGTAGTACCATCGGAAGGAAGTGATTTCATTTTTTCACATTGGGTTTTTCCCGCAGACATAGTGGTCATTCTCAGCCTCAGAAAAATCAGTAAAGTTCATATTTGTCAACCTCTATGGTTCTCGATCTTGGCCGTACGTGAGAAGTATCTATACCTGAGTATCACACACCCCAGATTCTAGTTTAATTGATTTGGGTCAGGGCCTGGTGTCAATATTATCCAGAAGCTCCACAGATGATTCTAATATATCACCAGGTTGGAAACTCCTCGGGGGTGGGGTGGGGGGTGGTGGTGGTGGTGGTGGTGGTGGTGTGTGTGTGTGTGTGTAAATGGGGCTGAGGCACAGGGAGGGTCTCAGGGACTATTCCAAGAAACAAGAAAACAGTGCTTCTCTTGATATTGGGAACTGGGTTCCATAACCAGGGGCATAGGGTAAGTCTATGATTTCCTTTCCAGTACCCTCCCAACTTCCCTTCTTTCAAGACCAGCACTTTCTGACAGGCACCTATAAATCTGTTTTCCTCTTTTTTAAGAAAGAGGAGAGGGCAGATAGTTCTGTGTTCTTTGGCTTCAGCACTCTCTGCCGTCTTTCTCTTGGTGAGTTTGTGGGGGGGGGTTTCAGATGATGGAGATACAGAAGAAGCAGGATTTTTTGTAACTGATGGGTAAACTGAGGCATAAGCAAACAAAGGATGAGAGGCTCAGTTTTCCTGGATTCCTGAAAGAAGGGAGAGAGGGCCTGAGTTTCCTCCTCATGGGGTTTGCTTCTAAGCATCCTTAAAGTTAAGACCAAGAGAAGAGAGTTCTCATTTGGGCTGTGTCATCAGCAATCTTGGGATTGTGGACAAATTATTTCAACTGCCCTGGGTCTCTATTTCTGAATCTTTATAAAGCGAATGACACTTATTTTCTCTCCCTCACAGTGTTATGAGGCTCAAAGGAGAGAATGCATGCAACAGTGTTCTGGAGAGTAGAACAATGATCCTTTACTATTAGTTCATTCCTCCTGTTTACCACACTTCCTTACGTCCTTCTGAATCTGCTCTAAAATTCTCCACCTTCAGAAAGCTCTGCCTGACTGGACCCTACCACATGTTTCCTGCCTCTGCGCCTGTCCTCTATTCTTGGGTGCTGGCTTCACACTAATATGTGAATATACTTCCCTGTCTTGTGCTCTGAGTCTTGTTTTTGGAAGCTCTGTGCACCTTATCTTTCCATCCAGCCATGAGAAAAGGGGCTCAATTTCCCTTTGAAACTAGGCACATCCCCGACTTGGAGTCCCCTCTTCTCTCTGCAGCACGCTCCCCCCGCACTCCTGCCCCAGGAGGGATTTGTACGCACAAGCCACTAGACCTCCGTGAGAACCACAGCAAAGAAGAGGCTGAAGGACCATGTGCTTAATCAGAACCAGCTTTGTGCTCACAGTGCTGCCCAGGGGATAAAAATAATAGTAATAAAAGTTTAAGAGCAGCTTGTATTTTCTGTCTATTTTAATCAGCTGGTGATGAAATGGAACTCCATTTCTAGATCTGGGCCCCAGGGTTGGAGTTCTTTGCTGATCTGGTTGTGCCCCCAAAGAAGCATGGGGGAGGAAGATGGCGGTGGGGGATGTGGGGGGCCTCCACACAGAGAGGAAAATGTGTCCTTATATGGACAATGCCTCACCCCTTCCACTTCTGGGCTAGCTCTGGACTCAGCCCTCTAGGGCAGCTCTTTTTCCTTCTAACTTCCCCAAGAGGTTGATTCCCTGAGCTCTAACCCTAGGGAGGGAGAACAAGGTGTAGAGAGGCTTTTGGAAGGGTTCCTAGCTTTCAGAAGCCCCATAACGGGCTGGATAAAGGAGCTGGACTCCCTCTCTGCCCAAGAGCAAGCAGCATGCTGGCATAATCAGGAGAGTCCAGTTAGGAAACCACTCTTTTCTGGCTGTGCTGCTTGGTGACTGTGAGTTCTTGGGCAAGTTCCTAAACTTTTCTGAGTGTGACTTTCTTCACTAGGAAAATGAAAATAAAAACACACAACAGAGGAGTGAATGGGACATAAAGTCATAGCTGGCATTTATTGGATACTTAGTCCATGCCTGGAATGATGCTAAGTTATTTTTACATGCTTTTTCCAGGTTGAACCATACCATCTGCCAATATTCAAGTGTTTTTGACTAATTTAAACAGCAATTTTATTTAGTTCAACCTAACATATATTAACTGCCTGTGATGATATAAAGAACAAATGTGAAAATGTGAAAGTGAGAGCAGACTTATGGATACAGCAAGGCTGAGGCCAGCAAAAGAAGGATGGGTCAAAATCATTTCAGCAACAATCAGAAAGTGGCCATGGTAGCAGCTGGACCCCAGTGTTTAGGAGCCAAGGTTTGGTTTTAAATTCTCACCCAGCTAGTAATTAGCCGTGAGGCCTTCAGCAAATGGCTGTTTCCATATGTCTCAAATTAGGCTTTTTTCCTATCACTCCCCTTAACTCCCTGTGGTTACCATTGACCACCACATTGCCAAATCCAACAGCCATTTCTCAGGCACATCTTACTCTACCCGGCAGCAGCACCTGATGCACTGATCTCTATCATTTCTTCCTTATAGAAATGATCGCCATTTGGCTTCTTGGATACCCCTCTCTCCTGGGTTTCTTCCTGTCTTACTGGGACCATTCCTTCCCATTCTCTTTCGTAGACCTCTGTCCTGCCCTACTTCTCAATGTTGGACTCTGCCCTCTTCCTTCCTCCATCCACAGCCACTCTTTAGGGACCTTATTCAATTCCAGGGCATTAAATGGCCTCATATGTGCCTAGTTCCTCATACCCTGCCTCCAACCCTGACCTCTGTCCTCAACCCAGATTCATCTAAATGCCTGCCTATGTGACATGTCTACTTGGATGTCTAATGGGCATCTTAAAATTCACATGCATAAACTCCTGCTTGTTCCCTCACCCCTTGCATTCTGATCTCAGTAGGTGGCACCATCATTGATCTGCACTCCCCACCAAAACTAAGACACCTTGAACTTCCTTTTCTCCCCATTTCCAATGCATAGGCAAATCCTATCAGCCCTCTACCATCAAAACAGATTATGAACCTGATCATCTTCCACTTCTTCCATGGAGCCTGAACTGCCATCGTCTCCTACCTGGGCTACTACAGCAACCTCCCAGTGGATCTCCCTGCTCTCCTTTCTACCCTTTCTGAGTCTGGTCACCATATGGCCACCTGAGTGATACTATATAATGTCCAGTGTTGTCCCATTACACTGAGAATAAAATCCAGTTTCCCTGTCGCAGCCTATTCAGCATGGCAGATCTGGTGGCTGGTCTTCCTCAACCTCATTTCCCACCACTCTGCCCCCAGGGTCAAGCCCCACCACCCTTCCTCCTTACTTCTGGGAATGCCTCAGGCACAGTTTCAGTTAAAGGCTTTGCTCTCCCTGTTACCTCTTCCTTATGACTTCTGGGACTCCTTCCCTCCTTCAGGTCTCTGTGAGGTCTCACAATCATCCTCTCTAGTAATAGCCTTCCCTCCCCTATTACCCTCACTTTGCATTTTTCAAACATGTGACATTGTCTGAGATTTTATGACATATCTGTTCATTTATATTGTCTTCCCCTCATGAGAATGTAAAGTCTCTGAGAGCAGGAACTTCTATTTTGTTCACTGCTTTTAACTTTAGCTCCTGGAGCAGTGCCTGGCACAGAGTGGGCACTCATATATTTGTTGAATAAATGATGGTGTGGGTGCCCACTGGAACATCAACTCCTACCACACACATGCACAATCCTCCACGGTCAGGAAGCCCTTGGTGTTGCTGGCAGCTGAAGCCAGATACCCTCAGTCAGGTGGCTGGGGAGGGGTGGCTTGAGCTGGGAGGGCTGGACAAGCCAGTAAGGGAACTGAGGTGTCTTCACACTCCTGTCTTGGGATTTTGGTCTACAAAAGGCTTTGTTTCCTCACTTCTCACCCGGTTAAAATAAGAGAATGGGTCACTCAGGCCAGATGTGCAGAAAGACTTCCCAGCAGGAAGGGCTATTAATAAGAAAGATTTGGATCTCTTAGAGAGTGGACACTGCCATGTTATTCACTAGACAAGAGGCCACGTCAGATAGTGGAAGGTTGCAGGCTTTGGAACCAGACACACCCAGGTTCGAGTCCTGATGGGTAATTCACTTAATTCCTTGTGCAAAGTGGCTTGAAGGGTGTGGGTGTCAGGATCGGAGACACCCAGATTCAATTCTCTCTTACATACTGTCTTTGTGACCTGGAAAGGCTGTTGATCCTCTCTGAGCTTCAATTTTCTCAATAAGAAAGACACTGTCCAACTAATGCATAAACTAAAAATGCATGAGTTTCTGGCCATGGCAGGCCTTGAAGGTCAGCTTTTTTTCTTCCTGGATGAGTTTTCTAACAAGTCCTTACTCACTTTAGGCTTTAGTTCCCGCCTGTGGTACAAGCTGACACTTGCCTTCTGCCACACTTGGAAGGAAGGGCACTGTGACTGTAATCAAGAACGTGCACAAGGGCACCCTTTTTTTTAGGGAAGACACTCAAATAGCATGATTAAAATAGCCATATGTGCTGCATCATAAAGGCGACCTCCCTTTGTCTTAACTACAAGAGTGCAACAGTAGTGTGATTAATACAGAATAGCTAATGAGCCAAAGTCATTTTTATGAGGTCTTGAAATATATCATTATATTGGCCACAGATGTATAGTCTTAATGATGTTTGGCACAGACTGTGTGAGTGATAGTAAGTGCTGTTGCGGGTAGGGCCCAGCCTACTGGCAGGGTGGAGCCTGATGTCAGCATCAGCTGTGTCCCCCACTCCCAGTGGGGGGAGGCCTCACTGCCCTTTGGGGGTAATGTAGAACTGGTCCTACCCAGAGACCAGGCAGCTGCAGATGGTGAGAGACTGAAGATCCCACAGTGACTAGGCTTGAAAATTCGTCATGGTTACCTCATACGGCTAGTAGTTCTTCAGTGTATTTTAACTCATGATTCATTTTGAGAATCTGATCTAAAACTATAGATCTTCTCATCAGAAAAATGCTCGAATCCACAAACACAACATTTTGCCTATAATTTCAAAGGGTGAATGGACCCATTGGGATCTTTAAGTTAGGTGCTATTGCCTTGGGGAGCCATATAGCTGAGAAGATCAGGAGATGGACCAAGAACAGGAAATCTGTTCAGCTGAGTATAGCACAGGAGGTGCTGAAAGGTGGGAGGGGAGCAGTTAAGAAGGAGACTACAATCCTTTACTATTTGCCCAGAGGTGGTTCTTGATGGGAAAATAAAGCTAACTGTGGCAAGAAGCCTGCCCCATTCAAAACACTAATATATCTCCAAGAATAACAACAGGGAAAAGAGTGGGTGTCAAGGGGGTTGCCCTTTTTCTCTTTGAAAAATACAAAACAAAACAAAACAAAACCTAACTAACTTGGAGTCAGTCCTGTTATCTCAACTGGTCTCACTCAGATCCCTTTTCTAGTTTTTCTCTAAAGACCCAGCTTCTAATCTGCAGCCTGAGGCCAAACCCTGTGGAGGCCTCTTTGTAAGAACTAGAGATAAGTAATGAAGGTCATCAAGATTAGTGGAGAGAGGAGGAGAATGAACTAAAAGGAGACCAATTTATGGGGAAAAAAGTATAAGCTGCAGAATGGATTCCCTAAAACTTTTAAACAAGAATCCCCAAATGTATTCTGTAGGGGAAAACAAAATTTTATTTTAAAAACAAAGTTTGGTTTTAAAAATAAACCATTTGCTATTTCTCAAAAAGGTGCTGACATTTTGCAGATAAAGAGAATGAACTGCTGTCCTGCCTTCAGCTAGCAGTGTAAACAGGACTCAAAGAGGGTAGGGATTTCAAAAGCAGATAACCTCATTAGCAGGCTGAACTTCCTTATAGATTGGTTGGAACCAGCATGGGTCCCATCTGAGTGGTGGGGCTGTTAGAAATAGACTTCTGGGGTCAAGTTCCCAGAAATACTATTGTTTAAAATGCAGCATCTGTACAGAAAGAAGCAGGATCTACCTGGGTGGGTGACAGCTCAGGTCACACACAGGAGTAACCACCAGCAGCAGCCGCTATCCAGAGCCTCAAAACGTGCTTCAAGACCCTCTCTTAATTGACCATACACTTTAACCCATCAAATCTGCTTCCTTAGACTAAGAGCCCTATGGCAAATACATTCACAGAACTCCGGGAGAAACGCAGTATTTGATAATTTCAGCTTTACTGTTGGTTCCTGACAATTTAATTTTTGTTGCCGTTCTAAGTATTTAAAATATATATTTTTTCTTTTTAAGACTCTCTCTTCTTTTCCCCCATTCATTATGTATCTCAGATCTCAGCTTTTGTGATCAGGAAATCAAAAAATGAGGATAAAATCCAGAATGGAGACAGAGATTCTACATCTCTAGGAATGGCAGGTTAGGATTTTAGTACCCAAGTGATCATATTCAGAAGTCAGAACAACAAAGCTGGCCTTCAAGATGCCTTCTTTGGCCATCTTAATAATTAATGGTTGATTACTAACTAGGTATTTCAAGGGCAAGATTTTGTTTTCTCCTAATTATATTTTTAGACATTTCCAAGCAAATAACAAAATAAAAAGAAAGGACATTAGATTGAGTCCTGTGATGGGATTCTGGCTCTGGCTTAGCCCTAAATGGGCCAGGGAACCTCACGCAGGATGTTTTCCCTCTCTTTATGGCCTCGGTTTTCTATTCTGCAAAATGAGGGTGGTAGCCTGAACCATCGCTAGGTTCCATTTCCACGTCTCTAATGCTAAACTGCACACAGAGGAGAGAAAGAAGAGTCACAAAGGAACTGCCTGCATTTCTTTAAGACAAATCTCAACTCACAGCTTGGTCTTACCCCTTTCTCACATGGAAACTCCACTCAGACCTGGCAGGCCTCTCTGTTCTTACATATTTCTTCCTCTTCCTCTGCTGTACTATTATTACTTTTTCCTTCTTGCAGAGGCATCCCTGTCCCCTCTACAGGAAGACACAGTCCCAACTCACCTCCTGGAGGAAGTCTCCTCGCATAGACCCCACTCTGCTCCCTCCTCCTCTTGGGTCTGTCCTGCCAGCACTGACACTTGTTTGTTATGGCTTGTAAAATACTACGCAGTCATTTTCCTGTGGGTGTGTCTTTTCTCCTCCTGCCCTGTGCCTGGCTTCCCTGTCCATCAGGGTCCTGTGGGCTGGGGCCAGGACTGGGGAGGGGAGACAACAAGGTAAGCAGTGCTTCCTCCCAGCCAGGGGTGGGGCTGTGAGGCCACACAGGGCCATCAAGTAGGGCTCCCACTTTCCTTCCTGTTGCATTTTTTGCAAAAGATGGTGTGACACCCACAAAAGGAATGCCTTGGGTAGAGATGGCAGCCTTGGGTACAGCTCTGTTTGGGTACGGTGGGAAAGGGAGGGTGCCTGAAAAGTGGGACTCTGTGTGTGGTGGCGATGGGTGGGCATGACCTACCGTCCACAGTGACTTGGCAGGAGCACTCAGCCTGGCCAGCGCCATTCTTGGCTAAACACTTGTATAAGCCTCTGTCCTCTGGCAGTGCCTTCTCGATGGAGACGGAGCAGAGTGAGCCTGGGGAGGAAGAAGAACTGTTGAGTGGACCAGGTATAGATCCAATACCTGCCTTGGAACCTGGACCATAGCAGGTAAGTGTTATTCACATGGATAGCCTCTGGGAGCCCAGAAGTCAGAGACTCTATAGGAACCAATCCCTCTCCCCACTGAAGCCAGGGTACTTTCTGCTGATAACCCATGTTCAAAATAACTGATCCCTAAAGGTACTCTCTCCTGGTACTCTCAACCCCCTTCCAAAGAGTCCTTTTATAAGGACATTAAAAAAAAAGGTATAGAACAAGGGAGGGAAATAGTCTCTGCCATCTAATACAACAAAAGGAACAGATGGACACAGGCTGTGCACACTGGAACATCACTGAGACAAGCAGTAGATGGCTCTGATTTACAGACCTGTGTTAGGAACAGTGGCAGATGAGGGGGTTCTGCCCAGCTTATAGCAGTGACTCTGGGAATGCACCATAGAAAAGAGAGTTTTGAACAGAGGTGGCGGTGGGAGGGCAGCAGTCCCTGTCTAGTAGGGGCAATGGCCTGTGGGAAGATCTGTTGGCAGAAGGTGACTGTAGCCTGGGACCCTGGAGCTGGCTTTTCAGGAATGGTATTTGAGCTGAGAATCGTGACCAATGAGGGGCACTGGGCTAGGAGAGGGGCTCTGCCTCCCTTCAGTGCCAGGTCTTTTGGTCACCTCAGAGAGGGGTAGAGACAGCCTTCTTTCCTCACAGACTCTCACTGGGTCTCACCCTCAGTCCAGCACACTGCTTCTGGCTTGGCTGGGGGAGGGAGGAGTCAGGCTGGGCACACACGGAATCTGGCTCTGGTCTTTGCTTATCCTGGGTGTCTCATCTTACGGCTGACTCCTCTGGGGGATCCTCTTGGGGGGTTTCCCTTGGGGTGTGGGAGAGGCCAGCTGAGGACTGGGCCTGTTGGGCTAGGTAGGAGGGCAGGAATCAGTCCCCTACTTCCTGCCTTCAGATACACAAACAAGCCAGTAGCATGATGTCCTGCCCAAAGCTGTCCCTGTTGTCAGGGCAGCAGTCATCACACAAGGAGGGGAACAAAACTCAAGCCCTGATACATCCTGCTGCCTGGCTCCGGCTACCTCCCTTGCCCCGACTGCTGTCTAGCACAAGCCATTGGCCCTGGACAGAGCTGTGTGCATCCCAGGTGTACGTGTGGGTGGCATGGCCAGAAGGGAGGCTGACAGGTACTGTTCCCAAAGGGCTTTTGATCTCAAAAAGTACCCTCACCCTGATTAGAGAGATGTAGACTTGACCAACAAATATAAGGATATTCAGAGAGAGGAAAGGTAATGTCAGTGCTACCCAGAGAACCTCACTGAGGCTGGAAGAGAAAGCAGAGGCGTAATAGTTCCTTTTACTTCTTGGCACCTGGGCATGTCTTAAACAGGGGAACCTTTGTCCTACAGACCACCTGAGGCAGGATGGCTGGTCTGCACTCCCTACCCCATTATACAGACCCTGCCCTCTTGGGAAAGGCCTCATTACATTCTCCCAAAGGGGAGGGCGATGGGTTGGATCTCTCACAGAATTTGCAGAAACTGCAACAGAAAGGACTGAGGTTGGATTTTTAGAAAGTCTGTCGTGAAAATAGGAACCATGGAGCACAGAAATGGAGGAATGAGAATAACTATCTTCTAGAGAGAAAAACTTCCATTTATCTGGTAGGGCAAGAGGAGGCAGTTGAGATGACCTCTGGACCCAAAACTCAAAGTTTAGAGGAAACAGACCCCATCTGCAGTTTGAGGCTAAGGTTCTGGGAGTAGACACCCCACTCCCAATGCACATTCCATCTGAATGCTTGATTGCCTTTTAGTTTCAGTCCCCCAGCTGCCTTCACCCTTAGACCAAAACTTTGCAAACTGCAAAGACAACAGTAAGACCACCAGGACAAGTGAAGTATTTAGACCACAGCACTTGCTCCCTCACCAGGGAAAGCATCAGAGCAGGGAGTTTTTGCAAGCTGCTCAAAGCCTGGACCCCTGGCCATGTGCTTGGGATGGGGGAGGGCCTCTAGGCAGGCTTGGATCCTCAGCTAGGCCAGATTGAAGAATCTGGTATTTCCTGTGGGACAGCTTATTCCTGACCTCCAGAAGAAAAACCATTTCCCAGCGTTTTTTGTTGTTGTTGTGTTTTTTTTTTTTTTGAGAAGCCTCAATCTGGTGGGGAATTTTGAGAGGGAGGTGAGGGGGATGGGAGCAGTCACCACAGCACCAGGAATCTAACGGATGGCTCAGCCAGAACTGTCCCTGGGAAAGCCCCTCATGCAATGGAGTCTGAAGATCTCCCATCTTGCCCCTTTTCTCAGTGTATGGAGAGAGGAGGTAGTGGGGTGTGCATAGTGGGAGGGAGTGGTCTGGGGGCCCGGAGGCTGTGTCTTGAGGCTGCCCTCAAGTCAGCAGGGTCTCCTGACCTGGTTCCTCTGGTGTGTCTGGACAGTGGAACAGTTCCAGGGCACCTCCTCAGGGATGGTGCCTTCCATGTCACTCCTAAGCACCTCCAGCCATAGACAGACCTCTTCAAAGTCCTTAGTTCATCTTAATCAAAACATGTCTCTTAAGGCCATTGCGAAACCTATGTCCTGGAGGGCAGTGACCATATCTACTACGAATGTTTTTCCTGCACCTGGAATGTAGTCACAATAATAAAAAAAAAAATCTGACATTCTAAGAATGACAAACGGGCATTTATGTAGCAGGTGATCTGGTGAGATCCATACTAAAGAAAGTCAGGAACACTTAATCAAATATAACCTACCTTGAAAAAGATGACATATAGGCACACCTTGTTTCATTGCATTTTGCTTAGTTGTGCCTCACAGATGTCATGTTTTTTACAACTTGAAAGTAAGACCCTTCCTTCACTGGCAAAAAGATTACAACTCACTTTCTTGTGATACTCGCTTTATTGCAGTGGTTTAGAAACAAACCCACCACGTCTCTAAGGTATGCCTGTAGTTTCTAAAAGGGAAAAACCCTCCTAACTCAGAGTTCATTGAGTGGATTGTACCTACAATAAAAGGCTAGAATAGCACCTGGCACATAGTAGGTGCTACATAAATCCTTGTGTTTTGTAGGATGAACTAATACAGGTTTTGAAAAAGCTTTTGCAAGATCCCACACTGAAAGCAATTAAAAATGAATCATCGGTTGATGATAACAACAGAAATGAATCCTTGTTATTAGATTGAGAGAAATGTTTGCCAGGAGAGATGACTGGCCTGGGGACAGGAAACAAGGTATAAAGATGAAAGCCCCTCTCAGGGGCAGCACAGAGCCCTGTTGGCTGACTGGACCCCACTCCCAGGCAGAGGCCTGGGGAGCACTGCTACAGGTCCAGAAAGGGCCTGGTGTGGCCACCCTGCAGGCCTAGCATTGAAAGTGAACATCATGCACCCTGAGGCTCTGGGGGATGCAGAAAGAGGAAGAACACCTCTTCTTTCCAAGAATTAATTGACATTCCAACTGACTGGGCTGCCATCACACCTCTTCTGCTCTCCCTAGCACAAAACAGGTTAGACATAATCCTATTTTGGGGGGCTTGCAGGCTATGAGCCCTATCCAAGCTACAGGTTCAGAGAAGCCCTCCTGAAACCTATAAACAAAATGTCTAACTAGCAGTCAGTACACAGACATACATATCGATGTTGGGGGAGAACACAGGTGTCTCTTGTGGCCAAAGGCTGGTGACAATAGTCTGGAAGGCATCCTGGAGGAAGTGAATCTTGATCTTAGAAGAGGAGACAGCACAGGGTTCAGTGCAAGAAGGGCTCCAAGTCAGGGAGATGGGGGCCGAGAGGATGCTGTAGGGTATGACGGGCCAGGAAACCAGCAGCGCCCCCTCTATCTTCCCCTACAAACCACCTCAAACCACAGCTTCCTTATTTTCACTGATGCCTTCACTGTGCCCCCAGTCATCCAGATACCGACATCCAGTGGTCTTCCACTCCTTCCTCTTTACCTTTCTACCCCTACCATTCCAAGCCAGGCAACAGGTTCTGTTAATTCTATCCTTGCTCCTTGAACTGGATATTTCCTGTCTGATCTAGTTAGCCTAGACCTCACCACCTTTCTCCTAAACCTCTTCAGTAGGCTCTTTACTTGTCTTTGAGCATGGAGTCAATCAAAACCCCTAAATCCCAGCTTTGTGTACATTGTTCCTTGTTCCAAACTCTTACATGGCTCCCTATTGCCTTTGGAATAGAGTTTCTCAACATGATATAGGGTGGAATGAGGCCCATAGTTGCCCTCTTTCCTGCTGGGAGCCCTGGCCTGCCTTTGAGGTTCCAATCAAGGCCTTTCCCTGAGGCCCCAGCACTCAGCTCTCTCTCCTGCTGCTTCCAGCAGCTCATCATCAGCATCTGACTGGAATAGTTTAATCACCGTAAGTGTGTGTCCTCTCTCCAATGAGAGTAGATCCACTCATACCTCTACAAGGGCCCAACTTCCTGCAATGGGGCCTGATTAAAGCGGTCACTGATAATGCTTTAGGACAGGCTTTCTCCTGGGTCTGTTTAACCTAGGATCTTGAAAACTTGGGAGACCGAAGCTCTGAAGAAGGGATGGTGGACAGAAAGTGGGGCTAGTATTTTGAGACAAGGTACTCTCCCTCCTGTGGCAAGATGGACAGGCCTGTTTCATGGTCTGCTCCTCCACTGCAGAGAAAATACTAGAAAATGGGCAAGCCCAAAGGGCACCATGTCAGTCTTCTAGCCTCTTGACAACTGTTGACAGTGCTGAGGAATAGCCATTTGCATTTTCCCTTGATAGACGATGCTCTTGGTGAGCTGACTGATCATGAGAGGTTTTCTCAACTGTACCAGTATGCTGACGTGCTAACAAGAATTAACTTAGAGGTAACACAGCATAGTGATCTAGGCATTGGAATTCAACCACTTGCATTCAAATTCCATTTCTGTTATTAACTAGCTGTGCAACTTTGGCCAAAGTACTTAACTTCTCGGTTAGATGGGCAGTATAGCAGTTGCAAGGATTGAATGAGTGAAAAGAGTTAAGATGCCTGGGACAGTGTCTGGCACATAGAGTTCAATAAATGCCAGCTATTCTTATTTTTCAAGGGAGAATTATAAATATTTAGAATATTTTTTAAAGTTGGATTTGGGGTTGTCTCCATAATCCCCTTCCACCTCCCTTCCAACCTCTATCCTCTCCTTGTGCTGGCCTTCTTTTAATCATTTCTTCTTACTCTGCTTTGGACCAAAACTGTCCCTTCAAGATGGTTTATGAGGGAGGTGATGCCCGAGTAGCCAGATCTCTATGCCCTTTAACACTTAGTGACCAGCAGATACAACAGATTCAGGCACTCTGGGCAGGAGTAGCCAGTGTCTAATGGCTCAAGTGTGTTTTTGAGACCAGGGCAGAGGTCTGCTTACATTGCTTAGTTGAGTGGATCGTTAATAAGCCACTGTTGGTGGCTCTGCTGGTTCCATGCAGGTCCTAGAGCAACTGCACAGCTTTGGGCATTGCCTTCAGCTATCTGAACATCAGTTTCCCTGAGGCTGGTGCTGCCTAGGACCTCACATTACACAGGCCTATGTGGCTACATATGTCCCACCTTTTGTCTTGCCCTGAGAGATCATCTCAAGGTGATCTGTGATCACCTGGGTGGAAAATGCTCCTGCTCAAGGTTTTGGGTCAGATTTACCAAAAACTTCTCAAATGGGAGGGGCCCACAGGAGCAACAAGGAAGGCATCCATTCCCCTGGACATCTCACTTCACCATAGTAATCCCCATGCCCAACTGTGTGTGGGCCACGGGCAAGATGAACTAGCAGAAGCCGGCAGGTGGATGAGATGACTTTTGGAAGACCCTGACAATCTAGCAATATCCATGTGAAAAGTCTCTCTGTCAACACATTAGCAGAAAATAAAACCTTTTCTCTCCTTGCCAATTTCCTCTTTACTCCTTCAGCATCTAGATTTAAAACACATAGCAGTTCTAGATTTGCTAAGATGCAGTGTGAAGAGAGGAGCTTTACCATGAGCTGAGAGGGCTATTGCTATGAGGGGTAAGGGACGCAGTGAAGAGGGGTGTAGTCAGAGGACAGGAAGGAGAGCAGCACAGTGCTAGGGATGTCGCTGACATTTCAGCTGATCTGGATTTGACAGGACCTATACTCTCAGGTCTCGGCTGTGGCTGCTCTCTACTTCTCAAGGTTAAATGCCACTTCTAGAGGAGCTTTGTACCCTGCCCTGCCCAGAGCCACCAGCACCAGCCTGAAGCTGAGGTCAGACTATTCTAGCACTGGCCACCAGAATGGGATGTGAAAAGCCTGCTGGTCTTGGGGCTCCCATCCAGGCTTTGGGTTTACAAAAAAATTTCAAACCAAATTGAAGGTCCAGAGAGAATATCCCTCTTACCTCCATTCCTTCTCTAGGTATAAACTGGCCCGTCTAAGAACTTTAGACCCCGAAGGGCCCCAGATGGAAGGATTTAGAGCCCCCCCTCTTCTCCCCACCACCCAAGAATGTGAAATAGCAGCAAACAAAAGTCTCATCCAAATTAGGAAGAGAGCTGCTGTCTGCCGGTGAGTGTGTGTGCAGTAGGGGCTGTTTGGGGTTTTGGGTTCCCACACGGGTCCCTTCAAACCCACAATATTATCAAGACTTAGTTGTTCTTGACCCTAAATCATAGTCCCATGCCATCTCGTCTCTGCATGCCCTTCCTCAAACCCAAAATGCTGCTGCAAAAGCAGCTGTTAGCTCAGAGCCCCTAGTTGGCTCCAGCCCGGCATCCCCATTTCCAAGCCTGTAAACAGCCTCTCCAAGCCAGAGCTGTGGGGCATTAGTGCAGGTCCCGTATGCTCTGAGGAGCCCACTGCTCAGGGTGCCATGAGAGTGCTCTGCCAGACAGATGCTGAGACCTGGGCATGTGCCACAGGACTAGACTCCCGCTCTCATTCCCTAGTAATGGAATGTGTGCCCAAGGACCCTGAGTGGTGTACCTACCCTGTCAGTGACAGTGAGCGGGGCACAGAAGCTCTGGGCTGTGAGCAACGATCAGTAAGATCAAAGCTCCATAAGCTGACTGTGACCCTCATACAGAGACCCCTTCCTCCCCAGCCCTTGCCCTTATTCATTACCTTCTTGGGAGAGAATGATGAATTTGGTGGTCTTGAGTGTTTTTCCATTCAGTGTCCAGGTGATGGTGGCCGGGGGATCAGAGGACACCTGGCACTGGAGTAGCAGCTTCTCACCCTCTGCCACATGGACATCTCGTAGCTTTTCCTTGAAAGTTGGGGCTGTCCCTTGGCTCTCTGATTTTTTCTCATTATCTGTGGCCCCTGAAAGCCCTCTCTTGCAGTTCACATCATTCTTAACCTCCTTCTTGAGTTCTTTCTCGGCTGGTTTTGGAGTCTCTTCTGGCTTGGCATTGCCCACAGGTTTTGGGGTCTCGGCAGGTTTGGCATTGCCCACGGGTTTCAGGATCTCGGCCGGTTTGGTGTTGCCCACAGGTTTTTGGGTCTCGGCAGGCTTGGCATTGCCCACAGGTTTCACGGACTCGGCCGGTTTGGCATTGCCCACAGGTTTTGGGGGCTCGGCAGGTTTGGCATTGCCCACAGGTTTCGGGGTCTCGGCTGGCTTGGCATTGCCCACAGGTTTCAGGAACCCTGAAGGCTGGGTATTGCCCACGGCCTTGGGACTTTCTGCCACCTTGGCATTCAAGGCCTCAGCATTGTTGCTACCGTTCTCTGTTGGTAATTTTTTCTTGCTGCCCAGCACCGAGCGAAAATCTGGGGTGGCAGGTTTTGGAGGTGGTACTTTCTCAGGCAGTGGGGTCTTGGGAGTCCCCTTTTTGGCCAGGACAGAGCGGAAGTCCACTTGCTGGGGGCTGTGCACCTTCCTTTCTTCCTCAGACACAGTCTTTGGCTTCACTTGCCGTTGCAAGTTGGCGCGGAAATCCATCTGCTCAGCTGGGATCTCCTTCAGGTCTTCTTCCGACACGGTCTTGGTACTCACCTTCTTCCCCAGGAGGTCACGGAAGTCCAGCTGCTCCACCTCCTGCTGGCGGATGGCCTCCTCCGTGTGCTGCCGTGTCTCCACGCGCCTCTTCAGCACCCCGCGCACACCTTCACCTTCCTCCTCCTCTGGCCAACCCTGCCCTTTTGCTGGCCAGCCAGGCCTCAGGGTCCCATAGCAGTCACCACCACCACCATCAGCAACAACTCCTCGGCCGCAGAGGCCCTCACAGCTGGCAGGCTCCCTCCCCCTGCAACCAGTGAAGGGAAAAAGGAAAGTAGCAGGAGAAAAAGGGGCTGGGTAAGAAAAAAACGTCAAGGGAGAGCAAATCCCTGAGGAGGGAGGGTAGAGGGGAGGGGGAAGGGCAGTGGGGGCTGGCCAGGCTGTGTTTATAGAAGGGAACATTGGTGAGAGGCGCTTGCTTGCTTAGTTGGTTTGTTACATCGGTAATGACTTCAGTAGCCTTATAAGGGTGTGTACAAAAAAAAAAAAATTCACCCCCTCTCCTCCCCTGCTCTCCCTCCCTCATTCCCCTTCCAATTGCTCCCTCTTGGCTCTGGCAGCCTCAGCTGGAGGATACAAACAATCTGGGACTGTTGGGTTGGGCCTGCAGGGGCCAGGAGGAAGGTACGTGAATGGTGGCATGTGGCCTGGTCAGGCAACTCCTGGGGGGCACTCACCACAGGGGAACTCGGGCAGGGCTGCTCTGTAGCATCAGCGACACCTGGCAACTGCATTCGCCAACTCGGTTCCTAAAGAATTCAAGGGATCAGTACAGATCGAGAGACTCTCTGGGCTGAGAGCCTGCTCAGCACAAGGGCTGTGATGAGAGAAGGGTGAGCAGGAACTTGGCCACAGGCTGGCTGCTGGCTCCAGGGGAGATGGGGCCACAGGCTTAGCTGTGACCTCAACATGCTCACCCCAGACTTAGATTTAAGGCAGGGCCTTCCCGTCCTCCTTGGTTCACCCTTCATTACCCCAGCTCTTGTTTAAAAAGGAAAAAAAAAAAAGAATCTTCTGGACAACAGCTAAGATAGGCATCCAGAAATAGGAATATTTTCCTGCAAGTATATTACAAAAAATAATACAATCAGTCAATAATTCAGTCAGAGGCTAAACCTGCTGAGGGTTGTGATGAAGCTGCAGAGTCTAGACTGTGCAGCCTTGGTCAGCCTCCCCAGTCACCTTGAGTCTGATTCCATGGCTCCCTTAATACAGAGCTGTTATTTCTCTCTCCTCACATTGTCCCCCATCTGCTTCTTCCCCTTTGCTTACTCATGAAATGAAAACACCATTCAATCCTTACCCATCGACTGATGCACTCAGATCAGAACTTTTTGTATTGTAAATCTAACAGGTGTCTCTCTAATAACAAAGTGGCCCTTTCTCTTCTTCCTTCAGGTGGGGGTGGCTCTGAATTCTTCAACCCACTGTTAACTGTTCAATTTCCCCAAGCTGGTGCGGGACCAGCTGAGGTCCCATCTGCTCGGTGGAGGGGCTGTACCATGTTTGGGTGCTGTCAGGTACTTGGAGCAGCTCAGCACTCTGGCCCCACAAGGCTGCCATCTGCTGGCGTTTCTGAGCTCTGACCAGCCAAGAGGTTCTGTTTAGACTGGGACAAGGAGTAGGGGCAGGTCTGAGATAGGGAAACTCTTTACGATGATAGCCTTCCATTTTATATAGCACCCTCCAGCTTTCATGATTTTCACAACAATTCTTTCTTGTCCCCAAACATCCCAGAGAGGCATAGAGCACCATTATGCCCATTTAAAAGGTAAGGAAAGGAGGCTCAGGAGTTTATGCTAGGCAGTGCTGGGACTCTGGGGTTTCCCACTTATTCCCCTGAACAGGACCATTTTACTGCATGGGGCTGACGTGTGCCATGCTCTGTGACAGGTTCCTCACACAGTCTGTCTCACTTATTCTTAAACTCTGTGAGGTTGGGGCCAGTACCATTTTTATAGGGAAGAAAAATGAGGTCTATAAGATTAACTTGCCTATATCCACAGTAATAGCTAGCAGAGCAATAGGTTGGGACCCAAGTCTACCTGAATGCAAGACCCGTGACCTTCCCACCCGACCCTACAGTGCTCATCAGTATAAATCTATTCTGGGATATGTGTGTGTTTGTGCATCTCTATGTGCGTATGTATAGATTAACCACATGCATGGATTCACATGTATGTGGAGTAAACCTGGTGGGCACTTGCACCTGCAGGTCCCTGTTTGGGAACATGTGCCCATGCATAAATCACCCCACATGGACAGACAGATGAGCACGTGTTCATGGAGCTCTGCTGATGTATGTGAGTACCTGTCTCGCTTTGCCTGGCTTCTCTCCCAGTAGAGGGCCAGCCCTGAGTCAGACACCGGCAGCCCATAGTGGACAGATGATTCTTGGGGCTCCTGGAGGTTGCTGTTCACTCCTGGGCACTGGGACCCATTGGAAGGAAGAAAAGGTTGATTTTTGCCGCTCCTCATCCTTTCTTTTATCTGTTGAGTCCCCTCTTGGCCACTTTCCTCAATGCTCAGGCTCTCAGAAGGCACAGATTAAAGGTTCAGAAAGCCTCATGTCTGGAGAGTTTGAGGACCCAGGGTGCTCATTTGCTCAACAAATAGTTTTTAGGTGCCTCCTTAGTTCCAGGCCCTGGGAAGGCTGAGAGGTCCCCAAAGTACCCGGAGCATTCAACAGAAGGCTTATGGGCTTGGGTTACCTTGCAGAATAATCATGGGGGGCCATCTGAGGGTAAGGCCCATCCCCCTGGCACCCCACTTCTTACAGGCTGCTGGCAAGTATTAGGCCATTCCTTGCCCACTTTTTTTTTTCCGGCAATGGGTATGATGCCAGGAGTGGTGTGGAGGAGGAGGACAGGATGCCCAAGGGCCATGTTGTCTTCCTAGCCCTTTTCAACATCTCCACAGCTGAGTTTCCTCCTGTCACAAGTAGAATACAGCCCAGAGGCAAAAATCAGGAGCAGACACTGACCAGATGGACTGCTTTACCTCAGCCAAACTCCTCAGAAGCTATAAATGGTGAGGTGCCCTATCCCCTGAGCTGGAGTAAGCACAATCTCCTCATAGGAGAAGCAGGTAAGGGCTTCTGTCTTTTCAATTACCTGCCCTCAAGGAGGGAACACAGGTGGCCTGCTGCTCAATCTACCCTCAGGCCTCACCCAAAGGCACCTGGGCAGTCTGAGGGGCTGATGGAAAGTAGAGAACTTGGGGTCCCATGGCTGGCCCACTAAGTGAATCATCCCTTGGAGTGGCCTAAGGGGTTACTATTTCTCAACTATAAACTTAAACCTCTGCAGGACCTTTAAGGCAAATCATGTTTTGAAGCTTACAAAGGTCAGAGCGGCCTGTTGCCTGGAACCCACACACCAGATAACCTAACCAGCCAGAACACCCTCTGAGGCCATATTTGGTATCTGCATATAACTCAGTTATAAAGTCAGGTCTTGGCCTGAGGATGAGGCCCCTGCCCCATGCCCAGCCCAGGTGCTACCGCAGAGGATATGGGGTTATCACCCTATAAGCTGCCCCTTTTACAAACTTACAGAGACCATTTTGCCCCCAACTCCCAACCCTTGAATAAGAAGCCCACTCCTTGGGTACAAAGCCTTGGAAGTTGTCCCACTCTGAATCACCCAGCTCTGGAATAAATTTCATATGCAAAATTAGTTTAAAGAACTAATTTCCTGGAAAGTATCAAAGTTTCAAATATTTCAGCTGGAATTTGGAGCTGATTTTTTGACATTTCTTTCTTCTTTTAGAAGACAAGAGTTCGGGAAGAGAAGGAGAGGTAGAAACCACACACTCGTATTTGCCCCACAACTTTGAGAGAGACAGAGAGGACCTCCCTGCCCCCACCCCTGCTTCCTCCCAGACATCCAGTCTTCCTCCTTGAAAGGCATTCTGTCCTGAGTCTAGGTCTGACTTTTGTCAGGATGGGAAAAGCTGGAGGGGAGCGAGGCCCCTGGCAGGCCTGGCACACATTCCCAAGGAGAACTTTCCACTGACTTGCTCCTTCTCAGCTGGGGACAAAGCCAAAACCAGGGCACCAGTCTCCCAAAGGAATGAAGAGGCTGGATTTTGGGGAGGGAAAAGGGGCAAGGGCTATGCGGATGGGGACTTTAGTGAGATTTCCCAGGTTCTCCAAGTTCCCAACGCACTTGGAAGAAATAAGAAATGGAAGAACATCTAATTTAAAGACTGATTATAGCTCCAGTCTGGGCTCTGCTACTGGCCTTTGGGTGGCCCGTGACCCTGAGACCTCAGTTTCCCCTATTATTAAATGAGGAAGCAGCTAGATAACTTCTGAAGTCCCTTCCAGCTGGGACAGTCAAAGTTTTATTACTGTCCCCAGCTGAGCCCAGACAGTCTGCCTGCCGACCTCCCAGTGCAACCTTCCTTGCTGGCCTGGCCAACTTCCCACAGCCCGTGCTTTGTTCTTCCCTACCCTTTCTTGCTTAGCCTATCCAACAGGCCCTCAGCAGCCAAGCCTCTACTCAATTGCTAAGCCTCAGCCTGTTTTCCTCAAAATGCCACAAAAAGCTCATCTCTTTTAAGATGTCGGGTTTGATTAACATGAGTTTTGCCTCAAAGCACTACTCTTTCCATACAGACAAGCTCTATTCTCACATATAATGTTTCCACTATTTGTAATGGTCTAGGAGAGGAAGAGTATATCTTTCTCCTATTTTGGATGAAGATTTGCTTTCCTGATAATAACTGGTTCAGGCACAAAGCAAAGGTCATTGGTGTGTTCTCAGCATATTGCTGATGGGAGTAGGATGACCAGCCAGACCACAACCATCTCATCAGCTGACTACAAATGTGTCACTAGCTCAGCTGAGGTTCACTGAGCCTTGCTTGCCAAGCTCAGCAGAACTTTCCAGCAGATCCATATACTCCTAAAAAATAATAATGGCTACTTTTTTAAAGCTACTAAGTATTGGGGTAGTTTGTTATACAGCAAAAGCTAACTGATACAAGTATAAAGCCCATGCTCAGAAAGGACCCAAGTGGATGGGCATGTACTGGTTTTTGCAATTATTGTAGGAACAATGCTCCATCATGGTAGTAGCCTTGGCATGTGGCTACAGAGCTCTGAACATGATGGACTCAGTACAGGAAAATGATTTACCCAGGAGAGCATGCCCTTTACGAAGCGGCCAGGTGCTTGAGCCAGGGCAGGTCCAGCCATCCTCAGAATGTGGTACAACTTCCTATTTGCAGGGTTAATGTGCAGAAAAGTGCCTTTCTTCAGTGTTTGTACCAACCAGGAGCTGGTGTTCTGTCTCCATCAACCCAGGGTTGGCATGGAATTTTAAGAGTTAGACCATTTAAAAATAGAAGAACATTTTTGGATCACATTCATTTAACGAATAGTTACCACATGCTGACTATGGGCCAGATATATTCTAGGCACTGAGAACCCAGAAGTGCACCTTCATGGAGCCTACCTTCCTGTATAAACTAAAAGGGCTTTGAAAGGGAGGAAAAAGGAATGGGGATCATTAACTTCCCTGTAGTGGTTCTAAAATGTCTACGAATTCTTTGATATTCATCTCTCCAAAGGTGGAACTTAATTCTTTTCCCTTTGAGTATAAACTGTACATAGTAATTTACTTCTAACCTATAGAATGTAGTAGAAGTAATGGTATGTGACCTCTGAGGGTAGGTCATAAATGACATTGCAGATTCCAGCTCATTCTATCTCTTGGGTCACTAGCTCTGGGCAAGTCAGCTGCCACATCATGAAGATACTCAAGCAGCCCTATGGAGAGGTCCACATGGCAAGGAGCCAAGGCTTCTTGCCAACAGCCCTGTGATTGAGCCCTCTTGGAATTGGACCCTCCAACCTCAGTCAAGCCTTCAGAGACTGTAATCCCTGCTGCCATCTTCACTGCAACCTCATGTAAAACCCTGAGCCAAAAATTACCTCTAGCTAAGCTGTTTCAAATTCCTGAGCCATGGAAACTGAAATAATAATTGTTTTAAGATGCTAAGTTTTGGGGTAATTCGTTACACTGCAAAGATAACTAATAATTTCCTCTATCTGTCCGCTTTTCCAATTTTCATCCAGTCTCCCCTCCTTTATGTTCTCCATACATTAAATAAATAATGGGGAAGCAAAATCCAAGATATAGCAAGACAGAGGACTCTGAGGAACTGAGCCTAGAAGGGAAGGTTCTGTTGTACTGAAGTGGAAGAAATGAAGACTCGTCAGCAGAACCAAGCTTGCGCTTTCTTTACCTTGAAGCCCAGCCCCACATTATTTTGTGCTTCCTCTGACTTCCCGGTCCCAGGTAGGGACTTTGACAGGAGGTAGGAATTTGGAGGCAGGAAATACAGACTCACTTAAGCAAGATCTCATACTGGCCAGCATGCCAGGGCTGCACATTTTTTAGAACCAAGGTGAACACATCTTCATTCTGTAGCACCTCGAAGTGGCCGGTGTCTTTGGAGAGGGCCTTGCCATCTCGGAGCCAGTGTACAGTGGGGAAGGGGTCACCAGCTATGGCACAGGAGATGAGGACACTCTGGCCCAGGGAGGCCGTCACTGAGCGAGGCTTGCTGATGAACCAGGGCTGGGTGCCATCTTGTGGCTCTGAAAGTTGGCAAAGGATAGAGTTAGGGAGGGAAGCCTCTCAGCAGAGCGTCCACGCAGCTCCCCGTGGCAGTGAAGGTCGGAAGATAGCACGTTCCCCAAATAACAGCTTGCCCAGAAATAACTTTTATTGGATCTACAGATACAGCACTTCCTTTTTACGGCAAATCTGTCTTGGCTATGTTCTCAGAGGACAATATTAACATGAATTTGTGTATCCAAAGCAAAGGAAGGTAGCCCAGAAGGTACAGGGCCACTGGGCTGGGCACTAATGATCTACATCAGATATGATGATTAAGAGTCGTCACTTGATTCATGTGCACTTAACTTGTCTCTCCTCTTAAATGGAGGCTCTCAAGGCAAGGACCCTAAAAGGCCGATAACTCACATCAAATGCTATCACTGCCAAATTGTTATGGGTATTACAAGATTTCTCTCCCATCATTCTATGCAGGTGTCATCAGTGACCCAGATTGGGCAGGGACTTCAGAAGCCAGCGAAGGGCCATTCAACCAGAGTCTGAGATGTAGGATAAGGAGCTGGTCTCTGGGTCTGGGAGGGACCGAGAGAGCATAGGGTACATAGTGGGAACGAAGTAGGCTCACATGGTTCTTTTGTCTCCAAATCATTTTTGGAGAGGCCACGCAGCACCTCCTCCCACTGCTTTCCCCGCCACTGGTCAGCCTCACCTTGCACTGTGAGCATGGCCTGGGTGTGGATAGCTCCGGCACTGTTCCAGGCTTCACAGGTGTACGTGCCCGTGTCCTCTGGGAACACCTCCTGGATACAAAGGCTGTGTCGAGTGCCTCTCTGTTCGAAGTGGAAGTCCTCTGACTCCTGGATCTCATTCCCGTTGTGAAGCCAGATGACTTCAGGGGGTGGGTTCCCTGAATGGGGAGGAAGGGCAGGGGCACTGGTCAGGGAGGTGCTTCCCTGGGCCATGTGGCACATCTGCACACAGTACTGTGACACTGTACTAAAAACTTCACTAAACTCTCTATGCTTCAGCTTCCCATCCAGAAAACATTCTAACCGTACCTACCTCATAGGATTGTTGGAAGGATTAAGTTCACACAGCCCTCTTAGCATCCCACTAGAATAGCCAATTAGAACGGTATCTAGCACAAAGAAAGTACTCAACGCATGTTCATTATAATTATTTAACAACAGGTTTGGGGAAGTGGAGAAATATGATTTCAGAGGCAAGAAAAGAAAACCCAGGAAAAATGGATTTTAAAATTAGAATTCAGCTGCCTGCTGACCCTGAGTGATCACAGGGTCACCGGGTTTGCTGCGAATGTGTTTCCTGCTCTGCGCTGCCTCACACGGGGTCTGCAGGCAATGCACTGTGACTTCATAGTAACTGTTGTCAATGTTCACCAGCAGGAAAGCTCAGGTGCTTTTCATTCTGCTACCAAACCAACGTTGTCCAAGGGTGAAGATGGGCGCCAGTACTTACAGGACTTCCAAACACAGCTCATCTTGGATAGCAGTTTCAGTTTGTACTAGTTTGCTTTCCTGGGTAGTTTCTAGCAATTAGTTGGAGCATAAAACAATGACTGCCTGTGAGGATTTCCTCTGCAGTAAGAGCTGAGCCTTTATCTTTGCTTCCAGAGGGACAAAGCCCCAGGACAGCTTTTTAGGGAGGCTGAGTGGTGTCAGGCTCTGCAGAGGCTCAAAGAACAGGAGACCACATCTGTCTCCAGTGGGTTAGGCAGCACATGTCTGGAGGCCAGGTGCACAGCACTCTGATTTCTGTCAACTTGAGGAGTGTGGACAGGGAAGGGGACCCATCCCTTTGCCTGGAACCGTCATGGGACTTCCTCCAGCCTGTAGTAGCAGAGAATTTATCCAACAATCCCTAAAACAGTGAGCTCACGGGTCCTTTATTGCTTCTGCAGCTCAAGAGGAACTAAAAACCCAGGAAGATGACCTCCTGCTGTCAGAGGGACTGTTCAGTGGCCAGCAAACATTTGTGTAATGAATGGGATACTTGACACTCCAGAATTCTCTTGCTGGCCTTTAGCAAGAACTGTGACATCTCACACTGCACTGCTAATCACATGCTCTTGTCACCCCGCCCGTTTTAGAAGGACCGATGCTTCTCACCTTAAAATTTGAATAGAGAAACTGAGAATATCTTCTAAGACAGCAGTCCCCAACCTTTTTGGCACCAGAGACTGGTGCTCCTAAGAGAATCTAATGCCTGATGATCTGAAGTGGAGCTGAGGCAGTGATGCTAGTGCTGGGGAGCGGATACAAAAACAGATGAAGCTTCGTTTGTTCAGTGCCACTCCCCTCCTGCTGTGACAGGCACCAGGCTTTGGAGATCCCTGTTCTAAGAGTTAGGAAGTCCTCACATCATCTGGTTTTGTGTCATTGTTCGAAATCTTCCAAGCTATACTGGCTACACTGTTTTCACATTAATCCCAGACCCTCTAGCCACCATCTTCTTTTCGTAGACTAGTTAACCTTGAATCTAGAAAACTGTGCTAGGAGAAAGCAGAAAAGAGGGACCAAGAGGATCCACTTCTTTGGGTCCACGGACTCATAGTCCCATGCTGATTTTCTAGTGAGTCAGTGATCTGAGCAGGGCATTGGAGAGCAATGCCCATGTTGGAACCATGCCCATTTTCATGTATACCCTGAGGACAGAGATGCAGAGACAGACCTGACACCTGGACTGTCATGGTGACCTGGCTTCCATCCATGACTTTGAGATCAGAGAGGCCCTGCAGGAAGAGAGGTGCGACGGGCTTGCCAGGAGCTGTGGGCAGAAAATATTCACTCTTCCCATCACTCTTCTTTTCTGTGGCAGACAACAGAACATGGGGTAAACATTCATTCATTCATTCATTCAACAGAAAGAGAGTAAATGACACCTTGGCACATGACTGTCAGGGTCAGGTTCTCGTCAGAAACTACCTGCTAATAGATGAGGGGTTTCGGGAGGCTCTGGAGATCACTGGGAGCATGACGTGCCAACTTCTCTGCTTGGTATGACACTGCTCTTGCCTGAGAGCGGGGAAGGAATGAGGCCCCTGCAGGGTCACGCCCAACCTAGGCCCTGGTTCCTCAGGAGAACTTCAAAGGTGGGAAGCCAATATTTGGCATCTTATGAGATTTTTTTCTTAAATTTTATTTACTTTTTTGAACAAGTGATACCCTCACATGGCACAAAATTCAATAGGCACCATAAAGTACGTGCAAAGTGTCCCTTCTGCCCCTGTCCTCCAGCCATCAGGCATCTATCTCTCCCCAGAAGCAATCAATTTTCAGTTGCTTGTTTATCTTGCCAGAGATGGGCTAATGTGTATAACACACATAAGCAAATAGGCATACTCTTCTTTAAAAAAATGACAGCACAGTATACACAATGATTGACATCTTGCCTTTTCACTTAGCAATCTATCTTGATGTCTCTCATAAAACAGAACTAAATAGATTCCTCATTGTTTTCTATGACTGCATGATGCTCCATTACCATCTCATGAGGTGTTAAGCATCTCAAGAAATCCACAAACAGGACACTCATTAGAAGGGCTAAATTAAAAAGACTGATTATCCCAAGCACTGGTGTTAGAGGGGATGTAGAGCAAGTGGAACTCTTCTAGACAGCTGGTGCGGATGTAAAATGGTACAGGCCTTTTTAAAAACAGTTTGGCAGTTTCTTAAAAAGTTAAATATACATTTACCATATGATCCAGTGATTCTACTCCTGGGTATTTATACAGGAGCAATGAAAACACATATCCACACAAAGATCTGTACACAAACATTCATAGCAACTTTATTCCTAATGGTCCCAAACTGGAAACAACCCAAATATCCATCAACAAGTGAATAAATATACAAATAGTGATATCACCATACAATGGAATACTACTCAGTGAAAAAAAGGAGTGGACTAATAATGATAAACACCACAACAGGGACGAATCTCACAAAAATTACATCGAATGAAAGGAGCTAGACAAAGAAAGAGTACCTACTGGATGATTCCACTTACATAAAATCCTAGGAAATGCAAAATATAATGACAGAAAGCTGACCGATGGTTGCTTGGGGCAGAAGTTGGGGGGATGGATTATAAAGGGGCACAAGGAAGCATGTGGGGACGATGGAGATGTTCGTTTTCAAAAATTGTGGTGAAGGTTTCACGAGTGAAGTTTCCAATCAAACACCAAAAATGGAAGCAGTAAATTGTACATCAATATTACCTCAATAAAAACCAGGGGGAAAAGATCTTTCTGAGAGAGGGGAGCATGCCAGCTGGTCAGAGATAAACTAGAACAACTCTCTGGGTACAGGGCTGGCCTACTTACCCTCATTCTGTCCTCTGGGGAGATGGGTTACCAAATAGTTTTCTGTTATTCTTGGAACCCTCCCCAAGCTGGGCTCTGACCTATCTCGCCCGAGCCGAAGGGAAAGCAGCAGCGAAGGGGCTGAGCTGGTGTCTGTTTCCCACATAGGACAGCCATAGAGCAGGACGAGCTCATAGCTGCCCAGTCTCTGATTTTGCCCTTTGACCTCCAGCCAGGTGGCTAATTCTTTTTTTTAGCTCTTTTGTTTTTGTCTTTTGTTGGGGGCCGGGGTAGAGATAGAGAACACCACAATATTTCTAACTTAAACTATTAAGTGTTTGGGGAAAGGGACTCTGGTATTTTGGGTTCTTATTAGCACACAGCCACAAATGCCAGGTCTTCTCCAGGAATCCTGTAGCCATGGGGCTACATTTCCAGGGTGCTTTATATACCTGAGAAAGGCCTAACTCTAAACTTGCTACTGAATTTTTATTTGTTGGCACTGCAAACAAAATATGGCCCACTGCAGAGCTTCCCAGTGCAGCCTCTCAGAATGAAGCTGGAAGAGGCTGGGAAGGCCTGGGAGGCTGGAGGAAAATTTCCCCCAAGGCAAGTGCAGTGTGAAGGGCATGGAGCTGGACTGCAAGGCAGTCAGGACCAGAGAATGGGCTCAGGCCCCCTGCTCCCCTGCTCCAGCCCCCATCATGGCTGTTTCTGACAGAGGGTCAGACAGGCAGCCTTGTCAGAAGGCCCCAGGAGTGGGCTGGGGGATTCAGTATTGGAAATGCAGAGATCTCGTTTCTCTGACTGGGCCAGGAAAGCAGGCTGCCTCGGGAGAGTTGAGGAATTTCCTGTCTTGCACAGACTGAGAAGGCTTGAGGACAAAATGTTTTCGCCTATCCAGAGTCCTCTCTGTTCTCCCCTCTCCACTCCACAGAGGCCCCAGCTTCACAGAGCTCCATGCAGATACACTCAATCCTAGGTGCTGCGGGAACATCAAAACCCCTAGTTCCCTCTCCTTCGAGGCAGTGGTGGCTCCTCTTTGGCCCCTGCCCTCTCTCAGGTCTTCCCACTGCCCAGTGTCCTGGCCTGGGGCTTTGGCAAAACCATGCTACCCTATGAGTCTCAGCCAGTGGGGACTATAAGCATATCTGTGCCTCCTTCTCCTGAGAGGTGGCCTGGGCACTGCCCCACACGTGACAGCTCACTGGTTCTCCAAAAGCCATCAGAAAGCTAGGGTCTGAGGTCAAGTACTGGCCTCGGCCAAGTCACTGCCTCTCTCTGAAGCTCATTGTCCTCATCTGTATCATCACAGGACTTCCAGAGTTTTAGAGGAAATGTGCGAAAACACTTTGTAAGTCTCTTCACCATCAATGATAACACTTGAGTGAGGCTGGCCCAGAGCTGACTCACACCTGTCCACTTGGGCTCAATTATATGGTGGTGGGTTTCTCAGTAGTGGCAATAGAACAAATGGAGACTGGACCCTTGTCCAAGGATTACAGGCTCATTTTTTACGTGACCTGAGGCAAATACTGTTAGGAATACAAAAGCATTGCTTAAAAATATCATGGAATATATCTAAAGTAAATGGAGAACAAATTTTCATTGTACTTCAGGAGAGAAAGGCAGTGACTGAATTTGTGGGAGCCAGCCTGGGGCAAGCATTTAGTTGCAGTGTCACTCATGGCCTCTGGCCCTGTTCTTTCTTCCCCAAGGCCCTACTGCAAGAAGGAGGGAAGAGGGACCTGACTGGGAGTAATTTTGCTGGATGAGCCTATTCTCAGACCTGCCATTTGGGATCACATGGGACTCAAGTGACTGAATCCAGACTTGTGAATGGTCGAGTCATCCCCAGCATTCCAATGTCCCAAATTATTCATGGGGTGAGAAAGCCAACCAACCTTCCCTAGAAACACATCTGTACTGGGAACTGGAGCCAGTGAGGATCTCGGTTTTAGGGTGAGCAGCTTTCTTTAGGAGACTTGAGAAAAGCAGCCCTAATAGCATCCTGAAACCTCAGCCCAACCCCACCACCCTTCTTCAGTGACTGAGAGGCCAAGATGTGCTCAGGTAGAGTGACTTGCCCTAAGTCACACAGTCTGTTATAGGCAGACCCAGAGCTAATTCCCGGGCCTTTGGACAGCAAGGCTAAATTGTCCTGGAGGCCATCCCTTCCAAGGGAACCAGCCTTCTCCAGTGATGCCCACGGTGAACTCTCCATGAGGACAAATGTATTACCTGCTAACCACATCCTAGTCCCTTGACAAGGGAGAAATGCTAAAGTAGACCAGACAAGATAGGCAAAAAGGGCAGTGTGTACAAATTTCATTTAATTCCAAAGCCAAACAATTTATCCTGACTCATCTGTGGCCTACAGACCATACCTTAGTTTATGCTCACTCTCATGTGGATGTAGATAAAATAAGAAGACAGATGGACACGGGCGCTCTGAACACATGGCTCTAGCTCTGTGAGCTAAAGCAAGTTCCCCGACTTAAGCCTCAGTGTTGTCTCCTCTAAATTGCTGATAATACAGTTTTCATCAATTATTAATGATAACATAATATTGATAAGTATACTTCACACATTATTAGTATCACCCATGATAAATGCTGCTTGGTTTTTAGATGATTAAAAGAAATAACATGTAAAACAGCTAGAACAATATCTGGCATATAATAAATATAAAAATAAATGTTTCATGCCTTTCCTAATCCAACTGATCTTTTTGGTTGCAAACTCAATCAGACAATAACTACAATGAGAAAAGTCCCCCCGAACCAGGATATTCACATTTAATCAGGCAGGGATCTGAGAGGGCACTGACAGCCACTACTGAGATAACATTATGATAATTCCTTACAAATTTCAGCACTTCAAGAGTCTAAAGGATGCTCATGACTCTGTTCAGCGTTATCCTCAACTTCTTCTGAAATGGAAGAGATTATGTGCCCATTTTACAGTGGAAGGAGCTGAGGCTCAGAGAAGGAAGCTACCCACCCCCCACCACCCACCCCAAGGTCTAAGGGTTGACATGGCTCTGGTCTGAGCTCTCTCCCTCCACTGTCCTGAGAGCACAGGCAAGCCACCTAGATTCCACAGAGAGCCTTCTGTCATTGTGCTCATGCCCAGAGTTACCAATTACTCTAGAGATGTGCTCTTGTGGGGCAGTGCTTTAGCTGTCATCTGTCAGCATCCTGGTTTGAGTCAAGGTAGAAGGGCGAGGGTCTGAGGTGAGGGTCCTAGTGGCAACGGCACCTCAGGGAACCTGAGCCTTCTTCATTTGGGGAGAGCGGGTACTGGCTGTGGTGCACAAATAGCTAAGGAGGGGTCTCTGGGACCCAGTAACAGACTTGATGCCCAGCTCAAATGGGAGCAGACTAAATATACCCCAGGTTTTTCCCACAGCTGTGCTTCCTGCTGCTCTGATGAGACTAAACCCAGAGAGGGCCAACTCTCTGGAATCCAGGAAGGGCTGGGCCTCCTTGACTTACTGGCCTATGATTAAAGATTTAAAGTGAACGGATCTATTGCTCTGGTACTTGGTCAATTGGCCAATGACTCCCCATTCACTCACCGACTCACTTTGTCATTAAACTGAGTAGCTAGCTATTAATGTTCTGTTCCATTTTCATAGAAAGGGAAAGAACCAGGCCTTCCGATGGGGGAGATAAGAACTAAGATTTAGAATACTTATAAGTAGTTTATTGGCAAGTAAAAATGATGCCATATAGACTAAAGCTGTCCATAGGACTTGAGAAAGGTAAACAGTAGGAAAAAGGGAAGAATAGAAAGAGGAGAAAAGAGAAAGAGAAGAAGAGAGAAGGAATGTGGGAGAGAGATAGAGGGGAGAAAGGAAGCAGAGGGAGAGAGACATGGCTTTCTGATCCCACTGATCCTCTGAATTCCTCCTCCTTGGCCATATTTGCTCTGTTTTGACTCATCAGAAACTGTACTTGAAGACAGTTCTTAATCATAAACTGAAACATTAAATTATTGCTCTGATGAAGCAAAAGTGTCAGACAAATGACCTATGCAAAGTAGAAAGCACGTGGGCTGGAGCAGTTGGGGGCCCAGTGCTGCTGCATCTTAGCTGGGTTATTGGGCAGCTGACTTAACCTCTGAGCAACAGTTTTCTTCATTCATAGAATTAATTCAAAAGTGGAAAGTGGACTTTTTTATGGGAATTAAATAAAACAAAGCAGCTTTTTAGCTGATTAGATTTTCTATCAAAACGATGTTCTTCATTAAAAACACTGATAGTAGTTTTAGTTTAAACTCTAACATAAATTGGTATTAATCTGATATTTTATTTTGAAAAGATTTTAACTGGAGAAAGAGTTAAATATCCATGCAACAGGTACAATTTACATCTCTCATTTAACACATTCCCCAAACCTGGAGACATGAAGGAGGCCTTTAGCTCCTCTTGGGCTTAAAATTAAGAAAGCCCTTCAGTCTGTGTCCCAGTGTCTGGCTGTGATCTCAGCAGCTCCCTCTATACTACAATAATTCTCCTTTTCTTCCCTTTGGAGTCCTTCCTTTCTATTCTATGGCTGTAGCTGGAAAATCAATTCTGAATTTCTCCTTAGAAGTATGTTCTCCACCTGCCAACTTTTACTAGCCAACTTCATGCTCTTTGAAGCACCATGTTTCTGTATCTTAATTTGCATTAAATGCACATGCTTACATATGAGTCCTCGAGGAATTATCCTTGAAAATGGCCCTCTGCAGTCTCTCAGCTCATTCAGAACTTCTTTCAGATTAAAACGAGAAGTTGGGAATGTTACATTTAAAGTGTTTAAACAGATGACATGGAAATATAAAATAGAGACAGAATGTTGGTAGGAAACTATCTAAGGAGCTCTTCACTGCAGAGGACCTCCACCTACTGTTGTCACAGGCATTTACTAAGTCTCACTGTCGGAGCCCCAGCCTCTGTCTGCCAGCAACTCAAGAGCATTCTAGATTCAAAGGCGGTCACCAAATGAAAATGGACATGCAATGACCCTCCTCTACTTCCTAACATCCCCTCTCCCAACACTTCTCAAGCAGGTGATACACAGACCTCTTGGAACATTAGGGGAGAGGAAGTGATTGATTGCCTTTATCTCAAATCTACTAAGGATCTTCCTTAATTGTCAAAGTGGCTGTTTTGCTTCGTCATTACAATGAAAAAACACCATTCCAACAGTAAATCTGATTCCCTCCAAACACTGTTATACTATGGAAATTCAGTAAATCACTAACCAAAGAAAATTCTAGAAGCACAATCCTCCCTTCTTCCTTTATTTGGTGCTCAAAATCCAGCATAGTTTAGGGATTGAAGACTAGCCTCCTTCTTTCCCTAAATTCTAGGACTGTTGGCTCTAGAGGACTCATCAAAGGAAGGTTACTATAACTCAGCTGAAGTGGGAGCACGGCCCCTCTCCATCTGCAGGGTGCCTATGCAAGGACAAATCCCTAGGGAGGTATCTGACTTCTCTTCCAACAAAAGTCCTAATCAAATAAATCTACTTGGAGAGTCAGTACAATATCTATATCCGTGGTACACAGAGATTCTTCCCCTATAGCCTTGTTCTCTTTTGGCTTTTCTTCCCCCACTGACTTCTCTAGAACCTAAGAAGCAAATGAAAAGAGAAGTGTGCATGGAAAAGAATGAAAGGAAACAATGACGTAGGACATCAAGAAAAAGATCTCTGACCAGTAATGACAGGGTTGCTAGATGGGAAGCTGGGATCATTGCCAGCATGGCCTTCTTACTGCCTCAGAAGTTATCATCAAACTCTAAATGTCTAAAGGCATAGCATCCAAACCGCCCAGTGTTCCTTCCCAATGAGCGCCTGGAAACCTCACTCCTCACCACAGTCACAGCGAGGATCACATTTGTCATTACAGACACAGAGCTCTAATTCTGGATGGCATTCTTGACCAAGGACTCCAAGCAAGTAAATGGCAGATGTGAACCACAATGCAGTGTGGAAGTGGACAGTTATAAATCTCTAATTAGTAAAACGAGGCTCAAGTTCTATGATTTCAACACAAATGTACAAATATATACTGGGAAGCCCTTCTGTGACATGAAGGACCTGCATGTCCAAATTCTGTTGCAGTCAATCAACCTATATAAAAGAAAAATATTGGTTTTAAAACAATTCAACACTTAATTGCTGGCATTCTTAGAATTTAAAAGACTTTTGGACAGATAATTTGGGTAGACTAAGGTTCTTAAAAAATAAAAGACAAATGAAAGCTGATGTTCATCCTTCTCTTTCGATAAATTTCCCTTTAGCTAATATAAGTATTAAAAAGTTTTTAGAGTTTTTAAACTCACGGTGGGCAGGGGTCATACCTGACACCAACTGGACAAATTATATATTGTCCAAAGTATCTGAGCATAATTTAGGAGAGAGGAGGTAGCAGCCAGTGTCTTCCAATCATGGATGTTCTCAGTGCTCTAAGTTGCCCCACAGAGTACCTACCTGTCACTAACCTGAAAAAACTGGGTTTCTACTGATGCTTCCACTGTGAATGGCTGACTTCACTGGTGCCTTCTGTTTTCATTACAAGCTCTTCATCAAAACGAATACTCTAATAAATATGTTTATTAAGTTTTATTTTTTCTAGAGATCTTTTTTTTTTAAATGTATTCACATTTTATGTCCTTAGGTGCCTTTAAGAAACCCAGCAGGCCTTCAGTTAAATAAACAAACCATTAGGCTGAAAAGCTATGTCAGAATGGGTAAAATTAGCAGGTTAATAAATCTAGTCACTTAAGAATTTCAGCCTTGACAAAAATACTCCAGTAAGAGATAAATTAAAATACTCTAGCCTAAGGAAGCCCCCAACCAATGACTCAGTTCAAATACACTGAAATATTTATTCTCTTTCAGATCTTCCTCAGCCCTGCAGGAATTTGGCTTAATCATCCTTAGGCTCCATCCTGGGTCAGGAGGGAAGGCTTTCATTGTCTTGTTAACCACTGAGGATTATCTTTCCTTGAGTGGGGTGAGAAGGAAAGAAGAAATATTTGATGAGAGACTCTGAGGAGTTAATTTGTGGTTTTCCTGTATACTCCAATGAGCCTGGAGCCCCCAGGTACCTGAGGAGGTAGAGGAAATGCCCATTGCACAGCTGGGGAGACTCATCAACCTCAGTTTGCTGTTTCATTCATTCATTCACTGAACACACGCTTGCTTACATGGCAGGCCCTGTTCTAAAGGCAATAATGGATAAGACATGGTCTCCACCGACAGGGATCTTACAGTCTGGTAGGGAAGACAATTAAACAAGGAATTAGATTTAAATTTCATAGATTATGTTTTTTCTTTACCCCTAGAAATCCTGCATGAGGCACCCCTGCCTCTATCTCTGAACTCATCCTCTACCACTTGGCCACCCACTCACTTTGCTCCAGCCACACTGGCCATCTCACTGTTCCTTGAACGGGCTGATTTGTTCCTGACAGGGCCTTTGCACCACCTGCCTGGAGCACTCTTTGTCTAGTTCACTCTAGTTTCTTCCTAAAAGCCACCTCTTTGTAGAGGTTTCCTCCATCACCCAACTAAAAAAGGACCCCTTCCACCCTCCTAGTCTCATTTTCTTAATAGCACTTGCTAGTGTTTGATTAAGCCAGGTGTTGATTATTGCCCATCTTCCCATCAGAATGTAAACACCATGAAGGCAGAGCTTGTTTGTCTTATTCACGGCAGCCTCCCCAGAACAATGCACAAAGTAGATGCACAATAAAGATTTCTTGATAAATAAGCACAATGATAGGGGAGGTACAGCTGGTAAGAGAACTCATTCTAAGTGATTAGGGAAGGCTTCCAAGAGGAAATGACATTTTTGGGAGGGAATTAGTTAGATTTTGGTGGGGAGGGGTACAGAGGAGGGTAAGCAGAGAAAACAGGGGAAAGTAGCTGAAGAAATCATGTCAGAATGCTGGGCCAACAACTTCTGGATGATTGCAAAACCTTGGCAAAAAGCTAAGGAGGTGAGAGAGAGTTCCCACGACTGGTCTTCACTAAAGTATCTGCTGAACTCTCCCACTGAGCTTGCCTCCAGCAGAGCTGCCCTCAGAAACAGCTCTGCCCTGGAACCCAGACAACCCAGGGAGATACTTTGCTGGATGGCGCCCTCTTGTGGCCAGAGCCCCTAGAATAAGGTGCCAGAGACCATGTTTTACTGTCTGGCCCAACAACTCCTTTCTCTGATCCTCTGTCGGATTCTCTCTTCCTCTTTCCAAAACAGACAGATGACCACCCACTTTGGTAAGTTGATCCTTTGGTAAGATGGCTCCTTAGACTTGGCATTTTAAACTTTTATCGTGTTTAAAGGTTGCAGTCCGTTGGACTATCATCATAACAGCACACACTGAGCACTTCCTATGTTCTGGGGACATTATGAGTATTCATTCATTTAACCCTCACAGTACTGGGGGTGATTGTTAGTGTGCCCATTTCACAGAAGAGGAAGGTGAGGCCTAGAGAGTTGATTAGCAGCCCAGGCTGCAGGATTCATACCTAGTCGGCTCCATATCCGTGCTCCAACATTGGCCCAGTGCCACACTGAGAGCAACAAAAAGGCCAGGCCTAGGCAGTTAAGGGAGAGGCCAGAACAGCGGCTGGCACTGTAGGGAACAATAGCCTCCACTGCAGCCATCTCCCACCCTCTGAAGTGGCCCCCAGAGGATCTGGAGCCAAAGTAGCTGCCAATAAAGTAAGAAAAACTCCAGTTTGTGGAGGGAGGATGGTGCAGGATAGAAATCTGAGCTTTCCAAGTGCTTTGGGGCACAGAACCAGAGGTGTCACTGTGCCAGGCTCGGCGGGCCCCAATCCTGTGCAGACGGCCCCAATGCGGCCTGCCTGAGCATGTGGCTGTGTCTGTCAGTCTCCTTCACCATTTATGGTATCTGCGCCTCTGTTTGGCCTTCACAGGCCAGTAAATCCCCACACTGAGTGGGGGTTCTCAATCACACAGAACTGCTCTCAAAGAAAGTCCAAACGGCCCTGGCAGAGTTCTTGCTGGGACCACTGTTTCTGCTTTAAAATACACTTGGATGGATGATCAGGCAGGCCCCATTCTTCCCACAGACCTGAGGCAAGAAGGATAGCCACAAAGACTTCTTGATCCTTTATCTGGGGACCCCCCACTTCCAGCAGGACTATTAGCTCAGCTGGGTCTCTCTAATCCAATCTTAACACAGGCAACCTGAGACAGGCTCTGGATTAGCTGGGCTATTGGCTGAGCCTAGCAAGGGAGAACTTTGGATGACACACACATCGCATGTCACTCTGGCTCTCTCTGCCACTACTAGACTTTGGAGTAGGCCACTTGAGCCTCCAAGAAGAGTCCCTTGGTGGGAAGAGGAAGCTGCTCTCCTGGTCCAAGAAGATGAGGCTCAGATCTGGCCTTAATTCCTCTTAAGTCTCATCACCACAATTTTCCTAAGCCCCTCAGTGAGCCATGAAATGAAATCTGTGAGGATAAAGGGGATAAATGGGTAAGCCAAATTGCTGACTGACAAATTCCCCAGAGGCCAGAGACAGGCTCTCACCAGAGTGTGGAGGGCCTCCTAAAAGAAGGAGAGATCAGGTCATGGGTGACAACTCCATGCCGAGGAACCTCAGGGAAATTATAGGGGCCAGGCAGTGTGCCCCCTCTTGGCAGAAAGCCTCACGGAGCCAGCATCAGCCACATCATTGGTCAGTGCTAGTTTCTTTATCCCTAAGGGGCTGACACTGCCAAGTCACAGGGGCCAGCCTCCCACTTTGAGCCAGGCACAGAAATGGGCATAGGCTTAGAGTCATGAAGATCTGGGTTTGAAAGGCCACCTTGACTTACTAGCTTGGTGCACTTAAGCGAGTCATGTTAACTTCTTGAGATCTCTGGAACTCTCTGTGTAAAACAGGGAGAGGCCCCCACCCTTACCCCCGCAGAGCTGTTGCAGTCCAGATGAGAAAACACAAGTGAGGTGAAAGTATTTAACACAGTAACCAGCATATGATTTCTTCCTTGCCCTTTTCTATGAAATTGTCTCCTATGACCTTCCAGAAGGCAGCTGCTCATGTTATAGGGAAACTCTCTCTGGAGGCCTGAGCCCTGCAGGACAGAGTGAGGAGACATGGTCTCCTGCTAGTCTGCTGAGAAAGCAGAGGACAGCGCACTCAGTCCCATACCCAGGTCCCAGCCACACACAGGAGTTGGGGCCCAGGCCTGGGGTGAATGTGGGGAGTCAGACTTACCTGAACACCCTGGACCCAAGAATCATTGCCACCACCATGGATACTACAGCCCAGACAGCTCTGTCTTGAGTCCTGTGGCTGCCCTGTGACTTCTGGGGACTAAGCGCTTGGTGGGGATCAATGGATGACCATGATAATCTGATTACTGGACACCAGGCTGGTGATGTATAAAAACAAGCCTGGGGTGGTGGGAAGGAGGACGGGCAGGAAGAAAAAGGGGATAGACTGTGACCCTCTAGAGCCCTCAGTGTTGGCACTCTGTTACCCAGTGTCCCCCAGTACATGAGGGGTCACTGTGAGAACCCTAAATCCTAAGGAGATAGGGATACTCCTCTGAGGTCATCTTTCAGTGTGTGCCATTTTCTTCCTATCAGACTGGGAGCTTCCTTGGCCAAGGGAATCTTTGCCTCTTTCCCCTGCATCTTCTCTCAGTCCCAGTGGGTGGGGTGAAGGGGGTGGAAACTAGCTTTTGCATGTCCATCTCCCATGGAAGACCCTCGTCACCGTGAACTCCAGGAGGCCATCTCCTTCTCCTGCCTGCCTTCAGGTACAGTGCCTTTACTGCAAGGCACATGTGTTCGCAAAGGCTCCTACCGTGGACAGTGACCCGGGCGCTGCAGGACACCTGCCCTAAGGTGTTCTCAGCCAAACAGGTGTAGATGCCATCATCCTCTGGCAGGGCATCCTGGATGTGGAGCTCTGCCATGCCCGCCGCGCAGGTGGAGTGAGCGTACTGGATGGGCTGCTCTGTGGAGGGAAGCACAGCAAAACTCAGGCTAGGGAGCACCGCTGTTGTCATGACACTCATGCTCACCATGACCACTCTGATGATCCACTGAGGGCTAATGATGTGTCAGGCCCATACCTAGCCACCTGGGCAGAGGCATGTGAGTGGTGAAAGAGGTGAATACTAGGGAGATGAAGGAGAATGATTGTGTAGGGTGAAGTGAGATGGGCTGAAAAAACTGGGGGAAGAGGTTCTGGAGGCATTTAGGATGCAGGAGGGAAAGGGATGTAGTTCTGTGAATTGTTTAAATAAGTAGTCCCCAAATCCGCATCCTGGACTTCACAGAATTCTGAGCCTGGAAAGAATCTCACAGGGCCATTTGGCCCATAGCCCAGCCTCAGGCAGAACAGACCTGTCCAGACTGAACAAGAGGCTCCTGGCTCCTTTTAGAAGTCTCCAGAAACAACGACTGCATTTCCCATTGCAGATATTTATCAGAACCCTCAACCTAATACTGCAATTAGGTGCATTTTAGGGTTCACAAAAAAGATAAATATGGGGAACTAAGAAGGACTCTTCCCAGAGTATCTTTGGCAAGAGTCCCTTTATTCAGGTCACATCAGGTTCTGCATGGAGGTAGAAGTACATGCTATGAACTTCAGTGTCTTCATTAATATTATATATTCCTGAGACTTTATCATTCCAGGATGTGAGCTTTCATTTCCAGAAAAAAAAATTCTCATTACTGAAGATTCTGGCCTTAGAGCAGGAACGTGTCTGTTCACCATATAGGAAGCAACTGTCAGTTTCTTTCTTTGTCAGGCCCCAGAGTCCTGGTTTGCACTTCATAAAATTGGGGGTGGGCAGTGGGGATGGGAGAAAGTACAGAGAGAAGTCCTCTCCCTGCGATGCAGTGTTTTCTTCTGCACATAGCAACACTTCATGTCTCCATGACAGTCTGGCAGAGGCTGCCAAGCATGCCATAGGGCCCAAGGGAAGAGATTCTCCCCAACGTATTACACTTCATAAAAGGGGGCTGGGGGCTGGAAAAGGCAAGGCCAGGATCCTGCTGAACGCCACTCTTTGTTTTTTTGTTTGTTTGTTTTTTGTTTTTTGTTCTTTGTGAAAATGACACCCTAGAACCTCTTCCTTGAGAATACCAGTACATCCCATGACTGCTATCAAAGTGCCTCAGTTGTCAAAACATGTACTGACAAACTGTTTGAGAGCTCTAATTTTACTGGAGATAAATCATTTTGGCCTCACAAGCATGGGATGAAATGGTGGCCCCTCAAAAAAGTTCAGGGCACCCAGAATTGGGAGCCACAGAACTCTCCCAGCTCCTAGAAGGTTAAGACCAGCGTTAGCGGCCAAGGGAACCCAACTTGAGCACAATCGCCCTCTAGTGGTAAGGGGATGGAAATGCCAAGCTTCAAGAAGAATAAGAAGGGGTTGGGGGTAGGTGGGTTGTTTTTCAGTCCTGGGTGGTGTAGACCAGAGTCAGCAAATTACTGTTTGTGGGCCAAATCCAACCTGTAGCCTGTTTTTGAACAGCTTAAAAGCTAAAAATAGTTTTTAAATATTTTAAATGGCTGAAAAAAATCAAAGGAAGAATATTTCATGATGTGAAAATTGTATGAAATTCACACTGCAGTGTCCATAAATAAAGTTTTATTGCAACACAGCCACACATTCATTTACATATTGTCTCTGGCTGCTTTTGTGCTACAACAGCAGAGTTGAGCAGTTGTGACAGAGACTATGGCAAAACTGAAAATATTATCTGACCCTTTATAGAAAATTTTTCTTGACCCCAGGCCTGGACTCTGAGCCAGATAGAAGTGAAATGCTCTCACTCAGATCTATCACTAGTCCTTAACATCATGTTCTGTTCCAGCCACAGGGAGGCTGCCTCTTTGTAGTTGGTCATAGGATCCGACAGGAGTTCTGTCCTTAGTGAGGGGTGGAGGGAATGGAGATTCAATTCTCACTTATCTACCCAAGAAGATGACCCATAGGAAGACTCCATGGCACCTTCTCTCACTAAGATAATTTGTACCAAAGCCTAACAAACTATCCCAATAAGGAAGGTTCACAAGCAACACATCAATGGGGCAGAAAAAATAGGGGCTACTTGGTATATAGGTGATGAGTGCTGCTGCCCTCTTAAGGAGCCTATTCTGTAAGTTGTGAGAGCTGACCAAACCCCAAACCTTCTGTCCTAGCCCATCTCCTCACCAATAAAGAAGCCAGGTCCCACAGAGGCAGTGGGGTGTCCAACACCACACAACCCCTTAACGGGACAAGTGCCCTTGTCTCCTGACTCCTGGCAGGTGTTCCTTCATCCTCCCTGTTGATCCTCAGATTTCATTAATTGTATGGACTGTTATCAGTTTTAAAATTAGAGTTCTCCCATACTTTTGTAATTTAAAGCCCTTTTAAAAAAGAGAAGGGTGATAAAATATAATTTTTTCAAAGGATCTTATTTGGCAAAAAAAAGAAGTTGGCATGTCTTCATAAGACTATAACATTAAAAAGAATTAATGGTCTGTGAACCAAAAAGCCACTTGCCACTAAATAAAAGATGGGGTCCTTTGGGCAACTTCTAGTGTGGTTTGTTAATTTGGTGGTTTATTTGTTCATTCATTGACTCAAAAAATATTTATTGAGGGCCTATTATGAGTCCGGCCATACAAAAAGGAACTAAGTCACTTGTGCACCTATGTGCCAAGAACTTCGTAAACTGTTTTATATAAAAGATCTAATTTAATTTTCACAATCCCCACCCTGGAAGGTAGGTGGTATTATTCCTGTCTTGCAAGCAAGGAGCTCAAGGCTCAGACAGGAGTAATAACTTGCCCGGTGTCCCCAGGCGGGCAAAAGCAGACTCCCAGTTCCCATTATCTCTCTGTACCCTGTGCTGCCTTCTTCAGCATACGTGGTTGAGAGTAATAAACAGGGAAGTCAAGTGAGAATGCAGATAGGGCCAAAGGGCCCAGGGGACTGGGGCAGGGGACCAGGGTAGAGTGCTGAGCCAGGGAGGACTCACCATTGAGCAGCCAAGTAATTTGGGGTGCCGGGGTTCCCAGCACAGAGCATTGCAGCACAAAGTCCTGGCCTTCAATGACGCTACAGTCCTTTAGGACACTGGAGAATGAGGGGGCCGCCTCCATCCTAGCCAGTCCTGTGAATACAGAAAACAGAGAAGCCATCTCAGATCACAGCTGGCCCACTCTGGTGACTGACTGCAGTTACCCCAAGTCTTGCAGGCAGACGCCTCACTGCCTTCAACACCCAGGGCTTTCTTTGTTGCCTGGCTTTACCTTATCTAGGTTCATACCTGGAAGGAGACATGTCCAGTGTAGAGACCTGGAGCCTGAGACAGAGGAACTGGAAGGGGTTTTTTTTACTGTCACAAAATGCCCCAGGTCTGGGAGTGCGCCAGGCCTGGGCCTGCCTTCTCTCCCCTGGGACTCAGGGACCTCCTGTCTTGTTTTGGTTTTTGCTATCCTGGAGCATCCTCAGAGCTCCTTCTTCCTGCCTTTCTTGGTCCTACTCTACTTCCTAGTGTCTCTTATCTTCTTTATGTCCCATTGGTGACTGCACAGTCTTGTGAATATTTTTTTACATATAGAGACTACATGCCCACTGGTGAGAACATTTCAATTTTAAACTATTATAATTACTTTTTCCAATTCCAGGACTGAATCAAATGACAAAGACTCATGTGTATTCTAGTCTTCTAACCTAGGCCAGTGGTTTGGAACTGCTGGACGCCTGGGACTGTGTGTTACCAAGTTCCCTCATGATGTTGATGAACAGTGTCGGTGAGAACCACCCAGATGAGCTTTCCAGAAGGCTTCTACATCGGTGAGTGGTGGAGTATTTTGTAGTTTGACGATCTTAATTAAGAGCAATAGGGATAGATAATTTCTTCTAACAACTACAGCATGCTACAGAAATGTCAAGGTGGCTGATGGCTGAGAAAAGGTGTCTGGACTTGGTGACTAGAGACCTCTCACCTGTGCTTTTCGAGAGAAGCTATGCAATACAGTGATGAAGGGCAAACCATATTATCTTGCAGGGTTTTAAGGGCAAAAAGTAATTTTTGAGGGCTTATTACATGCCAGGTACTTTTTCAGACGTGACTGAGACAATACCATGAAGCTGCTATCTTTAGCTCATTTTACAAAGTTAATAATTTCTTATAGTCAAGCCCAATGGTGAAGCCATGCTTTACGCCCAGCTGACCTATGTCCACACTTCCTCCTCTAGACCAGAGATCCCCTAAGGGGAAAGCAGTTACAGAGGAGAATAATGGTACATCTGAAAGGGACTGACACTCAGGGAGGGATGGACAGACTACCTGGAGTGGTGTGGGAAGGCACAATATCTACCTCTTCCTCCTGCCAGAGTCAAATTCTCTCATTAGAAAAATACCTTTGGGAGTCATTGAAAAGAATATGGGCTTTCATGTCAGACCACATGAGTTAGAAATAGGCTATGTTGGCCATGGCCATGCCACCCTGAACGTGCCCAATCTTGTCTGATCTCGGGAGTTAAGGAGGGTTGGGCCTGGTTAGTACCTGGATGGGATTCCACCTAGGAATACCAGGTGCTGTAGGCATTTAAAAAAAAAAGAAGAAGAAGAAGAAGAAATAGGCTATCTTTTACAAAGCATGAACAAGTCTCTTAACCTCACTACAGGTCAGTATTCTCATCGGAAAAGTGGTTGAAACTATAATTATCTGCTAAGATTGTTGGAATAACTAAATGGGACAATGCACGTAAAGCATTGGTGAAAAGCCAGCACATTAAACAGGCTTTTGGTGGAATGTTAGCTGTTATTATGAAATGGAAGCTGTGCATAGATGCTATACTTGGCAGCAAGTTTGGCAGTTAAAGAGAATGCAGAGATACAGTAGGAGCTAAAGGAAGATATCTTCTAATCTGTTGAGCAGAAGGAAGATTTTCTTTCCTTTGTCAGCATGGGGAGATCAGAGCATGCTGGTAGGGAGAAGAAAGAGACCTCTAGATGAGGGAAGGGAGAGAGATAGTGGTGGGAAAGTAAATCAGTATTAGTTACAATCTTTGTGAAGATGGGAAGAGATGGAGAGAAAAGTCTCGGTAAGAGAAACAGCTTTTCTGCAGTAATAGGAAAAGAGAGAGACAGAGGGTGTGGCAGGAGAAGCTAAAACACATGTCAGACGACCTGCATCTTGGTGACACTGTCTGGAGAAGTTTTAGAACAGCTAGTGTCTCCAAGAAGAAAGGGAGTCAAGAAGCATTTCTGGAATGGCAGAGCATTCCAGAAAATCTCCTCCTCCATATAAGCAATAAGAACACTGGCAACAAATCAAAATCGACTTTTTCAGAACTCTGGAAATAAGCCAAAGGCTTGCAATATTCTGAGGAGCATTCATTCAAAAACACTCAAACAGCTGAATCTTGGTAAGAAAAGCAAGCTTTGCAGCATACTCAATTCCCATTCCTCTCACCCCAGCTCTCTGGTAGCTTTAAAAATCAACATTCTCTTTCGCCCTCAACCTGCTGCAAGTATACTCTCTTTGCACAGCTTCCATTTCATAATAATAGCTAACACTTCAACAAAAGCCTGTTGGTTTTTAACCTTTGGTGGACATCATGCCATGTGTCTGTCCCCTGCCCAGACAGAGAGCCCCATATGATGAGGCTTGGATTCCTGGACCTGTGAACTCTGCCTACGGGCACTCCCACCTCCAAATGGAATGGATAATATTCCTTGCAAAGGAATTCATGAACAAAGTAAAAATTCCAATTAGAAGGTTCATCAATGGTATGCAATGAAAAGTAAGACTATTGCCCACTCCTTTCTGTGGACCCCCATTTTCCCTTTGTAGAGGCAACTTGTAGACCCTTCCAGAAATGTTTTAGGTACACACAACCATCTGTTTGTATACATGTACACAGATTTTTTTTTCCTTTTACACAAACAGCATGTGATACACATAGCTCTGCACTTGTCTCTTCTCTCTTACTAACATATTTTAGACATGTGTCACCATTTGAGTCTACCCATTGGCCACATTTGTTTCCTGGATGCATGGTGTCCTACTCTATGGCTAAATCACCAAGTTCTGTTCTTTTCCTTTTTTTTTTAAATGTTTAATATGGCAAATTTCAAACATACACAAAAGTAGGTATAGTTAATCATCATACACCTATTTCTCAACTTTAATAATTATCAATTCTTTATACCCCTACTAGCTCCTACCACATAATAGATTCTTTCTGAAGCAAATATAAGAAATCATATTTAATCCAGTAAATAAAATAATATTTATCTCTAAAATATATGGAATTAAAAAAAAATAACTACAAGACCACCATCGCATCTTAAAAATAGCACTATAGTCGGCCCATCCGTATCTGCAGGTTCCCCATCTACAGATTCAGCCAACCAGGGATTGAAAATATTGCAAAAAAATGTTGACTTGTTGCTGATGTGTACTATGTAGTTAGGCTGACAATGGATGGATGGCTGTGTGTATATTGAATATGTACAGGTTTTTTTTTTCTTGTCATTACTCCCTAAACAATATAGTATGACAATTATTTACATAGCATTTACATTGTATTAAGTATTATAAGTAATCTATGATTTAAAGTACATGAGATGATGTGTGTAGGTTATATACAAATACTACACCATTTTAAAGAAGGAACTTTAGCATCCTTGGATCTTAGTATCCAAAAAGAGTCTTGGAACCATCCCTTGCAGATACCAAGGATTGACTATGATTCCTTTATATCAAATATCTTGTCAGTGTGCAAATTTTCCTGATGCTCTTATAAAAAATTTTTAAAGGTGTCTCAATCAAGATCCAAAGTCCATACATTGCAATTATTTATCTTTTCATCTAAGTTTCCTATAAGTATCTTTTCATCTAAGTTTCCTATAAGTTGCCCCTCCCTTCTTTTTGCTTGCAATTTATTTGTTGAAAAAATAGGCAAAGTTTATTTGTTCTAGAGTTTCCAACAGTCTGAAATTTGCTGGCTCTATCTCTGTATTAATATGTTCCTCAGTACTATGGCATGGGTCTCGGGTCTCTAAAAAGCATTTAAAGAGGGGAGAATTTTACAGAGAGATAGATGGGTACAAAAATATTTATCATAGTTTTGTTTCAACAGTGAAAAAATGGGAGCAATCTAAATATTAATCAATAAGAGCATGCCTAAATTAGATACATTTGCTATGAAACATATGGACATTAAAAACTATGTTTTCAAATATTAAATATATAGAAAGATGCTTATATAACATAAACAAATTAGAATAGAAAGCAGTACACAAACAGCACAATGCTGATTTTGTTTTAAAAACATTAAAATATCATTTATTTGTGAGTCATAAGATCATATATTGTTTAAATTCCCCACAATGAACACACATTACTTTTATAAACAGATATTACAATAAACATAAAAGATGTGGGATCCCACATCATCTCATATTACTTTAAACGTGTATATTTAGTGAATGTTTGGTTCCCTGTGCTTATAAAAGTGAGTCATGGCACTTCTTGGACAGCTGAGGAACCTAAAAAAGGTAGCTCTCAGCTGGGCTGGGCATGGGGCCTGGGCATGTTTATTTTGAGAGGATTCTCATATGAACTCCTATTCAGGAATCACTGTCCTGGAGCAATGAATTTGGCCTTGGCATGTGTGTGGGGACGACGTTTAGGATGAGTTGTATACCCTGGGTGGGGGCTGTGGGAAACGACCTTGCACAGTATATGAAACCTCCCATAAACGGTCCTCCCCCAGAGAACCTAGGGTGACCAAGAGGAATGTACTCACTTTTCACAAGGAGGGTCCAGTCACAGGACACCTGGCCTCGGACATTGGAGGCTATGCAGCTGTAGTTCCCGCTGTCCCTTGCCTGGGCTCGCAGCAAGCAGAGGTAATGGGACCCACCATCTTCATAAATCTCAATGGTGCCTTCTCGTCTCCTCACAGGGGCACCTTCCAGGAACCAGGTCACTTGGGGCTTTGGGATCCCTGAAACTAGAGGGCCAGGTGAAGGCTGTGAGGCCCCTGGAGAGCACACTGAGCTTGGCGGTGGGGGGTGGGGACCTGAACCCAAGGGAAGAGGTGAGTCTGGTGTACCACTGCTCCGGTACTGTGTGGGCTTTTGTGATCCCTTGTGTCTGCTTTCTTACTCCTTAACCCTCCACACCATAAGAGTAAACATCCCAAGACACAGGCAGAGTCCCTGGGGAGGAGGGATACATGGTGACAGCCAGTTCTCCAGGTAAGCCAAAGTTAGCGGAAGGGAGGGAAGAGAAGGAGACCCTGTGGCTCGTTTTTGATGGTGATGGTGATGATCAACTTCCCCGCCTAGGGTGGTAAGAATTAAGGCCCAGGGTTGATGCTCTATCCAACAATGAGCAACTGGCCACTATTGGGTGTTTCTTGAAACAAGGGACATTACCAGACAGTCCTTCCTGAGGAAAGACCCCTATAAGGTGGGCTTCTGTGGTGGAGGGTGTCCGAGGGGATGAGTGGATACTGGAGGCTCAAACTGCTATGCTGAAGGAAGGGAGTGGCCACCCAGAGGCTATCTTATGGGGGCCGATGACCTCAGTTAGCTCTACTCACCCTCACATCTGAACTTGACTGTTTGATCTTCACGGACTTCCTGGCTTTGGGGCTTGCTCTCGAATTTGGGGAATGTTGAATTCCTTCGGCTCTCCATGGGGATTTTCCTGGTAGCAACCTTGCTTACAACTTCTTGGCTTCTCAGGTCAGACTGCCTGGTGGGAAGGGTGGCTGGAGGGGGAGCAGCTGGCTTCTCCCTCTTTTCTCCAGAAGGAGAGAAAGGCCCCGAGACCGGTGCTCTTGGCTCTGGCTGGACTTTTGTGGCCTGCAGGGTGATGGTGCTGGAAGTCTTCTGCAGGACGGGGGTCCTCAGGGCCTTTCGAGATGAGTCCTCGAACAGATCCAGCTTGGATTCCCTCAGGGGCTGAGGCTGGCTACTTGTGGCCCAGGTGGGGGAGCTGCCTCTCTGGGTGCTAGAGCAGTTCTTACTTTCGGCTATAGTCTCCAGGCTGTCCATTTTTGGTTCCTGTGTAATTCCGTTGGTCACCTCCTTTCTGATATCTGAATTGGCTGCCTTTGTTCCCCTCACAAATGACCTGTTTGGTGGTGGTAGGGAGGACAGTGGGGAAGGAGAAGGAGGAATAGAATGATTATCCAGTTACTCACAAGCATTACTCACCACAAGCAGATTCCAGGGATCACAAAAGCCCACAAGTTAACAGAATATGAGCAAAAGTCTTTCCATGCAGTTTTCTCAGTTTCCAGAGCCAGAAGGCAAGCAGCAGTTCTTGACACTTCCTTAACCCCTAATCCAGCGCCTGTTCTATCTACACTTATTCAATTTGCCTTTTTTTCCCTTCCCCACAAGTGTCACCCTAGTTCAAACCACATGACCAGTTTTCCTTGCCCTCTCCATTCCATGTTCTACATAGCAAGCATAATCTTTTAAAAACAGAAATCGCATCAAGTCATTTCAAGCTTAAAGATTTTCCAACAGCTTTTCCACTATTATATTAAGAATAAAACTGAGTTTCGCAAGGTGGCCTACAAGAATGCCCCTATGTGTGTGGGCTTTGGCTGCCTCCTTGGCTCTCACACAGCACCATCTCCATTGCCCACCAGGCTGCAGACACATGAGTGTTCCTTCGGGTCCCCCTAATGCCCACTTCTCACCTCACCACTTTCAGATGAAGTTTTCAGAAAGGATGTCTCTGACTGTCTAATCTAAATGAGTGCTTTGTTGTTAGTCCTCCTCAGAGAAGCATCGCAGTTTATAATTATGTATCTGTGTGACTATTTAAAGCCTTGCTGGATACTAGATGTCTGCTCACCCTGCACACCTAGTGTCCAGCACTGAGCCTCACATACAGGGAAGGAAGCTCCTGAGGAAGACTGGATGAGCGAGTGGATTCTGGCCTGGGACATGGAAGGCATTCTCTTCAGAGCAGAGTGTCCTTCCTAACAACGCTGACTAATAAAGATACTGAGGGAGACAATGGCATTGAGTCTTCGAGAGTCTCAATGCTGATGACAAGCCTGATATAGAACCTGGATAGCATGTTACAATAGAAGAACAAAACAAAATGCCCGGAATAAAGCAAAACTTCCCAAACGGTCAATTTTCCCTCCCCATGTGATCACTTAGAAATTCAGGGTGTTTCTTGATTACCATCCCTCTTTTCTTACAGGGCATTTCAAGATGGAAACATAATAATCACAAAGCCTAGACATACCTATTGGCATTGTCCAAACCTGGAAAAAGGGAGAAGGTAGAAAGACTATTAGTGGAATATTTTATACACCAAGAGGAGAAAGTGATAAGACAATCTCTTTCATTTATTATAGAGTTTTTACTTTCTAAGCTCTGCCTTTCTTACCTATGGTCCCACCTCCCTCACTACTTCCTGCTTCCCTGGTCCTGAACTTCTTAGTTTCATCTGATAAACTCCTCTGAGCCCCAGAGACACTGTCAACACTTCCACTGCTGTCCTGGCCCCTTTATGGTGGCTTCTGCTACAATATACTGTGACATGGCACCTGTCCTTTTCACTAGCCCACAGAAGGAAACAAAAAGCAGTTGAAGGACAAACAAAAATACAGATAAACATCTACTGAAAATTTCAAACTCAAACAGCTTAACTTACGGTGGCCCTCAAAAACAACCCCACAAAGTGATTATTTTTGACAAATACCTGCTTTAAACATGTACAGGAAAAGTGTAATTTTATTTGGTTCTTCAAAGAAAAGACATACAATATGTATTTTTTCCTGCCATATTATATATTTTTTAAATTTCATCATGGAAAAGTGCAAAAAAAAAAAAATCGTAGAAAGATATAACAAACCCTGAAAGCCCTTGCCCAGATTAAGAAAACATCAATATTTTGCCAGTCTTATCTATCTCTTTTTATTATTTTTTATTTATTTTTAAAGGCACCACAGCATTTTGTCATTAAGCACTTCAGAAGGGAACAGTCTTTAATTCAATGCTAGGACAAGTAAAGGGACAGTGGCTAAAACACGAGGCTCAATGCTAAACAGCAGGTCCTGATCCTGTTGTGAGTTATAAAATCAAATTCTTTGGTTGGGACCAGGGTTTTTTCCCCCTTAATGATGTAGAACGGAATAGAAAATACCAGTATGTAATGTACATAATACAACTCAGGAGTGTTTCATATAACTGTTTCAGTTAAATATGTTTATGTATAGATATATGTCCCAGGTGGTAATGCAGAATAATTTCTTTCTGAGGGTTGTGAAAACACAGGCCAAAAATGGTAAACAGAACAATGAGGAAGAGTTTCTGAGAAAGGAAGGAGATGTGGAAGAGAAAAATCATGGAAGAAAAGAGGATAAGAAAGGAAGAGGAGAGGGTGAAGGACTTTTCCCTCTCTGATCCCCCATTTCCCACCTTGCTCAAGGTTCCTGCTCCACACACTCTGGCTTTCCCTGGCAGGACTTAGCAGAACCAAGGGGAATGAATGGAGGAGATATAGTCAAAGATACTTCAAACGAAGAACTGACAGTTCTAATGACCATGGCAAGAAAGAGGAAGGAGTCAAAGGCGAGGCTAGAATGTCCAGCCTGGAAGAGAAGAAAAAGGAGGATCCTGGGGTTGACAGAGTTAAGTTGAGGGAACACCTGATTTGAAGTACAGAGTGGAAGGTGGATGATAAGTTAAATTTTAGGCAGGTTGCAAGTGGAGTGACAGCAAGACATTAGCAATGTCTCTTCTTCCACGGCATTTAGAAACACAAAAAAGGAGTCTGAGCAAGAAAAAAAGACTGAAGATACAGGTGTGAGGCAGAGGGTGGGGATACAAGTAAAGGTCCTTGCTGCCCATCCATTTCCTTCCTTCTGGTTCAAAACCCTGCCTCTGGGGAATGCATGGGTATGTAAGTGTGGCACGTGTAACACAGAGATGAGTAAAGAACAGGCTCCTTCCAGGAGGGTACAGACACCAGGAAGGGATCATATGTACTACCCTTCCCTATGAGTTGATACCTTGGATGGAAAGCTCAGCTGACATGGAGGCCTTCCCTGACCCGTTCACCACCATGCATGTGTACACCCCCAAATCGTCTTGGTTGACCTCATGGATTTCCAGAACTTGCATCCCATTCTTCTCAGACATGGACACACGGGCACTTGGCTGCAGGGGAACATCTCCCTGTGGATGGTGATAGGGTAGCTCAGTCAGAGAAACCTGCTCACTTGTTGGCACTGTCCTCCAACCTCCTGCCCGTTTGGTGGGACAGACACCAGGCATGGGCAGCCTCTGTTCTGGGCTTTGTCAACATGCTTAGAGAGCGGTGTTTGTTTCTGTTTTTTTGTTTTTGTTTTTGTTTTTTAATTTATTTTTCAATGACAGTTGACGTGCAATAGTATATTAGTTTCAGGTGCACAACATAGTGACATTTACAGCATAGATATTTATACGCCTTATAAAGTGATCACCCTGGTTAGTCTAGCACTACACAGTTATTATAATACTATAGACTATATTCCCTATGCTGTACGAGAGCAGTCTTTGGACAGTCCAAGGGCCCCGACTTGGGGTCTATGCATGTGTTGTGATGTTTGGTCCAGTTTAGAGTAGACGTATGGAACCCTAATTTGCGTTAGAAAATCCTATATTTCTCGCTCAGTTCTCCTTTGCCTCCTTCTTCCTTTTCTTATTTTCCCAGAGTCAGTTTAGGAGAATTAGGAAATAGGTAAAACATGTTTCATCACCCATTTTAATCCAGGAGTTCCATCTGTGGAAAACCTGCTCTCCCTGGCCTTGACCCCAAGTGTTCCCCATGGCTCCTCAGTGCCCTGTTTAACATCCACCCCTCTTCACTCCTCCACGTCCTCCTCCACCACCTCCTCCTCTGCCTCTGTCTTCACATTGCTGGGCCCTGAAGGATTTATAAGGCACTTCCATAAGGAACCTCCCAACAGTATTTTGAGATAAGTGGGATTATCTCTGCCTAATAGATATAGAAACCAGGGTTCCAAGAGATCAAATGACTTTCTCATTATCACATGCTTTGTGAACCAGGGAGCATGGCTTGAAACCTAGTCCCATGACTTCAAATTCCACTCTCTTGAGCTGGTCAGGTCTGTCTTGACTCAGAAGTTTTATGCTGTTTTGTGAGTGTGTGGATTATAGGACATGGTGGACTGAGTAATAGAGGGAGGGTGCACAAACAGGGGCAAGAAAAACATGGCTATCAAAAATACAGAAAACTCTGTATGAATGAATTAAAAGAGATTGACTGGAAAGACAGACTCCTACTAGTCAAAAGGTCTAACCCCAAACTTTCAGGTCCCCAGGCCTGGGCCAGAGTCAGGGCAGACAAAATCTTACCTTGAGCCAGGTGACCTGTGGTTGGGGCCGGCCAGTGATCTTGCAAGAGAATCGTCCCATCTGTCCTTCTTTGACCACAGCTCGGCCCAGCTTGGTAGCAAACTTTGGGGGACACTCTCCCCAGATGCTAGGACGGGTCTCCACTGCAGGCGATAAGCATCTGTCCCTGGAGAGAAGTCATCATTGATTCCAGCAGCAACTCAGCTCCTCATCTCTCTGCCCAAGTTACTTAAGTTGGGATCAAACACCAGCAAAGGGTAGCCTTCCCAGCTCTATGCCTCAAACACACCTATGAGGCACCCTCTAGAAAGAGCTGTTTCCTCTACTTTCTAGGCATGTAGCTAGAATTCATTTACTAGCCTCCCTTGAAGTAAGGTATATCTGAATCCTACTGAGCTCTGGCCAAAAGCCTGAGTTTTGGCCAAAAGACTGTGAACAGAAGTACTTTATCCCACTTTTGGGCTGGGCCCAAAACTTCCTGTGAGATTCTTCACACTCTCTCTTGCCTACTATTCTGGCTAGATGCGGATGGTCCAGCAGAGGCTCCAAGGCCTAGGAGATGATAGTGCCACAAAATAGAAGGAGCCTGGCTGGGTCCCTGAAAGATAATGGGAAGATTCTCCACCCATTAAAGAATATCTAAAATGACTGCTTGAGTAGGAAATAAACCTTTCCTGTGTTAAGCTATTGTATTAGGGGTCTTGTTTTTTATAGCAGCTACTGTTACTTACCCTTACAATACAGGTTATTTTCTATAAGAAGTGTCACATATTGATTGCCTCTTTTAAATCTGCTTAAGTCTTCTGACTATTGCCTTGATTGCTAGACATCTCTGCAGACTATAGCTACATAGCCCCCTTCCTCAGCATTTAGAAGCTGGGTCAGTCAAAGGGCTATCCACAGAGGTCACCAGGTCAGGATGCACTATGTGAATGACATAACACATCCCAAAAGGTTTCTGCTTTAGCTATCATAACCCAAGATGCCCGAGGAGACTTGTTCTATAGACCTATTCTGTCAAGTCAGCAAGAAAAGCCAATCTAGCCCTTACTCGCTTGAAAATCAAAGAACTTACCCCAAGGTTTTGGAAACAACAGGTTGACCAGGCTTCTTCATAACGCCCCCTACAAGTAGAAAACAGAGAGAAAGAGGCTTGAAGGGTTGGGTCTGAGCCACCAACTTGGAGCCATGAAAGTCTGAGGGAGTCTACAACAAGGGTAGGTGGGATAATGATGGAAACAGTAAACCCTGGCTGAGCCAGTATGGGGTCAGGCACTATGGTGGGCACTTTACACACATCATAGCATGATTTCCTGCAATAATTTAAGGAGGCTGGTACTACATCATCCATCTATATTTTAAACAGATGAGAAAAATAAGATTCAGAGAAGCTGCCTACTCAAATCACAGAGCCAGTAACAGTGCAGGAATGCACCCAAGTCTGCCTGTTCTAGAACACTCAATCACTCTGATGAGCTGTTATAAACCACTGAAGCTTCCACTTTGGGGATTATCTATAGTGATCCACGACCTCTCCAGAAAATGACCCAGTTGAAGGGAGGGAGGGAGAGGTATATGCATATCTTTTACCATGTCTATTCATGTTGGACACAATTGACACTCCATCTTTCCACTTAAGGCTCAGCAAATAGCAATACCTGCTGGAATGGAGCAGATCACTGGAGATGAGGAACTGTGGAGCCAGCACCTCCCTAGAATCTGCACCAGCAGCACACTAGTCACTGCCTGTCCTGGGTGAGGCACTGCCGTGCTGGGCAGGAAGCAGTTAAATAGCAAACCCTGCAAGGCAGCTGAGGTCAGCTCCCTTTACCCAGCTGCTGCTGCAAGGGGGACAATTAATCATGTGACCAGGAAATGACTATAAAGTGGTAGGGTGTTTCTGAAGAATAGGAAGGGGGAGAGGAGGACATTTTTGAGATGGTGATCAGTCTGGAAGTTGTTCTTTCTTTGCCACAAGCTGAAATGTTTATAAAACCCCACCCGAGGCACACATGGAAAGAGCAGACATCATTCCCTGATATTAGCAGGCAGCTGCAATGGGAAATTGCAGAGTGTTTACTGGAAAAGGGTATATTCCATTAAATTCCGACAATGATCACATTTATATGAATGCATAGGAATGGAGGATGAAAATCATGGCTGAGTATTTCCCTCAGCCATATCTGGTTTAAGGTTTCACCAGAACCTTAGTGAAAATAATAAACACCAGCATCACATTTAAGTTGTGGTTCCATGCAGAGTGGCAATTATTGCATGTGTATTCTGTTGAATATAACTACTTAGTGAGCGGTATATAATTTTCATTCCATAATGTGGGTTTGGTTCTTGTCATTCAAGTCTCCGGTCAAGTTAAAAGAACTTGTAAGCTAATAAAAGAAGACACCTGTTCTGGGAGGACCCAACTGACAATTGCAGTCAAAACGTTGGGGCCCCTCAGACACTGACGGAGGAAGTACAAACCAGTCAGTTCTTTTAGAAAGGATCTGAGTGAATGAGAATCATAAGTTCTAAAAATGCCCTGCTCTCAGACCAGCACCTTCCTTTTTGTGCCTCTAGTCAAAGGAAATGATGCTAGTTTACAAAGCTTTTCACTCTGGTCTTATTTGTGATAGGAAAAAATGGAAACTATGTAAATGTCACAAAGTAGGAAGACAATAACTACTTAAATAAAATGTACAATTGGCATCTTATTCTGTCATCAAATTATGTTTAAGAATATATGAAACGTAGGAATATGTTAAAATTCTATCATTTGCTCCTCAGCACACTCCAGTGGGGCTGTGGTCCTCTCTGCTCCATTCTGACCACCATCTTGCCAAACCACCACAGTTAATCGTCTTCCCCATCTCACTCAAATGCTGTGTAGCACTTGATATGAGGGGTCATTCCCTATCAAAATACTCTCTCCTCCATATTCTCCTGCTTTTACCAGGCTGCCCCTTCTTCCTCAATATGCTTTGCTTGACCTTTGCACGTGGGAGTGCCTAAGGCTGAGCCCTGGTCCTCGCCTCAGTGTTTTGAGCTCTACCCCAGGAGGTCTTAGACAGCCCCAATTGCTTTAAACATCATCTATAAGCTGATGACTGCTGAACCATATCCCCACCAGAACTTCTTATGCATTCATCAGAAGTATCAAGAATAGTGACCAGCACATTGTAGGTATTCAACTATTTGTTAAATAAATGAATTTTATAAAAAAGGAACGGCATATAAAATTTTTATTCAATGTGATCATCATTAAGTAAAAATAAAATAAAATAAAATACTCAAACATAAGAAAACAACCAGAAGAAACTATATCAGAATGTTATTATTAGTGACTGGTTTTGGGGAGTGGAACTATGAGTAATTTTATTTAGCTGTGTTTTCAAAAACCTATAAATATAATGGTGAAGAAAAAACAAAACATAACTTAGTTATCAAAATAAGAAAAAAATGGGAATGGTGGAGAAAAAAAATAGGGAAAAAGATTCTGGCATCCAAACAGGTGAATAGGGCCTCTCGCACATGATCCATACCATAGCATTAGCCACATACTCAATCACTAAGAAACCCACTTAAAAATGCCTTTGTACTATTTACTTCACTTATCATGCTACTGTACACTCATTTTATCTTGGAGTAGAGACTTGGTAAAAATTAAGTTGATCAAATGATGAATGAATAAACAAAATGTGGTCTATCCATACACTGAAATATTATTCGGCCATATAAAAGAATAAAGTAATGATGCATGCTACAATGTGGATGAACCTTGAAAAAATTTGCTAAGTGAAAAAAGTCTTACACTAAAAAATATATGATTCCATTTACATAAAATGTTCAGAAGAGGCAAATCCATAGAGACAGAAAGCAGATTAGTTGTTGCCACAGGCCAAGGGAGGGAATATAAGGAATGACTGCTCGGGGGTATGGGGTTTCTATTTTGGATGATGAAAAATTCTAGAACTAGATAGTGGTGATGTTTGCACAACATCGTAAATGTACTTAATGCCATTGAATTGCATACTTTCAAATGGTGAAAATGGTAATTTTTATGTTCTGTGTATTTTATTAGACTAAGCATCATTAAAACTTTTGGGAGCTAAACAACTTAATCCATAGGCTAAAATTCCTTTATTTCTTAAATAAAATAAAGCAATAATATGGCACTTCCTCATAAATAGCAAAAGAATGCTGTTTGGAGGTACTTCTAAATCAGAGTACAAGCAGTTTATGGTATGATCCAAAGGTAACACATGAAGCAGTCAGCTAAAAATGGAATTGAGGAATGCTTATTTTAGTGTGAGTTAACACCAGAGCATTTACATCAAAACAAAAAGAGAATTTGGGATAAAATAACTAACAGGGTCTATTTATAGGCAAAAGTTTGAAGTTGCAAATTGTCAGATAAAGCAAAATTAATTTTGTGAAAGTATGAAAATCTGGCAGAAGAGTAAGCTATGTAGAAAAATAAGTGGAAAAGGGATTAAGGTAGAAATGCCAAAAATAGAAGAGTAAGTTAAGAGAACTGGTGAAGACAGGATTGAGTTAGTGAGAAAAAAAAAAAAAAGAGGGCCAAGGCACTGAAGGCATTTATACAGTTATCTTAGATTTTTTAAGGACAAGTAAAGAAGAATGCTGGCAGGTTTAAATATGGAAAAGTTTAATTGTGGAGGGACCTATCACTTTTTGTCAAAGAATAGAGAAAGTCTAAGGGGAGACAGAGAATGCTGCTGAAAAGGGGAATAATAAGATCAAGAGGGTATAAAGAAGAAATGCTTGTGAAAATGTGTGATGACAATTTATCATCCAAACAGGGACTCTTGACACTGAAAGGCACATAATTAATAATTCTGTCAGGATAACAGGATTAAACTAAGACCGTTCCAGGCAAACCAGGGAGCAGTCACCCTACTTGTCGGCAACTTCAAAGCAGATTCTAAGGATTACTTAAAATAGTGTTTCTTCACTTACTCAGAACAAATACTCACTTTTTATCATAGATACTGAGCTATGCCCTCTAGGCCAGCCTAAATTGAAGTTTACTGCTAACCACACATAACTATAACTACGTAACTATAAATTAAAAAAAATAAATGTAAAAGCCCTAACTAAAATATTAAGGAGAACTAAAAGGAAAGTAAATTGTGACAATATTTATTTCAATGCTGTTGAATATTAAAATGTTAAAGCATGACTATTTCAATAATAATTGCTCAGGAATATTAAAAGACATAATAAAACGATCAGATGTTTGCACTGACTCATAAGCATATTTGGATTTAAAAGTGAATGATCCAAAAACATACTGTACAAGTAGTACAGAAAAATGAAAGAGCACAGGTATAGAGGTGGACACCTGAAAAAAATGAAAGAATAAAAAGTAGTGTTAGCAAGATTATATGTCCATGATATCTTCATAAAGAGAGAAAAAAATTAATACAGTAAAAAGGAAAGTAGTGTTAGGATAAATAATAAATAAAACATACTACATAAAAAGGAAAGAATGAAATAATCTTAAAAGAAGGTAACTTAGCATGATAAGTTACAGACCACTGAAGTAGAAAAAATGAAAAAAAAAAGACTGTAAGTGTGGTGTAGAAACAATTTCCTATTTTATTTTAGTACATGTGCTGCCAAAGCAAGCATTAATTTTCTATTTTATGACATGAGATCTTCGAAACCTCATCTGTACTAAAATACTGATTCAGTGCCTATTATATATGGCCAGAGCTTCAACAAGTAAACCAATGGGCATAATAAAAGCTAGAATAAAATCTGAGCCTTAAGAGAGGCAAAGTGCTTTATAGAGGGGAGAGAGAACATCTCATTGCTGGGTCTGTTAAAAATCGTGAGTTTTAATTAAAGTAGATCACTGGAGGATTCAAAGGGAGGAAATGATAAAATCCCATGTGAATTTTTTTTAAAAGATATTTTAAAGGACAATGTGGAGATTAGAGTGGGATATGAGGAATTGGGGAAACCAGTTGGGAATTTGCACAACAGGGCAGAAAAAATGGCAGCCAGGACCATGGTGGTAGCAATGGGGACATATGAGAATTGTGTGGGAGATGGCACATCAGGATGTAGGGAAGGGAAAGGAAGGGAAGGGAAGGGAAGGGAAGGAAAGGGAAGGGAAGGGAAGGGAAGGGAGCACTTAAGGATGACTGAGGTGGCCTGGCTGCCCTCTTTCCCAAGGAGATGTGGGTCATCATCTGTCAAGGTTTCAGCTCTGTCTTCATGGAGCCACCACAGTTCTAACCATAAATGTAAACAGGCTCCTCCCAGGGGCTGCCTGTCAATATATAAATGGGGTCTTGTTCTATAAAAACTATTCATTCTACAGTCTCTGTTCAGTCAGGGAGCTTTGGAGTTTACTGTTGTTATCTACTCTTGCTGGAATGTACCAATGTCCTTTATTCTTATGCTGTGACATTCAATAGCAAATACACCCTTCCATAGAGGCTAAGGAGGTTATCCCAGGGCATCAAGTAGACATTTCTAGAGTTCTGTTTGGAGTTCCAGAAAACTGACACACTAAAGAATCAATTCTTCCTCAGGGGCTTGAAATAAAATATCCACCACTTAGAAAGCAAATGATTTTGGGGTCATTCATAAATAAAGTAATCATATACCCTAATCAATGAGTTCAAAGGAATAGTAACATAAAGTTTTGTTTTGGAAGGGGTATGGTTCAATAAATTGTGGCCAGTGATCTCTCAATTGTCTTGAGTAAGTACCCTAAAGAGAAATTTAGCTACTCTGCAGAGAGAAAAAATTTCTTTTAGAGGCCAAGATTCTAGGCATCCCAGCTCTATGTCCTAGAGCCACTTTCCATTATGATTCCCCAAACACACTAAGCCAAGTAGAAAGTGTTTAGTACTAAGTCATAAGGACTGATTTTGCATCATTTTATCAGAAGAAAACAAAGAAAAATTAACATCCAGTCTGAGCTTTCCTCGCCCCTCTCCGCAGGCCTGATGTGGTCCAGCTGCCATCTGCTATGCAGGTGTCTGATGAGAAGCTATGCAATAGGCAAGGGCAGCACATGGGAAGGTATTTTAAACATGGTTCTGGAGAAATTCATTGTACTAATAAGCAACCAATTTTTGTTGGGGATCATGCAAAATGAAAGTGTATCAAAGACTAGTGGAGCATATAAAAAGCTGTGATCAGAATACCTGTAATAAATCCAGGCACTCAGAAAAATCAAGGTAATTAAAAAAATTTTTTTTGAGGCCAAAGGAATGACACAGCGTGTCCCTTTGGCTGTAGCTAAGGAGAGCAGTTCATTTGGAGAGCTACAAGCAGGATGAAAATGGTAAACAATCATTAATGGGCAGAATCCAGTCCACTGATACTCTTCAATGGATAGGACTCAAAACTGCCCGTTCTCATGCTCCAGACCTTCTATAGTCTCCTCTCGTTCTGTCCTTCAGCTTTATTTTCCACTCTTCTCTGCTTCTACCTGTCTACTCACCTACCCTTCACACTAGGCCCTGAGTTTCTCCACTTTCCTCCCATCCGCATCATCCAAATCACAATCTACCATCAAAATTGGACAAACTCTTCTAGGACTAGCCAAGTCCCTTCTCGTCCAAGAAGACATTACAGATCATTTCAGCCTCTAGAGGTCTTGTTCCCCACTGAAGTTATAGATATGATGAGCCAATCACTTGGCAAATAAACCCATGCTGCCTGATTGATTGGAGTTGTGTTTTTTCTTGTTTTTGAATGTCTAGATCTTATGTGAACAACCAGGTTCTTACAGAAAGGATCTGACAAAATATTTTCTCTCTCACATAGTACCACATAAAGTCAGCACCTTGCAAATACATCCTGATGTTCAATTTTATTTGCAGTATAATAATGAAATATGAGGTCAAGAAAATCAGTCTCTTAAGGGCAATCACCAAGTCTTGTTGTTCTTGGCTAATTTAGCACAATGTTAGCACATTTAATAAAATCTGATGAATGAAGAAGAGACTAAAACTATGAGCTATCAAGAAAGGGCCAGGGGTGGAGATGGGAGAAGGGGATGGAGGAAGAAGTGGTGGTAGCATCAATGGTAGAAATCAAAGCAGGGCCAGCAAGGGCTATAGTGTATATTTTTGGGGAGAAACAGACAAAGGCAAAGTGGAAGGTGAAAAATAAAAAAGCAGCAACGGAGTCAAGTGAAGGAGATTCAGGAGTCACCCTTCAAGAACAAAATGAGACCAAATAATTTGTCATCTAACTTGTCCATCTAGGAAATAAGTGAAGCTCCTGCCAAGGCAGTCTTGACACACAGCTATTTTACAGCAAAGAGACTAGTGGGGCGAAAAGAATAATTTTCATCTCTACTACATTTATATTGTTAACTTTGATGAGACAGAAAAGAACAAAATACTCAGAGCATTTCAAGATTCTGACTGGATTAAAAAGAATAGGCATATGGCCCTAAAAAAAGGAGAGTCATCAAGGAGTGCTACAGACTAAAAAAGGTTTATAAAGAATATAAATGGGAAATACAGTTATGAGTCTTTAAGAAGATAGAAAATTTACATAAAAAAGATAGTACAAAAGAAATACGAGAAAAAAGGAGAATCACAACAGACATTCTTAAGGAATATAACAATTTAAAACTCGACCAATGTAAACGGACATGGGCTCAAAATACATAATGTCGTCAATCCAACCCAATGTGAAAATAAAAGGGATCCAAGAAATCTGTCCCTGAAAAAAGGTAGTAGCGATAAAGATGATATGGAAGCATTTCATATGAATTCAAAATCACCCAAGAATGATGGTACCCATGGTACCAGTATAGCTAGAGGTTATTAGGGCCACTCTTCTCTCTTAAATCCCATGGCCTGGGGTCATTCTCCCTTCTGCTGCCACATTCTAGGTGGATTGTCACCTGACCTTTTCTCTCTCTCAAATGGTCATGAGCCTTAGATTATAGGACAGTGGTTTCATGGGAGTGTAGAGAGCAGAAGCTGTACTACTGAGGGCAGCTGGGACCAGGGTGGTGGCAGTGGGGACAAATGAGAACTGTGTGGGAGATGGCATGGCAGGATTTGGTGACTAACTGGGGAAGGGGACAGAAGGGAGCACCACTCTTCATTCCACCCTACGCCCTAGATTCACTGTGTGGATGTGACTGCACAGCACCACTCACCCCTCTATTAGAGAGAAAGCTCCTAGAGGGTAGGCACTATGTCTTTTTCTTGCTAAGCACCAGGCCTCTGTGACCAGCCCTCTGGATGTGGGTGAGTGTCAGGACTGGCTTCAGGGAGCCTGTCCAGGGCTCAGACTAGGTCTGCATCACATTGCATAAGGTCTTGAGTGGTCCTGTCATTAAGGCACTGTCCTCGTGGCGGATAGTGCATGTTTCGTGGCTCTGGTTACCAAACTGGAAATCAGATGAGGAAGCTTTTCCTCTTCTCTCCACACAAGGATTTCCCACTGGATGTTAATATAGCAGTTCAAACATTACAAGGCTGCCACTTACTGGTGCCTTCTCTTTGCCAGTGCTGCACTGATCCTTACACAACCCAAAGGGCAGCTATTAGCTCCAGCTTACAGAAAAGGAAATAAGGCTCTGAAAGGTTAATTTCCCCAGTTAGAAATTAGTGGAGTTAAAATCCAAGACCATCTGACAACACCACCTTCTAAACTTGACCACTAGAGGCTCAAAATGTTCTACATATGAATTACACTTGTAATTCCAGGACCTCTGCTCTTTCCAAGTAAGAAGCATAGCACAGAGAATTTGGGGGAAGGCAGGTGGGCTGCTAGATTCCCTTTGTAAGAATTTGGGCCAGCCTGGCACAGTCAACAACTTATTTATAGTAGAAGAGACCAGAGTGCATTCTTCCAGGCCTATGGTCTACAAAGTGGCCCCAAACCACACATTGGCTAAAACTGGCCTTTGATGCAGGAGCAGAATATAGAGAGGGCCATTCACATTTAAATAAGCTATAGTCTTTAGGCCATTCTATCCCCTAGGGTTAGAAGACACACAATATCTTAAATGGCCTGGGCCTGAGTCTCCCCAAATTAAAACCAAAGGGGATGAATCAGGGTTGAGATCCTCAGCCTTCTCTCATTGTTTCCTGCTCCCTGCCCTGAGTACCATGACATACTAAAATTTTTTCTGCTCAGTTAAGACATCAGATTTAACTTTCTCAGTGACAGGACTTGAAAAAAGGGTTTCATATTACCTGGGTTTACATAACTCTCGATACTCCCAGAGCTAGCCCAGGCTGTAGAAACCTCTGAATTCAAACCTTTTATTCTGCGGAAACAGAGATCTAGAGGTTTCAAGTCATACATCTGATTAATAAAAGTTGAGATCAGAACTTTGGCCCTCTGACTCATAATTCCGTTTCCCCACCTCCAAACAGAAAATCAGAAAAGGGGTGTTATAGACCAAATTGTAGTGTCCCCACTCAAATACATATGTTGAAGTCCTAAACCCCAGTATGACTATATATGGAGACAGGGCCTGTGAGGAAGTGATAAAGGTTCAGTGATGTCATAAGGGTGGGGTCCTAATCCAATAGGGTTGGTGTCCTTAAAAGAAGAGGAAGAGATACTTCTCTCTCTCTCCACCACGTAAGGACACAACAAAAAGGTGGTTATCTGCAAGCCAGGAGAGCCTTCACCAGAAACCAAAAACTGCTGGACCTTGATCTTGGGTTTCCAGATTCTAGAACTGTGAAAGAATAAATTTCTGTTACTTAAGCCACACAGTCTATTATGGCAGCCCAAACTGACTAACACAAGGTGATAAAGTAATTTTTATTTGTGGGCCTTAGCTTAAAATTCGGGCATTGAAATGTGTATAATGTAGGAAAAAAGTACAACACCAGAATTGGCCTACATAAGGGCCATTCAGAGACTCTAATCAGGGGCCACTTTCCATCTGGAATGCCCCAGGCCACAGTCACTTGAAGATCATTAAAAGGAACAAGTCACTCAGTTTTGAAGAATTTAAGGAAACTATCCAAATTACACATATTCTGTTCTATGAAACAACCTGTCTGTCCTTCCATGATTTAAGGAAAGAGGGCCAACACTGGCCCACGTACACCTCACGCCCTTCTGCAGCCTTCCCTGGCTGCCTTAATCCTCACATAGTGTCCCCTGAAAACCAGGTTGGGAGGACTATCTTCTCAGAGAGGTGGAAGAGAGTCTGAACTTCTGATTTCTAACCCATTAGACAGGCCTAGTAGGGTTGAGGGAACCTTGTCATCCTTCTGAGGGTCTGAAAAAATGCCCATGTTTTTTCAGACATCAGGCCTTTAAGCATCAACCAGCAGCCTGAACTGGTGAATATCTTCACTAGTGAAGCAGCTTCAGCATGTGGGGGATATGCTTGCAGCAAAAGAGAGTTCTACTTACAGTCAAATGTTTTTCCTGGAAGTTAAAGTTAATAAAATTAATAGAATTCTTTTTAAGTACAAAGGAGAAAAAAGACAGCTAGTGTTTATATCCTATATATTCTTCTGAATTTTACAAAATTTTTTTTGTAATGAGCATGTATTACTTTATAATGATAATAAATACTGTTCATTCATTCTCTAAATATTTCAGCATCTATCATAAGCCAGGAGGTTTTCTAGATGCTGAAGATACAGCAATACACAAGATAAAGTCCCTCTCCTCCTAGAGCTTCCATTTAGTGGTGAGGGATGGAGGAGAAAATAGGATGTGAGGCGGTGATGAACCCTAGAGGAAAAGATTCAGGTGGAGTGAGAAGATGAGGAGTCCTGGGGATGAGGTAGTCAGAAAGGATTCTCTAAGGAGGGGATATTTGAGCAGAGACATGAAGGAAGTGAGGATATGAGTTAGGTGAAGGGCTGTGGAAAGAGCTCTTCCTTTAGATGGAAACAGCAGTGTGAAGGCCCCGAGGCCTTACTCTGAGAAGAATAGAGCCAGTGTGACCACAGTGGAGTGAACAGGCAAGGGGTGGTAGGAGATGGTCTGGAGAGCCAGGCACGGGCCAGACTGGACAAGGCTTTGTAAGGAGTCTGGTCTCTGCCTCAGTGTGAGGGGAAGCCATAGGAAGACCGGAGGAGGAAAGTGAGGTGATGTGTGGTTTGACAAACACTGTCTCCTGAGACGCCTCCCTTGTTTGCAGGAACCACATACCCTCATCAGAGTAAAAGGTCCTGAGTTTAGGAATAGGTGTACTTTCTCCTGTGAGTTCCTCTCCCAAAAGAGCAGGAGCTGGAGCAGGAGCTGCAGGCCAGAGCCTCCCACCAAGGCTCTGGCCTCCTGGGACTCACCTTCTACTGTCAACTCCACTGTCACCTGGCGGGCACCACTACCATTGGTGGCTTCACAGGTATACTTTCCTTTGTCCTCCTCATGGACAGAATGAATCACAAGGCTGAAACTCCCCCGGATACCACAATCCAGCCAGAAGCGGCCTCCACTGGTGATGGGTTGCCCATTTCTGTGCCACATCACTTGGGGCTCTGGGTATCCCCGGACCTTCAAGGAAAGGAAGAAAGGGTGAGAGCTTATATTTAAGGAGTACTTCCTATGTGCTAGGTACTGTTCTAAGTGTTTTACATATGTTAACTCATTTAATCCTCATAACAACCCTTGAAGCAGATGCTACTTTCATCTCCATTTCTGAGATGAGAAAATTGAGGCACAGAGAGTTTGGGTAGATTTCCTGAGGTCTTGAAGGTAGAATATGGCAGAGTCAGGCATCCTGGCTCTTGAGCCCACTGCACAAATGACTCTAAGCCTAGTTGCATATTAGAATCACCTGGGGGAGCTTTATAAAACACAAGTGCCCAGGCCATACCTTGGGCCAGGTAAATCAGAACCCCAGGGTGTGGACATGAGCATGGGGATTCCAGACCAGTGCTTCCTCCTCTAACATGCAAATGAATATCTTGTTAAAATGTCCATTCTGCTTCTGTAGGTCTGGGGTTGGGCCTGAGATTCTGTAGTTTGGACAAGCTCTCAGATAATGCTGCTGCTGCTGCTTCCCAGAACTCACCTGGAGTGGGAAGGTTCTAGACCTGAGCTGTCCAGTATGGTAGCCACTAGCCACACGTAGTGGAGGAGCCCTTGAAATTTGGCTCATCCTGAGTGGCACTGTAAGGGTAAATTATACAATGGATTTTGAAAATAGCATAAAAAAAGAATGTAAAATTTCTCAATAATTTAATAATTACATATTGAAAAGATAGTATTTTTGACATGTTGGGTTAAATAAAGTATATTGTTAAAATTAATTTCACCTGTTTCTTTTTACTTTTTAATGTGGTTACTAGAAAATTACAACTATGTGCCTTGTTTGGTGTTTCTGTTGGGCAGTGCTGCTCTAGACTGTTCTTTCTCTAATAATAGTAAGCAGCTAACCTCTGTTGAGCGCTAGGTGTTAAGCACTTTTCTAAGTAATTGATGCATCTGAGCTTCATAGCGACTTGTTCAGAGAGAAAATGTTTCCCCAAAGAGGAAGAAATACAGAGAGAAAAATTCCAAGAAAAGCAAGCACTTCGAGTTTCAAAGTAAAAGTTCCCCAAGGGTCCTCAAACTCCTGAAACTCAATAGGACCTTCAGAATGAACTTGTCTTTGGAGGAGCAGGGCTCAGACTAGCCCATCAATATACAGCCTGGGACCCAGAACTGGGGACTTTAGACTGGAAATGAACAGAAGATGTCACAGGAACGTCTTGAGAAGAAGTTGTTTGCACTATAAAACAGTGGTAGCAATAGCTTTTATCCATGCATCCATTCCATAACAAGAGAGAATGGACACAGATGAAGCAAAACCAAAATTTGCTGGATGACCCCAAATTGCATTCATAATGAAAGCCTTCAGTGACCTATTGCAATAATCCTTCTCTCAACACCCCCCTCCCTGCCCCAGTAAGGTCACAGAGGATGCCATATCAGCATGTGGGAGAAAGGGCCTACGTATGCACACCTGTGCATCCTAACATAATTAATTCCATAAACAGCTAAGAAAGAAAGAACTGTGCCAAACTAAGCGGTTGTCCTTAGGCAGTGCTCACTTCCCTTCCCAGGTGTCCAGCTCCTACCTAATCCTTAGAACCTGTTTCTCAGTAGCCAGGATACAGATATCTTCCTAGGAAAGGAAGCCTAGAATCACAGGGAAAATCTCCGAAGTAAACAATCCCCTCTTTGATTATTCCCAGTCACCCCTTCTGTGTCAGTTAATAAATCTCACAAAGCTTGCTCCCCATCCTCACTAATTCATAGTCAGATCTCAATGAAAAAGAAACAACCCTTCCAAATCAATATTAACCATCTTATTTATAATTTCTGAAAGTTAACAAAAACCCTTATCAAAATCTAGACTACACTCATGACAGAGATTTAGTACATGTTAGGGAATGCTTAGATTCTGAAGTCACTTTCCCCAGAAACAGACAAATCTGAAGTCATTGCAGCTTCGTCAAAACACATGTGTCCCATCTTAGGTTGACAGGGACCACATTAGTGATCAGATAAGGTCTCACATTTATTAAAATAAGAAAGTGGTAACAGTGGTTGTCTCTGGGTCTCTTTTCCTATTATTTTCTGATATTTCTGCAAATAACAGACCTGATTTTTGTAAAATACAAAAACAATTTAAATGAAAATGTGTTCTTTTTATATTAATATGTCTACATAATGAATGTATAGCACAAACATTCATTAACTTGTGGAAGCCTTCAAGATACTTAACTCTAGCAATGGAAATAAAAACACTACACAAATAAATATCATGCATGTTTGAAGGTGACAGATGTCATGTACCGATATAAAATCATGTCATCTTGTGGCACTATCTTGGTACAAAGGTTCATGCAAAGAAAAGCCAGATAACAATTATTTTGTTAAAGCGTGATTCTTTTCTGTTAAAGCATATTTTCAGGAAACAAACTCTTTCCTACAGAAGGAAACCCCTGGGGTATCTGGAAATATAGTGAATTTGTAAATTATCATTATTTTCTCTCGGTTAGGCAGGGCCAACTTAACTTCCAGAAGATGATCATGCAAGCTTCTGTGAGCTTCAGAGAAAGGGAGTTAGAGCACTGTAACCAGGCACAGATAAATCATTAACTGCACAAAGGCATCCTTAGCATTCCATTAGCAAGTACTCTGGCCCCCTGCAGCAGTACCAACTCTGGTGGCCCATCACGCCCTGAGGCATCAATGATTAACTTGGGACACTGCAAGTGTTCCAGACCTCAGGGACACAAGTCCCTCTTTCTCTTTCAATTTTCCTCTCGTTTTTCTACACACACGCACACACACACACACACCCCAAATTTACCTCCCAAGTGTCCTATTAAAATAAATATCCAGAGATTTTTAAATATGCTTCAACTGACTCCACTCAGAAAGTTGCAGTTTGCAATCAGACTTTTGTATACCTTGCATCTGAAGCAAAGGCAGGAATTCCTGTGACCTTGCTGTTCCAAGGTCTGAATGATTAGCAGCTCGAGTTCTTATCCTCCCAATATGGGAAAAACTTGTTCCACCACTACTTAATATTACCTAAAATTTATTCGACTTCAAGTAAACCCATTTTTACTGTCTGCCCACTATCTGGGCTCCTGGGTGGGGAAGGAAGAGAAACCTGGGTTCACACCCTTGGGATGCATGACAACAGCCCTTGCCCTCCCTGGGTGCCTTATCTGCCTTCATCACAGGCCTTCAGCCAAAAAGCCACAGCTGGGATTTTTATAGCACATATTAAAAACCCACTGATACTTTAGTTTTTAGAGGGCCAACACTTTTAGGGAGATGTCTCAGGTTGGGCTCTCCAGAAGCAGAACCTGAAATAGGGATTCAGGGAACCCTATTCACGAACCTTTAGCCAATAAAGCAGCTGGGAATGGGTGTACACCCTGGTGAAGGGGTTTTGGGTAGGGCACCAACAGCATCTGTGACAGTACACAAAGCCAATCATTATTAAGCCCAGAGAGCTGAGGAAAGAGGCCTGGAGAAGTTGATTTGCCAGTGATCTCACATGGCAGATTAAGGGGCAAATTTGGGACCACAATATTGGTCTCCAAGTTGAGTGGCTGTCTCTCTGTGCCTCATTGTAAACTCATGTTTTTGGCAAGACAAATAACATAGAACTCAAAGCATTGAAAATTATCTATCTCTAATATACCCTAAATCTTTTTTGGGTTAAAGCACTATCTGTTCTCCACTTTGGGAAAAAGTCAAAAGGTTCACAAAAGACATGGCTGTGCCATAAGCAAGTCTTGGGCTATTTTCTTAGAGTAACCAGACAGTGCTATAGGCTGAATGTTTGTGTTCTTCCCAAATTCATATGTTAAAACTCAGTGTGATGGTTATTAGGAGGTATTAGGATGAGACCTTCAGGAGGTGATTAGGACATCAGGGTAGAGCCTTCATAAACGGGATTAGTGCCCTTGTGAAAGGGAACCTGAAGAGCTCCCTCACCCCTTCACTGTGTGAAAACACAGTGAGAAAACAGTCATCTATGAACCAGGAGGTGGGACCTTATCAGACTTTGAATCTACTAGTGCCTTGATTTTGGACTTCTCACACTTCAGAACTGTGAGAAATAAATTTCTGTAGTTTAAGCTACCTGGTCTGTATTTCTGTTACAGATGAAATACCCAAGAGTCTAAGATAGACAGGATTGGTGCTATGCATGTGCCCAGGACACCGCTAGAAAGTCAGAGAGGACAGTGTGAGAGCCGGGGCCTGAATCCTGGGTCTGGTGTGGCTTCCTGGACTCTTCAAGTTGTCATTCTTCCTTTTGTTGAAGAGAAAACAGCTCTTGATATCTAAGGTCCCTCTCATCTCTGAAGTAATATGGTTCTAAACAGTGACCCATTTAGCTTCCACAGGAAGCATCTTTCCTCTCCCTCCAGTCTCCTCCAGGTCCAGCCCACAGCCTTAGTCCCCTCTAATCCTCCATATGGGAAAACCAAGTGACCACAATGAGAAATGCTCATGAACATGAACAGGCAGCCCTCACTTTTCACCATAATGAGTTTTTGGAAACAGCCCCAAAGAGGGTCATTCTAAAGACAATCATGTTTTGCCACAGTAACCATGTTTAATTGGAGGTTGTGTTCTTGAACAAAAGCCCGGGTTCAAATAAATCAAGGGCATAACCGACAACTTGTCATAAAAATAAATATATAGTAACCATAACCCCTATAATAATTTAAAATAGTAAAACTGTGCTCCAGCTCTATAAAATGTCCTCAAAAACCTTTATGGCCTCAAAGGGCCTCTAAAAGGAATGGGGGCTCGTTCTGCATGTGTTGGTGAAAAGAGAGCTGGGAGGCAGACAGGCAGCTGCTCCCTGCTGCATTCCATCTACCTGTCATACTTGAGGGACAGTTATTCAGAACGTGGTGCTATCTTGAGATTTACTTAATGACTAAAAGTGAAACATTCTTAAGGGCACTAAGTCTTTTGTATGAAGGGCTTTCAGTCAATCTAAGTTGCCTAGGTCAGGCTACTGGAGCCTGAGCCCAGGGTTCTCCATCTCCATAACTCTTGCAAGACTCAGAGAAACACATCTGCCCTCTTCTTAGCTCAGTGAACAGTAGAAAGGGGGTAGTTTTGCTGTTTTCGATGATCTCCTACATGTCTTTTGTTCCTCAGTAGGCCTGTCCCTGTATGCTCACTTCAAGCCCACACAGCTACAGTGCATAGCTAGGCAGGGGCTCCAACTGAGGCTCTGTCCACATCAGGAATGGAGGGAGACCAAAAAGAGAAAGCAGGACTGAGCTGAGGCCAGGTGAAAACAGGCCACACAGCAGGACACTGGGGAGTTGGGAAGATACACAAAGCAAATGTCAGCAGTGAGCTGAAAATCCTTAGTGCCAGGCACAGTAGACAGGAGGGGTTGTCAATAAGTATTTATTTGAATCTTGATGAGTGACTGAATCGATGCTGGGAAAGGCTGAGCTTGGAGGATGGGACATTAAGGAAACCTGTCAGCCATCTCCCCCAAGCTAGACAAAGCCGATCCTGCAACATGACTGTCTACATGCTTATAACCGTCTACCTGCTTGCCTGAGCACATTGCTCTGAACTCCCTCCCCTGTTTCAAGGCAGCTTCTTCCATGATAAATGACTGGAATAGGGCAGTGATTTGAAAACTGAAAAATAACAGGAAATAAACCAATAGTGCTGAGGAATTAGTTGACAAAGGATCCTCTGCTCCATCTCAAGTATAAGTTCACCCAAATAACAAATGGACATGGGAGCACAGAAAGGAGAATTAAAACATTAACACCCCAAATTAGACCACAAAAAAAAAAAATGCCTATAAAACTTACATCATGGATATAGTATGAGAGTGAAGAGTGAAGGGTGAGCCATGGGCATGGCATGACCAAGCTTAGGGGCCTGTGTCTATGTCTGTGTCAGCAACTGGCACACGGCCTATTGGACAGGCAGGAACTTAATTAAGGCTTTGAATAATCCCGTTGCCAACCGTCAAAAGCCTTAACTGAACCCACAGAATCCATCAGGAAGAGATCATACCAGCTAAAAACAGCAATTAGTGAGAGGCTTAAACTGCTGGATGCTCCCTCTCCCTAGTCCAAGTTGTGAAACAGTGAGGGCAAAAGTGGTTCCATGAAAAATAAAATCAGATGTAGAGAACCATTCCTCAAAATGGTCCAGCAAATGCCACGTGGGTCTTTGGGGACAGATGATGAAAGTCTCTCCATGTGATTAGCCACTCTCATTTTCTAGGGCAAGTTTTCTTTTCCTATAGCCCAAGACACAGACATCGCCACACCCCGGCATCTGCAAATCTGAGAGCTTCTGATTTCTTCCACTAACAACACGAGGCAGGTTGTAGCTTGGCAGATTTGGGTTGCACCTCATCTTTTGAATCTTTCGAGAAAAAAAAAAGATCTATTTCCTTTTAGCTAAATCAAGCTTATCCATGCATACAACTTTTTGATTCCCTTTTAATAATGCAAGCACCTACAAGCCTTTGAAGTAGTCCAATAAAGAAACAGAATTCTAAATGTAATAGTGAACCTCTCATATCAATGTTTTCTTAGTTCTTCTAAATTCATAGTTTTCATATAAAAACAAGTGTCCTTCTGTTTGAACTCCCAGTTCCTCTGGGATGGCTATGGGATCCCGGCCTTACTAGGAACCTCTCCACACAAAGTCCTGGGGTTCTGGCTTACTCTCTCTCAAGGACACAACATCTCCTGTTGGTGATACACTCTCAAGTGTATTAAAATATTAAGAAGAAGCAAATGGCATCATAGAAGTTTAACAAATTAGTGCTGTGGCTTGTTTTTTTGTTTTTTGTTTTTGTTTTTTTGTTTTCTGTTTTTTAATTTGCTCAGGATCTCCTGACCACCTTCCCCAGGGTTCTCCATCTCCATAACCCCTCCTTTGAGGAATAGCCCCCTTTCTATCTACATACTGCAATGAGTGTCTGATAGGGATGCAATCAGTCAACTGCCTCCTGGCCAAAGTGCTTGGGGATCCAAAAATGGGCATATGAACCAAGCCTACCAATCAGAGCTCTTCACTATAATTTTAAATTAGAATAAAAGGAGACAAAATTGTCTCTTCACAGGGATCCCAAGCTGGAAAGATGTAAGCCTGAAGCTCTCTGCAGCCATCTTCTTTTATCTTTGCCCCTTATTTTCTTGCCCCCACCCAAGAAGAGGAAGCCATTTGCAAAATAAGATGTCATGTACACAGTGAAGAAGAGAAGAGATGGAGGTACTGCCTGACAGAGCTGTGGTGGGCTCCAGATCCACTCAGTCACATGAGGCAATAATACATCTCCTTGGCTTAACCCAAATGGAGTTGGTTTCTGTCACATGCAGAAAAGAGTCCTTACTAATTCAGGAAGGTATATGGCCTCTGGGATCAAGACAGACTTGTGTGTAGGTGCTGGCTGCAACAATCACCAGTTGCCTGACCTTGGACAAGTTACTTAATTTATCTGGCCCTCAGTTTACACAACTGTAAGATGGGATGAAACCAGTACCCACTTCCATGGAAAAATTTATGATTGAATGACACAGCACATGTACAATAGCACACTAATAAACTCTAAAGGTTAGATCCTCTCTTCTTTATAATCAATAACACTTTATAATAAGGTACCCTGGAATCTATTCAGCACCCAGGTTTGTTAACAGCACGAAACTGTTTGTCCCCCAAGAAATATGAGTACTTATGAACTTCTGGGCTTGCTAGGCCTCATCTTACACAACTTACATTCTTACAGACAACTTCAAGGCATCACACTCTTCGATAAAAACCTAACACTTTGAGAACAACCCCTGCCTTGGCTGAACCGGCTTATTATTTTTATTTAAAGAGTAAACTCCATAAAAAAAGTGATCATTGTTTTTATGTAACATCGTAAAGCACATTTTAAAACAAATATCCAGTCTGTAGTTTTGACTGTACTGTCATTCCACTCCTGTAACATCATGTGCACCTTTGAGACAGAGACCATCCTCTTGATTTCTGCCTCACTGACTAATGCAGCCCTGGAATTTCAAGGGCATGGGTGAGTTTCAGGAAGGAAATAAATCTTAGGGAATAAGTCTGGAGTTCCTAGCCAGTCATAGTTGGATTTGGAGAGAGAAAGAGACATACCTCACTAGCAGAAGGGAAAGAGCAGAGGGCTCCTCCTCAAACAACACACAGATCATTTGGTAATACCTCCTGTCTCCTCAAACAGCAGAGCCCACATTGTACTGGGAAGGTCCTGGCCTATGAGGAATCTCTGAGAATATGAGGTAATTCTGTTTAAAAGCAGAGGTGGGTAAAATTCACCTGAAGGTCCCAACAACCCGAGAACATCTTAATTTGGCCTGTGTGGCTTAATTTCTGATTTTTGGTCTCTCCAGACTGCCCTGTGATCCAGCACCTGCTCCACATGCACGTCACTGCACAAAACAGGCATTCTGCTTGGACTCTCCCAGGAGGCAGGATACAAGGGAGCGGGTATGAGTAGGTGGGGTTTTGGGAGTAGGACCCCTTAAACTGCCTGAGTGTCTCTGGGACACTGTTGGGATATACCTGGCACACAAGGCAGAGAGCAGCCATGTGAGTTTGCTACTTTAAGGCAGAATGATCTCCCCAGGCCCCAGCTGCCCAAAGAAATGCTAGGCCACACAGAGAATCGTAACAGAAAAGGAGTCAAAAGTTCCCCCTTGTGCAATGTCAGTGTCTGACTGCCCACCAGGCTGAAAAGCACAATCAAGTATGTTTTCTTAAACTGTTTTATTCTCACCAAGACAATATATGTACATGGTCAAAATGCCAACTGGTACTATAAGTCATTAACAACAATAATAACAACAAAAGCAGGACTCTGTTCCACCCATCTCACCCCAAATTTCTATTTCTTTGAGACAACCATCTTCAACTCTTTTAGTCATTTTTTTCCTGGTATTTTCTTCCATATTTCTAAATAACAGTCTTACACAACTACTATTTTATTGTTTAATTTTAGACATATTTCTTAACTTCTCTGTATAGAATCTGAGCTTTTAGCTTTCAAATCTTCACCACCATCCCCCACATAAAACTTTCTCCTACCCCCCCCTCAATAATTACATTGCAGTTTTTATGTCAAAGCTACATAGTATATTGCAATTAAATTTCTAGAACTTTAAAATGTTCCTGGAATTAATAACTGCCATATTTTTGGTTTGCTTAATTTTTTAAAGAACTCCAACTTCTCAAAAGAACTATAAAATTCTTCTCAGTAATGGACAAATAAACGTTTCAAATATCCCTCCTGGAACATTCTATTATCTTTCTCTAATCTGAACTGATGCTTTCTAGGCTTGATACAAGAACTTTCTTTCACCATCCTCTTAGAAATTTTGTGGTGTATGCCACCATTTTTGTTGAACATGTCCTCCTCCAGTGGTTTCTTAACAATGAACAGATAGAAGGTTAAATTTTAATCTGGCATTTCTGAAAGTGTCAATATTCTCTCTTTATAACCAACTTACAGTATGTCTAAGAATGGATTACAGATGGAAAATCTTTTTCTTTCTTCAGAATTTTAAATGCATTACTTCGTGGTATAATGCCATGCTGATCCTTCACCTCTGATTTGTGTGTGTGTGTGTGTGTGTGTGTGTGTGTGTGTGTGTTTTCCTTTTAAACTTTTAGAATCTTCTTTTTATTCCTGATAGTCTACAATTTCATGATGATTTGCCTTGGTGTGAGTCTTTGTTCATTCATTGGGTTGGACCCTTGGAAATAAGTCTTTTTATTGGCAATGCATGTCGTTCAATTTTGAAAAGTTTTTGTGCTTTGACAATTTATTTCTCCACTGTTTTTCACTATGTTCTCTTCATGGAACTTCTATGAGTCGGATATTAGCTCCACTAGACTGACTCTCTCTATTTCTTTTCTCATTTCTTTTCCAACTCTATCTTTTTGTTCTCTCTGGGAAATTTCCTCGACTTTATCTTCAAACCAGTCTTTTGAAGTTAAAGTTATTATTTTGTCTATCATTAACTTCAAAAAATCCTTTTTAAGTTTTTCAAAATTATTTTGAATAATCTTCTTATTTAGTGGAAGCAACATCTTATTTCTCAGGTGAGATAAAATTTCTTTGAATTTTTCTGTTCTCTGTAGTCTTCTGTTTCTACTTGGTTCTCTTTTTTTCTTTTTCTTTCTTTTTTTCTTTTTGGTTCTTTTTGTCTCTTTCATAACAAAGGCTTCCCTTGAACATCTGATGATTCTCCACTGGGTTTTCATATATGTGAGTAAATAAATTAAAAGTTCCACACACACAGGTGGGGTCTTGTCAGCTTGTTGGACCTCCCAGTAGAGCGAATGCATAAAAACTTTCAGCTATCAGGATCTGTGATCTTCTCTCTTGAGATGATCAGATTCTACAAAGAAGAATCTTCCAATTTCCTGCTTTGGTGGTGAGAGTGAGAATATAGTAATTAAGTCTCTCTACAAGCATTTAGGACTCTGAGTGAGGGACGACCATGAGGGGTCTTACTTCAAAATGCTGACTTTCACCTAGTCCCTCTCCCTTTTGAGTACAATACCTCAATCCTACCTGCAGCTGTGCCTTGTGTCCAAGAATTGAGAACTGGTAAGTTTCAGTCTCTCCACAGAGAATCTTCCATCCTTTTGGGTATTGGGGAGGATTTGTGGCCTGGCACATGGAGTACAGAAGGGGATCTGGAGCCCATCTACCTCTATTACAGAAGGGGACCTGGGGCCTAACTGCTCCTATTACACACACTTTTTGCCAGTCCTCCAGTTTTCAGCTTCATTCCACAAGCCAGGCTTCGAAATTACTTGATATTTCTAATTCCTCAGTCTTTTCAAGCATTTTATGGCACAAGCAGGCTTACTTTTCTTGTTGCCCATGCCCCTCACCACAGGTATAGCACAACATAGAAAGCTAAAACCCAAGTCAGCCAATCATCTATTCACTTTCTATTGTCCATCAATTTGTTGACATCTCTCATCTGCTGCCTTCTCTTTCCTATCTGTCCTTATGGGTTTATAAGTTTTCATTTTCTTTTTATAAAAACTAATTTTAAAGATACTTATTATGAAAAAGAAAACAGAAAATATCAAATGTTGGCAAGGATGTAGAGAAACTGGAATCCCTGTGCGCTGTTGGAGAGAATGTGAAATGGTTCAGCTGCTGTAGAAAACAGTATGATGTTTCCTGAAAAATTAAACAAAGACTTACCATATGATCTAGCAATTCTACTTCTGGGTATATATTTCAAAGAACTGAAAACAGGGATTAAAAGAGGTATTTGTACATCCATGTTCATAGCAGCATTATTGACAAAAGCCAAAAGGGGGAAGCAACCCAAGTGTCCATCAGCATATGAATAGATAAGAAAATGTGATATATACATAAAATAGAATATTGTTCAACCTTAAAAAGGAAGGAAATTCTGACACATTGTACATGAATGAACTTTGACAACATCATGCTGGATGACATGAGCCAGTAACAAAAGGATAAATACTGTATAATTCTACTTACGTGAGGTATCTAGAGTAGTAAATTCATGGAAACAGAAAGTAGAATAGTGGTTACCGGGGGCTGGGAAGAGGGGGGAAAGGGAGTTACCGTTTAATGGGTACAGAGTTTCAGTTTTGTAGGATGAAAACAGCTTGGGAAATGTGTGGTGGAGATAGTTGCACAATGTGAATGTACTTAATATCACTGAACTGTATACTTAAACATGGTCAAAATGGCCAGTTTTACGCTATGTATAGTTGACATGATAAAAAAATCAGTGAGCCATATATATATGAATCTATTTATGAATTCTGTTTCAATGATCTGTATGTTTATCCCTTTGTCAAATACTACATTGTCCTTAGCACAATAGCTTTAAGTATTAAAATCAAGGAAAAAAAGTTTGAAAAACTGTAAACTGGACCAAAGATGCTTTTCTATTTAAAAAATTTTCCAATTGCTTCTTATTGCACTAAGAATAAAATCTAATTACCATGGTTCACCTGACCGTTGGCTATTTCCTCACTTTGTCCTTGTCCACTGTACTGTCACACAGGCCATCTCTCTGGGCCAGGAAATAAGATGAAGACAGCAGGTTCTCTATGCTGAAGTGGCCTCCAGTCTGCTGGATGACAGGAGTATCCACCAGAGCTATCCACCATAGTGCTGTAGGACCACAGAGGAGGGTGGGAAGGAGCTTAGCGGAGTGTTACTGGGAGATGAACAAGGACCCAAGCTGAGCAGGAATCCAAGGCCACCTCACACTATCACGCTCTACCCCATGCCTGGGCTGGCATGACTGAGAGGACGGTTTGTAAGAACCAATGACTCAGGTTTGACTAGACAAGAGATGGTTCCCAGTAGCTCAGATGACCTTATGTCAGCTGCTTAGGGACCCTACACTGGGATGGGCTCAAGGAGAGGTGAACCCAGAAGAATTCCAGGCCAGGGCAGTACATGTACAGCCAGGAGGAGCCCTGGGACACCCTCCTCTACTATGATCTCTCTCCACAGACAGTTCCAGGCTCAGCAGAGCTGCTCTCCCTGGCCACTTCTGCCTGATATACTGCTCCTGCCAATTTAGTTCCACTCAGTATAGTTCTTGCACAAGCTATTGTTCAGGAATTTTAGGGCAGGGCCCCAGGGGACAGAAGAAAGAAAATAATGCCAAACACCCTCAAATAAGGTCCTTTGGTGAGCAAGCCTAGGCATATGGTGCTACTCAGGGTGTTTGCTGGTGGTGTGTTGGGGGCAGGGGAACGCCAAAGGAGTTTGAGTCCTGGTGCAAAGCACACATTTAAAGCAGATTTAGACTTCCCAGTCTAAGCCATTGAAATTTCTTTTCTGAAGAAGCATCTGGAAAAATGGAGGGAAAAGCTGCCCAGTTATTTAGTAAAAACAAAACTCAAACTTTCCTTTCCCTCTCCTGCCAATGTCTCTTTCAACTATGTGATCCTCAGGCATCCATGGGGGCTGGGGCCCAGCTGAGCTGGCACAGAGCATCTTCATCCTGAGAGGAAGCCAGCCCCACAAATGGTAGCTACAGTCATTGGCTAGAAGGCTGGGGTGCCTCCTCATGACCCAAAGCCACAAGCGTAAGGTCAGTGGAGCCTGCTTCTGCCTGACCAACCCCTGGCTGGTAGAGGTAATTTGAAACCAGTCCATTTCCCAGATTGCTACAACAGAAGCTCAAGGGTTTTTTGTTGGGAGCTTTACAGCCTGAATCGCCAGCTCTTCTCCTCACTTCCTAGCATATCCTTAATGAAAGGAGCAGAGTAAACAGGCAGTCTGCAAAATCCCTGGGCATTGGCTCTCCTTTTCTCGTCACAGAAAACTATAAGAAATTAAATAAGTGCCACTGTTAGATAAAAGGTCATGTTACTAATTGGGGTTGAGAAGCCTTTTGGTGGGGTCCGGCCTTGGCCTCAGTGTGGATAACTGCTCAGACCACCCAGCTCAGAGAATTCCAGGTGCAGCTTGAGCTGTTAAAAATGAGTGGACATGCTGGCAGGCACCAGGGTTGCCCTAAGTAGGAGGGTCTTTACCGAATTAAGCAAGTCAACTACAGTCACCTCCAGGCCTGAGGGGTAAGAAAGAGATAAGAGTGGGTGGATGTCAGTTCCATGGGGAGTGTCAGGAAGTGGCAGGGAGAAACAATTCCTAGGGAAAAATGGTGCCTTCATTGGAACAAGCTGTTGAGATTGGCGCTGGTAGCTCCTGAGAAATGGCCTGGTTCATACTTTGTTTTGTGTGGTTAAAAAGAATCAGCTTTAGGTTGGGTACAGGAAAGGTCTGTAAATTTGTTACAACCCTAGAGAGCCAATTTTATCCTAGAAAAGCTTAATTCCTTCTACTGCCATCACTCACCTTCTCAGGGAGCCCCTAGACTCTGGGAATGCTGGAAACAGCTCCCGCCTCCCAGCAACAACTTCCCACAGTAGCCGCTTCACTGACACTGTTGCCTGCCACAGCTCGAGCAGATCAGGGGGTTCTTGCCCCAGAAGCCAAAGAAAGCCAGGCCAGTATGCAGCCCAGAAAGAATGAGCATGCCTGGGGCCCAAGAGCCCTTCATTTTCAGCGGTAGGACTCAAGTATGAGAGCAATGTTTATCCTGTCTTATGAGCCTCATAGATGAGCCCAGGGCCAGGGTCCCATTTCCAAGGTTGGTGTTTTCTCTTCCTTTTGTTGGACAGGGAGAAGTGGGAAAAGCCAATGCTGCTTGGCCCTTGACTTCTTTCAAACTGATTTTGCTGCCCCTGGCAGGGTCTGCCAACAGAGCGGATGTGCAAGCCATGGATACAGGTGAAAAAGCTCTGACTGCTCAGCTGAGTTACCTGAAGGGAAGACTGGTAGAACAAGGGGAATACTGACCCATATGACTCACCCAGGCCCTCTCTACGGCAAAGACCCTTATCACCACTCGGGGTTCAGGCCACTGTTGCTCCTGCCTCCTAGCCACAAGAGGGCCTAGTTCCTAAACATACTTGCAGATTGGGTACTGGGAAGAGAGCTCCATCTCTAAGTAGGTAGCATCTACTTATAAAGCTGAAAAAAATATCCTAAAGTCAGGACCAAATGGCAATACAAACTATTCTCACTTATTTCCCTGCTGCAAAAGGAGATCATTGTAGTTCTATTTCTATTTGTCCACAGGACATGTCATATCTTAGGTTTCTCCTCCTAATTTTGTCCTTTTTAAAAACCCTCACCATACACTGCTAGGTGAACAAGACAGATACCCTAGAAATGTGCATGGCTAGTGGAACTGAGCAAGGAGCAAGTCTGAGATGCTACACCCTTCCCCTCCCTTCCCACACCTCCAGGACCACTCACCCCTCCCCCCCACCACACACACAGAGCCTCCCCAGTTATCTAGTCCCCTCTGATCTCTCCAACCTCCCAAGTTTCAGCACTTATACTACTATCTAAAGTGACCACATTTTTAAAACTAGCAGATATTTATCTGATCATAGTGCAGACCATTTAAAATCAGGCCTGCCCCAGAAAATGTGGGACACCTAATCACCATTACATCAACTTTCATATTTCTTTCTGCCCTACAGCAAGCACAGTGACAATATTTTCCATAAAAAAAAAATCAGGACATATTATCTAACAAGAGATTTATAGGCAGCCTCCAGGTGCAAGAAGGAGTTGGCGTTATAAGTCTCAACATCAAAATATTAGAACTCTAAGGCTATTTGGATGATTGTACTGGAAAAAATGAGAATATTTTAAATCAGAATGGCTCACAATAATCTGAGATGACAGTATCTATACCAGTAACAGGCTATGCTTTTGTTTATTCCAGACACATTTGGCGCAGCTCCTTACAAGACTATGAGTTATTCAAGAGGGGTAACCAGACATTACACCTATTTTGAAGTTCTCTCCATGCCCATCATGGCTACTAAATTCACATTCACTGAGTGGATGTTTGAGTGATGTCTCTCCTCACCAATCTTTATGTCTCGGCTCAAGTATCATTTCAGAGATACCTTTCTTGATTTACCAAACTAAATCTGCTGTTATGCTGTCATGGCATCTTGCATTTCTTCTTTCCGTGGGTCTCATCACAGTTTATAATTCATCTGTATACACTATTACTCTCACATGTCTCAATAACACTAGACTGCAACTGTCTGTGGAAGGAACAACAATAATTTAGCTCACCAACTCTCAGCACTCTGCTTGACACATAGTAAGTGATTGATAAATATTTTTAAATTAATAACATGGTCCTCTCTGGTAGGTCCCAGAACTCCATATTTTTCCTTTACATTAACATTTTTATTTACTTGAGAACTACAGTTAGCATCAATACTGAGGGCATAACATGTTGGTTAACAGAATCAACATTCTAAAGAACAAAGTTCCAAATAAAAAGAAACAGGAAAGAACAAGTTTCATGAAGGTTCTGAATCATCAACTAGACAAAATCAGAGTGGGTGGCAGCTCATGTGTAAAAGGAGCTGGGTAAGAGTCTCCCAAACATTATTAAATCTTAAGCTGTATTAACTAAACATGGTATCTGAACAAGGAGAGGGCAGTCCCATTCTGTCTGATCACCAGTGACAGAATGCTTCCAAGCACAGGTGCCTCATGTTAACAGGGCACTGATGAAGAGGCTCATGACCTGTGAGGTGATGACAAGCTCATTGCCCAGCTGGCACCTTGCAGGTACTCAAAATATGTTTACTGAAGGACAGAAAGTCTAACTGATAGAAGTAAGTATATTTAGTCTGGAATAAAACACATCAAAAGGAGGACATTTCTGTCTTCAAATATATAAAGAGCTCTTATGTAAAGAGTCTATATTTTGCAATGTTCTAAAAGGCAGAACAGGGATGAATTGGTCCAAAATCTCAGGAGGCAGATTTAGATTCATATAAGGAAGGATAACAACGCCTCAACAAGTAAAGGGATCAAGTATAACAACAAAGACTCCCATGCTCAGAAGTGTTCATAAAGAGGCTAGAGGACCATCTGGCTGGGATGTTGTCAAGGGAAGCCCTGAAACTATTGAAGATGCCTTCTAAGCCAAACCCTAGTTTTCTAAAAATTTAACAGAACTGAATGCTTAAAGATGAGAGAGAACATAAAAGAAATATTTCATTTACACTATAAGTAACCTTTGTGCTAAAAATGCAGAGCTTGGAATAATCTGTTTTGAAGGGCTTAATGAACTTATCCACAAAACTATCTGGATCCAGCACACTTTCAGGGAAGTATTTCCTCAGTCTTTCCAGTTTCTTCCATGAAACTTTTCAGGTTTTTCAATTTCTTTTTAAGTGAATTTTGGCAGTTGCTATTTTCTTAGAAAAAAAATTTGAACATCTATTTTTTTTAAGATGTTCAAATATATTATCAGGGTTGAACCCAAAAATCTCATCTTTATCAACTCCAGATAAATGGTTAGCACCTCATTTCAAAATTTTATGTTTTCTTTGATCGGCCAGGTTAGATTTTCCCATTTCCTATTTCTAAGACTAGTCCTTAAATTTATTCATTAAAGTTGTTTTTCTACATTGTAATGAACTCATTTCTGCTTTTATATAAATATCTTGCTCTTGCTTTCCATTGGTTTGTTCTATTCTTTGATTTTGTGAGTTGAATGCTTGGTTCATTAACTTTCAGTATTTTTTGTTCAATAATAAAAGCATTAAAGGCTATGGATATATTTCTGATATTAGCTTTAGCTAGTTATAATCTAACTACTCAAAATATAAAATTATTTTCATATCTAGTAGCTATAACCAGGTAGAAAAGGCATATAAACACACATACACTTCATCTAGGAATAAAAAGCTGTGAAGGTTCCATATAATAAAAATCTCAATATGAGAAGTCTTGAATAAATAAAGAGAAATATTTTGTACTTGGATTAAATGTAATCAGTGGGATTATACATTAGATATAGAAATGGTAAAAAGCTACAATAATTAAAACCACTTTGATTCTGATACAGGAATATACATATTGATTAATAAAACAGCTCAGAAAAACAAACTCTATACATAAGACTTTATTACATGATAAAAGTGACTTCAAACAAATAGGAAAAAATGGATTATTTAGGAAATATGAATAATTCTGGAGAGAAATCATATTTAGGATTCCTACCTCAAATTCTACACAGAAACATCCATTTTGATTAAAATGTTAAAAGTAAAATAAGTTAGAAGAAATGCAGATATAATCTTAGAGATTCCAAGCATGACACCAATGGCAGAAACTACTTAAATTTAAACTCTCGTTTTTGTACAAAAGTAAAATTATGACCAAAATTAGAAGGTAAATAAACTAAAAATATTTGAATTATATGTAAAAAACAAAGGTGAAAGTTCTTAATATATAAAAAGTTTATATGACTAAATAAAAGGAACACATAAAGAAAGAAGTATAGGATATGAATAAGTTAATGAGATGGACAAACATAAAAAATGTTTAATTTAAAAGTAATCCAGCAAATGTAAAATAAAATGTGATCTTTCATTAAAGTTTGTTAATTAAATAGGTAAAGTGGTTAGTAGTGCTTAGAGATGACTAGTGATTACAAATTCTTAAACGTTGCTGATGCAAGGGTAACAATTCGACCTTCATCTCTCTTACCTATAAGGCAGCACAGTAATATTAATCTTACATGGCTATCTTAACAATTTAGAAACAGCTATCAAAAGACTTAAAAAGATTCAAAAAGTCTCACATCTACCTTAGGAATTATCAAAGTTTCCATAATGAAAGATATAAGTTTAAGTTCTTTAAAAGATCAAATATTAGAAATCTAAATATCTAAAACATGGTCTATTTAAAATAATTATAGTAAAACAATAAGATAAAATACTATAAGACTATCTAAAATTATAATCTTGAGGCATATGAGAAAACGTTCAGTAAATATTAAGTAAAAAGACAGCTGATAAGCTATTAGTTATTTAATATGTAACATGATATTTAACAATCATATATTTTCTTCCTGTTATAAAAGGAAAAATTAAAAGGAAATCTATCAAAATATAAATAGTTGTCAATTCTGGGTGGTGGGATTGTTTTCTAGACTTCTGTATTTCCAATTTTTTTTTACAATGAACATATTTTATTTTTTAAAATCTTAACTTACTGAAGTTCAAATTATGTAAATTTGCTATGAGCACGTTTTTATGAAAGTAAATCAAAAAAGAGAAATCCCCCTCAGAAAGGAAGACTGAGGGAATGGCTTGCCATACTTGTCTATAAGAAAATTCAGCTGAAATGGGGGCATGGCTTGGGACCAATGCAAACAAGAATAAATGGGCTTCAGCTGTAGCAGAGTTAGCAGTCAGTGCTCCACGGAAGGCCCTTTGCAGCGCGGGGTGGCAAGGCTTTTGAGTGAATCTGCTCAGCAGTGTCCCTGTTCCCTACTGGTACCCACCAGCAGGGCTGCTAAGAGGACGTCAAAGCACAATGGAGCTCATGATCACTCACCCAGCCAGCAGCCCGTACCCCTGCCCAGAGAACCTTGCATTGATTAACTCAGGTTTAACTGGTTTCAACGTTTGAGATGGAGTCTGGCACTAGGCAGAGTCCCCGCCAGTCCCCAGCTGAGGCTGCCAGGTCCTTGGCAGAGTCCTGCGGCTGAGCTCTGTCCATAGAGTGAGACAGCTCTGGGGCATGGAAAAGCAGAGAGCAGCTGGGCGCCAACCTCCTCCCAGCTGTTTTCAATAAGGCTCCACTTCTGAGGTTGCTGGCAGACCTCTGGAAAGATCTGAACCAACCTCATAGAATGTTTTCCATCAAACCCATAATTAAGTAATATTCTCTTAACTCATGAACTGCACATGAAACCTTTTTCCTGTCACTTCTCAGCTCCTCTCCTAAGCAACTTACAAGCAGGTCAGTCAGGGGTTACAACACTTTTGCAGGGTCAGCGGAGACCACAGCACAGGCCCCCGAGGCACTTACAGCTCTTCCTCCTGCTGCACCAGGATGGAGGGGTTGGACATTTGGCCTCACTACAAACACTCCACATTATGTACATCATTTCATTTAATCCTCTCAGTAGCCTTAGAAGGTCAGCATTACTATGCTAACTTTATGGGAAAGAAAAATAAAGCTCAAAGAAGTAATTTATACAAGGTCCCCAAATTTATGCTTTTTCTATTACAGCCTTTCAGGGAAGTCAAATAGGATTGTGAGTAAAAAATTTCCAGATATATAAAAGATATCTAGTCTTTTTGGCAAGATATTTTGCCAGTGCCCATCAGGGGGCATTCTCAAGATTATAGGTTAAGTACTACATCCTTATTTTGTAATTGAACAAATCAATGACTCCTAGAATAGCCTAGGATGGATTCCACCTCCTCCATGAAGTCTTCTGAATGCTTCTTGTCTATACCTTTGTCACACATTTTATACTATTTAACCTCTGATCATAGAGCATAGGTTCTTGTTCACTAGTGTTTGTTCATTCACTCATTCAACAAAGGCTGACAGAGCACATTTCCCTGTACTGTGCTAGATATTTGTAGGAGATACAAAGATGATTAAGGGCTAGTCTCCATTCAGGGAGCACCTATTCTTAGAGAGGAGATGGCGAAGACAGATTCACCATAGATCTTATAAAACAAGTATAAGTTAAGTGAAACTGTGTACATACATTTTATCAACTCAATCAGGCTGCATCAGTGCTTAGTGAATAAGCACTGCGTGTTCAGTGTTTCATGTCCCACAGGACCTAGCCCAGTATCTATTGCACACCTATGTTAGAATCAGTACAACAGGCATGGCCCCTACCTTAGGAAGCTCCCTCTCTATCGGGGATGATAGTATCCACATATAAGGGCTCCTCATCTGAGACCAAATGAAGACAAATTGATAAACTCTGAATAAGGATATGATTCAAATGGAAAGATTAAAATTAATGACTAAGTGGCCCAAGACCTGATGTGTAAAGAAGAGAAAAAAGAAGAGCAAATTGTCGTTCGAAACTTGATGCTGTGTGATTGGAGGAATCTCTCAGCATGAAATTTGGTGTCTGACACTAGGACAAGGAAGCTGGCACCAGGAGGTTAAGCTGGAGGGAAGATGTACACTGAGGTCTAGCAAAGTATTTCAGCTTGGAGAGCAGATTGGCAGATAAAGGGAATAATCAGACTGTAAGACAAGTCAAGGCAGGAAGAAGCTGATGGAGGGGTGCTTCAAGATGTAAGATCTCAGAGTTCACAGATTGGGGAGCAAATGGGTCATGAAAATTGGTGCTACATCTCATCCCTTACTGATGGTAGTGGGAGGAAAGCACTCAAGCTTAAAAATGCCCAAAGCCTTTGTTCTAGTAATCCCTGCAATACAAACTAATCGATTGCAAGGAAATAATATTAAATGTGGAATTTAAACCTTCCTATATATAGTCACCAGAATTTAACTCATAAATGGAAATACTGAAAACCACCTAAATAACTACAAATAGAGGAACAATTCAGTAAATGGTAGCATATCAAATTTAATAGAATATTAGATTAAACCATTAAAATTATATTGACAGAGTGATTTGAAAAATTATGTGCTGGATGAAAAAAAGCAAGATTCAAAATGGTATGAACAATTTTAATTTTGACTGAAAGTTACTGAGCACTTATTATATTACATATGTAGTAAAGATACTTCATTTAAATGATGCCATAATACAGATAATCTATTTTATAGATAGGAAAGTGACTCAGAGAGTAACTAGGCAAATAAACTCAAGGTCACAGCTAGTAAAGGATATGGCTGAATTCAAATCAAGCCAGACTCCAAACCTGCCATCCTCCAGCAAGCCACCCTATAAATACTGCAGTTATCCCTCAACTGATAGCAAAAGAAACCCCCAGCTTAGCAAAGAAACAAGAAACATGAGACAGAACTATGAAACAAAATTAAAATAGAGACTATATAGGAAAATAGAACCATGGATAGTTTTAACCTTCTTTCTATTTTTTCTTTTCCAAGCTTCTTAAATAGCACAATGTATTTTTACTTTAAAATATTAAAGTAAAAAATTTAAAGTGGTGTTAGAAATAGATCAGAGATCCTGATCTTATTACTAACATGCCTACCATTTTATTACAAGGCAACTACTACATGCTAGTGCACTTCTGCTACATAAAACTTCCCTCCCCCCAATAATGCTATAAAGTAGGAATTATTATATTCAGCTCACCTGTGGAGCTTAGAGACCCAGGTAGAAGAAATTCAAACCCAGATCTCCTGACTGCATAGCCTGTACTGTTTCTACTCTTCCTTTCACCCCGCCCCCCACCCCCACGGCTCAGAGGTTTTTGGTTCCCTGCCCTTACATTTTATGACCATTTGAGCTCTGGCAAGCACATGTTTATAAGCATAGGGCTGGCCACTGCTTCCTGAAGTCAAGGTGAACTAGGCCTCCTGGAGGCATTTACCTACCTTCTGCCACAGCTAGAGTCCCATCTCTACCCCCACTTCCATCCCTGAAACTTAGGAAAGATCACACTTCTTAGCTGGCTGCAGGCACTGGGAGGTTCAGGGAACATGACTGAATATAGAACAGAGAGTTCTTAGGGCCACAAAGAAGATGAGATGGGGAAAAACTGGCAGGGGCCTGAGTCAGTTTATGAACAAAGAAGGGCAGACAATAGTGGTGTTCTGTTGAGAAGATCACAGAGCAGATAACAATGACAGACCAGAGTCCTCCACTCTTCTGTCCCAATAGCATCTCTTGCTGCCTTTAAATCTAGGTAGCACAGGAAATGGGTACAAATCCACAGGAACATACCATGTGGAGAGCTCTCACTAGTTTTGTCCTGTGATTGCATCTCCTGAGCAAATGGGTTTACTTTTTAAGGATAAAATGATTCTTGTACCTGGTCAAGATTTTCAGGAAGCTTATAGTCCAATTTGTAGCCTACCTCTAGCAATGATACATGATTGTGCAGCACTCATTTCTGTGTGCTGTTCTGATCTCATATCATTATTTCCTACCATATCGTTCCTTTGTTCTTTCTGATCCCTCACTTCCACCCCAGGAGAGGATTCTAAGCATTATGAAATTTAACCTATACGGGGTAATGTCACCCCTAAGGGGGTGAAAATTGGTTCAGGAGAAGGGGGCAAAGACTCTTACCTACTATGTATAAAGCATATGTATAAATATACATCTAGTACATAAACAGATGCCAAGTATGTTTTTGAGAACCACTGACCTATACAAATCAATCACATTCTTGAGTGGCCCATTGATAAAGGAAACACCTTCCTCTGAAATGAGATTGTGAGACACATCGCTCCCAGAAATAAAATTACACAAGATGCAGAAGTCCAGTCTCCCCCTCTTCAACTGTTTCAGCCATTCCCACGTACTCTCTCACGTGCAGTGAAACTTACAACTGTGACCTTTGCTTCTATCCTTCGAGACCAACAGTCTCCTTTTAGTGGCTTAAAGAATAACCTGTGTAGGAATGGTGTGTACAAATGCAGATTCCTTGGTCTCACCCCAGTGGGTCTGAGGTGAGAAGCCACAAGCACCCCAGTGGATTTTGATGGGCCTCACTGTGAGAGACATTCTCTGCATAGTGTCTCCATTAATGACTCAGGCACCTAGGTGTCCAGATCGCACCCCAAACTCCAAATAGTCATGCCCTATTTGCTAAAAATGAAGGGGTAAGGGTAGAGTTGTGATTGGGTTGACTTTATTATAAAAAAGCTTTGCCTCAGATAAGTCATTAATCAAGTACCAGTTTTCATTATATGTGTGGGACTGACCAGCATTAGGTCATTATGTTCACGGCTTCCAGAAATCAGTGCCTCCCCTATTTCTGAACTTAATTGTGGCAGGTCTCCTCGTCCTCTGGCCCAACAGAGAATGACATTTAATGGGGTGCTGTCTACCCTGAGTGGCCTCAATTTCCCTCACTGCTCATGGATGATGCAAGCCCAGTGTGACAGGCTGTGGAAAGTATGTTCAGGTGCCTGGCTCCCTTCAGTCTAAGGCCTTTTAAATCAGGATTCAGATTTGATTTGCTTTTTCCTTGCCTTCCTGGCTCCAACTCTTCCAGGCTCATTTTTCACTTCCCTGTCAGGCTTCCCAGGGCTTAGGGGCCTTGTGAGCCAAGTCCTTCATACTTCACAGACAACCCTCCCTCCCAGGCCCGCCATCTAAACTCCAGCACTTGACAGGCCCCCACCCTGTTCCCATCACCTTGGCCTGCCTTAAATCCTGTTGGGGTTTCTGAGAGGAACAGACCTGCCTCTCTTAGAGCAGGCGTCCCTAACCCCTGAGCCTCAGACCTGTACCAGATCCTGTTAGGAACTGAGCCGCACAGCAGGAGGTGAGCACTGGGTGGGTGAGCGAAGCTTCATCTGTATTTGCAGCTTCATCTGTATCTGCAGCCACTCCCCAGTGCCAGTATCACCACCTCAGCTCCATCTCAGATCATCAGGCATTAGATTCTCACTGGTCTCTAGTAGCAAAAAGGTTGGGGACTACTGTCTTAGAGTAGTTGCTCGGGGACTTAGCATGTCACCAAATGAGAGAAAATGAGCAGGTCTATTACTTATCCTCGCCAGCCAGCTCTGTTAGGACACAGGTATCTATCTATTCACCATCACTGTGTCCCCAACCACTTTCATTTCAGAGTGTCCTTAAGCAGAGACAAGGGGCAGGAATTGAACCTGAAGGAGCCATTAGGTCTGCCATGTGATGTCAGAACTCACATCTTACCTTCCTAGACAACATTGCAGCAATCAAGGCTGGTGTGTGTGTGTGTAAAGGGTGTGGAGGGGTGAGTTCACAGTCTCGGCTGTTTGAGAATGTGAATCCCCTGAATGCAGGCATAGTCTCTTGGTCCTCTCTGTCACTTTTTTTATCCCAGGTATACATCGTGCATATAGCTAATGTTTGCTGAACTGAATTAACCTGTAAACTACCCATTCAAATCAAACTTCCTGAGTGTCACAACTTCATGTAGCACTGGGATCAGCTGGTGGGCACTAATAAAACCAAAATCTTGTTTAAATTTTTTATTTTTATGGAATCATGGAATGTTAGAGCAGGAAGAGGCATCAGAGTCATCTAGTCTGATCTCCTAATTTATAGATGAGGAAACTAAAGCCTCTTAGAGCAAATTAGAGGCAAAGACCCAAGCACATGACTGCCAGGCCAGCCCTCCTTCTAGTGTCACACCATTGGTCGGTCCTAAGAGCAGCTTGCTCCCTACGATCAACAGCAAATTGTCAAGCAAAGAAATTTGCCAAGGACAGCATTTCAGCCTCACCCAGCTGACTGCGGTGTATTTAAATTCATTCTTGTCAGCTATGATCCAACCAGGCCTTACTGAAAATCTACCATGGGCAGGGCACTGTCCTAGATGCTGCAGAGAACATAAGAATGAGTATGAAGTTGCCCTTCAGGGGCTCTCATTCTAGTGACAAATACATAAATAACCAGACATAAAGCCAAAGGTAATACAGTATAAACCCCAGGTGATTCAGGATTCAGAAGGGAAGCGACCGTAACTGGCAAGGAGTAGCAGGATAGGCTCTCTGGTAGAAGTGACATTTGGAAGAGCCTGGGTGGTTTTGGGGCCTAGACTCCAGGCAGAAAGATGACAGAAGTCAGAGAGGCAAAGCCCAAGACCTGCTCAGGGGCAGTGAGGCCCAGGTTTTAGGGCAGTCAGGTAGAACACTGGTCCAGGGGACTGACCTGAACTGTGGAGAACAATAAATGCCAGGCAGGGAGCCTGGACTCAAAACCACAGAGAGTGTCTGAGCTGAGAAGTGCTCAAAGAAGAACCTCGCAGCAGATGAAGCCTGGAAGGGCCTGAGGGAGAAGCTCCTGGGAGCCCTGGCAGGTTAGCTCAGCCCCCTGGGTGGGATTTCACCCCTCGAATCAGGCCAGACATTCTTCAGCTCCACTGCCCACTAGCTGATAGGCAGATTTAACCCAGGGAAAGTGACTGGAAGCCCAGCCTCATTCTTCAATCTAGTTCTCCCTGAGAGCACTGTGCTCTGGGAGTGACTGGGCCTCTGTTCATACATTTCACTCCATTTAATTCTGCCTGTTTTTCCCGCAAGTGCTTAGAAATGAGAGACAGGGTAATTAGCACTTTCTACCTTCCTACAAACATAGAAAGCTTTGTACACTATAAAATGCTACACAAATATAGGGTACATTATTTAAAATAAGATGTGATCAGAACAAAATACAAAGTAAATTCCAACACCAAGATATTGCAATGAAATAAAATATTAAGATGGGAACAATTGTTAACATTATTTGGTCCAATTCCCATCCTGATTTATAGCTCCTGAATATTAAAGTCCTCACAAATAATGGTCCAGTCCTCTTAGACATATCCAGTCCTAAACAACTAATAGTTCCTGGCTTGTGATAAAGTGCTTAATAAACATTGGCTAAACGAATCAAATCCAAATATTTGAAATCTACCTTAAATAAAAGCAAAACATTACTTTTTTTTTTTAACAATTCAAGAGATTAAAATTTTGAAAATTCACAGATTGAACAAATAATCTCTTTTTAGTGAGCTCTACCGGGAGCTGGAACTGAGATGCATTTTTTAAAAAATCTGACATGTAAAATAGGGAATACATACTAAAATATATAAACCACAGAATTCCAGATCACAAAGGGCCTTAAAGGTCATCTAAATCACGATTTTTATATGAAATCTGAGACTCAGGGAAGTTTAGTGGCTTGTCAAAAGTTCTAAGGCAACTTTGTAGGAACTAGAACCCCAGTCCAGTGTTCTTTCCACATGTTATATTAATCATCTAATTAAATTATAAATTGTCTAGTGCAGAACAGAACCCTCCTAGAATGTGGCAAAAGAATACAATGGGATAGAAGAGCTAGAAAAGGCTTCAGAGAGGAGGAAGTTCAATTTTGTTACCAAAATTGATAATCCATTAGTTGCAAGATTGCTGATGTTGGCAATCACATTTTAGTTTTATTTGTTGTCTCAGTATCCAGAGCACAGAGGAAACTCAACTCGTATTGGCCAACTTTTAAGAAAGTAGTGCCTAATTATTAATATCATTTAAAGTTGGGAAGAAGTTGCATATTACAAAGAATGTGAACATCTTGGGTTCTGCAGAAATTTTATCTATGTGAAAAAATAAGCTAGATCTTAATAATATCTCCCATGCCTATGTATATGCACACCGATGAATGCCAAACCTGGCACTTCATACCTTCTCCTTCAGGCAACTGGGAGCTACCACTATAGTAAGAAAAGCTAAACTGGTATCTCCATCACTCATTGTTCATTTTGCCACACAATTTTATTTCCATTTCAAGGCAGACAGTCAAGATGACTGAACACATGCTAAAATAATAGGAGCCTAAAGATCTTATTAGTAGAGAGATAGATGCATCTAGACAGTACCAGCCTTCTCTTCCCTGGTGGGTATAGAAAGTGGGCAGAAATAAGAAATGTCATGAGGCACTTCCTGTCCATCTTTTTGCTTTCCCAGTATTAAAACATTTAAATAATTTAAAACAAAGATAATCTATTTACATGGTTCCATATCCTCTTCTAATTTTCGGTAGTGAACACACTGATGCTTTCATGTGGTGGTGATCAGACCATGCACAGTGTTCCTGCTCTGCTTCTCTTTCCACTTCATATTAATTCACACACATTTCCATTTATGGACGTAGCTCCCCATATGACCAGTGTGTGATTATGTAATATCTGCCATATTGGTGAGTTTGTTTAATTATCTCCTTTTGAGCACAGGTTAGTTTCTTTCTTGTTATTTTACATAGTGCCAACTACTTTCGTTCTTCTCCTTTAAGAGTTAAGTTATAGAGTGAAAAGCGGAATATCAAGGATTTTATCGTCCCTGTAACATTCTGCCAATCTGGGCCTCAGAAGGCTGAATCAATAATCAGAGCTCCCAAAAAGGAAACCTTTACCTGTTTCCTCACAACCCCACAAGTGTGCCCCTAGCATCTATTATTTTGCTAGTTTTTCAGGTACTTTAAAGGTATTTTAATTTCCATATGTTTAATTGCTTGCAGTGTCTTGTCACATATTTTGATGCAGTACTATATATATTCTTCCATGCCCAGATTTTGTCTACATTTCTTTCAATGTAAACCGTGAATTCATATTTGACCATTTGTTAAATACAATCTGGACACTGAACTCAGATAGATATGTCAAGCCTTTATACAGGCAATTTTATTGTACTTTTTAAAAAACAGAATTAATTCCTATCTATTGTTAAAAAATTCAAGCAAGAAAAATATACATAGAATAAAAGGAGAAAGTTGAGGGTATAATAAAATAGTAAAAGGTTTCTTTCCCTTTTACTCTTTCCCTCCTTGCAACAGTATCATTGCCCAGATATAACCATTGAAATCATCTTTTTATTCTTATTAAAATCTGTAATTCTAGATAATATATTCTGTGTCTATTTCTTGATTTAAGAATTTAGACAAAGCTTAATGGATTCCCACTATGAATGACAAGGAATTTTGCTGACTTACATTGCCCCCCTCTTATCACCCGTTTTGAATTTTTTGATCTTCTATTGGACATTGACGGTAAGATGACAAACTCAAATGCCTACAGTGTCTGGCAGGATACTAAAGTATAAAAAATGGGTAGGGACAAGAAATGTCACAAGGCCCTCCTGCCCATCTTTTGTTCTCCCACTATTAATATGGACTTAGCTTGAGAAAAAGCAGTTAACACTGGCAACAGATGCTTGCTCATGTGTGGGGTGATGACTAGGAATGGGGGGAACTATAGCAACTTGGCAGAGACACGCTTAGATGCAAAGGTAGTACTCACTGACCAACTGTTGCCACATGGAAATGTTGCCAGATCTTATTTTTTGAGAAAAGCCATTCAGAAATGAATTCAATGTAAAAGCATGTCATTTGTAAATTTTAGCTCAATTTGAGACCACCACTGGCCAAAGATAAAAGGTCTGTGTACCAAATATGGACAATGAGCTGACTAGTTTTGACCTCTGCCATTATGGTTTTAAGTCATATACTCAAACTTCTGTTATTTGATCATCTGTTTTAGATGGTATCTCCTCATTTCCACTCTGTAAGATGAAGACATTAGCATCCTTATAGTTTTATCTTCCTTTCTTTTCCCACCACTACCTTACCATTCCTTTACTTTTGGCTTGCCAAAGCTTACAGAGTTTACTTTCTGTTCTGTAACTATAACTTGACAGTTTTGAGCTTTGTCTATAGGTTGATTTAAGAAATAGAACAAGAATTATCTTGATAGCAATATTATATTGTGAAAATATTTTTTTTCAAATATCATGTGGCCATGAATTAACTGTTAACAACCTATTATTAAAGAATTAGTTTTCAAACATAGGTAGCTGGTGTGGGTCTTTCATCCCTTTAATCCCTTTGATATTCATCTCTCATCTACTAGTCCTCTCTCTTGTTCTCAGTGCAGCTCTGAATTCATTCTCTTTTTAACACTTTCAGTTCATTTCAGTGCATGGGAGGGAGGAAGAGTTACTAAGTCTGTTCAGTCTGGCATTTTGAACTAGAAGTGGCCACCAACTGTTGACAATTGTAGTTTCAACAATACTTGTCCTATCATTTCCTATCCTGCTGCTTTTCCTTTGAATACTTCAGGAACTGTGATACATGAGCAGCTTGCCACCAGCATCCTTGCCATGAGAGTTTCTGGAACAGACAGCTGTGGAAATTTGGGGAGCACATTCAAGCTTACTGGGATACCAAGAGTACCATTCTTCAATAAAAATGGAAGACTAAGATTCTTTTATCAAGAGATTACATTTTTCTTCGAATGAATATTATGCCTTTAGTAAATTTTCAATGTCTTATTTCTATTGTAAATGGAACAACTATTTTTAATATATATTCTAGCTATGGCTCTCTGGTATGGGAACTGAATCAAATATATGAGTGGTCTTGACCAGCCCTGCCCAATACTGCTTTATGTGATGACAGAAATGTTCAATAATCTTTGCTGCTCAACACAGTAGTTATTAGCCACATGTGGCTACTGAGCACTTAAAATGTGGCTACTGTGGCTGAGGAACTGAATTTTTAATTTTAATTAATTTTAACTTAAATTTAAATAACCATATGTGGCTAGTGGCTATCCTATTGGATAATATAGCTCTAGACCTTGAACAACTCATTCTCATAGAGGAAACAAGACAATAAACAATAACAAATAAAAATTATAAACTGATAAAAAGTAAACATGAGTCATATATGTAAATATAGGAATTATATAATTCCTATAATATATGTTAAGTAACAGAGGAGGGGGCAATCGAGGGTTAGAAAGCTCAGGAGATTAGATCTATGAGGTAGATCTAAGTGCTAATGTGAAAAAAAAATGCCAAAAGATGTTAAATAAAAAAAGCAAGTTGCAGATCAGTACATGTATGTAGGCCCACGTGTGTGTGTGTGTGTGTGTGTGTGTGTGTGTAGAGAGAGTGAGGGAGCGTGAGAGATCATATATATGTGCTTATATTTGCATAGATCATTTCTGGAAGGATACCCAAATTGATGACAGGGGCTACCTCTGGAGAGTAGAAATAAGGGTAAAGGCAAGGAACTTTTTTACATTGTTTGAATTTTTGTTTTAAAAATCATTTAACCTTTAAATCATTTTTTCTTTATAACAAAGTTATAGGCACAGAGATGACTAATGAATAATACATTTTAAAAAGGCCAAAGCAGTCAACTCTTTCCTGTGGTTATTACTCATGAATGACCTTATGTGATTATTGGGAATATTCCACATCCTATTACCATGGCTCCTCTGTCCTCTAATAAAATGCTTTAAAAATATATATATATACTTAAGGAAAGTAGCCTGAAGGAGGTAGAATTTAAATTGGACCTTATGGCTGGATAGAATGGAGAGATGGAAGGACATTCTAGATTAAGACATAGCTGGAGGAAAGGGATGCAGGCATGTGGCAGGCAACAGTGAGGGCAGGGAGTGGGAATAGGATAAGGGGAGATAAGCCCCTATAAGAAGCATGGGACTAACCCCTACGAACTTGACTGGCAAGAGGTCTGGAGTCTTAGACCCTACTTACCATCTTGGTTCTCGGAGGAACCAAATGTTTATTCTGCACTCACCATGTGGTAGGCATTGTAATAAATAAGAAACAGCCATGAGTTTAAGGAACCAGATGGACATATGAAAGTGGTAGTATCATACAGTGTGAGGAATACAAGATTTGGATCCTGAAGTACTGCTTCTATCACTTAATGATGTGAACTTAGAAAGTTTTGTAATTACTCTGAGGACCTGGTTTTTTCCTCTATAAAAAATAAAGATAAAGCTACCTTACCATGAAGATAAAATAACTAAGTTTACGTGCCTGACCCCAAGAGGGCATCAGCAAATACTTGTTCCCTTCCTATTATACTCTGCTCCCATTCTTAACCCCAAATTGATAGGGAAGATAAAATATTTTTCTTGTTTACCTTTCTCAACAAAGGTGTTATCAGAACAAAGTATCTATTATGTATGTGTGGTCTGGGTGAGCAGAGCTGGACAATGCTGGAGAGCTAGGAGCTGATTGTAAAAGGCCTTTTTAGGCAGTGCTGAAGCACCTCAAGGTTCAAGGATATTACGGGGGGGGATGACATAGGCAAAGGGCATTTTAGGAAGATCACTTAAGTAGCAGTAGGAAGGACAAATTGGAAGGACAGATATCAAGAAGCAGGAAACCAGTTTTCAAGCTACTCTAGCCTTATCTTAATCATCTATAAATTCCTATAATAACAAATTATTTATTGAATAATTTCAAGCATCCAATTATGTACATTGTCATATCCTACTGCTTTTATGCACATATATTTCTCCAGAATCACACCATTAAGACTCCTTTGAGGACAGAAAGCAGACCAGATACTTTCTTCAAATTTCTCAAAGTTGAGTGCTTCTGAGTTAGAAGTGAACTGAGAAGAAGTTATTGGGTGGATGGATACTACTATTGGCTAAAGTAGAAATTGAGGAATGATTCTGGCTTTAATGGGCCAGGTATTCTCATGTTCCTTCCCTCTATCTTCCATGACTTAAACATAAACATGCCTTGATGAGGCCAGGCTAGCTCTTGATTGTGAGGCTCATGCTAGTAAACATTGATAACCTCAGCCTGGACTGAAACCTCATTTGGGCTGTACTTTTTAAGAGACACTGAAGTATCAGCTCATTTGATTCAAAGAATAGCCAGGTCCAATCACCATGTTTGTTTTTTTTCTGATAAGAATGAATTCCAGGGCAGAGGGGAAGATATGTCCAGTAATTTCAGTATTTTTCCCACCAACTCGCTCCTTTCATACTTGATTGTGGTGGTGGTAGGGAGGAGCCCATTGATACTTCAGCCACCTGCATGGGCAATAGAACAGCTGGAAAAGCTCTAGTCATCCCCCGGCATTTGTGGGGCCCTGGCTATCTATACATGGAGGCCCGCCCCTGGCCCAGCAGTGCTCACCAGGCAGTGGCATAGTGCGGCATACTACTCTTTCCGTCCTAGTTGTATCCTGCACTATGGGAGTTCTCCTACACTTATGAGTGGACAACAAAGCCTCATGTCCAAGTTTCAACTACATTCTCATCTCCCCAAGCAAACAGGTGCCCCTTGACCACTCCACTCAGGCCTAACAACATCTTCTCCTGGGAAGAAGCCCACACAGGCCTTGGAAGTGGGCTCAGTGCTATTTGGTAAAGAATTCTGGGGTCCTGGGTGTCTAGAACATGGGGGGTAGTATGGTTCCAGTGAATACCCCGGTCTCGTTCTCTAAAGCAAAGGTACAGCCAGATGAAGAAACAGAGGTTTCTAAGACATGGGCTAGAACAGGTTGTCTGGTGGTACTAAAGGTGGTATTTATGAGATATAGAGTCAAAGAGTTCCTGAAAATATAATCTCCTCAAGGTTTAGGCTGTCAGAGTCAAAAGAGGAGGATAGTTTCAGCCCAATTAATGGACCTTGATTAAATAGTTGTTCTATAACGACATTAACTTACTACTTGCCTTACATGGTTGACTTCCTCTCAGAAACCCTAGACCCTGTTGGTTCAAGCCAGATTCCCACAGCCAAGGAAGAACAAATTCTTCTAGAATGCTTTAACTTCAGGGCCACATTCAGCTCAGAACAAGGTATTCCCCTCACTGTTGGTAGATTTGGTATGGGTATGAGAGTCTTTTAGTTCTTCTCTGTGCTTTGTTTTCTCCCCAATTTACTCCCACAGGGACAATATCTCCACATGTATCTTATTAGATGTTTACCAGTTAGGAATAATTTTTGTAAAATTTCCTGTGTGAATAACCTTAGCCAAAGATCATATCTGGGAAAGTCTTTGAGCCTTAGGATTTTTGTCTTTTAGCTGCTGGTCTTTATGCTGCCTCCACTACTATAGCCCCACTCACATTCACCCCGATCAATCCTTAGTGTTCTGGTTTATTGCCTCATGGTTTTAAGATGGCAGCCTGAGCACCAGACATCACATCTACATTCAAGGCAGGAAGCAGCAGTGACAACTTTTTTTTTTTTTTTTTTTTGCCAGAAAAGTAAGAACTTTCCCAGAAACTCCATAACAGATTTCAGCCAGAATGTATCTCTGGGCCACCATTAGCTTCAACAGAATTCTCTACAGTGTCCTCTAGAGTGAAACGTGTAAGGGTGAAGAGGATTATAACGGGTTATGTGTTGGCTATGCAAAGTATCGACCACAAACTAGAAAAACCTTAGTTGATGTGAGAGACTGAGATCCACAGAGCCAAACATTTCATAGTTTGGGGCTTCTCAGAAAAAGACATGAACCACAAGGGCCATCTGTGATCTCACCTTAATGTTACCCAAGCCTTCTTGCTAGAAAGAGAGGTTTTATTGGAAGAAGGGGTTCATTAAGTCCTTGGCCTAAAAATAGGCATAAAAAGGAAATGGGGGGCAGGGCAGGCAACAGTTTTCACCTCTTTCAGGAATAAAAACAGAAAGTACAAGTTTAAATCAACTTCTAATTACCAGCTTCAAGAGGCAGTAGGAAACAAACATTTATAACTTTCTCACATGTGTGGTGCCCATTTAGTTTCTACAGTGATGGGAGGGTTGCTGTGCCACCTTCAGAAGAAGATGAGACATCTTAGTACCCTCCACATCCAGTCAAGGCTCAAGCTGTGGGTAGCAACTTTAAAGAGAGGGTTGGGTGCGGGGAGAGGGAAACAGACAGAGATCCTGAAGACTACTATAAGAAAGAGAAGGATTCCTACTGGCTGCAGTGGACACCAGCCTTGGCCTAAAAAGTAGCTTGAAGGCTTAATTTTAAAGTCACTCATTTGTAAGAGATTCTGCAAGAGCCCAGTTACTGAAGAGCTGAGGTCCTGAGGCCGCTGAGAGACTGACATGGGATTAGTTTGCTGCAGAATGAGCATCTAAAACAGGATGTGTCCCAGGACCTGAAGGGAGGAGTCGGCTGCAGGCAGAACCAAGTGGCTGAAGCAATGAAGCCTAACATACACTGGAGGCAGAGAACCACTGGCCATACTCAGTGGGTAACTCCTTTGGAATCCAGTCTTTTATAACTAGCAACTCCTGCTCAAAGCCCATGTTACTTCAGGTTAACAACTACCTTACTTTTCCCTTCTCTGAGGGTACCATGTCAGGAACACCCCTGATTAAAATAATCAGCTTCCTCATTCTGTAATCATCTGAGGTGGCCTTGCCCTGATGCAAAACTTCCCTTTGTGTCCTTTGTTATAGTACTAATACACACTTGCAGCATGCTAGTTTACAAAACACTTTCTATGACAACTTCTGCCTCTTCTTTTCTTTCTTCAAGTTTGAGATGGAGCCAGATACTAACTAAAATCTCTTTAGAGTAGTCTTCCTTCTGTATTCACGCTGTACCAGCATGATGCCAAAGTGTTGTTCTGGGTTAATTCCAGTCAGGTGGTAAGTGGTAAAGTAGCTCTGCAGGTTGATTTTTAAGGAGCTCATTCATTTTAATATATAGTTCTCATGTAATATACGATGTCCACTATATAAATTTTCATCAATATAAAAAACAAAATAAAAATTTTACATAGAGAATGCTATACTTTAAGAATACTGCAGTCAACATCATGAATGCATTAAATGCCACTGAATTTTTTACTTTAAGATGGTTACATTTATGTTGTGAATTTCACTTTATTAAAAACATACTGTATTACTATACTTTTTAACTTTATAAAGTGCTTTTACCATTTTATTTTTCAACTCATTTTCTTTTCACATCCCTTTAGGCCAGAAATATAGAAGCAACTGGTTGTTTCTTCTCAAATAAGGAAACCTAGGTCCTTAGAAGGTAGGACCTGACAACCAGAGAATGACAAGCAACAAAGAACTCCAGTGTGCTGACTCCTGGGCCAGTACTCATTCTGCGAAGGTTCTAAATCAAATAACTCAAAGGAATGGCTCCCTGGTGACCTCCAAAGTCAGCAAAGGAAGCAAGGGCATCATTATGCTGTAAGGAAGCAAATTCATCTCCTCCCCACGTCTGTCAGAATTGAGGAAGGAGGTCATCTCTCCGGGACAGAGGGAGGGAGCGGGGGTATAGAGATGAGATCAATTTTGCTAAGCTATTTTTTAAAAGTTCATTTTTAATTTTTTATTTGAAGTGTAAATTCAATGTTTTATAATGTATTTGCAAAGTTGTGCAACCATTGTCACTATCTGATTTCAGAACATTTTCATCATTCCACCAAAGGAACCCTGTACCAATTAGCATTCTCTGCTCCTCCCTAGGCCCTGGCAACTAGTAATCTACCTTCTATCTCCATTTGTTTGTCTATTCTGGACTTTTCACATACATGGAATCATTCAACATGTGGCCTTTTGTGTCCAGCTTCTTTCACTTAGTATGATGTTTTCAGTGTTCATCCATGTAAAAGCATGTATCAGCACTTCAGTCCTTTTTATGGCTATCTAAACCATTTCTAAGCCACCAGGGATTCTTCCTGTTGCTTCTTTCCTGCCAGCAGTGGGAACAGGGGACTACAGTCAGGGTAACAGAAAAGAACCTTCATCAGAGTAGTATCCAGAGAGAAGAAACAGATCCCTCAGCACCATCACCACAATCTTCTTCAGGTAAAAGATATGTCGCATCTACCAGCAAAGAGTATTAACTGTACAGGTGAGTGTCAAGCACATAGTGCAGTGCAACCTCAGGCCATTTCAAAGCAGCAACCCCTGCACACTCTCCAGATGAGACCCAGCCAAACCCAGCACTTAAACAAAGGGAAGGCCCAGTGCCATCCGGGAAGAGTGATGTGTTCAACCTCTTCCTTCTACAAGCTTTCAGAGGCCTGCTCTTGAATTGAACAGTTGACTCTTGAACAATGTAGAAGTTAGGGGCACCGACCCCCCAAATAGTTGAAAACCTGCATACAACTGTATTTAGCACTCTGTACCTGTGGATTCCCAGCTGCAAATCAAAAATACTGTTTTTGATCCATGGTTGGTTAAATCTACAGATGCAATACCCAGGGATAAGGAGGGTTGATTGTATATTTGTTGAAAATACCCATGTATAAATGTACCTGCACAGTTCAAACTCGTGATGTTCAAGGGTCAACTGCAGATTCATAGCACAACCTATGAATTCCTCATCACCTCAGTTGTCTTTTGCTCAGATCAAAGCCCTCTAGCTTCTATAGCATTTCCTGGGGTAGATCCCCCATGTTTAATCCCAGGACAAATATCACCTGCACTCCCTCCCTCAACTTCCACACACATCTCCATGTCAACTTGACGATTTGACTTTCTGGTGGTCTGAGCCAGCAGCTTACTGAAAGTCTCTCCAATTGGGCCTAACACCAGACATTCTGACAGCTAGTCTTCACTGTTCCTATCTTCTTCACCTTTCTAGTACAAGGTGGACAAGGTATTATCATGAACATTTGCAGAAGAAGAAATGGAGCCCTTGTAAGAGCAAGAGAACAATGCTCATTAGCGAAAGGTGACAGAACTGATAAAGGGTCATATCTAATCCCACCGCTCTGGGTGTATCAAGTGGATACATGAGGGGGTTAGTTAACTAAACACTCCTTCCAGGGAGGAAATGAAGAAAATTATAGTCAGTTCTCAACTGTCCATATTTGAGGCCACATATTTAAACCCAAGCTGTATGCTTCCTGCCACCAGCCCACATCTTCTTCTTCTATAATCAGGTAGCACATACACAGCCATAACCTACATTAATAGCAAAACATTTCAGTGTCCCTCCCCATCCCCAAGTTCTCCAGCACAGATCAAAGTCAATCATAAACAAAATAAATAGGGCAAATGGTATATATTCATTTTATATGTGGGTCCAAAACAAACCAGGTCCTCTACCAGATCCAGCCTGCTGAGGAAAAGGCTCGAGAAGGAGTGCCAACCTCCTCCCAACTCCCCCAAGCCTCCCATCCAGCCATGCTTCTTACCCTCCCTTCAAACTTGGCAGTGGCTCCTTCTTTGATGCAGAGGTTCCTAGGGGGCAAAATGAAAGCCGGGGCCTCGGTCAGAGGCACGGAGCCAATTCTCGAGGGATCCATACTGAAGGAAGTTTTAGAAACGTGTGTCGAGGAAGCCAGCTTCACATCCCCCATGGTCTGCAAAGAGGAAGGAAGGCCAGGTCAGATGAAACAAAAAGTAAAGCCCTATTTCCCCTCAGGCAGCAGTGGGCCCAGTGTACTGGTTGGGCCCCAGTGTTGTGGGTTTTACAGGGAGTGTGTACAGGGAGTGTGTACCCATTAGGTCAGGGTCTACCTGGAGCTCCTTTCTGGGAATGAGGGGCTCTTTGTCCTCCACACGCAAGGCTGCCAGGGTGAGGCCCAGCCAGCTCCAGATGCCAGCTCCCAGGGCTACGCCCCAACCTCCCCAAAACTCCATGGAGAATTTCTAGAAAAGGGGCAACTGGGGCAAGAACAGAGAAACAAAATGGTCCTCAGAGTTTTTACAATGGTATCTAAAATCAGTATTTATTAGTCATTGACCCTTTAGAATCAACATCTAAATTAGGCACTTGTAGTAGAAAGTAAAAGCTGCTTTTGCCTGAACTGTGAGAGCTCACAGGCTAAAGAAAATCTGGATTCATACTCCAAGAAAGAAAGTAGTTTGGGGGTTCATATGGCAAGAATCAGAGGTGAAGTGAGCGTGTGTGGCTGAATGAAGGGAAAGAAGCAAGGTCCAAGGAGGACATCCTACTTCTGGGGACCAAATTGTGAAAAAGCCTCAAAGGTCACAGAACTTTAGAGAAGAGAGTGTTTTAAGATTATCTAGGCTAATTCCTCCATTTATAATTGAGGTCCAGAGAGGGTAAGTCACTTGCCCAAAGAGAAAAAGCAAAATGATGGCATCACTGGCAAGAATACCTCAGGTTCCTGACTCCTGGTCCAGGGCCCAATTTGGAATAGACAAGATGTCAATGGGTACTGGCAAGGTTAGCTGGGACAGAGGGACTTCCTCAGGACTGTGGAAGTGGAATCAGTAACAGGTATGAATCTGAGTTCTCGGTTGCAAACTACAGAAACTGACTCTGGCTCTCATAAATGGAGATGGGACCTGTTAAAAAAATGGAGGTTAGGGGGAGCTCCCTAAAATCTGCAGGAAAAGCTGGAGAAACAGCCTTGGCAAACAGGCAGCAGTTGAGAGAAGCTGAGTGTCAGATCCCAACCAAGGTCTTTGGACATCCGTGGCCACATTAGAATACGTCCTAAGATTCCTGTTCCAGGTACCAAGTCCAGGTAAAAGCCTCATGAGGCAGGGATGGCTCCAGGTTGGAGACCATGTCTTATCCTCTATGAAATCCATGGTGACTGGCCTTTTGCAGATGTGCAAAAAACATCTGCTACACTGAAAAGGAACAATATTCCTAGTTTTTATTTTTCTGTTCACTTTCTTGGGATCTTCAGTCACACACTTAAGTCCCACACTGTGAGTTGGGTAAGCTGCCACAAGTAAACAGTGGTATGTGAGGCATGTAATTAGTTTGTTTAAATTTAATAACATTTAGCAAAAATAAAGTGGAGATAATATTCTGAAGTTCAAGTTAACACAAAAAAAACCTAGATTTGTTTGTAACAGGATACATCCCTGCTTGAAAAATCCAGCTTTCTCTTTCACTGATTAGTTTTGCAAACAAAATCCTTTCCAAATGATAAGACTCACAGTTTCAGTACAGTAGGTAACAATGAAAACAAAACTTATGTAGCAGGACTCTACAGCAGGAACTATTCTAAGCACTTTATAAATATTAGCTCATTTTCTCTGCACAATACTATGAGACAGATAATCACATCATTCCCATTTTATGGATTAGAAACCAAGGTGCAGTGAGATTAAGAAATTTGCTCAAGGTTATGGCATTTAGTAGGGGTCAGAGCTAGCTGGCACTTGAACCCAGGCATCTGGCGCAAGAGCTCCTATTTTTAACCACTGTGCTAGCTCACCTCCTGTAAGCAGTCAGAGTTGGCTGGTGGGAAGGGGGCATGATGTTAGGGTAACACAGGAGAAAGTCAAGAGCTGCTACCACATATATAAAAATTGAGATTTTCTCTGTCAAAATATATCACTGAAAACAGCAAAAGATGGATAAGAATCTGGTATAGAGTGTTTGCAACAAAAACAAATGACTAGGACACTACATATAAGAAAACTGCCTGACAGGTAAATGGGCAGAGGCTATGCCTTAGATGGTTGGTTCACAGAAGACAAAAGACCACTAAAAAAATAGACACTGCCTAGCCACAATAAGAATCCAAGAGTGCAAATTAAGAATGAGCTATTATCTTTAAAAAAAACTAACCCAACTGACATTTAAAAATAAAGATAACATAAAATGGCTGTGAGATGTAGTGAGGAAAACACACTTATACCCACCCAAGAAAATATAAATTGATATGATCTTCCTAGAAAGCAACTTGGCAAAAAGAGTCTGAACAAAATGTCCACCTTTTTTAGTCCTGCATTTAAAGATGTATGATTGAGAAATAATTAGAGATGCAGCCAAAATTTATATATATATATAAATGCTAATCACATTATTTGTAGCAAAAGAAATAGAAAAATAACCCAGTTAAATAGAAACAGAATAAAAAAATTAAATATCTAAAGTGAGAACTCATTAAACACAACGTAATATCAGACAGTTATTTGAGTATATACTTACAAGGAAAATAATGATAGTTTAATAATAGGGAAATTTTAAACTAAAAATAAGTTTTATTTTAGACAATTTCAAATATACAGAAGAGTAGAAAGGATGATAAAAGGAGCATCTCAAATACACATCATCTAGATTCAACAAGTAGCATGTTGCCATATTTATATCAGTATGTTTGCGGAACTACTTCAAAGTAATTGTGATATCATTTCAATGGCAAGAATCAGGATATATTCATTCACTCAATTAAAATGTTTATTGAACATCTACCACGTGTCAAGCTAGGTGCTAGGGATGTAGCAGTAAACAGTTACGTGCGGGTGATAAATGTGGTAACATGGGTAGGGAAGAAATGGGGTTCTTACATTCTGCAAAGCTACCTAGGACCATACCCCAGATGGGACACTGGTTCCTCTGCCCAACTCCACTGCCACTGAGGTGAAGGCCCCATGACCTAGATGAGACATTTCCTGCTATTCCCACTGAGGTGAGGTGACAGATACTCTGTGCTGACAGCATAAGGAGCAGGGTGGAGATGGGGGCAGGTATCATGAGGGTCAGACCCTGCCATAAATCCCTGGGCACTGCTACTTTCCAGTTGTGAGATGGGCAAGGTACTTTAGCTCTTTTGGCCTCAGTCTCCTTTTCTGTAAAATGGGAACGATAATATAAATCTCACAAGATTGAAGGGAAGATTTGAATGAGAGTGTATATAAAACACATAGTACAGCATAAAAGGGATTCAATAAGTAGTATTTGTCAACATAAACATCCAGCTCCCAAAGGAAAACCAGTTTCCTCACCCTACAGGACCTAGACCCTTTTCATCGAGGATAGCAAGACCCTCAGGCCAGCCCAATTATCTTCAGGGCAAGGGTAGCTGAATGAGATTACTGCACAACAGTGGTAGGAGGCTGATGGCAGAACTCTATGAAAAGGTGGGAAAGAAGGACTATTGGGTCCTTTCTAGCAGCACCATTTAATGGGCAGAGTGTGTGCCGGTGACATTGTGCTGGGCACTAATCTCATTTGGTCGCCATAATCTTGCAAGGCAGTTCTGACTATGTTCCTTTTACAAATGAGAACACCAGGGCTCAGAAAGCTAACTATATTTGCCCCGGGTCATATAGCTCAGAAGAAACCAAAGGATAGTCTGATTGCAGTCATACCCTGTGGACTTCCTGGAAGGCCCCATGACCTAGATGAGACATTTCCTGCTATTCCGGGTAAAGGCAGATGCCATAGGCAGAGTCTATTGTAGAGAGAAATGTTAGAAGTTGCAGAGAGGAAGGCAGGGGGCAGGGAACACATCTCCCCTTCTGCTATCAGGCCTGGCTTTGGAAAACACAAGTCTCTTCCGCCTCTGCTTCCTGGGGAGCTGGAAACTAGAAGTAGTGACATCAGGCCTAGGACCCTCTCTACAAATCCTCTTGCTCCAAGACCTTCTGAGATCCATCCAAACCTCCTTAAAGCCCTGGATACTATCATCAAAAGGAACATGCTTGGCCTCAAGAACACAGAAGACAGAAGTCATGCATCCCTCAGGAAGGTCTGGCTTTATGGTTAGAAACAGAATAGGTAAGTCCATATAGCCATAAACATCCAGTCCCCTGCAAGGCAGTTGTGGAGGGCAGGTATTTAACTATCATACAAGCAGGACCAGAGCCCAGTCCTAAGCGGCCGTACATACCAAACAGCTCCACTCAGCCCATCGCCCTGTCCACTGCCATCAGCAACATAAACAGTTGCTGTCTACACTACCAGTTAATGGTTACTGACATATTTATAATGCTTTATCAAAAGAAAAAAGAGAAAAAGGAAAAAGGAAAAGAAAAAGGAAGGAAGGATGGAAGGAAGGAAGGAAGGAAGGAAGAAGGGAGGGAAGGAAAGAAGAAAAAGAAAGAAAGGAAGGAAGAAAGAAAGGAAGAAAGAAAGAAAAAATATCAAACCAAATCATCCTTATTCCCTCCTAATCTCTTGTTTAGCTTGGTGACTACATTCCCACTGAGCACACCAGTGAGCAACCCTCAGCAGTGGCTGGATTCAAACATACCAAATAGGGGAGTTCATTCAATGCTACTTACACCCTAATCAAAGCCCAGAGAAGAGAAAAAAATGGAAGAGAGGGTCAAAAAGAGCAGTGGTCTGAGAGCTGGAAGAAGCCCTCCTATCCCCAACACACACACACACACACACACACACACACACACACACACACACACAACGCTTGGGCCAAGGCTCACCTCCAAATAAGGTTTCCACAAGTAAAAAAATGTGTTAATCATTCAAAGCAGCACTAAATTAATTTGACTTTAATTTGATCAAAAGCACTTTAAATTGTGTCTTGAACCCAGAAAGGAATACTTTCAACTATGGTCCGAACAGAGTGCAACTCTGAGGCAAAAAAGAATCAGAAAAAAAATTAAAAATCAGGGATCAAATATGGCAGAACAAGTTTAGAGAAATCAGCTGTCCCCTTCCCTACACAAACTGCATACATTTTAAATGATCCAGTCTTTAAGCATCTGATCCCTCAGCAAGGCATCCTAGAAATACAATGCCTTCCCTACAGGAAAGGGCTCCCGACAGGCTCTGCACTGGAAGCCTGGCTGTCAGCAGTGAATCCACCAACCAGTCACAGCATACATCAGAGGCAACAAACCACCCAGGTGCAAACACCCCAGGCAATGACAGTTTAGCTCTCCCCACCTAATCCTCTCTCTGTGGTGCACTCAAATCCTGACAAATTCCCTAATCGCCTAATCCCTGGGTGGCTGTTCCTCAGCAGTGGGCTGTGCCAGGCTGACTTGCTGTGACGCACAGGAGCAAAGAGTGGGGCAGGGCCACACACACCAGAGAACGAACATGCCTTACCGTGGCAGCTCTCACATGAGTCGAGACGCCTGGGCAGCCACGCTTTACCACTGTACTGCAGAGATTCCTGTCCAAGGTCCTTCGAAGAAGGAAGAAAGGGAAGGAGAGACAGGGACGCCACAGAGCCCAGAGCCAGACTGAAAAAGTTAAGGGGAGTTTGACTTTGCTCGCAGATGTTGCAACTTGCCTTCTGCTGGGCAGCCAGCTTCACCCGGTCAGGGAGATCTGTTGTTCTAATCCGCCCAGCTGGGGTGACCTTTGAAACCCCTGGCTGCCAGCTGCAGAGGCTGTCAATGGAGTCCCGGGGAAACCAAGGGTGGAAGCTCATGGGTTTTTACAGAGCTGCAGATTCCAATCTGAGTGTGGAGCAAAGGGAGGACGCTGTCAAGCAGAGAGCTGAGCTTGGCACACCCTCAACTCCACATCTGGCCTGGAACACTACTCACCCCTTGGCACATCTAGCCTAGGATCACCATCCAGGTCTCGTGGGACATTTGTGTCCTGAGACCCAGCTTCTTTCTCCTTAAACTGAGGAAGCCCCATTTATGATCCTTTGAGTGGGAGACAAGCCCAGAGAGCGGATGGATGAGGGAACAACAGGCTGCAATTGTCTTAAGTAATCTGGGCTGAGATTTGAACTAGCCTCCACAGACTGTGTTCACATTGTGCACAGATCCAATAGTGCTGGTCCTGACCCCTGGTGAGTCTCAGGAGCAGTCCCTGGAGCATACTTCTAAAATGTGGTAATGAGGTGATGCCCAACCCAGTAACTCTCTTCCGGGGGTCAGAGCAATTTCCATAATTCCAGAGGAATCTCTCATGCAACTCACACCTTGGGACAGTGCACACTTTGAGAACCATTGCTTTAGCCTATTCCCCTAATCTCCTTGTCATCTGCTTTCACTTCTGTTCTCCTTAAAATAAGTAAGTGGAAAGAGAAAAGTGATTTTATAGGAGTAATGGTGTGCAGCTTTGAGGAATGGCTGGAGAAGAGGGAGAATCAACACCTAATTTGATTCCATCTTTTCTTCCAAAGAGAATGGTTGAACAAATGTGGACCAGAGAGATTTGAAGCCTGAGACAGACACTGATGAAGAGAACACCATTAAGTCAATTAAGTCCTTGGCTAAAACTGAATGTACACCTCAGATTCTGGAAGAGCTTGCAGATGGTAGATATTTTAAATATTTTAGTGGCTAATAAGGAAGAAATAAATCCAAAAAACAATACTCTTTATCACTGAGGAATGGAGATGAATCTGAATCTAAGTCTTCCTAGACAGAGGTCTCTGGTAGTGGGCAACAAAACTGGAAAGTCATTTTAAATTGGATGGTGATTTGGATAAAATCATGAAAGGTGTATTTATCAAATCTGTGGGTTACACTAAGCAAATGGGAATGGCTAACATGCTGGATGTTAAACAGACTCTGAAAGATCAGCAAAAGGGACCAGAGCTTGAGAAGATGTTTAAAAGCACAAATTTAAAATTCCTATACTTAGGCTCAAAAACAAAAACTTAACAACTGCTTAACTACAAAATGGATGATTAGACACACTCAACAAAGACTTCTGGCCCCAACGACGTTGGGCCGGGTCCCATGTTTGAAACATGCACCAAATCCCTGTGTTCGTCGCACACATCATAGTTGGCAGACGTGTAGTTTGGTGGTTATATGATTAACCCCTGTCTCCTTTACTGGAACACAAGCTCCACCAAGTCACAGGTCCTGTGTGTTTCACTCACTACCATATCCTAATGCCTAGAATACTGAGGAGCACCTAGTAAATTCTCAAAAGATATTTGTGGAACATATTAATGGATAGACATTTGGGCTAAAAAAATTTTTTTTAAAAACCATAAAAATCATTTCCAAACTATGACACCACTTAATTTTGCTGGATAGGGAACCTTGTGAATGTTAGAAAGAGGACATAGGGAAAGCAGTGGGTGAACAAGTCACAATAATAAAATATCTACTATTCCTCTGGGGCATACAGGTATTTGGTTCTAGATGTATGAGTGCCATTCTAGCTATAATGTGTGGCATGTAACTCGTGTGTCCTTTCTATTCTTTGCTTCTCAGTCCTCCTGTGTATAAAATGGGCATAACAATGCTCTGCCCTGGGCATACTCTGTGTTTCCTGCTGGCATCCCTAAGCAAATCAGTCCAGGTCCCTGGGTTCTTAAGTGGAATCATATGAAGCCAGGCTGCTCTGTCCCCCACAGCTGAGTTCTTCCCTGAGTACCAGGCAGCCTTGCCCTCCCCATGGCTTCATGGGCCTTTCCTCTTGGAAAACACATTAAAGGAGGGGCTGGGCTTCTGCAGGCAGATGAGCTGCCCACGTCAGCCAGGCCACATCGGCAGAACAGCAGGCCGCGGGTGGGAGAAGGACGTCTGCTCAGAGACACAACCCTGAGTGCCCACATCTTTGGCAGAAAGTTATTTTTAAATTTCCTGAAAAGGGACACATACACATAGATCAAATCAAATAAACACACCCAACCGCACACACAGTGTGAATGAGAGAAGCCTGGTCTCCTGGAGCTGCTTTCTTCCTGTTGGGGTTCTTGCTTAATTTGAGATTTAACAAGAACAGGCTGAGAGAAGCTTTCTGCAATAAAAGTCACATGCAAAGAGAAATCAAAACCAGAAACCCTGATTATAATTAAATTAGCAAAATGTGCAATCTAGCAATAATCCCAAAGTTCACTAATTTCATTATCAGGTATCATCCCTGAAGAAGGAAGTTTGGGGTCGCAAGTGTATATATCTACATCCCTTCCTCAAACACCAGGACTCCTTCCTCCAGTCTGCTAAGCCATACCAATTGTGCCTAGTTTTTTAAACTCTATGAGGTGACCACTATGAGTACTCAGGTCAGGGAAGCGAGGAACAGCCTGCTCTGCCATCAGAAGTTGTGTTCTCCTCTGCCAAACTATGTTGCCTGAGGTAAGTGACCATCTCTGAAAGTCTTAGCTGCTAATCTGTAAAACGGGGCTGCTATTAATATCACCCACCCATCCCCCATCTACAGGGTGGCTATGAGGGTCGGTAGCGTGCATAAAAAGCAGCCTCATTCTAGTCACTGGCACAGAATAAGTGCTCAATCCATCACAGCTGATGTTGTTAATGCTGCTATTTTAAGATTTCTGTCAGCTCAGAGGAGAGAAGCTGTGTTGGCCAAGGAGCAGGCCACCAGCACAGGAGAAATCGGAAGGCAGTACCAGAGGGTAAAACAGCACAGAAGAGTCAGCGACTCTAGTGCTTACTATAGCTGCACCCCAACCTGCTGTGTGTCCTTAAGAAAGTCACTTCCCTTTTCCAGTGTCCTCTATATGGCCTGAAGGGCCTCTCTGGAACTTTCTTGCTCTAGTGCCCTTTTGTCTCCAAAACTGCTGGCAGCTCTCCATAGAACCCTTGGGCAGGTAAGAAAGTGTCCAACAAGGGGAAGACAAACCCAGACCTGGAACAAGATGCTGGGGGACACCAGGGAGGAGGTAAAGCCCTCCTACTACAGATTTCTGCTCAGGGGGGCCACTATACAGGGTTTCACAAGCCTGACAGCCAAATTAGGCAGGCATACCTGGTCCTCAACACACAACTGTGAGACCCCAGGATAGGCCATGAAGATGCTGAAGACTAGGCCAGTGCTAGTAGGAGGCACCTATGCAGTTACTCTAGCTTCTTAGCCCTCTGGCCAGCCCCCAGGTCTGCCTACAGAGGGGCTGGGGCTGAAAGAGCTGAGGGGAACTCCAGGAAAAAAAAGGAGAAAAAGAGACAACCAATAATAGCTACTGTTTAGTGAGCACTTACTATGTGCCAGAGAGCGAAGTATTTGAGGTGACTTGCCTCATTTAATCCCTTAGCAGAGCAGCAAATATTAATAGCAAAATTAATGGAGAGTATCATTCAGTAAATGGAATATATTCATTTTCTTTCTACTACTTCATCATTCCTCTCCCTCCCCCAGCTATTTAGAAACACTAGTCTTGGGAAAGGGGGAGCAGGTGGGAGGGCTAGCAAGTGGGTTTGGGCAGCCTATAGGGTATGGGTGTACTGTTGTGTCAGGGGGTTGAGGAGAGATCTAGAAATGGGAGAGAGAGGGAGTCTGTGCCATGATCTGCCCTGCCCCTGCCCTCCAAGTCTTTAGAGAAGCCTAGGAAAGCTTTGAAAAAGAAGGCCCAGGAAAGAAGGGAGCCTCATGATTTTGCTGATCACACCATGCCCTGAAAGGAACTCTGAGCAGCTTCTCTAGCTCCAGATTGGAATGTCCTACCCCTTCTGAGTCATCTGAAGCACACACTGCCCCTCTGCTTTTTAGGGGGAAGCTGGCCCTATGTTGATGAACTGAAGGGACAAGCCTGGAGGTTCCTGTGCTGGGAGACCCCTTAGATTCTGAGAAGACAAATGCAGCTGAACTGTGAGCAAAGCTCAGATAGGTCTGGCTACAGAACGTGGTCCCTCCTTCTTTCCACATGGTTTAGGGGAGATACCAGCTTCCTGTGGCCTGTTTCTTCTGGGAAAACATTAGCTCTGTGGCTAGACTAATACCTGGATGATTTGAGGAGAGGGAAGAGGAAGACAATTCTGTAGGAGTCCTGCCTTTCCATGTGAGAGCCTCAGGCATTGGGCTGGACCAATGTCTTCCAAAGAAAGGGGGAACAGGAAGCACCTGACTAGGAGGGGCTGCAGAGATGTGGAACACTGATAAGAAAAGGCTGAGTTTGAAGACTATCTTCAGTCACAAGCTCCACACTTCCTTCTGGACCTCCTGGGCCCAAGGAAGTTGCCCACACCTACCTGGCTCTAGCATGTCATGGCTCACTCAAGCTTCCCTTAATGAGAGGCCTGAAGATAGTTCTTTTGCAAATCCTACCCTCTGTGATACAGCACAGGAAAACAAGTCACAGCTAACCTGATTTATTTACTCCTACAGGCTCCTGGACTTGAAATTTGAGTTTGTAGTTATTTTCTAATTACTCCCACCAACATGATCTGTTCCTCTGGCTGAATTTCTAGTTTCCTTCCACTCTTAGCACTGAGATAAGAGAGCAGGTCCGCACAGAAGGGGAATAAGGAGGGAGTCTCCAACCTGCCGGAAGAGGAGTGTTTTTAATGCAATTTTCCCAGATGAATTTTTCTCATGCAATTTTTCCAGGTGTGATTTTCAGGTTGGTCACCTTAGCTAGAGAAAGAGAGGGAACCAATCCCTACTTTAGGGTCAAGCCCAGAGCTGGAGTAACCACCAGTCCTAGGATACTAGAGACAATATATTGGCAATCTAAGACTAAATTAGGTGGTGATGGTCAGCCTGTGGACTCCAATGAGAGAGTCAATCACAGGCTTTGTAGTTAGACATGCCTGAATGTAAACCTGCCTCTGCCACTTACTAGCCAGATGACCTTGGGTGATATACTTAATCTCTCTAAACCTCAATTTTCCCAACCGTAAATCTGCTTTGCATGGCTCTGTGGAGATTAGAGGCAATTGAAGTATCTAACACAAAGTAGTCACTGAGAATATCCAATACATTGCAACTATAATATGAATTTCTAACAATGCTGGCATATAGCAAGCATTCAATAAATGGCAACTCTCTGATAATAGTCAATTATGCTGAAGAATTAGAGGTATGACATTTCACTTAGATATTCTAGTTCATTTAAATATTGCCCTATCACAAAGAGTAGATTACTAATTCACTCTCTTCTGTTGACTTCTTTTTATCAGTTACTTGTCATTGGGTAGACAATATGCATTGCTCTCACCCTCCCAAATTATTAATGTTAGCATAATGGAATATAGCTGGATTACAGAATGTAGGGGCTGGAAGGGAACGGAAATCATCTAGTCCGACCTCTTTATTTTACACATGGGCCCAGAGTGGACCTATGTATCCTCCAAGATGCGGGGCAGGGATCTCTGAAGTTTGCAAGGCACAGGGAAAGGGCCACAACCATCTGAGCTGGTGAGCCCTGCAGTACGAAGCTGAGCTGGGTTGGGCAGATGGTGCCGTATGTCTAAGAGCAAGGGAACTCATCTGGGAAAGCGACTGGCCAAGGGGAGTTTTCAGAGATCTTCATCAAACTGAGACTAGGCTGTGGAGGGCCTAGGATAGCAATCAATGCTCTTAGAGAATGCTACCAAAAGGGTTTTTATTTAAAAATTAACATGGAGCTACTGATAGATAACTTATGAAATGTTTCCCAGTCAAGATCTTATTCATCTTCACAACATACTGAGATATGTTATAACTCCATTTTATTGATGGCAAATCCGAGGCCCAAAAACCAAGTTAATTAGAATCCAATCCTTCTTACTCCAAATTCTGGCTTAATTTGGTAACATATGCAGGAAGGATTTAGCAAGATATGTGCAATATAATTATATTAATACCATGCCCAAAAGGAAATTTCCAGCATAACAACAGTTTAATCTTCCCTTAGATTTACTGAAATGATATCTGATGGGTACATGGGTACAAATTTGACTAATGTAGTCAATCCCTAAGCCAGGGAAAGCCCCTTATATTTGTCCTAATAAATGGATGACTTCATTTCAATCATTCAGGCCTAAGGGGAAGGCCATGCATACTGGCTAATCTCTAGCAAATTTATGCAGGCCCACCACCACCATCAATAGATATACCTCTCCCCCTATACAGAGATGTTCTTCTTCCCATTCGCAGGCTAAAAATCTCTTTTCTCCCCCAAAGCTTGCTGCTCTTCTCCAGGCTCCCCTCAACTCTCCTCTCACTGACTGGGCACAATCCCATACCTCAGCCTTGCATGCTCTATCAGAACTGACGGGAGGATGCCTTGGCTGTGTGACAAGGCCTATGTTTCCACATGTAGTTTACCCCTTGCCTTCACCTTCCCTCTATGATATAAGGGCCTAGTCCCAGAGCAGCTTTCAGCTGTGGATGAGAAACAATGGCTTAGTGTTTCCTGGAACTTACCTGGGGTAGTGGAAGGCTGCCAACCCAACCCAGCCAGGTTTATCAGCCCAAAGGCCAAAAGTCAAGCTCAGACACAGCCCTGCTCCTTCTCAGTTTCTTCATTCTTCACTCCAAGGAGTTGCATCCCTTTTGCTTGTTGCACCCCTGCTTAGCACTCTCCAGTCCCATTAGGAGAAGGGGACAGAGGAGCCTGCCTCTCTATGGTTCCTTCAGGATTCTTGGGTACCACCTTCAGGTCCTTTGCAGAGGAGACTAACTCACTACAGGAACATGGAATATCAGGGCTGGAAGGGGCCTAAGAAATGATACAATCCTACCTCCATCCCCAGAGGGGTGTACCTATGTGTTCTTTGAGGATACTTGAGGCTACCTCATCCTGAAACATCAACTATACTCAAAGATTTGGGGGAAGCATTTTAATATTAAAGTCAATGCATTCACATTATTGTATAGAATGACAGCTGAATAGAACTATGAGTAGATTTTACAAATAACTATAGGACATCGAAAGAATGCTATGCTTTCTGCAAGCTGCTTCAGGCTACACTTCAAGTCCCTATCCCCAAAATGTACTTCTTCCTCCACTTCCCCTGGGGATGGCAAAGTCAGAGAAGCACTGGTCCTATTCAACCCTTCTGTTTCACAGAAAGGAAACCTCAGTTCCAGACAAATGAAATGACTGTGAACCACAATATATACTGTTGCTAATAAAAACAACCCATTTATTGACTGCTTACCGGGGGCCAGGCACTATACTGGGGGATTTTACCTAAGTTAACTTTCCTTTTCAAAGCAATTCTATAAGATAGGTATTATTTCTATCTGAAAAATGAAGAAAAGTCTCAGAAGTTGAGCAATATATCCAAGGTCGCAGAGCTAACAATAATAGCGACTTCTTATCAGCTAGATTTGAATCCAGGTCTCTGACTCCACCATTCAGACCCTTGGGAACAACATCATACTATCGGAGATGCCACAGGGAGGAGCTGAGATTGGGTCAGAGTCCAAGGTCCTGGTGTTTTACCCTGGCTCTGTCACTACATTACACACAGCCATAGAACCTAAGGGGGCCTTAGCTCGCCTTCTCAGTCTATAGATAAGAAAACTGAGGCTCAGAGAGAAGGACCCAGCTTAAGGACAGAGCCACTGAACTTCAGGGAAAGAATTTGCTAACAGTGGGTCCTGATGAAGTGTCCTAACCTCTTTGGGATTAGAAAAACCCCTTGGATATATCAATTTATAATCTGATGTATACATCCAGTCAGCCTCTGTAAGCCCTAGCACCTGTGGGTGACCTCACAAACTTTGGTCTGCCAACAGCGGCTCAGACAAGCTACCTTTAACTTCTTGCCAGATAGCTGGACAGGGCTGCTAAGAAAACTCATTTGACAATTGTTAGTCGCTTCTGGTTCTGAAGTTATTACCTAGTCTGCTAGTAATTAGCTAAGATTTGTACTCCAGGAAGCAGAACGTATACAGTAGTAGCCAAAAGCCACAGCCACAAGCATACACATCCCTCTTAGTAAGGGAATTTCAGAAGTTCATTCATCCTGTGGTTTGCATCTGTAAGAATCTTCTTCTAGATCCCAACTTCCTAAGCAACTGATGTTTATCAAAAATATCTACTCCACGGCTAGACAAAAGCATGCTGAGAAGATGCAACTCCCTCTTGACTATTTGGAATATTTACATTACCCTTGGTTTCCATTTTGATCATGTAGGCCAATCAAGCCAGGTTTATCAAGTTTGTCTTCCCAGCAGAGCAGGAAAAACTCAGCCTAAGGATCAGAATGCACAGACTGTCCATACACCTATCGCTGTGTGTTTATTGAACACCTACATGGACCACTGCAAGCATAAATAAGGTGAGAGGTTAAGCAGAGTGTGGTGAACATGATATCTTCCCAATACTATGACATTAACACTATAGGAAGAGTGAGGATGCACACCTTACTTCTGGACCTCACTCTGACAGTCGTCTCCATCTCCCTCCCTTATATCCTATTGCTCTCCCACACCTGCCCCTACTTTTCCTTTCCAGTTGAAGTGGCCACTCTCTGGCTGAAGAGTTCAGTTGCAGCCCTTCAGTGCCACAAGTGAATGGGGCATCCTTGGGTCTGAAGCCTGGGCCTCTGGGCCCCAATTTCAGGCCTGGGCAAGCACTGTTATCAGCAGGAACACAGCAAAAAGTGACTGACCTTCTGGAGAGAGGAACCTGTGCTCAGAAATGTTAGTTCAATTGGCTCCCAATGGGTAGGAGAGAGCACTTATCCCTCCCAACCCTCTCTGAGAAACAGAGGGTCACTTGCACATGGAGGAAAGATTCCCCCACAGGAGGCTCCATCAGCTGCCAGAGAAGGAAGTGCAGGCTGATGTAGGCCAGTAGGAAGATCAGTGGGCTACCCCTAAGTATGAGCTTGGCTAACAATGGGCCAGGGAAACACAGACCTTGAGGAAAGGGGACTTAGAATCTTCTTGAAGAGGCCAGATTAGAGAAGAAAACAATAGAAACCCAGGGACTAGAAAAGTGGGATTGGAAATAAAACAGCTTCTGGAGCACTGGCCTGTTCACAGACCCTTAAACCTTTCATGTTTTTTCCACTCCTGAACCAAGCAATTCTGCACCCTGCTCAGGACACACAGCCAACACAAAAGCAGCAGTCTATTTTCTGGCATTCAGCCCCAGAGGGTTGTGTGGTCTCAGTATTTATTGGGTGTTTAATGTTCTCTCTCTCCCGCAGTAACAAAGATGGTATGGGACTCTGAAGAAAAGTATGTTGTTTATCATCACTGCGAAGCTGTGAAATGGCCATTCTAGTTGTTAGAACTTTTTCTTCTAGGCAATTTAGGTAAGCTTCTAACCAGTGGGCACAGCAGCCTATCAGCAAGGCCTCTCCAGGTGCAGATGATTAGACCAAAAAAGGAATACTGAATGTGCTTATCTATACCAACTACGTCTATTAAATTAATAATGTACTTCTAATTACTAATCTCCATTTCTAACTGGTACATAACATTTAACAAAAAGCTATCATCTGGAGCTTTTATTATTAATGCTTAATGTAATGAATCAGTTTTACTCTCACTCTGGTTTTTTAATCATTCCCTGATATGGGACTTTTCTTAGAGAGAAAGCAGTACCCTGGGACTTCCTAGAGTCCAGGGTTTGATGGGGAGCAATTCAGGACATTATAATGAAGAACTTTTGCCATCGACTCTGCTCAACCCATACCTACTAGTCAAGGCTGGGTTCTGTCTCCTTAATGGCGTCATCCTTCTCAGATTCTGTCCATCCCTGGTGAAAAACTGGACCTCACTACTGACAGCGCCTGCTCTCTGTGGTATGGCTATGATGAAATGAGGGAAAGGTCAGAACTGTCTTGCATACATCATTCAGTTTAAGCTTTCACAATGGTACCCAACCCCCTCCCCTGTCACCCATTAAAAGTTTCTTTCCCCACTAGACCACAATGGGAAGTGCAATTTGGCATGAATACATACTTGCTCTATAAGATTCCTGGCAAGTCTGCATATGGCCTGGCCTCCAAAGCAGATGGCTATCTTTCTTAAGTGAGGTAACGCTTTTCTCTTTATGTCTTAACTAGAGTCAAAATAGTATCCAGGGGCCTGAAGACAATTTCTTGCTAAGTCCAGGAAAAGCCAAAGAGAGCTTACTCCCACACTCACCACCTATGACCCTCAGCCAAACAATAGGATAAAACATCTACAAAAAGTCTAGATATCTCTTCACTTTGGTAATCCTAGAAGAACTTATCTGTTTGCTCAGGTATAGAGTGAGCTGCATCTGCCTGGCTTCTCTGTTCACTGGAACCCCTTCTGAGCTGAGACTATTACGATATACTGCCTAAAGGAGGTCCTGTGCCTTCTCTTTCCCAGTCCCATGATGTCCAAGCAGGCATCAGGGTCAGACCAATCCTCCCATGGGCACAATCACACCCTACTTTTCTTGAAGTTGAATCTGGGCTCAGCTCCTAGGCTGACTCACAGATGATCAACTTGGTGGGCTATCCGGTAACATGGTTCCCAATAGGCCAGTCTTGACAGAATGAACAAAACAGAGGGCAGACACCAAGAAGTAAACAGAGCCAACCCAGGCCAAGTCCTTATCTGCTTAAAGTTACCATCTTCCACCATTTGAATTTATTTCTACATTAGCCATATGTGGGCTTTTCTATTAAAAGTCAAGAACTTCTCTAGGGAGAAATGCCCCCAGGCAGTGATCCTCAACATTTTGGCACCAGAGACTGGTGCTCCTATGAGATTCTAATACCTGATGATCTGAGGTGGAGCTGAGGTGGTGATGCTAGCGCTGGGGAGAGGCTGCAAATACAGATGAAGCTTTGCTCCCTGGCCCGCCACTCACCTCCTGTTGTGCGGCCCGGTTCCGAACAGGCCACAGACGTGTACCAGTCCCTAGTCCAGGGGTTGGACCCCTGTTCCCAGGTACACAAATAGGGAAAAGGCTTAGCTGGCAGGTTGTCTACTCTTGCTGCTTCTGCTCATTAAAAATGGTAATGGTTATGTACTGGATTTGTGGGATAGGTGAGGAAAGATGCAAGGAAAAGAGAAGCTCCCAAGTTAGAGTGAATTATGAACTGTAGCCACATGCTGGGGTAACTTTGGCATAACCACCTGGATTATCCTATAACTAATTGAGAAGCAGAGATACATTCACATTTTGTACCTGGGTCACTTCTCCATCAGTCTAGGCCTACCTCAGCAATAGAGAATCTTAATTCACTGGTTCCTAAATGCTAGAGGCAACCAACAGGGCAAATGCCCTCAACCTAAAATGTCCTCCTCCTCCCTTTTCAATAACTAGTGTGACCACGTGACATATTGTCCAAGCCAGGACTCCTGAGAATGATGAAGGGCCCTATTAATATTTATGATGGAATTGTCCAGAGGAATCAGGATGTATATATGGTCACCCTAATCATTTCCACAGTCTCTCTAAGTCTAGACATAAGATGTGACTTCAGAGATGTCTTCCCTAGCCACATTCACCCTATTCTGGCCAAGCATATGCTTCACATGCCCTCAGTCCAGGGAACTGTTACATTACTTCACATACTGGGTTATATCTGGACATGTTCTCATGTGTGGCCTTGCTCCTTTTCTAAACAGTGTCTTGGTTGCTGATTCTTTGCATGAACTTTGAACTCACGCCAGTTCCCTTGTTCCATCCTCTTTTGTCATTGTTTATAAACAATATTTGCTGAAAGTTTGGTTTCTTATGAAGATTACAAATGAGTTTTTTTCCCAACATAAATACTATCATTTTCTATATACATATTTTCTAGTCTTTTTCAATATATGTACTTTTAAAAACAAAATTATATATACACATATCATTGCCTTTATTTTCTTACTTCAGGCTAAACCACAAACTTTTTCCTGGTTACAGAACACTCTTCATAAGTCTCATTTTTAATGACTCTATAATATTCCATCAAGTGGATAAACCATAATTTACTCAATTATGCCCCTGTTATTTACCATTTAGGTTGCTTCCAATTCCACTAAAACAACATCGCAAGTTACAGTTTTATGAACACAGCTTTCCCTTCATTATAGATCATTTCCCCAGGATATATTTCAAGAATTTTGATTACTGAATCAAAGTACATGAAATTTTTAAAGCTCTTGAATTTAGGTCTTCTCAATTTCTACTACCTGGGGCCAACTCATGGCTCCCCAGATGTTTTACTCTCCTTCCTTATCTCAGTTTGAGCTTGAGCTCCTTGATCTGGGACCAGGTCTCAGGCAAGAAACAGGTCTGGGATTTCTGCACAGTTAGAAGGAATGTGTGTACTTAAATTTCTGACTAAGTTAGGCAAGGTTGGAAAGTAAGGCAAATGCTGAGCAAGACAGGAAAGGATCCAATACCAAAGAGTCATGAAGTTCAAAACAACTGCTATTATCAAGTAAAACTTCAGGTCTCCTGCCTTCTCCTGCTTAATCCTGCCAGTGGGTAGCTCTGAAATGCCTTCAGCAATCTCTCCCACCTGGCCAAGTCCTGCTCTTAAGATTTCCTCTTCTTGAAGACCTTCCCAGTAGGATCTGTGACATGGGTTCACAAGCACCCATCCAGAACAAAGCTTCCACCAATCCATGATAAAATACGAAAAATGAAGACAACACAAGGACTTTTCCATATAGCTCAATGAACATAGTTTTAAAGGCTGTCCTTTAATTTCAGTTGATGTCCTTCAGAATTTGTGGAATTAATGTATTCCTTCACATGTTTATAAAAATGTCATGGCTTTGTTTAATTAGTTTATTTATCACATATTTTTGAGAGCTCACTACCTGCCAGGTAATATGCTAGACTCTGGGAGACACAACAGTGAACACAACAGACAAAGGTACCTGTTGAGTGAACCTTGACAATGAGCTGTTTTCATTGTAATGTCAGCTTCTAACATTAAGCTTTCAATTGCCAGGTCACCCACTTCAAAGGGATCCATCTCAAATACATTGCCAGCCTTAGGACTAGAAAAAGACATGGGCCACCTCACCTATGAAGTTGCCTTGTCTTTAGAGAGCTCTGGTTGACTTAGATAACTGACCAGTTTAACCACTTGCTTTTTCCTTCTGGTACTTTAATTCCTGCTCTTATGTTTTATATTCAATAAAGAGTTTACCATGAATCCCTAGGCACCTCACCCTCCATCCTAATACAAGTAGAATTCCAGGTCTGAGCCTGCAATTGTCCCCCCGCCCCGCTGCCCTCCTTCCCTCTTTCTCTTCACCCTCAACCTTCCTGTGTGGCCCTAGGCATGCAACGTACCCACCAGGACCTGTGAGTAATAAACCTTATATTTTCTAAGTCCCCAGATAGTTGTTGCTTGGGTGGATAGTTTTTGATGAATGATGAAATCTTAAGAACCACAAGGGTTGGTCCAGTCACAACATTGCTCAGGTTGGGAAAATATCTGTGAGGGCTCACCACATAGGAGTTGGAGCCCAGGTGAGTGTCTCCAGGCATTTCCAGCCAATAGCATCACTGTCAGTAGGGCGAGTCAGACAGAAAACAGAGCCCCTGCCCAGATCTTGAGCTCCAACTATGGCAGCTTTTTCTCTTCAGCCATAATGCCCTCTGGGGAGACTCAGATTTATATATCTTTATGTCTCCATGGAAGAGTGTTCTGTACATATTTTCTGAGGACAGGGTTTCATAAAGACACCAACAATTCCCAGAGGATTAGTGGGGACATTTGTTGCACATACAGCAGGGACCTGTGGGCAGTATGGAGGCCCCATACTGCCTGGCTTCCAATCTCAGCTCTGCTCTGGGACCTTCAGCAAATCTTTCGTCTCTCTTAGCCTGCATCCTCCCTTGTCAAATAGGAAGGATGGTAATACCTGCCACAAGATCCTATGAAGATCGAAGTCCTCAGCATAGTGCTTGGCGCATCAAAAGCCCACAATAAATGAACCTAGTTGTAGCAATGACAACAACATCAATTGGGTGCTAAAAAAAACCAGCTGGGAGGTGACTATATGTCAACATTAAACCCAACTGAAACTGAAGAGTCATTTCACTGGCCAGAAAAAACTAAAGATTTAACAGAGAAAATTAAATTTGTATAGGAAGGAAGAAAAAGAAAAAAACTAGCCAGAGTTTCTCTTTCTTCTCCACTGATATCAATGATTGAAATGATAGGATTTCATTCATGTCAATCATAGAAATTTGGCAAAAACGTTCCTGTCAAATCCAGGTTTCTCCAATGCTGAGCGTATGCCAGAACTCAACCATAAATGGCCTGGATGAGTTGAAGACTGTGGAACTGGGGATAAACATACACAGTTCACAAACTTTCCTGAAGTATGGACATTCCACAGACAGGTAATTTACAGTGCCACAGAGAGCTTTGGAACTGAAGAAGTCTGAGAAGGGTGGGGTGAGATAGAAAAACAACATTGGCCACAACCAGCAGAAGGACAAAGGCCCAAATTTGTAGAGATTGCTCTTAGCTCTGTGATTGAAATGGAATGTTGTACAGATTTAATATCAGTGGTGCAGATAAAATGTCAGCAGACTGGATAATTGAAGATTTTTGGCTCATTTCTTCACTCTCTCACTTTCTGGAGGGAGGATGAGAAAGGAGATGGGTCCAATAAACCAAGAATTCTTCAGAGTTTTAAGTATATTTTTAGTACTCCTGACATCTGGGATAGCAGAGGCATTATTTTGGGATCAGATCCTGATCGTGCCCTTTACTTTGGGCTAAACATCACTCTCTAAAACCCTTTGATGAGAATGTAATTATTTTAAAGATATGCACAAGCTAATTGAGACCACATTTAGGGAGTCTTTAGCTTCCAATAGAAGATGTTTCTGGCTGAGTGGAGCAGATGCCATTAAACCAGTTGCCACCATTCCTATTCTTCACCATCTCCCAAATTCATTTCCCCACCTTCCCAGGGTTCCTCCCTGGACTGCATCTCAACCAGACCTGCTCTGCTCGGGACTGGAGCTGCACAAGACCAGGGGAATGACCATGGGGCCACAGCCAGGTCCTTACAGAATAGAGCTGGACCCAACCACCTGTTCCCACTTGCTTTTTAAAGTGTTAGACTATAGACAAGGAAAGAGTGAATCACAGAACCACAGATACAGTTAAGAGACATGGAGATCTACTAATTCAACCTCCTATCCAATAGAGGAATCTTGTTCTTTCTGAAATGGGGCAATAGAGGGTCTGGTGTGTGTGTGTGTGTGACAACTGCCAGGGCTAGGCAAGCCATGAGCTGGTGATTACAGGCTAGCAGCAGGGATAGGACCAAATCCATCAGGATTAGAGGCAGGATTTAACCAAGATCCTGGTGAGACCCTCCATGAGACAGAGTAGGCCTATAAGTGCCACAAGCTACAGGAATGGGTATGCAGCTAAGCTGAATTCCTTCAGCCCCTGCAGGGTGGGCCAATGTCGCACTCATGCAGGAACCTTCTCTGGGCACATCTGACATTTAGAGATTTCTCAGAGAGGGGACAGGAAGGGATGGCAGGGGAAGTCAGTGTATTTAGCAGGGTCTGCTCTCTTAGGAAAGGTCTAGAGCACCTAAATAGGGCTATCTATCCTCCTCCATCGTCCAGCTTCTGTAGAGAATAGAAACAGAGGGGCCATTGTGGGGCTCTTGACAGATCCCAGCCAGGGCATCCCAAAATGTAATCATCTAGAAAATCCTGCAAAAGGAAGCTCCCATCCTCACAAGTAGCCCATTCCATTATGTTTTGAGCCATGATATGCTTCCCCCTAATGGGGGTCACATATAACAAACTCTACTCCATAAAACATGCCGACAAATATTTGAAGACAGTCATCATTTATCTTTTATTCTTCTGCATACTAAACATACTTGTCTCCTTCAACTATTCCTACTTGGCATTTTTCCAAATTCTTCCACACATTCTGGGCACACACTAGTTTCACCATGGCCCCTTGGTGTGACTCTGAGGACTGAAAAAAGAACATAGGAGCACAGTGGTTAAATGCGCAGGTTTGGATCCCAACCCCATCACACACTGTGCTCAGTTTCCTAATGAGCACTTGATAATCTTAGTCATGAGAATTACATACATCAATTCATGGCAAACTCTTAGAACTGTGCCTGGGATCTGATAAGCATCTAATTAAGTTTTAGCTTTTTTTTTTCTTTTCTTTTTTTTTTTTTAGCACAATGTTTAGCGTATAAGAAGTATGCAATACCTACACAAACCTTGCAACTGGATATTACAGTATCATTACTCACCAGATTCTTTACTGATAAAACAACAATACCATCTCTGAGCTTTGATGAGGTAAGGAACCAAGAAGTCTCCTGGTGAGTGGTTGGTGCATAATAAGGAGGCAATAAATATTAGTTTCCTTTAGCTTTGTATTGATGCCACAGTTGAGAGCCATTCTCCATGGGTCTCTCATAGTTCTGCACATCTTGCAAGTAGAAGCACTGACTGCCTTTGGTCCAGACTATCTTTTCAGGAATATTTGTATCATAAACAACCTTAGAAAAGAGAAATATTATCTCCCTTTGGAGTAAAGCACAGGTATGTTTACTGTCCATTATAAAACATCTGAGTTCCTTAAGCTCAGGATTTCTCTTTACTGTGTGTGCAGATGCCACCTGGCTTTCTGCATCATCTTATGGGGACTGGAGCTCATAGAACCAATGGAAGAAAATGCTGATGCCCTGGTCACTGTTGTTGTGAATCAAAAAGTCCTTTGTCCCTAACCCATGAGTCTCATCTTCTGCCAGCAGTCATGAAACTGTGGTAGGTTAACTAGTTAGCTTGTAAGTAGATAAAATCTCAGACCTTCCACAGTTATTAACAACAAACTAGAGAAGAGATGGTAGCAAAATAACACCCCCACACACAGTCCTTCTCTTAAACTATCATCAACCCTCATTACATTCTATTCATATTTAGCTGATTTAAAAACAAATTCTAAGTGAAGGTTTCTCTTTATTTTTTCCTTATTTATTCATGTTGATGTTCACCTTCTTGATTTTAATAGACAATCTCATTCATTTAAGGTCCTTCTAAAGCTTTTTTGGGGGGGGGAAGACACCTTTTGAACTTGAAGGTCCCTCTTTCAAGTTCCCTTTTCTGAGATGTACAGACCATAGTCTTTCCTCCCATTCTACTCACTTCTGCCACCAGACCAAGTAGACCCTCTGTCTAAATCTAGATTCTCACCCATAGTATCAGACACTGGGTTTGTATTATATAAAACTCATGACAAACTTCTACCTTTATTTGATTTGTGGGTAAGAGAACTATAATTTCTATCATCATCCTAGGATGCTCTTCACTATCTCTCTTCACCCTTCACTGAGAGCATTGAGCAGGCCTCTCATACTAACCACTTCCAACTCCCAAAAAGATAGATATACATGACCTGATGGATATGACATGGCTAAAGGTCGTCAGGACTCCACTTGGTATAGTAGAAAGAAGAGGTAAAAAGACCACTCATGTCCTTCTGGGAAATCTGGCCTAGAACCACTAAAGCTGTAAACCAGAGCAAGCCAAGATCTGAGAAGGTAAATGTGAATGGTGGCAGAAAGTGCAAAGACTGTCATGGATATGCTCCAGGCTCATCTCAGGCACTAAGAAAGAAAGAAACACAGTCAGGGATAATGTTATGAAATATGATTTCAACTCACCCAATACAATTTCAACGTACCCCATGCAGCTTAGTGGTAAGCTGGTAGATATAAAAGCTGTCAGTGGTTCTAAATCTTCCTCAGACACCATGGGTTAGTGGGACATGATCTTTACCACTGTCCCTGCCACTGCCACTACCGCCGTCATTCATTTTCAGATCAAAGATTCATGTGTATGATAAACTCTAGCTTGTAGATACCCACTGACTATTCAGCTAAGCTACCAGTGATTCTCATAGTTTTCTCCCTTGGGTCCTTTCTTGCATTTTATAATTATCCCCTCCTCTACTATAAAACTGTGTATATCTAGATCTCAGCATCTGGTATTAAGACATAACTTATGATTCTTTTCTAAAATAAATAAAAATAAATAAGCCAATAAATCTCTTGAACTACAATGCTTTTCTCTTATTCATCTTTTTTAATTTGGGGGGGTTTATTTTTAGATTTTACTGTCTGAAAATTTCTTACAATATTTTTAAGCTATCCCAAGACCTCAACATCTGGTCATAAGTTACTTGCAGAACTGTGGCACAGTTTCCTTTCTTTTGAAAAATAATTAATCTGTGATGGCTTAATGGATGTCAAATGAATAAAAACAGCTTTTATCTTAACATAGTTTTAGCAGTAAGCTTAGGCTTTATCAGGCCTCATGATCAGGGATCATGGAAAAGTTTAGTAATTGGGTTCCCAGAGTAACTCCAGGTGACGAACCCTTGGCTTGCAGGCTTATCACCAGGAATCACCCACATCCCACAACCAGTGTCTCCTTTGTGCTGTAGAGGGCTCTCAATTTCTGGTCCGGCCTCCTAAAAATAGTTTTTTCCATCTCTTCAAAGTTCTCACAGTGCCCCAACCAGAAACTATTCCTTTGCTTTCCTATAATCCTATGGGTCCTCTGGTTTCACCAAGTCTGTGTAAGAGACCGCGCAGAATCCAAACCCTATCCCAGACTCCCGACTGCCAAAACACTCATCTCTCTCCCCACGCAGATTAACTCCCAGTGTGCCCAGCCCTTAGGAATCTTCACAGCTGTTCCACCACAGACAGTACCCCCAGTCAGAGATGGCCAGACCTTCAGGCCTGAGTCCTCACTCCAACCCTGAAGAGACCATGACTGTTCTAAAGCACTGCCTATAGAATTCCTCCCCAGACATCGGTCCCATTGGGACTCTGCTTTTGGTTAAGACCTGAACTAGTGGTCCTGAGTCAGGTACCTACGAGGGAAGCCATGAGGGGCTCCTCTATCTTTCTTCAGCCACATCAGGGGCCATATATGCTTTGCAGAGATGGAAGGTAGAAAATCTAAATGCTATATTGATCAAAGACCATTCAAAGAGCTCATACTGACTCTTCGGTGCCTTCTTTCCTCAGGTTGGTGCTGTAAGACAATATTTAAGGGGTTAATAGTTCCCAAAATTGGAAACTATTAACAAAGAGACACTTCTGTTCTTCCTTCCTGCTCCTCCCATTGTCTTCTTCTCTGCCACCCAACTCTTTCTACTCAGAGTTAGGATATCACTATCCTCTTTGCCTAGAGGAGGACTGGTCTTGCCCCTTTCTTATCAACACTGTCCCCACAGCCCCAGTGATGGACAACTCCAAACAGAGTCCCTATAAGAAAGTGTTCCCTAAGGCCTCAACCTCCATATAGAAGAGTTTTGCCAATAGGTGGTTAAACACAGCTTTGAGTGGCTCCGAGTACAAGCAGAAGAATGCTGAAATAATCCATGGCTTCAGTAAGTTCTGGTCTAATAGGGAAAGACAAGGCCCAAGAGTACATAAGAGACCAGGAAATCGTTAAGATGACACTATTTCCAGCTTGATAATGTATATAAATACTCTCAGTATTTATATACTGGCACAGTTAATCACCCCCTCCTTCTGGAAAGATGTTTTTCTCTTCGTTTCTGTGATACCGTACTCTCCTCTTTTACTTCCTAACTGCCTTCCTGTTTCCATTCTTATCAGTTCTTCCACACAGCAGTCAGATCATGACATACCCCAATTCAACCCTCCAATGAATCCACATTATACATGGAATAAAATCCAAACTCCTTACTGTAGCCTATAAAGCCCTACCTCACCCAGCCCTGCCTAGTGTTCTAAACTCACTTGCTATCATGCTGTTCCTCACCTTCCACTTTAGTGCTCACCGTTCCACCAATCACACCATGTTTACTCCTGCTTCAGAGCCTTTGTGGTGGTCAGTTTTTCTGCCTTGAATAGAGTTCTTCCTCCAGATCTCCTCAAGACTCACTCCCTCACATCATTCTGTTCTCTGCCCACATCTCACCTCCAGAAAGAGGCCCACCTTGACTACTTGATGAGCCTATATTAAATAATTCTCTACCTCAATCTTACTCTGTTCTATTTTTCTGCACATTAAAATCAATGCCAGGCATCACTGTCTTCCTCTCTTACTAAATGAAAATTACACTAGAGCAAGGGATTTGCCTCATGCATCACTCAAGGAATATATGGTGAATAAATGAATGTCATGTCTGATACATAATCAGATCAATGTTAACCACATTGACATAGATTACGTTCTTTTTTTGGGGAAAAGGGACTGAATTTCTCATAGAAAAAATAATGTTAGGGATGGTTACAATACTGATCAAGGCCCTAATTCCCAATATTTAAAGAAATACAGTAGCATCCTCTTATACATGGGAGATACATTCCAAACCCCCAGTGGATGCTTGAAACCACTGATAGTACTGAACCCTATATAGACAATGTTTTATCCTATATATACATACCTTGTCACATAAAGGAAGCATTTTACAGCTTCTCTTTGGCATATCTGAATTGCCAGGATCACTAAACTTATACTTTGAGGTCATTATTACGTAAAATAAAGGTTACTTGAACAAAAGCACTGTGATACAGTAACTGTTGATCTGATAACTGAGATGGCTACTCAATGACTACCAGGTGGGGAAGCATATACAATATGGACACGTTAGACAAAGGGATGATTCATATTCTCGGCAGGATGGAGCAGGACAGCATGAGATTTCATCATGCTATTCAGAATAGTGTGCAATTTAAAACTTATGAATTGTTTATTTCTAGAATTTTCCATTTAATATTTTCAGACTGCAGTTGACCGTGAGTGACTGAAACCACAGAAAGCAAAACCATGGATAATGGGGAACTACTGTATGACTAAACCTCAGACTTAATTACAAGTTATATATCATGCAACATAAAGCTTTCTAAAATACATGCGCTTTCACTAGAAAAGAAGAATCACAATAAAGCCTAAGTATATATAATTTGATGTGATATAGTATCACAATTTATTGTTCAAAATTTTATCTAAAGCAGAATGAACATCATTAGAACATGGAATTCAAATAAGGGATTTTCCAGCAGCACATCTGAAGAAAATGTGTGGATGGAACTAAAGATTACTTGCTTTGTTGAGAAGTCTATCAAGAAGTGTGTCTTAGAGAGGAAAAAATGGTGTAGATAATGGAGGCTCTGTTCATCCCTCTGGCGATCAAATCAAAGTTGTGACAGAAACAAGGGGTAAGCAGAAAGGAAAAATCACCTAGGATCTAGATGAACAAGCCATACAATTAGGGAGAAATCCAAGAAATCACCATGCAACGGCAGAAGGTAGGACGGGGTGAGGATGCGAGGCTGCCCGGTCTCCAGTAGCTGAGTGAGATAGAGGCTGTGGCAGCAGCAGAAACTTCTTAAAGGGGCTGTGTCCGTGAGTGAATTTTCATGGTGACGGACTTGCTCACTTTGAGCACTAGGGCCAATTCAGCTGTGTGCAGGGAGCACCAGGGATTTACAGGGAGACATTATTGGAGTGAGGGCCGAGGTGAGACTTGCTCTGTACAGAAGTGCCGGCGGTATCCATTGTTCCCTGTTGAGCCCTCACCCCTTTCAGTGTGCAGACACAGCGCTGCCATAGCCAAGATGTCATCAAACTGGATAAGAGATGTTGCTCTGCCCAAAGGATTCCCCGAAACCCTGCCTCCCCCAACTCGCGGCCCCATCCAAGCCACATCCAGGTATATCTTCAGCAAGTCAAGTGCTCCTTGCTGAGCAGTACCTAGACTCACACTGGTGGCAGCTGGCCTCAGTTTCTGGTGTGGCCTTTTGAAGCAACTATAAGCATAGCATCTGTGGATTGCTTGCTGAATCTTAACAGGTGGCCCCGGTGGGGCAGAGGTTTAGGCTAAATCTGGCCTGCAGCTGAACCCCTCTCAGGACTGTGCCACTGGGCACCTACTTCACAAATTCACACTAATAAGACCAGGAGACTTAGGAGCTTTGCTTAGTACATAGAAAAGACACAGAAAGACAATCAAAATAGGAAGACAAAGAGCAGAAACCATATGAGAGAACAGAACAGAGATCCAGATATTATGGAGTTTAGTAATCTAATAGATGCAGAGTTCAAAAAACTGGTTATAAAGATGCTCAATGAACTTTTGGGAAGTGAAGATAAATTTAGTGAGAACTTCAACAAAGAGATAAAAAACATAAAAATGGAAATGTAAATTATAAAAGGGAACCAGTCTAAAATGAAGAACACATTTTCCGAGATAAGAAGTATGTTAAATGGAGTAAACAAAGGAATAAACAAACTGAATGAAGAAAGGATCAAATGACCCATCTAGAGGACGGGAAAGCCAAGGACACTCAAACAGAATGGCAAGAAAAAAGATGTCAAGACTATAAAAATAATTTAAAGAGTATATGAGACACAATTAAAGGTCAAAATATCCATCTGATTTGTGTACCTGAAGGAAAACAAGATATTGAACAGCTGTTTGAAGAAATAATGATGGAAAACTTCCCTAACCTGGTGAAGGAAATAAGCATAAAACCACAGGAAGCTCAGAGAATCCCAAAAACCAGGAACCTAAAGAGGACCACACCAAGACATCATAATTAAAATGCCAAAGGTTAAATACAAAGAAAGACTATTAAAAGCAGCAAGAGAAAAAGAAATAATTACTTATAAGGGAACACCCATAAGACTGGCAGCTGATTTCTCAAAAGAAACTATGCAGGACAGAAGGGCTTGGCACAAAATATTCGACGTGATGAAGACCCAGGATCTACAACCAAGAATACTTTATCCAGTAAAGCTATCATTTAGAGTTGAAGGACAGATAAAGTTTCTCAGACAAAAATAAGCTAAAGGAATTTATTACCACCAAGCCAGTATTACAGGAAATGCTGGAGGGACTTCTTTAAGAAGAAAAAACATGTATCAAAAATAGGAACAAAGAATGGTAACACCTACATTCCTATCAATAAGTACCTCAAATGGAAAAGAATTAAGTGCTCCAACTAAAAGATAGAGTAGATAAATGGACAGGAAAACAAGACCCATGCATGTTACCTATAAGAGACTCACTTCAGATTAAAAGACACACAGAGCCTAAAAGGAAGGGGATAGAAAAAGATATTGCTTTGATGGACCTAGAGGGTATTTAAGTCAGAGAAAGATAAACACTATATGATTTCACTTATATGCAGAATCTAAGGAATAAAAAGAACAAACTGATCAAAAACAGACTCACAAATATAGTGGACAATTTGGTAACAGAGGGGAGGAGGGTTGAGGGACTGGGAGAATGGGGTGAAGGGTTAAAGAAGTACATATTAGTAGCTGATGGATGGTCACGGGGTTGGGAAGTACAGCATAGGGAATGCAGTTAGCATTAATATGTTGGCTAGGTGGAGGGTTGGGGAGGGAGCAATTGGGGGGGATCGTTTTATGAACTATATAGATGTCTAACCAATATACTGTATACTTGAAACTAAAATAAATACATTTTTAAAAAATCAATGAAAAAAAGAAGTGTATCTTGCTAAAACTTCATGCATCATCTGTGAGTGGCCCATCAGCTCAGACTTTAAGGGACTCTGGAGAAGGGCACTAAGCTCTAAACCACTTCTTCACTGACAGATGTGTTGTTATTGCTTTGCTCAAGAGGCCCTGTTTACTCATCAAGAAGGGGAAAGAGTACTGGATGATTTCTGCAGTCCCATCTGCTCTAGGTTTACAATGGAAGTTTGACTGTCTTCTTTTCCTCATTGCAAATTTCTCTGTCATAAGCATAAAGTTGGTAACCACACAGAAAGAGCTTCTTGCATTACCTACTCCTCAGCACCAGAGGTTTTGCCTTCATCCTGATTTTAGCCAAGGCAAACCTGCCTTTAAATTAAAGAGACCTGCATTAATGTTTCCATCCTTTGTTCTGCCTCTGGTGCTTCAAAATGTCAAAGTGCCTTAAGGTTTTGCCTTTCAAGGGAACCGTGTTCATATATATATATAGTATTCGCTTTGATCTAGCCTGACTTGAATCCCAAAATAGTCCCTCCCATCCCAGCCACAGGTTTTACATTTTTTTCAGACAGTAATAGAACACTGCTTTTTCCCTTTATCAGCCACTTTAGAGTTCGACCTCATAGTCTCTTTTAAAAAATTCCTTTAAAGTTATAGGACTGATTTTCTTAACGAATAGCAGAACTTACATATTTAGTTTTGTCTTTCAAAGTAGTCTAAAAGCTATTTTCTCACTGAAGTGAAAAGATGGGGGCCATAGTTCAAAGAAGCTTTAGAACCATGGGAGAAATAATCAGTGTTATAAAATCACAGGCCATGCTTCCTTTCACTAATTCCTCTTTCCCCTCCTCTTCCTCATTTTCTTTGTTTAACTGGAACTGATTGTGACCCTGTCAGTCTCCTTTGCCAAGAGAGTGAACAGACTACCTCCAAGATGACACTGGCTGAGGACCCCTGAAGTACTGTTAATTGTGAAACCCTAGGAAGATGGTCAAGGGTGGCAGAGGATAACCATCTTCCTTACTAGCTAAAGCTGTGGAAAGTAATGGACCCCTGCTCCTAAATTACACATATGAAATCCCAAAAGATCACTCACATTTTTGAAATATTATTGAGAATATTATTGTATAGGTGCCCAAAGAAGGTACCATCTCTGTTAAACAGACTCGCTCAATGTTGCTTTCAATGAACAGAGTAAAGATGACCACGTTTGTGAAGAAGGGACCATGAGAGCGCTTGGTCAGGACCTGTAATCACTTGGTTCCACAAATAGCACAGAATTTCACCTGTGCACCAACCCTGACAATGTTTGCTTGTTAAGGAACCACAAAGTCAAAGGGGAAATCAAAACAAAATAGAATTCATCAGAGCAGCCTCCTAAAACAGCAGGAGGAGGAAGTTTTTGGCCACTTTGGAGGGATAGAGTACCAGAATTTGACAGCATGAACAGTTTCTAGCAGAGGCCAGGGCACCCAGCAGGCACTTAATCAATCTGGCTGGCTCCAATGACAGTTCCCACCGACACCAGTTCTAGAATTCTAACCAGCTAAACCAAAGTTAAAGACAATGCTAAAGCATGCTGACTTCACCCACACCTGCCTGGGCACCTGGCCAGGTGTCATCTCACCTTGGGGGCAACCAGTCTCTCCCGGAGCCCAGGAAGACACACAGCTCTGTTCCCTGCAGCCTCCCCAGGGTAGACTGAGGAGGAATGGTCGACAGCATAGTTTAAACTCTGCTCACTCACCGTCTCCTCCGCTGTTTGTTGTGGCAACTGGGCTGGGAGGACAAGGAAAGAAGTCTGCCTCCCTGTGGGCCTGGGGAGCCCTCAGCCAGGTAGCTCCTGAAGTTGTTCTGAACTTCAGCAGAGGCAGCTAATTTGGGAACCACCTGGCTGGTGCCTGGTGAGAAGGAGGAAAGGAAAGCCAAGTCAGGGATAGACATGCAAAAGGGGGTGGCAACAGCTAGGAGGAGCACATCACTCAGAAGGCTGCGTGAAATATGGAAACGTCCCAAAGCCAAGAGTTGCTTTTATTGCCGTGTGTAGGGGGCTTTGGGTTTAGAGTTTAGGACAATAATTACAAGGAGAAAAAGAATGAGGTGTTTCTTCCTCCATAGAAGACAGATAGGGGAGAACCGAGAAAGGTGGAGCTGAGGAGAGACCCTGGCATGGGCGAGAGAGGAAGGTTGTGGAGCAGGTAGGTGGCTATTGGGGCCCCTGGAGGGAGCTGGCTCCTGGGCAATCAGGGGCCCTGTTTTAGTGACAGAGCCAGGGGAAGGAGGAACTGACAGGAAGAAAATGCCCACACTTGGGATAGGACTGTCCTCAGAAGTGAGTGACCAACCCCTCCCCACCCCACTGCCCTAGAGCCCAGCCCACATCCCCTGCCCCCAGAACCCCTCCCAGGAAGCCCACGGGCCCACTCCTCAGCCAGGCACCTGCTCCTGCAGTTCTCCCCTCCTCCCTTCAGAAACTTGTTTCCCTCCAGCAACAGATTTCATATACTTCTTCAGCGGGAACAAATGCTTATGGTAAATAGTAAACCCATTCTCTCAAAGGTACGAATGACCTGTCTCTGAGCTCTCTATGTGCTACCCTTCTAGGAGATCTATTAATCTATAAACTAAAGGTTAGTTTACAAATTAATACAAAGGAAATCAACTCGTATGATGGAACTGCAGCAGAAAGACGTTCAGAACAAAAGGTCCTTATACATCCCTTAAATCAAACAGGAGATCTTGAGGGTGGAGCCCCTCCGTCTAGGTGATGGTTCCCCCACACCTTGATGCATACTTTGAAGAGGAAATGGGAGTGACTGGGCCCTCAGAGGTGGGGTGGGATGGGGTGGAATCTCCACCCTAGTACAGTCCCACAGATAGATGTTCTTTTCCACCTGGAGCTTCAGCAGAAAGCTGATCCCAAAGTGCCAGATCGTCTGCACCCAGCCGCTTCTGGGAATCTGGCCACACGACCAACGGGAGCTGAAGCAAGATGGAATTTCTATAAATAACGGTTCCTGTGTCTTTCGTAGGCTAAGTCAGTCAGTCCCAGCAGAACTTCTGACCTAGCAAGCTCGGCCCATCTACTGACACCCTCTTCAAGGATACTTTACCCTTGGTGAGGGCTCAGGCATACCTTTGGCTCTGAGTTCCTTCATCTTGACTCTACCTCCAGCTTAAGCACACCTGGCACCTCATCCTTACCAGTTACATTTCCACTTGCTGCCAGCAAGAGGAGCGTCCTTGCCTGCTGTTCCTCTTTGCTTTAGGCCCACAACCTGTCCTGTGCCCACACAAGGCCCTGACCACTCCATTATGTTTGTTCTTTTGCCTGGCTGATTAGGCCACTCCTGCCTATAATCCTTTCATAACTCAACCTGTACCAAGGACTTCTACTATGAGGACTTAAAGTTACTCACAAGGAAATGTAAAAGTAAGCTGCTGATTATTTAATAATTCAAACTGTATAAAAGCCGATCACACACTTGCAAAATGGTTTTTTAAGCTAACTTTGCACCCCTTAACTTTGCAACCCTATCAAGCATTATATCTATCCCAAAGTTCCCTAACATTCATGGCAAAAAAAACAAACAGGGTGGGTCACATAACTCTTGCCAGTCAAGGATGCAAAACCACTTCATCAGAAACAGAATCCTCCAGTGCTAATCCCTACAGAGAGGACTGAACATCACGATGGACAATTCTACCCATAGGGTTTTCACAAAGAAATGTTCACAATTTGGTCGTCTTTCAATAGCAACATTTAATAAAAGCAAGGAAAATATTAAAAACATGACTTGGGATTTTTGCAGGGAGCTAAATCAGTGTGGCTTGGGCAGGAATCTGGCTGCTTAACACAAGACACATTGGTCCTCAGTGGAAAGCTGTGCTGCCCTCACCACCCACTCTGTGGAGAAGGTGGGAGACAGAAAGGTGGGAGGAGGGGCAGTACTGGGAGGTGCAGCAGGATTACTGATTATCATAATGAATGAGGACAGAGGAAGTGGACAAAGATGCTGAAATTCCTACATTAAACAGAATGTTCATTATAAAAAATCGTCTCGTTTAAAATGCTAATAGTGGCCCCCTTGAGAAACACTGGAAGAGGAATCAGTAATTAGCATGACTCTTCTAATGCCTGCTCTTAAATACCAATTAAGTCTTCACAGAGAGTTGACAGCAGTGATCACAAGAATGTCTGCTCTGGGAAATACAGATGAAGGGGGGATGCCAGGCTTCTAATGTGTAAATCATGTTGGTAGTGACATGTATATCTTATGAAGAAGTCGGGGCCTGACGGGTACTGTTGGCTAGACCGAGAGCTGGACAATGGTGAGCTGTAGGTATATCCCTGGAAAGAACTGACCTCTCCTATTTCTTATTTCTTCACATATGTAAATTAGGACCCAGCTGGGATACCAAAACTTCATATCAACATATCACAGGAGAAACTATTTTAGTCTAGAGCAGTGGTTCCCAAAGTGTGGTTCCCAACTAGCAGCACCTGAGAACTTGTTAGAACTACTCCAGACTCTGAGAAGTAAGGAGATGTTGCCAGCAAATGATCAGAGGTGGAGGGCTTGAAGAGGGAAGACTAAGTAAAGAGAAATGAGAAAGAAGAATAAATTATCAGAGGCCAATCTAAGTCTCAAGTTTGATTAATCATCCTAGAAGGCATTTGTTTTTAATTTAATCTGTATTTCTCTTTGAATAGCAAACTCATATACATGGTTCAAAATTCAAATGATACAAAGGGGTATGCAGTAAAAGGTCTTTCATCCACCCTTGCTGCTAGGTACCCAGCTTCAACTTCCCTTCCTCAGAGTCAGCTATGTTACCAGTGCCTTCTAGGGATATGTTATAAACACGTTTTTATCCCCACTTTAACTTAAATACAAATGATAACATATTACATAAACTGTTCCATACCTTGCTTTTTCACTTAATATATTTCAAGGAGTTTTCCACATCAGAAACATCAAGAACCCCCTAGCGGACATCTGGGAACATTCAACACCTCAGAGTCATGCACATCTTCCTTGCAAGGAAGGAGCATCTGCTAGGCCATCATATGATTCTTGTGGATTTCTTAGTGACCACCCAGTAGGGAAATGGTCCTGAAATTCTTGGTTTGGATAACTCTCCATAGGCCCAACATGAATGTTGTCTTGTCACAGAAAGAGACTCTCAGATCATTAAAATCCAACACTAACATTACCAGATAACACCAGTACCCAGTGGGTCAGGTATCTTAGACAAGATATACAGCAGAGGGGAGCTTGAACACTGGATAGAATTCAAACAAACAAGAGGACTTTAAAGTTTTATCTTTAAGACTGAAAATGCTAAATCACATTCGATTTATAAAAGTTAACAAAATACATGAAAGGATAAAGTCAGGAACTAGTTAAGAACATTTAAGAACAAGTCAGTTTTCAACACTTAAACTCACATATATAACACAGAATATAAGAATAAATATAATGTTTATCCTCTACCAATTTGTTAAAGTAGCATTTCCTTCAGAATTACTTTTTGTTGTATCCTTCAACACTATCAGTAAGATATCTTGTCCCTCCTTGATTCCTGCCAGATTTTTGTCAATGTAGCCTTTGAACCTGAAGTGTGAAGGTTTCTTTTTAATAACAGCTTTATTGAGATATAATTCACATACCATATAATTTGCCCATTTAACATGTACATTTTTTTTAGTATAGCCACAGAGTTGTGCAGACATCACCTCAGTGCATTTTAGAACATTTTCATTACCACAAAAGAAACTGTGTGCCCATTCACAGTCACTGCCCATAATCTCCAAGTCTTCTAGCTCTAGGCAACCACCAATCTACTTTTTGTTTCTATGGGTGAAGGATACTTCAATAGACTAGTCAGCAGACTCAACACAACTGAAGAAACAATATCAGTGATCTTAAAGACAGGTCAACAAAATTGGTCCAAACCAAAACACAAAGAAAAATTGTGGGGAGTGAGAAGAATAAAGCATCTAAGAGCTATGGGAAATATCAAATGGTCTAGCATATGTGTAATTGGAATCCTAGAAAGAGAAGAAACAGAGATTAAGGAAGAAGAAATAATAGCCAAGAGTTTTCTAAAACTTATGAAATACATCAAATCATGGGTCCAAGAAGTCCAGAGAATTCCAAAAAGTACAAAACAAACACACCTAGACCTATCATATTCAAACTGCTGAAAATCTTAAAGGCAATCAGAGACAGAGGGAAACATGTCACAGAGGAAGAAAGATCCGTACAAGCACATTTCTCATTTGAAATGATGCAAACCAGAAAACAACGATATCTTAAAAACACCTTTAAAAAAAGTCAACCCAGAATTCCACACTCAGGAAAATATCTCTTGAAAACAAAAGGAAAATAAGAACTTTTCAAAATAAATGAAACCTGGACTATAAGAACTGTTCAAATTAGTTCTTCAGGAAAAAGGAATATACCAGACAGAACTTGGATATAAATAAACTAAAATCTCTAAAAATGGTTAAAATGAAGGTAAATATAAAAGACATTAAAATTTTTTCTTAATTGCTCTAAAAGATAATTGTTTAAAGTAAAAATAGTAGTATGTACTGTGCGTTTGTAGGATATATATAAATAAATATATGACAACAACAGTATAAAAATTCGGAGGGAAGGAATTAGAGTAAAATGTTCTAAGGTTTTTATGCTCTACATGAAATGTCACATTATTATTTGAAGGTAGACTGCTTAAAGATGCATGTTGTAAGCCCTAGAACAAACACTATAACTTTTAAAAATATATATAAATAATAAACCACATAATAATAAAATAATAGACTCTCAACATAGAGGCAGGCAGAAAAAGAAGATAAAAGGAACAAAAAAGAGATGAAAAAAATAAAACATCTAGATGGCAGATTTTATTCCAACCGTATTAATAATTACATTAAATGTAAATGTCAAACATATCAGTTAAAGATTGTCAAGACTGGATAAAAAGCAAGACCTAATTATATGCTGTCTACAAAAATTCCACTTTAAATATAAAAACAAAGGTAGATTAAAAATTGTAGGATAAAAAAGATATATACACAAGCACTAATAAAAAGAAAAATGAAATGGCTATATTAACAGCAGACAAAGTAAATTTCAGAATTAGGTATCATATTAACAGAAATAAAGAGTGTAATTTCATAATGATGAAAAGGTCACTGAGTATAACACTCTTAAATGTGTACATACCTAACAACAGGGCCCCAAAATACATTATTTGAAAACTCTTAGAAATGAAAGGAGAACTAGGTAAATTCACTCCCCTTATATTAATCAATAAAACAAGAATACAGAAAACAAGTAAGGGTATAGAAGAGCTGAACATCACTATCAACCAACTCAACTGAATTGACACTACACCAAACAAGACAGAATACACATTCTTTTCAGGTGCAAATAAAACATTCACCAAGATAAACCATATTCTGGGTTGTCAAACACACCTGAATCAATTAAAAAATAAAAATAAAATCATATAGAGATGTTCTAGGACCATAATGAAATTAAACTAGAAGTTCATAACAGGAAGATATCTGAAAAATTCCTCAAATATTTAGAGGCTAAACAGCACACTTTTAAATAACTCATTCATCAAAGAGGAAGTCACAAGAATATTAAAAAATATTTCAAATTGAATGATATGAAAATATTATGTATTAAATTTGGGGGGATGCAGCTAAAGTAGCTAAAGGTTAGGAGGAAATTTATAGCATTAAATACTAATATTAGAAAAAGAAGAAAAGCCTCAAATGAATGGTTTAAACTTATACTTTAGAAAATTACAAAAAGAGCAAATTAAATCTAAATCAATCAGAAGGAAATAACAAAGATAAATGCAGAAATCAATAAAATTTAAAGAGAAAAAAAAAAGTTTGTTCTTTGAAGAGATCAAAAAATTGATGAGCCTATTCCCAGGCTGATCAGGAGGGAAAAAAAGATGCAAATTAAAATTGTCAGGAATGAAAGAAGAGATATTACTAATGTCCCACAGACATTAAAAAGATAAGTAAATATTATTGATTCTAGGTCCATAATTTTTTTTCAATTACAGCTGACATTCAATATTATTTTATATTAGTTTCAGGTGTACAGCATAATGGTTAGACATAATTTAGGAAGTGATTCCCCTGATAAGTCTAGTACTCACCTAGCACTATACAGTTTTATAATATTATTGACTATATTTCCTATGCTGTTCTTTATATTCTGTGACTATTTTGTAACTACCAATTTGTACTTCTTATCCCTTCACCTTTTTCACCCAGCCCCACAACTCTCTCCCATCTAGTAACCATTAGTTTGTTCTCTGTATCTATGAGTCTGTTTCTGTTTTGTTTGTTCATTTATTTTGTTCTTTAGATTCCACATATAAGTGAGATCATATGGTCTTTGTCTTTCTCTGACTTATTCACTTAGCACAATACCCTCTAGGTCCATCCATGTTATCACAGATAGTTAAGATTTCATTCTTTTTTATGATTAATATTCCATTGTATAAATGTACTGCCTCTTCTTTATCTAATCATCTGTTGATGGACACTTAGGGTGTTCCCATATCTTGGCTATTGTAAATAATACTGCAACGAACATAGGAGTACATATATTTTTTTCAAATTAGTGTTTTGGATTTCTTCAGATAAATACCCAAAAGTGGAACTGCTGGGTCATAAGGTAGTTCTATTTGTTTTTCTTTGATGGACTTCCACACTGTTTTCCATAGTGGCTGCACTAATCTGTAATCCCACTAACAGTGCATGAGGGTTCCCTTTACATCACATTCTTGCCAACACTTGTTGATTTATTGATAATAGCCATTCTGACAGGTATGAAGTGCTATCACCTTGTGGTTTTAATTTGCATTTCTCTGATGATTAGTGATACAGAGCATCTTTTCATGTATATCGGCCATCCATAGGCTTCCTTGGAGAAATGTCTATTCATGTCTTCTGTTCATTTTGTAATTGGATTTGTGTGTGTGTGTGTGGTTGTATGAATTCTTTATTTTTAAAGAGACTGTCCTTACCCAATTCTATATTCTTGCTTCCTCTATCATAGATTAATTGACTAATAGGCATGCATTTATTTCTGGGCTATTTTTTTTTCCATTGGTCTATATGTCTGTTTTTATGCTGGCATCATTTCATTTTGATTACTATCGCTTTGTAATATATTTGATATCAGGTAGCATGACACTTCCAACTTTGCTCTTCTTTCTCAAAATTTTCTGGGGCTATTTTGGGATCTTTTATGGTTCCACATAAATTTTAGAATAATTTGGTCTAGTTCTGTGAAAAATGTCATCGGTATTTTGATAGGAATTGTACTGAATATATAGATTGCTTTGAGTAGTATGAACATTTTAATGATGTTAATTCTTCCTATCCATGAGCATAATATGTTTCCATTTATTTGCATCTTCTTCAATGTTTTATAATTTTCCAAGTACAGGTCTCTAAACCCCTTGGCTAATTTTATTCCTAGTGGTTTTTTTTTTTGATGAAATTGTAAATGGGATTGTTTTCTTAATTTCTTTTTCCTACAGTTAGTTATTGCTGTATAAAAGTGCAACTAATTTCTGACTACTAATTTTATATCCTGTTCCTTTACTGAATTTATTTATCAGTTCTAATAGTTTTTGATAGAATTTTTAGAGTTCTCTCTATATAGTATCATGTCATCTGGAAATAATGAGTTTTACTTCTTCCTTTCCTATTTGGACACCTTTCATTTCTTTTTCTCGTCTGACTGCTGTAGCTAGGACTTCCAATACTATGCTGAATAAAAGTGGTGAAAGTGAAAATCCTTGTCTTATTCCTGATCTTAATGAAAATACTATCAGCTATGGGTTTGTCATATATGGCCTTTATTATGTTGAGGTATGTTCCTTCTATTGCCACTTTGCTGAGAGTTTTTTAAATTATAAATAGATGTTGGATTTTGTCAAATGCTTTTCCTGCACTTACTATGATTTTTAGCCCTCATTTTGTTTATGTGGCATATCACACTAATTGATTTGTGAATATTGAACCAATCTTGCATCCCAGGAATAAATCCAACTTGACCATGGTATCTGATCTTTATGTATTGCTAAATTTGGTTTGCTAATATTTTGTTGAAGATTTTTGCATCTATGCTCACCAAGGGATATTGGCCTCTAGTTTTCTTTTTTTGTAATATATTTGTCTGGTTTTGGAATCAGAATACTTCTGGTCTCATAAATGAGCTTCAAAGTCTTCCTTCCTCTTGAATTTTTGGAATAGTTCAAAATGAATAGATGTTAATTCTCTGAATGTTCGGTAAAATTCACCTGTGAAGTCATCTGGTCCAGGACTTTTGTTTGTTGGGAGTTTTTGATTACTGATTCGATTTTCTTAGTAGTAATTGGCCTGTTCAGGTTTTCTGTTTCTTCTTGATTCAGCTTTGGAAGATTGTATGTTTCTGAGAATTTATTGACTTCTTCCAGATTATCCAATTTGTTGGCATATTACAGTTCATAGTGTTTTCTTATAATCTTTTGTATTTCTTTGGTGTCAGTTGTCATTTCTCCTCTTTCATTTCTGATTTTATCTGGGTCTTATTTTTTTCTTGATGAGTCTTGATGAGATTAAATGTTTATAAATTTTGTTTATCTTTTCAAAGAACCAGCTCTTGGTTTCACTAATCTTTTGTATTGTTTTTTTAGATGCTATTTTATTTCCACTTGGATCTTTATTATTTCCTTCCTTCTACCCACTTTGGGCTTTGATTGCTATTCTTTTTCCAGTTCCTTTAGGTGTAACATTAGATTGTTTATTTGAAATTTTTCTTGTTTCTTGAGGTACGCATGTCTCGTTATGAATTTCACTCTTTGGATTACTTTCTCTGTGCCCCATAGATTTGGGGTAATTGTGTTTTCATTTTCATTTGTCTCAAGTTATCTTTTGATTTCTCCCTTTATCTCATTTTTAACCCATTCGTTGTTTAGAATCATATTATTTAGCCTCCATGTGTTTGTGTCTTTTCCAATTTTTTCCTTGTAATTGATTTCTAGTTTCATACAATTGGGGCTGAAGAAGACTCTTGATATGATATCAGTCTTCTTAGATTTATTGAGACTTGTTTTGTGGCCTAACATGTGGCCTATCTTGGAAAATGTTCCATGTGCACTTGAAAGGAATGTATATTCAGCTGCCTTTGGTTGAAATGCTTTAAAAATATCAATTAAATCCCTCTGGTCTAGTATGTCATTTAAGGCTGCTATTTCCTTGTTGATTTCTGTCTGGAAGGTCTGTCTGTTGGTGTCAGTGCAGTGTTAAAGCCCCTACTATGACTGTATTACTGGCGACCTCTCCCTTTATGTCCATCAAAATTTGCTTTACATATTTAGGTGCTCCTGTTTGGTACATAAATGTTTACAAAGGTTATATCCTCTTGTTGAATTGATCCCTTTATTGTTATGGAATGTCCTTCTTTGGCTATTATAGACTTTGTTTTAAAGTCTATTTTATCCAAGTAGTGCTACTCTAGCTTTTTTGTTGTTGTTTTCATTTGCATGAAATATCATTTTCTATCACTTTACTTTCAGTCTGTGTATGTCTTTCAAACTGAAGTGGGTCTCTTGTAGATAGCATATATATGGGTCTTGTTTTCTATCCATTCAGCTATGTATGTCTTTTGACTGGACCATTTAATCTATTTACATTTAAAGTGATTATTGATAGGCACATAGTTATTTCCATTTTATTATTCATATTTATGTTCTTCCTCTTCCTCCTCCTTCTTCTTAAAGAAGTCCCTTTAACATTTCTTATGATACTGGTTTGGTATCTTTTATCTATATCTTGTCTGGGAAGCTCTTTATCTGATTCTAAATGATAGCCTTTCTGAGTAGAGTAGTCTTGGTTATAGGTCTTTGCTTTTCATTACTTTAAATATTTCATGTCTATCCCTTCTGGCTGCAAAGTTTCTGTTGAGAAATCAGCTGACAGTCTTATTGGAGCTCCCTTGTAGGTAACTAATTGCTTTTCATTTGCTGCTTTTAAGATTCTCTGTTTGTCTTTAACCTTTGATATTTTAATTATGTTGTACCTAGATGTGGGCCTCTTTGGGTTCATCTTTTTGAGACTCTGCACTTCCTGGACTTGTATGTCTATTTCCATCACTAGATTAGGGAAATTTTCAGTCATTATTTCTTCAGCTAGGTTCTCAATCCCTTGCTCTTTCTTCTACTTATGGTACCCCTATGAGGCAAATGTCATGCTTGATATTGCCACAGAGGTCCCTTAAATTATCCTTATTTTAAAAAAAATTCTTTTTCCTTTTTGCTATTCTTATTGGGTGTTTTTTAATACCTTGTCTTCTAAATCACTGATTTGATCCTCTGCTTCACCTGTACAGATGAAATCCCCACTAATTTTCACAGCTGGATGTTGTTGGGACTCTACTTTTCAGTACTGGTGCTCCAGACTAGGGTAAGCCTGGTGAGGGGCTGGGACCCCTCACTCTTTAGAGGGGATCGCTGCAGCTGAGATATCCTTCTTCTCAACTGCCATACATGGGTTGTTGGAGCCAACTCATTTTGTGTCTCTGCCTCTCCTACCAGTCTCCACCTGGCTGCTTCTTTATATCCTTAGTTATAGGACTTTCGCTCAGCTAGTCTTCAGATAGTTCTCCAGGTTGATTATTCTATACTTTAGTTGTGATTTTAATGTGGTCATGGGAGGAGGGAAGCATAGCACTTACTTGCTTCACTATCTTGATTGGAACTCTTTTATTCCCATAAATCTGACAACTTAGATGAAGTAGATAAATTCCTTAAAAGGCAGAAACTACCAAAACTAAATCAAGAAGAAAGAGATAATCTGAATTAATAAAATTTTATGAAGCCAGCATTACTTGATATGATAATTAAAAGCACTGCCATTACAAGAAAACTACAGACCAGTATTTCTCATGATCATAAACACAAAAATCCTTAACAAAATATTGGTAAATCAAATATGTGTGTGTGTGTGTGTGTGTGTGTGTGTGTGTGTGTGTGTGTAAATACATCATTACCATGTGGGGTTTATCCTGGAAATTTAGGGCTGGTTCAACATTTAAAAATCAGTGTAATTTATCATATCTACTGACTAAAAAAGAAAAACTATATAATCATTTTGTTAGATGCAGCAACAAAAAAAGCATTTGACAAAATTCAATTTTCATTTATGGTTCTGAGTAACTGCTTTTGCTCAGAACACAAAGCACTAGAATGCCTTGCCAAAAAAAAAAAAAAAAAGGTAAAAGCTTCCTGTGGAATCCAGAAGTCCTCTCATGAGAAATGTTGCAGGTGATGTTAGAAGATAGAGTATGAGGGGACAGGTAGATGACAGAGTCTTCAAACATGTAATGGAATTACATTCATGATATACTTATTCCAGAGAGAGCTGGTTATGTTTAGGCAGATTTCTATTCAATAAAAGAAGAGCCTCATTATTATCAGACCTCTAGGCAAAAGCAGCTGTTTCCCATTTGAGGTGGTAAGTTTCTTAAAACCACAAGTGTTCAAAATGTCCTAGACAACTATTTGTTAGTGATGCTATAAAGAACATGAACTCAATGACACTGAAAGTTCTTTCTAGTGGTAAGAAAGAATAGAAAAAGAAAATCCAATTGGCTTAACTAATGTTTATTAAGAGCCAAATAAGGGAGTATAAGACTCATAGATTTTAAAAATCATATTGCCTATTTTTATATAGCTTATGCTGTAATTTAATAGAAATATGTATTGCTATAGTACAAACATTTCTTTCTTTATATTTCTCTCTCCCTGCTACCATACTAAAGAGGCAGGTAAGTGATACATTAGTCCTTGCCCTATTAAAATCTTCAACCATTCACTTCCTGCCAGTTTCTTTTTCTCTGCCTCTAGACACTACCTCTTGAAAAAGACCCACAATTAGACATACTGCTCTTTCCAACTACGACCCTATATCTAGCCTTCTTTTCCACTCAAATGTTTTCAATGAGTCATCAACACCTCTTGCCAATTTCCTTTCCACACCCTCTCTCTTTAACTCCCTGCAATCAGTTCTTTTAAGTATCACATGCATGGTCAAAATGCTGGAGGTTTGGGGGGTGGGTGGTAAGAATGTCATCAGAAGGACACAGCATTTGTACTCAAAGAGCTAATCAGACAAAAATCAGTTTAAATTATCTAGGCAGAGACTGTAGGAAGGGGTTGGAAAGGAGAAATGACATTTATTAGTTATCTTTTAGTATGCTGTTGTGGTAGATTGTCTTCCATGGTGGCTATCAACAATTCTTCCATTCCTGTACATTCATGTCACTCCAACTCCAAATAATTCCAACTGTATCAGAAATCACCATAAATATAAATGATACCAAATATAAATATAAATGAACGAAATTTTATTTATATATATATTCGAGAGAGAGACAGAGACAGAGACAGACAGGGAGACACACACACACACACACACACACACACACACACACACACAAAGTTGATTCAGATTTGTTTGGTGGCCCAGAATATGATCTATCCTGGTGAATGTTTCATGCACACTTGAAAACAATTCTGAGTATTCTGCCTTGTTGGGTGTAGTGTTAAGTCAGTCAAGCTGGTTGAGAGTTGTATTCAACTCTTCTATATCTTTACTTATTTTCTGTATACCTGTTTTATCAATTATTGAGAGAAGTGTTGAAATATATACATATGACACCTATATGCTTTTCACAAGATGAACCTAAAGCACACAAAGAGGTTGAAAGAAACAAATGGAAAAATATGAAAATATGTCAGGCAAAGACTAACCATATGAGAACTGGAGTAGCAAAATTAATATCAGACAAAACAGATTTTAATATAATTAATCAGGAAAGACAATCACTACAAAATGATAACAGAAATGAGATAAAGGCATAGAGGATATACTCAGCATTAGTTTTAGGAACAAGTGTCCAGTAATAGCAATCCAAATACAACAGCTCAGAATCAGGACAATTCTGTTCAATTTAATTCAATCCCACAACTATTTGCATGAAAGCTCCCAAGTTTATCATGGGCAACAAAACTTGATCTAATAGACACATACAGGGCCTTATATCGGATAATTACAAAATATGAATTATTTTTTTCAAGCACACAGGAAATATTTTCAAAATTTAACCTGCAAGAGACCATAATGCAAGTCTTGACAAATTCCAAAGAATCATATAGTCAACATTAATAAAAAAGATCAATTTGTCTTTTGGTTCCCTCTGTCAGTATCTCATTCCTCTGAAACTCCCCTATTCATTGTTGTGCTCACCTCCTTAGACATTATATATGGAAGCTGTGTCTATTCATTAATTTATTTAATACATTTTTATTAAACACTTAAATACCAATCACTTTTCTAAGCACTGAGGATACATCAATGAACAAAGCAGACAAAAATCCTTCCTTTTAGGAGCTTACATTCTAGTGTCACCTCTATCACTAGACCACTAGTGCCTTAAGGTAGGACATAGCCTAACACAGATTTGGCTGGCTCCCAATATGCTGTTGGGCCAGACACCATGTTGGTTCTGGCAGGGTAAAATCTACAGACTCTGATACTGAAGACAGAGGGCTCAGTGGTGTTTAGAGCACTTTCCTGGGGTACTGTGGTGGAAGAACATGGCTCATCAGGGAGGGACCTGAGACCAGTATGTGTGACAGAACCTAGACACTCCTCACCATCTCTCCATTGGTGATCCAATAGGTCAACTTTCAGTGTCAAAGCAAGCTCAAGGGTCAAAGCAGGCCCAAGTCTAGAAACCGAACTCTCAAAGCAGAGCTGCAGATCAGATAGATGTCAGAGGAACATGAAGGCATGAAGATCAGAAGGAAAAATCAGCCAGACATATAAAGCCAGACAGATTAGAAGAAACAATCATGAGAAACAATCCTCTCTTAATTAGGCCTTGAAAATTCAGGTGCAGCATAAACAGGCCAGACAAGCCAAGTGACCACATTCCACAGGTTAGTCTGGTTGTAAGTCTCTGTTATCTTTCCCCTGTGAGGTAGGAAGGAAAAGCTGGTCCTTCTGAGCTAAGGGGCAGGACAAGGAGGAGAATATGCATGGCTTGCTACAAATAGATCCATGTTCTAACAGGCATAGAAGCAAGTATGACTGGCTTTACAAAGAACTCTGTGAAGTTCCAGAATGGCAGGTGAACAGTATACATAAGAAGATGGCCTGGAAAAGAGAGATGCCTCCAAGCTTCTTTTATTTTTTATGGTGTACAATGTGATGATTTGATATATGCACACATTGCGAAAGGATTACCACAATCAAATTCATCAACACATATGTCATCTCACATAGTTACTTTTGTGTATGGGTGGTGAGAACACATAAGATCTACTCTTAGCAAATTTCAGGTGTACAGTAAAGTGTTATTAAATTTTAGTCATCAGACTGTACATTAGGTCTCCAGAACTTATTCATCTCATAACTAAAAGTTGGTATCCTTTGACCAACATCTCTGCATTTCCCCCCCCACACTCCCACCTTCAGCCCCTGGCAACCACCATTCTACTATTTCATTCTATGACTTTAGCTTTTTTAGATTCCACATATAAGCGAGATCGTATAGTTTGTTTCTTTGTCTGGCTTATTTCATCTAGCATAACGTCCTCTAGGGTCATTCATGTTGTCACAAATGGCAGGATTTCCTTCTTTTAAATAGCTGGATAATATTCCACTGTGTGTGTGTGTGTGTGTGTGTGTGTGTGTGCACGCGCGCGCGCACATGTATATGTGTGTGTATCACATTTGCTTTATCCATTCAGCCATCAACCAACACTTAGGTTGTTTCCACATCTTTGCTGTTATGAATAATGCTGCAGTGAACATGGGAATGCAGACATCTCTTCCAGATACTGATTCCATTTCCTTTGGATATATACCCAGATGTGAGATTGCTAGACCATATAGTAGTTCTATTTTTAATTTTTTTTGAGGAGCCTCTATATGGTTTTCCCTAATGGCTACACCAACTTACATCCTTACCAACAGTGTACAGCGGTTCCTTTTGCTCCATACCCTCACCAGCATTGATTATCTCTTATCTTTTGATAATAGTTATTCCTACCAATGTTAGGAGATATTTTGATTTGTATTTCTCTGATGATTAGTTAAAATGAACACCTTTTCAAATACACATTGGGTATTTGGATGTCAACTTTGGAAAAATGTTTATTCAGGTCTTTGCTCATATTTCTATCAGATTATTTTGGGGTTTTGTTTTTTGCTTTTATGTTGTATGAGTTCCTTATATATTTTAGATATTAAGCCCTTATTAAATATATGGTTTGGAAACATTTTCTCCCATTCCATAGGTTGCCTTTTCATTTTGTTGATGGTTTCCTTTGCCGTGCAAAAGCTTTTTAGTTTGATGTAATCTCACTTGTTTATTTTTGCTTTTGTTGCCTGAGTTTTTGGCATCATATCCAAAAAATCATTGCTAAGACCAACGTCAAGGAGCTTTTTGTCCTATGTTTTCTTCTAGTAGTTCTAGTTTGGGGTCTTATTTTTACGTCTTTAATCCATTTTTATTTGATTTTTCTGTATGGGGTAAGATAAGGGTCCAGTTTCATTCTTTTGCAGGTAGATATCCAGTTTTCCCAACACCATTTATTGAAGAGACTCTCTTTTCCCCATTGTGTATTCTGGTACCTGAGCAAAGATTAGCTGACTGTATATGTGTAGGTATATTTCTGGGCTCTCTATTCCTTTCTCTTTATCTATCTATCTGTTTTTATGTCAGTACTGTTTCAATTGCTAAAGCTTTATAATATAGTTTGAAATCAAGAAGTGTGATGCCTCCAGCTTTGATCTTCTTTCTCATGATTGCTTTGGCTATTCAGGATCTTTTGAGGTTCCATAAAAGTTTTTAAATTGTTTTTCTATTTCTGTAAAAAATGCATTGGAACTTAGGTAGAAATTGCATTGAATCTCTAGAACACTTTGGGTACTATTAACATTTAAACAATATTAATTTTTCTAATCCATGAACACTAGATGTCTTTCAATTTATTTGTGTCTTCTTTAATTCTGTTCATCAAAGTCTTACAGATTTCAGTGTATGGGCCTTTCACGTCTTTGGTTAAATTTATTCCTAAATATTTTATTCTGTTTGAATCTATTGTAAATGGGATTATTTTAATTTCCTTTTTTAGATAGTTCATTGTTAGTGCCTCCAACTTTGACACAGATTTTAATGAAGACTAGTTCCTTCTGCAGGGAGGCACCTCCTTCCAAAAGCTACATCAATCCAGAGAGAACATCCAAAACAAAATCTCCACAGCAAGAGACAGGAAGGAAGGGAAACTATTCAAACTTCCTGCCCCCTCTGCTCCATAGCACATAATAGCTGAGTCCTCTACTGCAGAATCATGGCTCCAAAGGAGTCCCTCTGTCTGACCTGGTGTTTTCTGGTTTTTAAGCCTCTGTTTGAGCATTGTTACTATGGTAACAAGTCTGGGATGCTCTGCTCTAAATGAGGGGGCTTATCCCTTCAAATATGCTTCTTGAGTTACCAACAAAGGAATTCACTGAACCTCAACTAATCTCATATTCTCCTGGGAGATTTCTCTTAAGAGACACTTTTTCTCCTTGCCCCCACAAACCTCCCAGGTTTACACTCTGTTCAGCCAACAACCACATTAATATAGTGATTTACAGTTTACTTTTATCCACATCACCTCAATGAAGCCCTGAGGAGTCTTCTTCAGTCACATGAGTCTCTTCTACACCAACTAAACAAAGTGAGGACCTTGGTTTTAGGAAGGCATCCCCAGGAAGACTAGCAGGCACGAGTCCTATAGCAGGAATGGGACATAGGAATGAGGGGTGGGAGAAATGGGGAGCCAATCTACGTGCCGTTTTCTTTTCCAGAGGAAAGAATCTGTAGTGGCTTGTAGCCCTGGTAGGCCTGATTCCCCCTCCTCCCGCAACCTCTGAATCTCTATTCAGCCTGTTCCAGGCTGTTGTTCTGTCTTGGCTCATGTTCTATGCCATTCCCAGCTCCAGCTGTTCTAAGGAGTAGCAGTCAGCTCTGGGGAATTTATCCTCCCTGCCTTCAGAGTGGACTTCCTTAATCATGAGTTCTTAGAGTCAGCCCTGGCTTCTTATAACAGGTGTAATAAGAATTCCTCAAACTGAGCAATTCTCAGACACCGGCTGGCTGTCCTGCAATTCAACTCAATTCTGACATTATCTACTTGGAGATAGTGTCACATGGCACCAACTTCAGATGCCAATCCAAAGTTCAGGTTGTCACCTGTGCTTCTGACTAACCGGCTATAAATCAGAGGTTCCCACAACTCCCTCCTTGCATTTGTTTTTCTGCCAGGACAACTGACAGAACCCAGGGAAATATTTACTTGATTAACGGTTTATTACAAAGGATATTAAGGAACACAAATGAACAGCTGGATGAAGAGATATTAGGATTAGGTCCAGGAGAATCCCAAGCACAGAAGCTTAGGGTGCACCCCACCCTCAGCACATAGATGCATTCTTGTTTACCAATCCAGAAACTCTTCAAACCCCATACTTTGGGTTTTAATGGAAGCTTCATTACGTAGGCATGATTGATCACATCACTGGCCATTGGTAATTAAGTCCATCTCCAGTCCCGGACCCCTCCCCCGAGGTAAAGAGGTGATACTGAAAGTTCTAACCCTCTAATCACTAGTTGGTTCCCCTGGCAACTTCATCCTGTGGTTATCTAGGGGCTTTCCAAAAATCACCTTATTGACATAAACTCAGGTATAGTTGAAAGGAACTTGTTATAAATGACAAAAAAACACCCATTTCATCTTTATACTTTAGAACAGTGGTCTCCAACTTTTTGGCACGAGGGACCAGTGATCCTATGAGGATCTAATGCCTGATGATCTGAGGTAGAACTGAGACAGTGATCCTAGTAGTGGGGAGCAGCTGTAAATACAGATGAAGCTTTGCTCACCCGCCTGTCACTCACCTACTGCTATGTGACCCAGTTCCTAACAAGCCATGGACCGGTACTGACCTATAGCTCGGGGACTGTGGATCCCTGACCCAAGCCATTTCTGGATGATATATACCTCTTCTCTGGTTTTCAAAACAAATAAGGGAGGCTGTTCAACCTCACTATCTTTATTATGAGAGGCAATGAAGTGAGAACAAAGATCATCCTAGGAGGCAAAACTTCTAGGTTCCAGTCCTCACAGCTCCCTGAGTTCCTCAGCCTCTCTGGCCTCCAAGTATTTCTTTTGAAATAACTCCCTGCCTTACCTCCCTGTGGAAAGGGAGTGGTAAGAGTGCTCTAATCGGGTCCTTTCCTGCTCTAAGATCTCTGAACCTTAGCTGAATACCAAACAACCCATGAAATTAGAATAAATTGGATTTTGCAGAGAAACTAATCTTGCCCTCTAGGAGTATTCTAAAGCTGGGCAGATAAATGTGCAAGACACAAGGAGACTTGAAGCATTAAACCCAAGAAGGACTGACTACAAAGACTTGTCAGGAATGAAACCACACAGGGACAGAGGTCTGGGTAGACAGTGAGGAGAGTGAGGATCAGGGGAAATAATTGTGATGGCCATTAAAAAAATAAAACCCAATACTCCACTTTTAAAATAAATGCTTTATTTGGAAATAACTTTAGATTTTTAGGAAAGTTGCTAAGATGATACAGAGAGCTCCTTTATCCAATTTCCTCTAATGTTAACATCTTACATTACCATGGTATATTTGTCAAAACTAAGAAACCAACATCGGCACATTATTATTTACTAAATTCCAGACTTTCTTTGGATTTCACCAATTTTTCCACTAATATCCTTTTTCTGTTCCAGGATCCAATCCAGAACATTTCATTATATTTAGGGTAAAACATCTTTAATGGTGAAAGATTTCTAAATTAGGGACAAACAGATCTTTATTAAAAAGAACATCAGATACACTTGAGACTCTTCGTGAACCCTCTCTTCCCATTTTCATGCCTTTTTTTTCCTCCCTAGAGATAACCACCATCATAAACTCTTTGTTTATCATTCCCGGGCATGTTATCCTAAAAGGACAATAACATTATATAGTATTGTTCTTAAGGCTTTAAAAGTTATATAAATAATATTCTTTTCATATCCATCACTTGCTTCTTTCATTCAACATTGTTTTTGAAATGTGTTAAGAAATATAGCTATAATTCTTTTTACTGCTATATATAATATGTATAGTATTTTTTTCTATGAGTATGCCACTATTATCTATTCTCCTACTGAGGAACATTTAGACTGTTTCCTATTTTTTGCTGCAATAAACATTTTAATGTATGTCTGCTGATGTACACAAGAAAGATTCTCCGTCTAGGAGTGCAATTTCTGGGTTAAAAGGTGTAACCAAATTGTTTTCTAAAGCTGTTATGCTGATTAACAGTCCTTTAAGCAGTAAATGATTCTGATGCTCCACATCATCATCATGCTTGGAAGTGCATTTATTTTATAAGGTAATTAGGGAGAACCAGCATCTTTATAATGAGTCTTCCAGTTCATGAACACGGGCTTTTTCTCCATTTATTTAGGATATTTTATTTCAATATTGTAATTCTCTAAAATTTTTATTCTTGTACATTTTTTAGCGAGTACTTCTAAGTATCTTGAGGCTTTTATTCCTATTAAAAATGGGATCCTTTTTTCTAATTGGTTATTACTGGTGAACAGGATTTTGATATGTTAATTTTGTGTCTAGGGAAATTTACAAGCTCTTAATATATATTCTCCACTTAAAAACCACAAGATAATCATATTATACACAAATAAGGACATTTTCATCTTTCTTTCTAATACTCACATCATGTTTCTTGTCTTATTGCATTAGCTAGAACCTCCTGCACAATGCTGAATATAAATAGTGAGAGAAGGTATCCTTGTTTTTTTTCATAACTCTACTGAAAGGGAGCCTAGAATCTTAAGGATAGTTTTCGCTGTAATATTTAGATAGGTGCACCCTAACAAGTTAAGGAAATTCTCTTATATTCTTAGTTTCATGACAAGTTTGTTTCAATCATGAATGTGTACTAAATTCTGACAAATGCTTTATTAATCTGTTAATATGGTTTGTAACATTAATATATTTTCTGATATTGGATCATCCTTAATTCCTTGCATAAACTCTTAGTCAGAATGTAAATATTTCAAATAAATTTGCAAATATTTCATAAGCATCTATGTTTATAAGTAAGACTAGTCTATAATTTGACTCTCTTGTATTTTTCTTGTCTGGTTGGGGTATTTAGATTGTATTACATTATAAAAGTAGATAGCTTTTGCCTCACTTTCTATTCTCTTGAACAGTTTGTATAATATTATCTAATTCTTGGAGGTTAAACAAAATACATATGTAAATCATCTAAACCTGATACTTTTGAGGGGAGAAAGTCTTTTGATTATCAGTTTAAGTTCTTTATTGTTGTTTTATTGAAGTTTTCAGTTTCTTTTGAAGTAGTTACGACAAATTATATTTGCCTAGAAAACTCCATGTCTTTTCCCAGTCCAAATTTTGGCATAAATTTTTCAGAGTATAGTCCTATAGTTTTTATTATCTACTTTATATTTTAGTTGTATTTCCATTAAAAATATTACCTGTGGCTTTTTAAGAAAAAGTTCTTACTAAGATTTTATCTATTTTATAATTTTTTACTCTTTTAAATTGTTTTCTATTTCATTTCCTTTTTCTTGCTATCTTTGTTTCCTTTCTTTTACTTCTCTACAGGCTTATGTTGTTCTAGTTTCTTGACGTAGGTATGTATAGTAGATAATAATAGTTGCCTACACAATATTTATTCTCTCTTAGTTCCTTACTAATATAATCCCTATTTAGTTTGGGAAAGCAATGTACCAAATTTCTAGGCTCCCTTGCAGCTAGAAACTACCATATGATACAATTCTTGCTAATGAAATATAAGTGAGAGTTACTTGGTTGGGCTTCCAGGAAAGCTCTTTACATAAAGGTAGCCCACTCAGCTGGTACATGCCTCTTTCACAACATGTCCTTTTCCTCTATCATGCTTGGAATATAGATACAAAGCTGGAGATAGAGCAATTCAATGCAACCATAAAGCAGCAAGCATATGTTTGAAAGCTATGTGTAGATGAATAGAAAATTAGAAGAGCTTGGGATCTTGATGGCAAAATGGAGTCTCCACATCTGGTGTGGACTGTCTACCTCCAAATTTCTTGTCATAGGACAAATATTAAACCTCTAGGTCATTTAAGCCATAGTCATTTAGACTCTCCGTATACACAGCCAAATACAATTTAAAATAATACAATATTCAATACATTTTTCATATTTTAAAATTTTTAAAAATGCATTTAGGGCCATAAATTTTCCTCAAAGAATAGCTTTATTGCCTCTGGTAAGAGATCAACTGTGCTGGTCTAGACCAGAAAGACCAACCACTTGTTCAACCTAAAGAATTGCAGTATAAATAAAAATGGCTATGGTTTAAGTCTCTAAATTTGGAGTGGTATTTATGCAGCAAAAGCTAACTAATATAGAGATTGGTTTCAAGAATGGGGTTCTGCCATAATGAAAACCTAAAGTATATGGTGTTGGCTTTGGATTAGGACAGTGGCTAGAAAAGCAATAAGGAAATAGCCTGGAAAGGCTGAAAAAATGGAAAAGAAACTGCTACAGCAGGCTTGGAAAATGATGACTCATGTTATGTAGAGATAGAACAACTGGCAAAACTGAAGCCTACAGTAACTTGAGTGAAAATAAATGAAACTCACGAACTTTCAGTTACAGCTAAGTACATCTTCAGACAGAATATGGAGAATATTAGTTGGGTACTCTTAATTGCACATAATTAAGTATGACAAGACAAAGATGAGCTAAAGAATGAAACGTCCAGTTTGCAACCAGAATTTAGATGAAATGCAGAAGGCCCAGGACCTGCTGTGTTGGAAAATAAAACTGCCTCTCATTTCCAGTCTCTCCACATTTGATAATCTTTGAGTAACAGATTCTCAAAGTAAAAGGAGGCTTTCGGACAAAGGGCAAATCATTTTTTAAGACCTCTGAAGGACTTATGGAAGTGCCAAGTATATCTTCTTAGCTAAACAAAAAAGAATATTAAGAGCATGAGAAAGCCAAATCCTAGATCACTGTGAATAAATCAAAAGAAAAAAAAACAATTGTGGGTACAGCTTTTGTCAAATGAGATAAACAATAAATTGTTATACAGAAAGCCCAAAATGTTTTAGAGAAAACTATACCATCAAAAGCACCATCAACTTTGACTAAAGAGACTAAGACTGATTAAACTGCAAAGCGGTTTTTGGGCTCTCAACTATCAATGGGCAGAAGGCCAGATGAGAAAGCTACTAAACATGGGCCATTTCTTACGGAAATAAAGAAAAGACTTTTTGGGGGTTGGGGTAGGGACCAAGAGACTAGAGAATGGAGTCAAGAACCTTGGAGAATAATGGACTGCGAGGACACTCCTAGGAAGCAAAACTAAGCCCTAAGGAAGGGCTATTCTTTGCTTGGGAGTAGGGTTACCCATCTACATTTACCCTAAGGAATTTTCTATGAATCTATTATTATTTCTGTTTTTGAAGGGAAGTTTCTATTCATTTAACCTCTCTCTGTCTCACCATTGTATGTTGGGTGTGTAGGTGTCATTTTTAAATCACAGGTTTCTGAATCAATAGGTGTCTTTATCAAGGAGCTACATCTGAGGAGACTCATTTACATCCTGATGTGTGATATGAGATCACAGGCTTCCAGCCTGATGCTAAAAGTAGGAGGGGACAGAGAGCCTGGGATGAAGATTAGCAAATTTCACGTGTGGAAGAAATGTGAATAATTCGTGGCCAAGGAGCAAGCTGTGCTAGATTCTAAAAACGGTCACCCTTTGAATCTGGGCTTGGTCATATGACTTGCTTTGGCTAACTTGACATCAGTAAATGAAACACAAGCAGTAGCTTGAGAAGTATTGCACAACAAAGCTTGCCCTCTGGTTGCATCTGGAAACCTGGACTACTATGTGAACAGCTCCAGCAGACAACTGGAAGATGAGAGGAAATCTGGAAGAGAACTAAAACATCCCAGCATATAGGCAGTCAACTTCCACACACATGAGTGAAATTATCCTAAATCATCTAGCCAGCCACCAGGATCACAGATGTATAATTGAGTCCAGTCAAGATCAGCTGAGCTGGCCCAGACTTTAAAACTGCCAACTCAAAGATTTGAGAGCTAAATAAAATGGTATTTGTTTTAACCCATTAAGTTTTGTAGTGATTTGTTATGCAGCAAAACTCAACTGATACAATTATATTTTTTTCTTACAAAAATCTATAATTATCATCTTCCTGACTCTGAATATGGCTTTAACATCTCTCTCCCTGAATAGCATGTCCCATCTTGCTATTGCTGCCTAGTTTTCATTTTAATGTTTTTTAACCACCCCCTCCCCACACACACTTAAGAACTTGTTGAGTAGTTAAGAGTTAAATGAATATAAATGTAATTTTTTCAATTTTTGCATTCATCATTTTTTATATTGTACATTCTCATTAATTTTTTTCTTTCTAAAGTATATTTTTTTTCCCTCTTTAATTCCCCGCCCCCAACTCCACCCCTGACCTATGGATGTTGCCGGTTCCCCTTAAGAACTGAATCTCTGAAGGCGGGTCATCTCCTCCCACATGCTTGCAGTGTGCACCCAGGGCCTGGCGCCCCCGGCATACTCAGGGGTTTGGCGCACCCTGGGTATGGTCCATGGCTCCACCTGGGGCACGGACCCAGGACCTTCTGCATGTAAAGCGTTAACCACTACACTACGGAGCCAACCTAAAGTATGTCTTTTAATAGTTCTTTTAGTGCAAGTCTATGCATTTATACCCTTGGTCTTTGTTTTGCTCTCATTCTTGAAATATAATTTATCTAGGTATAGTATTCTAGATTCAATACTTTTAAGTTGTTACTCCTTTGTCTTACCTCTCTTGCTGCTGCTGAAACATCTATCAGTCTGTCACTTATTTATACACAGCACTGTAACTCTGATTTTTAGTTGGTTGTTATGAACTAAATGTTTGTGTCTCCCCCAAACTCATATGTTAAAGCTTCAACCCCAAATGTGACTATATGAGGAGATTGGGCCTTTGTGGGGGTAATTAGGGTTAAATTAAGTCATAAGAGTGGGGCCCTGATCAAATAAAATCAGTGTCCTTTTAAGAAGAGGCTGGAGAGAGCTTGCTTATACTCTCTCTTTTCCTGCAGTGTGAGGACACAGTGAAAAGGCAGCTAGGAAGAGAGTTCTCACCATAAACAGAAACACTTCTGACCTTGGACTTCCCAGCCTCCAAAACTGTGAGAAATAAATATCAGCTGTTTAAGCTATCCAGTCTATGGTATTTTATTATGACAGCCCAGGCAGACTCATACATTGGTCTTCCTTCACCGCCCCCGCCCCTCGCCTTGATATTCTGTAGTTTCACTACAATATGTCTACTTGTGGGTTAACTTTCATTTAACTGGCATAGTATTAAAATACAATTTTGATATGAGAATTCATATTGTTACTCAACTCTGGAAAATTATTAGTCAATTATTTAAATATTGCTTCTTTTTCATTTCTTCTGTTCTCTTGGTAACTTTTATGAAAGAATGTCATAAGATATAAATGTGTAATTACTATGTTGTACACCTGAAACTAATATTATATGGTATGTTAACTATAATTTTAAAATTTTTTAAAAAGGAACTAAAAAATAATCTCAACACCTTTAATCTTTCATAGCTCTAAACTGTTCTTTCATATTTTTTTGCACCTTTGTATTTCAGTGGTACTACCAGAATAAGTTTCCTGTACTATTTTCCAATCTGTTAACTCATGTTTCTGTGATATCTAGGTATCAATGTAGCCTATCTATTGCATCTTTATTTCAATAGCTAAAGATGTAATTTTTCAATTTCTAATATCTACAGTTTGCTTTTTAATTTATATATACCTAATCTTATTTTACTTATGCTTTTTACACAATTTTTTTTTTAATGAAAGATATGCCTTTTTTTTAGGGTGGGAGTACATCCTCTACCTACTTAAAGTTTTTTTCATATTATTCTATAAAATGAATTTCCTTTGGGATAATTCCTAGTCTTATGATTGATTCTGTTACCTGTATTTAATGATTTATTTGCAATTTTGGACTTGTAAGTTCCTTTTGAGTGTGTTCTTCTGACTTTTGTTATTTTGTCCCTCTCTCTCTTCACCGCATTTCTCCTTGACCCTCCAGGCCTCCAGTGCAGAAGCAGTTAGGTGTTACAGCCCCACGGGAACATGGCAGCCATAGTCACAGAACCATCAAGTAGCTGTACTTAGTTCCTGGCAGTGAGGCTATGTGCTTGTCTTTGCTTTCCTTGCTTGGCCCACAACTTCTGTCAAAATCAGCAGGCTGACTGTTCTCCTTCCCTCTCACACTTGGACTTCTTTCATGACTTGGTGAGCTCTCCTTCATTCCCCGGTTTCAAGCCTTACTTTGGTTTCTCAACATCTGTGATGGAGCATTTTTGGTCCCTTTATTTCATAGGAACCAAACTCTCTGCAGCTAGTGCCTTCTTCCAACCCATAGTACAACATGCTTAAGTTTCTGATCACCTTGTTGAAATTTTCTTCTTTTATGATCCATAGACATCATTACTTCATGTCTGAGGCTGCTTTCATCTATTTTTTGTTTTCTCTTTCTTTTTGCCCATCAGAGACAGGAGTTTGGAGCACAGACAGTTTTAAAAAGGTACAAAATGTAAACAACCTGGTCCTCCTTCTCAAGGTACATGTACCTCCAACATGAAACTTAAAAAAAGTAGAGGGGATCATTTGGGAATGCCAATATTTCTCTCTGGAACCAGAGAACAATCATCACCTCACCAAAGCCTCTCCATCCAAAAGGCAAGTGTGGTGATAAAGGCAAATAGACCCACTGCTCTCTGCCACCACCTACCCTAGATATCTGGGAATTTCTTTTACATCTAACCAACTAGAACAGAGAACTTTGGCAAGAACTTAAAATACTAACATAATCTTTCCCCTTCATTCAAGGCTAAAAACATTATGTAGAAAAAATGGAAAGGAAAAAGTAAATATTAAATATTTTGATGTGGCATATCTCAAAACTACAAGTCCATTTGTTTCAGAACAGAACTTGGTATATTGGGTCATGGGGCACCTGAGTCTCCAGTGTTCATGATGTTTTCCTTACTCAGTAACAGACAAATAAAGGGACATCACTTAGTCTGGAATCAATAAATGGAGAACTCACAACACTGAAGTAGCTTTCCTTCCCTTTGACCTGGAAGGGGATTCTTCTTTGCCTCTGAGCATGTAGGGGGAAATTTTAGCTTTCAACTGGAATAATTCAACTTAGCTTTCCAATATAAAATACCATTACAAATCTCTCATTTGAGAAAAGAGTAAGAAACAAAATGGAATCACTAACAAAAATCAGAATAGACTAAAACATGATGAAAACAATTTTATTTTGCTTAAACTAGCCTGAGAACTTGGACTTTTGAACTTTTCAAAAGTGTATCGTGTCTGGAGATGTATAAATCTTACAGATAACCCTCCGAAGAACTAGGAAAGGATGTTCATGTGTCCAGACCACTGGACATCTGGAAGATCACCACTGGACATCTGGAAGAAGCTAAAAATGCAGGAATGATTCTTTTCAAGAATGTACCTTTTACTACAAAGACTTTCAGCTTTCTTTTTTTTTTTTTTTTTTTTGGAATACGCTAAGCATTGCCTGGTAGTGTTCCCAGAATTGCAATTCACTTGCTTAAGACCCTCAAATAAAAAACTTTGTCATTTAATTCTAGCGAAGCTTCCTGATTCATTTATGCCGGTCAACATATCTGCATGTACACTGGTCTCAGCACCAGGTGGGATGAAATGAGGTACAACAATCTCGGCGCTAACCACCAGCAGGCTACTTTGTATGTGTACTTATTTTTGTTCTTGCTTTTGCCAAGTCTACCCTAAGAGAGCTAGTTTGCCATTTAGCTACACCATCCATTTCAAATATTTATTGAGCATCTACTGATAATGACAATATCAGCTCCTTATCCATGCTTTCTCAAATTGACACGGGTTGGTCTGAGGACATCTGTTCTTTGGTATAAAAAATTATTATGTGCAATGACCCTAAGTTTTCAAACTAAGGCAATACCAGCATAAAACAGCCTATGCTAGTGCTGTCGCCTGGCCTGTATATACTAATTTTTACCTTCAATCACAATCCTGCCATTTGTGCTTCTGGAGCTAATGCCCAACAACTCTCAACTACAGGCACTAAGAACTTTTGGATGGTATTGTATTCTGGGCCCTTGTCAGTCAGGGCCCTAAGGTTTGGTAGTTTTCTTGCAGCTGCTGCTGCTGCTGCTGCTGCTGCTGCTGCAGCTCTGGGGATCTATCTGTCTGCTTGCCAAGCTTATTTTTATCACTTGCAATGGTGCCCAGATCCTGTGGTATTGGCCTTGGTATAATAGGCAGAAAAATGTAGAGTGGAACTTGAAAGGACTGAGAGGTCTCCAGAGTAAGAGAGAGACCTCAAAGTACTAAGAAAAAAGAAAATTGGAGCTGGTTCCCCAGAAATGTGGGCAGACTCTAACCTTTCACCCATTCTTTTGGCCTCTTTAATAATTCCTTGGATAGCCTGAAATAGCCATAGGCTTCAGTTCACCAAAATGCTTCTCCCCATCCCATGCTGAAACCAAATGTGCTAAGTGCTCGGTGTGCATTGTTCATTTAATACTTACAACATCCTATGAGGTACAGCTACTTTTATCTTAATTTTATAGATGAGAAAACCAAGGGAAAAAGGTTTCATAATATACACAAAATCACACAGCTTATAAATGTCAGAGCTAGGATTTGAAACCAAGCCGTCTGATACAGAGGCTGTTCTTTAAACTACTATAGAAATAGCCCCACAGTATAAACCAGAAAAGATGGATTTAAACTCTCTATGTGTACATCATTAGTTATAAGTATTTGGGGGGATTGGGTTATGACACTATATTTTGACTGGTAAAAGGGTTATGCTCATTGACCTTTCCATATATTGTCTTCTAAGGGATGCCTATTCAGTTGGAGGGGTCAGAAGGGTTCCTGGCACACAGCACATTTTACTCATAGCAGCTACTCAATAAATGTTAGCTGGAGTAGCCCTTTTCCATAACCTCCACTTAACAGAATCACTGTTTTAGCCAAGACTTTCTGTTCCCTCTAAGAGAACAGATACTGATGCCACATCATACTGAATGCTCAGGGCTAGTAGGTTATTCTCTAGTCCACCTGCACAATTCTGCTTCCTCCAGGTAAGCTGTCATAAGGCCTGTCCCCAAAAATGTTTGTGCCAATTGTATTTATTAAATTATATAACCAAATTCACATATAATTCAGCCTGACTCAATCATGACACATCAGTCATTTCCAAAAATCAAATCCACATTCAAAAGATGAAGCTGAGTTATAAGATTTTAAAAAGACTGTCCAAATTTCACTATCCTATAAAGAAAGACCTTGTATAACTTAAGAAGTTATAGTTTAATAGAAAATTGAACCAAGGACAAAAACAGACAATTCACAAATAGCCAAAAAACTTGGAAACATGCCCAATATTATGAGAAGTAAAAATTAAATTAATGAGATAGTATTTATTACCTATTAGATTGACAAAAGTTTAAACAACTGGTTTTGGTAAGGTGTGGGCACCAAATTGTTACCAGTAATTTCCCGTAGGTAGTATAATCAATAAGTTCATATACATATATCAATTTTTAAGTGATGAGATTATCAATGTTTTCAGATACAGCTAAATAAAAAGCAAAACTCTCCTTCAGAAAGAAGCAACTGTACTGAACAATAAACACTATTCTAAAACTAAAATTTCAAAAACATTTTGAGCAATGGCAGCATCACTAGAATAAGAGGTGGTAATACCCTCTGAAGAGAACTATTTTGAGGGACATCAATGATTTTGACAAAGGCTTCCAGTACTGATTAAAACTACCCTTATTCCAACTCTGCGGTCCCATCTCAGAGGACATAGCAGCACCTATGCCCTGGCGAGCCCAGCACAGGGCTCCTAACCAGAGGCTTGGTGTTAACCACTCAGCTGAGCAGCAGTACCGCTCTCTTCTTGACTGTGGTTCTTTCCCACACTCTCATGAACAAGGCTTGGGTTGCACTGGGGTGTATGGTTTGCCTCTCACATTCTTGATCAGAGTACTGCTATGTCTCCAACCTCTCATGCTTGAAACAGACTTGCTGGTATTTGAGCCTTTAGGACACCCAGCGCCTGCAATAAAATAAAGACCCAGCTCAGTGGAGAACCACCGAGCCAAGGACATAGTGTTCTATCTATACAATGAAATGCAGATTTCCCAATAAAAGGCAAAATTCTTGACTTCTGGAGGCTGAACAGGATGGAAAAGAATTCCAGCTGGTTAAATTTATGACACTGAAAAAAGCCCTGTCTGAGAATAATTCTTGTGTCTGAGCCCGAGATGCTGTCATCTTGCCACAGATTGTTAAAATATTCACTCACAGTGTGCTCTGATCCTCAAAGCTGTGTCCTGAGACAGTCTAAATTGGTCAATAAACACTGTGGTTCAGTCTTGCTGCCTCCTCTAGTGCCAGGGCAAAATGTACAGAAGGCCATTTTTAGTTAAAAACTGGTTGAACTCTATGTGATTACATGTTAAGGTTGTGAAAAAATATCAATAATCCTCCTTCCTGCTCTATATTTGCAAGAGGAGAGACATAAAATACTAGCCAGCTGGGCCCTGTGGCCTAACAAGACAGGCTCTAGAGGAAGACTGTTGGGTTCACACCCTGGCACCATCACTTCCAGCTATATGACTATGTGTAAATCTCCTGGCATCTCTGTCTCTCTATTTCCTTGTCTGAAATACAGGGATATTAACAGAGCTCACCTCACAGAGTCATCATAAGGGGCAAATGAGTTAATTTAATTAAAGTGCTGCCCTCCCAGTAAGCACTCAAATGTTAGTTGTTACCACTGCGGGGAGGAGGTGGTGGGGTTGAAGGGAATGCTGGAGGGCCTGACTGTCTATCATTGATTTGACAACCCATGTAGAAGGCATTTACTTAAACACTCTGCCCAAGCTATCTTCTGGCCATTTCATGTGTTTGGCCATCACATCTAGTACTTATCACATACCTCTCTGTGCCAGTGTCATCTCCCTAACTAGATCGTGAGCTTCTGGAGGGCAGGCACTAATTTAACCTAGCACAGAATCTGGTCCCCAGTAAACACTCGACAAATACTTACTTGATTGACTCTGCTTGCTGCTCATACGTGGAATGAATTGGACTCAAAATATTAACACTATAAATTCTGTTTAAACTGGCTTTTCTAGAAGTGCAGCTAGATCTTGCAGGGCAAATTCATCAAAACCAGAAACAGACATGGGTTTCTGTGATTTTTTTGGGCAACAACACACTAGAAGGTGCCATCCTTTCCATAGGCAGGGGTGCTCTCTTACTCACTGTCTGGGAGCAATCTGTCACTCCCAGCAGGAGCATCCTCCCTGCCCGCTGCAGAGATCTAGGCCTGTGGGGACCCCATACAGAATATGGGCCAGCAGTTTGTGTCCTTCCCAAGGAAGTCTTTAAGGACATGTTGGCTCAGCATCAGCCATCTGAACTGCCTCCTGTGCCACACTGGTATTCAGAGACCAGCTCTAGTTTAAAATCTTAGCTTCTTATTCTGACTTCCTGATCATGTGTTCTTAAAACTACCAAGATACATTGTTTGTGGAAGTGTAAAAATGGTACAACCACTTTGGTAGTTTCTTACAAAACTAACCCTACACCTATCCTATGATGCAGTGAGATTCTACCCAAAAACAAAACAAAACAAAACAAAAACAAAAAACAAAACAAAACAAAACAAAAAACCTGTACAGGAATGTTCACAGCAGCTTTATTCAGAAGAGCCAAAAAATGGAAACAGCCCAGTGTCCATCAACAGATAAATGAAGAAAAAAACCCGTGGTACAGCCATACAATAGAATACTCTTCAGAAGTAGAAAAGAACGAACTACTAATATACACAACAACACAGATGAATCTCAGAAACATACTGAGTGAGAGCAACTTCAAACCAAAATATACAAACTGTGTGATTCCATTTATATGAAGTTCTAGAAAAGGCTCGATGGCTCTACGATTTAAAAATCAGAACAGAGGCCTATTCTGGAGAGTGGGAACAGAGACTGGGAAGGAATATAAAGGAATTTTCTGGGATCTGGTAATGTTCAAATCTTGAAAGGGGCTTGCGTTGCATTGTGCATGCATCTGTCAAAAGTCATACAATGGTACACTTAAGAGTTATGCACTTAACTGTATGTAAATTTTACCTCAAAAGAAAAGTAATATAAATAACCACTGAACTCTAATTAATGGTATGCATACTTAAGTATTTAGGGGGACATGTACTAATGTCTGCAACTTACTTTGAAATATACCATGAAAACAAGACCATCTGATGGATAATAGAGGAATGGGTAGATATGTGACAAAGCAAATACAGTAAAACGTAAATTTTTGAATCCAGGTGGAGGGTATCTAGGTTTTCACTGTACATTTGTTTCAACCTTGTTGCATATTTAAAATTTTTCATAATAAAATTATAGAAAACAGTACCTCCAATATAAAATTGTTGTATTATCCAGAAGTAAACCCATATTTATATGGGAAAATAATTTTTGACAAAAAAGCCAAAAACATACAGTGGAGAAAGAAAGCCTCTTCAGTAACTGGTGCTGAGAAAACTGGAAGGCCACCTGCAAAAGAATGAAACTAGACTGTTGTCTATCACCACACACCAAAATTAACTCAAAATGGATTAAGGACCTGAATATAAGACCTGAAGCAACAAAATGCATAGAAGAAAACATAGAAACTAAACTCAAGGACCTTGGACTTAAAGAGAATTTTATTAATTTGACCTCAAAAGCAAAGGAAGTAAAAGCTAAAATAAATGAATGGAACTACATCAAACTAAAAAGTTTATGCTCAGCAAAAGAAATCATCAACAAGGTAAAGAGACAACCATCCGAATAGGAAAACATATTTGTAAGCAATACCTCTGATAAGGGCCTAATATCCAAAATATACAAAGAACTCATACAACTCAATAACAACAAAAAACCCCAAATGATCCAATCAAAAAATGGGCAGAGGACCTGAACAGATACTTCTCCCTAGAGGACATACAAATGGCCAACAAATATATGAAAAGATGCTCAACATTGTTAGCTTTTAGGGAAATGCAAATCAAAACTACAATGAGATACCATCTCACACCTGTTAGAATAGCTAAAATCAAAAGGATAAGTAATAACAAATGCTGGAGAGGATGCAGAGAAAAAGGAACCCTCATACACTGCTGGTGGGACTGAAAATTGGTACAGCCGCTATAAAAAACAGTATGGAGCTTCCTCAAAAAACTAAGAATTGATCTACCATAAGATCCAGCAATCTCTCTACTGGGTATTTACCCCAAAGACTTGAAAACCCATATCCGAAAAGATATTTGCACACCGAAGTTCATAGCAGCATTATTCACAGTGGTCAGGACGTGGAAGCAACCAAAGTGTCCTACAACAGATGATGGCTAAAGAAGCTGTAGTACATATATACAATGGAATATTACTCAGCTATAAGAAGAGATGAAATACTGCCATTTGTGATAACATGGATGGACCTCGAGATAATCATGCTAAGTGAAATAAGACAGAGAAAGTTGAAAATCACATATCACTTATATGTGGGATATAAACCTAAAAGCAACAAATAAACAGGACAAACAAACAGAGACTCATGGACATGGACAATGCACTAGTGGTTACCAGAGGGTAGGGAGTAAGGAAGGAGTGGGGAGGTAGATGGGGTAAAGGGGATCAAATATATGGTAGCTGAAGGAAACTGGACTTTGGGTGGTAAACACACAATAGAATATACAGTTGTCAAATTATAATGTACACCTGAAAATTATGTAATTGTATTAACCAATGTTACCCCAAGAAATTTAATTTTTAAAAAGTTAAAAAAAAAAAGATTGTCATATCATTTACTCTCTTTTCTGTCATCACTCCTATAGTCTCCAAAAGCTGCTAACTTTACACTCACTCACATCCCTCCCCTTGCTGGCAGTCCTGCAATCTCCAGCCAGATCCAGGCACAGGTCTCATATTTGGACTGCAGACCCACAGTCTTCCCTCTCTCCAGTGTCTCCCTCACTTCAATCCATCCTTAATGTAACTGCCAGGTCAAGCTTCCTAGTTCACAGCTTTTATTATGTGAACTGTGCTGCTCAGCAATATTTGCAAAATCTCCATTAACTAATAACCTCTAAGCTGTCAGCCTGCAGCAAGGCCTCTACATTTTAGCCTTATTCTACCATTTTTCTATGAGAACACGGAAATTCCTAGCTATAGTCAAATCAGATTATTGCTTATCCTCTAACACAACACACAACACAACACATCCCTCCCATCTCTACATCCTTGCCTCCTCCACAGGAATCTACTTCTGGGTGGCCAGAAATTAAGTCGCAGGTCTTAGCAGTTTAGCATATGACTAGTGCTTTTCACTGAGTGAAGAGTAGTTCAGAAAACTTCAGCCTGAATAGATTTGAGTTTAGAGGCCTCCTATAGATATTCAGCAATACTGCGCTAGCCCAGAAAGCACCTACCCCTTTTGTTCATTCATTCATTTACTCACTCTCTAGCTCACTCACTAAGTACTTATTATGTGTCAGATATCTGCTATGAGCTACAAAATAGGTAAAATGATAGGACTCTGCCCTGAAGAAACTTGTTTCGTGAAAAATAGTCATAACCATAATAAGTCCTGATCTGAAGGTGGCAGTATCAGAAATTTCACTCAAGTGTCACTCCAAATTGAGGCTGGTGAGCATGTAGTAGGATCCATGCAGCAGTTTTAAAACATGGCCCCAAAGTTTTGATACTCCTCCCCAGAAGTAGAAGGGAATCTATGCTCCCTCCCCCTGGAATCTGGGCAGGCTTTTGACTGTCACAGTGAAAGTGACACTCTGTGACTTCTGAGGTAATAAAAGACCAGACAGGTTCCATCTGGCTCTTATGGAATGTTCATTCTTCGAACACTCTTTCTAGGGACACTCCCTTGTGGAACCCAGCTACCATGCTGTGAGGAAGCCCAAGCCACAGGGAGAGGTCACATGTGGGCAAGCTGGCTGCACAAGTCTCAGCTGAGCCCAGCATTCAAGTCATCTCAGCCCAGGTACCAGATAGTAGGTGAACAAGATTTCAAATGATTCCAGTTTCTAGCCTTTTGAGTCACCAGAACCATTCAGATCTTTACAAGCCACCGCCACCATGACCTGTTTAAATTCCTGACCCAAAGAACTCCTGAGCATAATAAATGTAACTATTATTATGTTGAGCTTAATAATGTTGTTTTATTCTTCTAAGTTTGGGGATGTTTTGTTACCAGCAATGGATAACTGAAACTATCCCTTCAAAAGTAAGTGCTACTTACAGCAAGGCCCTGGGCGGGCTGAACTAGGGGCCTGGGGCCAACAAAGAGTGACACCCCCTAACAATTATACACCCCTTTTAAAATCTTACCCCATTTATCAAGTTTACTATACCTTCATTTATTCAACATTCAACAAATATGTATTGAGTGACAGTCACTGTTTTAGTATTGATGAAAATCTCTGCCCTCCAGGAGCTTACCACTTAGTAGAGAAAACAGACAAAGAAGTAAAATACAAACCATGTAAGGTAACGGTTAAGTATATGGAGAAAAACTAAAGCCAGGGCATGAAATGTCAGGGGTGTGGTTGAAACTTTAGACAAGGTTCCCAGGAAAGGCTTCACAGAAAAGGTGACTTGAAAAAAGTTCTATTGTAATAGTCTAGGATGGAAAATACTAGGCCCATCTGGTTGTCCCCACCTAAGCACCGTCCCATGTCAGCTGCTCACCCAGACTCACAACGATCTTTAGGGTCGAAGAGCTTGGGCGTCTCTAAAACATCGACTCTCAAATAAGAAGTATATGACATCAAAGCAGGAAGAGCCTTGAGAAGCTATCCAGCCTCACCCATTCTTTCAGTGGGGAAACTGAAGCCATGGTGTTTCAGCTCACCTAAGACTTAACACGAGATCTACGTGTCTGCACAGTCCCGTGCTCTTCTTCTCACTCTCCTCTGGCTTCTAGTTTAAAACCCTCAGCATATAAGCTCTTTCTCCCTAAGCTACATCACCCCAGCCAGATGTACCTGATGCTCCACATTTGTCACTAGACATAGTCTGAGACCAATCCCCAGGGTGGGTAGGGTGGGAGAGTCAAGAATAGAAGCAGCACTGACACTATGCAAAAGCTAGCCTTCCCACCAGTGGCATTGCTCCTGCCCATAATGTCTTCATTAACATCCCCTCCACAGTGCAGCCTGTGATAGAGAAAATGAACACTTCCCATTTTCTCTTCTCAGCCCCTCTGTTGTGGGTTAAATTGTGTTCTCCAAAAAGTCATGTTTAAGTCCTAACATACATACCACCTGCCATCCTCTTCCCTAGAGCTTCAGAAGAGCATGGCCATGTCAACACCATGATTTCAGATTTCTAGCTTCCAGAACTGTGAAAATAAATTTCAGTTGTTTTAAGCCACCAGTTCATGGTAGTTGTGTTACTGCCTCCCTAAGAAACTAGAACATCCTCATATATAAAAAGTCTGGAGCCACCATGCTCCCTATATAGTCTTTGTCCCTGCAATCCTAGTGCTCAGAAGCAGCTCCTGCCTCCCTCAACACCACTTTTTCATGTCTACTTACAGTGTACATGCAAAGACTTTCCACAGAACCCTGCAGATAGCAGGAGAGAGGCCAGCTGTTCCTAGAGCTGTCAATAGAAATTGCTGACCAGCTTGGTCTATGTCTTGCTGTAGGCACAATCTATTTTATAAGGTTTGCCTCCAACTATTCTATGATTTATTGGTCTTTTTACCTTCATTAAGAATGACTGATGGGCCCTCTGACAGGCTAAAAGATCACAGGGAAGTACCACCAACAGAAGATGGATCACTCTCATGGGTCTAGTAGTAGCCTGTTAAACAGGAATCATTGCACTAAAAAGGCTATTTGCAATATGGAACAAACAAAAAAAGAGGATCATACCTTTCAACCTGTTAATGTTGTTCTTGGAACGTAATTCAAGGAAATGACACAACAGAAAAAATAAACCATTCGGACAGAAATAACAGCAGTTATTTATAATAACAGTTACTCATAATAGTGGAATAAAAACTGAAAATATTAATTGTGGAAAATTTAAAAGAGAACATCATAATAATACCTAACATTTCCTAAGCCCTTACTATATGGCAAGCTTTGTTTGGATTATCTTGTTTATGCCTCACAAAAACCTATGACATAGCTGTATTATCCCAGTTTTAGAGAAAAAGAAACCTGTTCAAGGTTACACAGCTAAGAAGAAGAAAGTGACTTTTATTTTATGCCCTCTGTTTAGAGTAGTGACTTGACTGTGGCCATGTTAAATTGGGTAAATTCTAGTTAACTTCCCTAAGCCTTCAGCCATCAGCTATAAACAGGGATTGACAAAGATTAAATGCAAAATGTGTGAAGACATAAACTGTAAAACATTAGCTAAATGAAAAGTACTTATAGCCACTTATTGATAACACGGAATATCTATCTTATGTAGCAGGAATCTGACTATAGTCTATTTTGCATGCCAAGTTCAACAGCTAGAATTTTATCTTTTATGTAGTAAAGGATCAAGATTGTTTTGTAACCAGGAGTGTTACAAGCTGATCTGTGTTTTAATGTTGTTTTAAGGTACAATAATATAAAATCATCCCAGGGTTATAAAATTGGAATTTTATCTAAATCTTGATCCTCAACGAGTTTTAGAAGCTCTCTAGTAAAAGCCCTGGAATGATTTCTCCAGAGAACAGGCAGAGTAGCCCTGGAAGCAGCACTTTCCTTAACTCACTGACTTTCTGCAAGAAAGGCAGGGGCTTCATCCCCTAACAGCTGTACCCAGGGATCTGTCTGAAACATTGACAAGAGGAAAGTGGAGATCCAATAGCTCGCAAAGACTTGAGAGCATTCTGATGGCATTCACAGAGGACTCTCCTCACCCTTCCCTCACTGGGTGGTTGTAAGAATGATATAAACATGTTCTGCCAGTAGTTGAGGGCCTATACATGTATAAAGGAAGGTTATCATGATTGTCAGGTCTTAAAGGCCTGGCACCATCAAATCCCAGGCAAATATGCAATTGGTTCTACTAACCAAGGACCCCATTCCCATCCCAGTGAACCAGGCTGAATAACGAAAGACAAAAGAACCAAACCATCCAAGACATCACCCAGACCTGGCAGTGGGCCTCTCCTTGCTCCAGAGCAAAATCAGAGACTTGGCCCTTGAGTCACCCTCCCTACTCTTCAGTCCAGAAATATCTGAGGAGGGAGAAGGTGACCAATACCATCTCTCCAAACCCTAGTCTTCATATGGATTTTCCCATCATGCTTGCCATTTGTTTAGCACTTCGCTATAGACTTGCCCACCACTCCCTGCTTTATATGCATCAAAGTCCTTTCTCATCTTTCTCAAGCAGGAGAGAGTGTGTCAGGTTAATGTAACCCTCATATGCTGGGAGGTCGTACAAATCTCCATTTTAGAAATGAGTGACAGAAGTTCAGAGTAGTTAAATAATTTCCCAGTTTCTCCCATCTAATAATTTGTTGAGCTGGGATTCTAACCCAAGTCTGTTAGCTGCAAAGTCCTAAAGAATCCCATCAACTACACACCCAGTTCTCACAATCAATGAGGAAAAGTAGGTAAGATGGACTCTGCAATCTGCCTGTACAAAACCTGTCTGGTGAACAATGTGACCATGGCACTATGTGGTCAACACATAGCTGACCACAGACATGAAGGTCAAGAGCGCTCACATTCAGGACCCAGCCAGGCCCAGCCCATCCTGCTCCACCTCTGCCACACACAGGCACACCCCTCTGCAAAAGGAGACCAGGGCCTTGGAAAGGGGTCAGTCGAGCCCTTTTGGAACACCAGCACTGGGCTGACATCTGGATGTCTGAGTTCCTGGGCCTGGCAGCCGTTGTGCCAACCACAACCCTCAGAAAAAGGAGAGAGTAATTAGAAAGCACTGCCCCACAGACCAAACTTAAGTCATGTTTCCAAAATAGTCTCCAAAATGAAAGATCAGCCTGCGCCTGCAATGACAGCATTTGGGCCCAACTCCTCCACACAACCCCCACTTCCTCTGGGCACTTAAGGGGACCATAAAGGGAATTCAGCAGAGGCACCACAGATATGCACAGTTGTTTCTATCCAGTGCAAATGTTTACCAACCTTCCATTCTATACTTCATGGGAGATAAGAGGTGCTACCATAGTGGTTCTGCTCCTGAGAAGCTTACAACTCAATGACAACACAGCTAAGCAGCAAAGACTGGAAGGCCCAGGTACAGAGCAGATACTCTAAATGAAGTAGAGTTTATCTAAGAATTGCAAGGCTGGTTCAATATTTGAAAATCAATCAATGTAATTTACCATATTAACAGACTAAAGCCAGATTGGGAAAACTATGGCCAAATCCAGCCTATTGTCTATTTTGTATATAATGTTTTATTGAAACACAGCTGTGCCCATTCATTTACATATTCTCTATAGCTACTTTCATGCTACCACAGCAGAGCTGAATATTTAAAAATATTTACTCTTTTCAGATAAAATTTGCCCACCCTTGCTCTAAACTATTGGAAGAAAGCCTTTTCAGTCACAAAACTGCCTCAACTCCAACTCCCTCTCCTCTCTGTTCTACACACCAGGTTGGGAGGTAGACTATAAAGGTGCCAGACTATAAGGACCGGAAGACCAGGCAACTGCCTTCCAGGGAGAAAAGCAGTCCAAAGTATGACTTTTGCTCTTCCCTCCCACTGGTGCCCCTTCCCTAATAGAAGCCTCAGGGCTCTCTGGAAGAATCTGGCACAAGCTTCAATAAATGCTTGGACGTAGAAACACTGGTCCTATACCCCCATGTTCCACTTCCCAACTCAACTGTCCCAGAAAAGGAGAGCCGTGGAGTTCTCAAATCAATGATCTAAGCTTCCACTCTAGCAAACTAGGCAAAATAAGGGCAACTAAACTGAGCAAGCATAAGAAAAATAACAAATAAAAAAGAAGAAACCAGTAAAATTGAAAACAGAAACATAACAAAGAAAAATCAATGAAACTAAAAGCTGGTCTCCTTTGAAAAGATCAATAAAATTGATAAACCTCTAGTCAGACTGACAGAGAGCAAAAAAGATACAGACTATAAATATTAAGAATAAAAGAGGCAACATCACTACAATCCTTAAAGATATTAAAAGGATAAGTAAATATTACGAACAACATTTGCCCATTAATCTCACATGTCAGATGAAATAGACAAATGCCAAAAAAACACAAACTATCAAAAATCACTCAAGAAGAAAGATAACCTGACTAGCCCTATAATTGTTAAAGGATTTATTGTTAAAACCTAACCCCGCCTCCCGCCCCCCACACAAAAAAAACTCCAAATGGCTTCACTGGAAAATTTCACCTAAAATTTAAGGAAGGAATAATGATCTTATACAAATGCAAAGGGAAACAAACATTTCTCAACTCATTTTATGAGGCTACCAATACTCTTAACACCAAAATGAGACAGACATTACAAGAAAAGAGACCAATATTCTTCATAAGCATAAAAAAACAAAAATCCTCGACAAAATGTTAGCACATTGAATCCAGCAATATATAAAAAGATTAACAATATATCATGACCAATTAGAGTTTATTCCTGGAATGTATGGCTAAACATTTGAAAATCAATTAATGTAACTCAGCATCGCAACAGACTAAAACAGGGGTCAGCAAACTATGCAGTCTGTTTTTGTAGATAATAGTTACTGGAACACGGAGACATCTACTCATCTATGTGTTGTCTATGGTTGCTTTCATGCTACAGCAGTAGAGTTGAGTCATTGAGTATAGACCTTATGAGAGTGGAGTGGAGAATTGAAGAGACTTATAGCCCACAAAGCCTAAAATATTTACTATCTGGCTGCTATGGTCTGAATGTTTTTGTCCTCCCAAAATTCACATTGAAATCCTAACCTCCAAAGAAATGGAATTAGGAGATGGAACTTTTGGGAAGTGCTTAAGTCATGAGGGTAGAGCCCTCATGAATGAGATTAGTGCCTTAAAAATAAAAGAGACTCAGGAGAGATCCCTAACCACCTCCTGCTACATGAAGAAAGAGTGAGAAGGTGTTGGCTATGAACCAGGAAGAGGGCTCTCACCAAAATACAAGCATGTCAGCACCTTGATCTTGGACTTCCCAGCCTATAGGACTGGAGCAATAAGTTCTGTTGTTTGTAAGCTACCCACCGTATGGTATTTTGTTATAGAGCTTGAACAGACTGACACTTGATCTTTTAAAAAAAGTTTGCCAACTCACAGACAAAAGAAAAAAATATGATCATATTAACAGATCCAAAAAACCACTTGAAAAAAATCATTATCCATTCATGATTTAAAAAGAAAATCTTAGCAAATCAGAAGTAGAAGGGAACTTTCTCAACCTGATAAGGGAAATCTACAAAAACCTAATAGCTAATAACATCAATTATAATGGTATGTGACTGAATACTTTCCCCTCAAGATTGGAAATAAGGCAATGGCGTCGATTTTCACTACTCCTATTTAACATCATGCTGGACATCCTCACTAGTACAATAAGGCAAGAAAAATAAAAATCAAGCAGATAACATGATTATTGATGTAGGAAATCCCACAGAAGCTACAAAAAGCTACTAGAACTAATAAGTAAGTTTAAAAATGTCACCAGATATAAGATTAATATATAAAAATTGATTTTTAAAAAAGAAAACCTCAGGGAAATAATTAAGAGATAGATGAGGGCTGAAAATTAGCTCTTAATCCCAGACTCCTAATTTTTTTAAATTATATATTTTTATTTGTTGGTTAAGTACCAATAATTATATACTAATTATATTAATTTTCTAATTCTGTAGGTACTTACTTAGTTCACTTTACTTTATTCTCTGATTTTAATTTTTTTAATCAATTAATATAACAAATCAATTATATTTATAAATACTAGCAATGAACAACTAGAAAATAGAATCTTACTAAAAGTACCATTTACAATTGCACCAAAAATATTAAATACATACCTATAAATCTAGCAAAATATGTTCAATATTTACATGCTAAAACTACAAAACATTGATGAAGAAACCAAAGATCTAAGTAAATGGAGAGATACAGCTTATTTTTGCATTGGAAGACCCAATATTGTTAAGATTTCAATTCTCCCCAAACTAATCTATAGATTCAGTACAATACTAAACTTCCAGTAAGATTTTATGTAGAAAACAATAAGATGTATCTAAACTGTATATGAAAGGCAAAGACCTAGAATAGCCAAAACAATTTTGAAAAGAACTAAGAACTCATAATACATGATTTTGAAACTTACAATAAAGTCATAATAATCAAAATAGTGTAGTATCACTGAAAGGATAAACACATAAGCCAATGGAACAGAATAGTCAGAAATATGCCTACAAATATATACTTAATAGATTTTTAACAATGATACAAAAATAATTCAATAGGGAAAGGATAGTCTTTTCACTGGTGCTAGAATAACTGGACTTTTATATGCAAAAAAAGAATTTCTATCTATACCTTGTGGCATGTACAAAAAAATAACTCAAAATAAATCAGACCTAAATATAATACCTAAAACTATAAAACATCGTTAAAAGAGTACCATAAAAAATCTTAATGACCTCATATTAGGTAAATATTTCCTAGATTCAACATTAAAAGAATACATTTTTAAAAACTGATAAACTGGACTTCTTTAAAATTAAAAACTTCTGCTCTGTGATAATAGACATTTTAAGAGAAGTAGTGAGAAAATGTTTGCCAAACGTGTACTTGATAAAGGATTCATGTCTAGAATATAAAAAGAATTGTATCTCAAATCTTAATTATAAGAAAAGAGTCGAATAAAACTGAGGCAAAAGACTTAAAAGATACTTCACCAAAGACAACATACGAATTACAAATAAGCCAATTAACAAAGATGCTCAACATCATTAGTCATTATTGGAAGGCAAATTTAAACCTATAAATGATAGATAAAACTATAGCTATTAGATAAAACTATACCTATTACAATATCTAAAATTTAAAAATCTGATACATAATTAGTGCTGACAAGGATATGAAAACTATAACCCTCATACATTGGTAGTAGGAATGCATAATGGTAGAAGCCACTTTGGGAAATAGTTTGGCATTTTATACTTACCATACCACCCGGCAATCTCACTATTCCAGGTACTAACTCAAGTACCTGTACACTAATATTTATAGTGAATTATTCATTATCACCCTATCTGGAAACAACCCAAACATCCTTCAATTGATCAATAAACACACTGTAGTACATCCACACAATGAAATAATACTCAGCAACAAAAGGGAATGACCTGCTGATGCACCCAACAACATGGATGAATCTCAAGCACACTGTGCTAAGGAAAGAAGGCTACCTTCCATATGATTCTATTTATGTAGCATTCTTAGAAAGGCAAAATCACAGCGACAGAAAATAGATCAGTGGTTTCAGTTGGTGGAAGATTTGACTATGATGGTGCATGAGGCAATTTGGTGGTGGGGGTGGGGAGGTGATAGAATTGTTCTGTATCTTGATTGTGATGGTGCTTATATGACTATATATTTGCCAAAACTCAGAACTGTACACTAAAATGAGTAAATTTTTGTATGTAAATTATACCTCAATTTTTTAATGAGAAATAAAAAATGTCTTAAAAAACTATTCCATTATGATGCAGCATTTAATAGAAAACTTGTATACCTAAAACAATGCCTACCACTTAACAAATGATGGAATCAAAAGTCAGAAGAAACTGCCAAATTTATCAGAATAAAGCAGAGACTGTTAAAAACTAGGAAAACTCGGTGTGACTAATTTATGTGCAACAGATCATAATTGAGTACTGAACAATAACTGCTTCAAAATCTCCAGTTAACTTTCAGAAGATGATATTTAAGTTTTAGCAACATTATTTACTTATAGAAAAACAAACGGAACTCTAAGTTTAACCTAAAGGAAATGAAGATAAAACTCTGGTATACTTAGAATTCCTCTGAATTATTCTGTCAGCCCTAAAGGTGCTAAACTTGTCAAAATGGTGGGCACATACAAAATTGGCCAAGGAAAGCAAAGATAATTAATAGTTTGATCTCACATATGACCATAAATGAAAAAAAAATCAAATAATGAAATATTAAAAAATCAAAGTCAACAAGGTATATTTTTTAACCGTATCTATGACCCAGTATTATCCCAGAAACTTAAAGATGAATTCAAGGAATTCAAAAATCATGAACACAGATTATGAAAAACAGCATTTCGTCTTGAAATCATGTGCAATTCTGATAGACAAACACAGTTCAGAAGGATTTTAATATTTTGATTCTGTTAATAATGAAGAAAGTGGTATATAATTTTAAAAATAAAAGCATATTATAATTAAGAAATTTTTCTAAAATTGTGTATATTAAAGGAAGTGGTTTTTTTCCAGAGAAACTATAAAGTGATATGACTCTTACAGCCTATGGTAACTTGTAATCAAGAAAATACAGGAATGTCACCTCCTGTTACCATACAATTATTACCTTTTTCTTCTCTTCTACTAGCCTGAGTTGGTTTCTATTAATTTTGAATAATCCTTCCTAATACACAAATGAAAGAAATAATTAGTGAAAAAGCAACTAAGATTGATTCTCAAATCTGGTTGGCACTGGAAATATCTGCAGGAGGAGCTTTGTGAAAAACGGAAATTCCCAGAGTGCTGGGCTGGGGACTGGGGAGGCATGAATTATTTTGCAAACAAGGTTCCCAAAGAGACTTTATTATGAGCCAGGTTTTGGATTTTGGAATCATGCTATTAGGAAATAGAGGCATTAGGTATGTCCTCACCTTGAAGTTTTTTCAACATAGTTGTAGATATAAAAATTTTAACATGAAAAGTACTAAACAAAGATATAAACATTCCATAATAATATATGACTCATCACTATTAAAAAGATTTTACAGAGACTGCCTCAGACATTCAAATGAGAAAGAGAACTTGAAGCTGAGGTCAGAGGCAGCCCCTGTTTTGGGGTAGTGTCTGTCAGGTATTAGAAACTTAACTTATCCCCCAAAGAAATATTTAAGAATAAAAGGACTTGTCAAAGAGCCAAGCGAAGAATATTCCGGGTAAGAATAAACTCATAGTCAAAGGCAGAGAGACAGAAAAGTGTAAACTGGGTTCAGGGACAATAAATTAACAAGCCTCACTGGTCTGAAGGTCAGAATATGGAGACCATTGAACTTCATGTTGACTGCCCAATGAGAAGCAGGGAGTCACTGAAGGTTTCTGAAGGTGGAGTGACACCATTAGACTGTGCTTTAAGGTTAAGGCAATCAAGTGTAAAAATATATTTGTGCTACAGAGAGGCCATAGTTCATAGTCCACATGTGAACTAGTGAAGGTCTGGTCAAGAGCAGCAATATGAAAGTAAAGCCAAGTCTTTCTTTGTCTGGGATAACCAGAACACCCACAGGAGGAGGGGCTGAGCAGCTATGGTCATCTACTACCAGCTGGTGCCCTAGGTGACTGCCCAATCACTACAAAAAGCCTGAGAACTCCCTAAAATATCACTGGTTGAAGCGCAAAGGGGTAAAATCAACAGCCATGGCATTAATTGTATTATGCCCACAGTGAGGCTCTACTGTGAAGACAGCTTTTGGTAATAAGAGGCAAGTTGCAGGGTAGGGCTGTGTTCCCCCAGGTACACTTTGAAACAATCTGTTGCCTCCTCATTAATATACTCATTTCCAGAAGGTTAGCAACCAGGTGACTATGAAAATGATTACTCTTCATATTAATACAAAAATACCAAATGGAACTTGGCTAATAGGGAAGATTTGGAATGGGTCCATTTTAGGCACCTCTTATGAACAGGCTTAGTGCTTAGCAGGAAAAATGCATAAAGTTCAGAAGAAAAAAATAGAATGGTTGTATCTAAGCATAAAGAAGACAGTTGGAGAAGTGAAACGGATGAGTGGAAAGCACCTTCTTATGGAGCAGTAGAGGGGCAATCCCTTAGAATGCTCATTGAGCACTTCCATTCACCCCATTAGCCAGTCCTTCAACCCAGATGCCCAAGAATCTGTGTAAGGCACTGAGCTAAGTGTAAGGACACAAAGATGAATCATGGCCTTTGTCCTCAGGAGCTTATGGCCAAGTAGGACACCACGCCTTACAACTACATCACAAGTAAAGGTAACCGAGCATTTGTTCATCTGCCCACAGCCTCCTCAGGTAAGCAGAAAAGGGGCTCCTCTCTCCATTTACAGATGCACACACAGAAACCTGGACAGTGCTAGAGCTGACCCCAAACTGTGGGCTCTTCCTAGTTTTTCACACAACCTCAGAGGTCACTCCATCTAGTCTAGCCCTAGAAAAGGAGAAGAGCATTCCTGCCAGGGACAGTGGACATGGCTAGAGGCTTGAACTGTTCATATGGGTGAAAATTCCTGTAAAGGATGGTACATTCCAGATTCAAGGCAGATCCAGAATATAGTGTCAGCCACAGGTATTGAGGTGGGATGAGGGCTAGGACTTTAGGGTGGGTGGAATTTGTATGGGTAGATACAAGGTGCCTGGAGGCAAACAGACAGCAGTGATCACAAAAGTCAGGTCAGATAAAGGAACATTCATCCCTGATCCCCAAGGACCCTCAGACTAAAGAGAACAAACTTCAAGGACTCTGGAGAACCAGGTAGAGCACATAATAGAACCAATTCTTCTGGCCTATGTCAGGCCTTCTCACCCCATCACCATCCCCCATCAGGATGAGATAATATGAACTCTGGCTGTTTCCATCTCTGCTCCCTAATCATTTGGCCCCTTGGACCAGGTTTCCACTTCAGTATAATGCAGGTGTCATGTGGACTGGTCTCCTGCAGCCCTAACACTTGCCATTCCAGAACTGGGAAATGAGCTACAATACATGAAGCATGAGGAAAGCACACAAAGCTCTGGGAACCCAAAAGTCTTCCAGGGGATTGGGCTTTTACCCGCACTCTAGATTTGCTTCTCATTATTTTTGATTCAGTATAAAATTAAAACAAAATTGTTCCAGGAATATCCTAGGCAGCAGAGAGAAAACAAGCCCTGAATGAAAACCACCCCAGGACAAGCAGGCTTGCATGGTTGAGAGCTCACCGCAGGGTCAAAGGTATTTCACCTGGTTCCAATAAAGGAGGAGTTAAGAGTTCTAACCAGTGGAGCTAAGTGTTCCTGCCTTCCTCTCTTGCTTTCATGCCCACCCTCCATTTTCCTCACCTTTGAGGCCTTTTCTGATCACTCCAGCCCCTGAATTTCTTGCCACCCATAAATTCCCTAACTGAATCTGTACCACAGACCTTGTCCTTGTTTTCTAATTACTTCATGCATGTTAGCTGTTTTCCCACGTAGACCTGAAATCTCTTGAATATATTATCTTTGTTTCATAATTTTCCACAGGGTTAGATGGAGAGTAGGTCCATAATTAATGTTTGTTGGCTGACGTACAGGTCATTCCATAGGCAGAAAGGACACTACTCAGTACGTAAGTTAATAGCTATTCTTTCTTTTGTGCCTATTTATATTCATATTCATTTAATTTTTATAACCACCCTCATTGTCAGATGAGGAAACTGAAGTCACTCCCATGCCCACGAAAATCTAGCCTAGTCAGTGACCGGGATGGCTCTGAACCCAAGTTTAACACCAAAGATCACATTCTACCTTTGTATTGCTTCCTCCTGCTATAAATCTGAAGGAAAGCAACTTTCCACAAGAAACCTCAGCTTCTGAAAATAAAAAAGATAAACAGCATTCTAAACTATGAAAGCTCAAACTAGTAGGTGTTTGGTTTCCAAAAGATTGAGAAGTAACTCATAAGGTCCTGCATTAACAAATTAGCATCAGAGCCGAGGTCGGGGTGGGGGGGCTAGTCAAGAAGCAGATCTGAAAGAAAAAGAAATCCTCTCCTCATTCAGCTTCTTTTGTCTCCAGAGGGCTCTGCACTCAGAAACCGAGAAAAGAAGAGAAGAGAAAGGGGGACAGAAGTACCAACAGTGGGGGGATGAGGACAATGGGAAATTTGAGAAGCCGGATCTACACAAAAATTCCCCCAGCTCCCAAGTGGAGTGCCCATTGTGAGCATTCACCCTCAGACACCAAGGGACAGTGAAGAGAAGGGCAATAAAAAGAAAGTGGTGTGAACATCTGGAAATCCAGCCTTATCTCCATGCCACCAGGTGTAAACAGTTTACTGGCTCTTTGGGAGCAATTTTTACTGGCCCTCTTCCTGCTCCAGCCCCACTGGGCCTTGCTGTCACTGTCCATTTAACAAGGGCTGCAACCCTGGCACATTAGGTGCATACAGCAAGGCAGCTGGCCTATAGAGACAAACACAAAGGTCTACTCACCTTGAGATTGTAAGGAAAACTGCATTTGCTCAACCCGTTGGCTTAAAACAAACAGAAAAGAATGAAGCCAAAACTCTAGAGATAGAGAATTCATCTACAGAATGGAACAGGTGGTGGAGGTGAGCGACTCACATAGCAGACCTCAGACCAGCACATTCACCTTTGTGTGATTGTGGGGCAGGGGGGGGGATAGAGGAGTGACAGGACAGGACAGTCACTGAGTTACTGAGTCTATTCCAGTGATATCTGTGATGTCTTCCCTCTGGATGACTGGCTGATGGTTCCTTGATTCTGAGCCCACCTGCCACCCAATTGTCCACCTGTATATTTCCCATGTAAATGCTCTTACTTCGGGTCCTGTGGGTACACCTTCTGTTGGTCAGAGGAAAACGACTCAATAGTCAAGCTGGGAGAGGACAATGACTTCTGTTGGGAAAGGTTACTTTCTAAGGGTTGTTCTATAATGTCACTGTATTTACAGAAAGGACAGGACAGGAAGCTTATAAGAATGAACAATTTTCCAACCTATGTGTGTTGGTTTGAATTGGGGGAAGGGCAGTTAGGCTTTCAAGTGGCCTTGTTGGATATATGCAGAATACTGAGAAATGTTCTCATAAAGATATTAAATAAGACTCCACATATTCATACAGTCTCTGAACACTTATCCACAGGCCAGGCTTCATTATGAAATTGCCACCTCCTGACCTACTTTAAAGACAAAGAGCCAGTAAACCAACTAGTTCTGTTTCACAGACTCTAGACTCATATTTTGGGAAGGGAAAGCAAGGAGTCATTCTTATAGGCACTGAGTATATGGTGACTCCAGAGCATTCACAATCCATTCATCTGAGACTGGCGAAGACCTCCGCAGCCAGATCCAGACTCCTCCCTCACTTTTGGCACTGCATGGGCCTCTCTTCCCTTAGCACCATCGGGGGCCAGGCTCCTTTTCTGAGGAGCCTTCCCAACAGAATCCCCTGCAACTGCTAGCCAGGGGCTCCTGCCTTGTAGTGACTGCACCTATCTATCTAAGCTTCAGGCAGCAAGTGGGTTCACCTGACCTTACCAATAAGACCAGAACTTCCCAAGGGCCTGGTCTGCTCTGTATATGTCCTCCAAGATCTGGCCCCTGGGGAAAGTCTCCTGATAGAGCGTTGGCAAACCTCATACCAAACACACACACACACACACACACACACACACACACACACACACACACACACACACACCACTCCAAAGTCCCAGCTACCTTCCTTCTCAGTTAGCTAGTTACTGCACAAAAGAAACCAAATGTACAAATGCTTCACTACTGTGTAGTGGTTCTCCAAGCTAGTGTTGTTTGAGGACCAGCATCCTTTTATAGCATCAGTGTATGAGGGCACAGACATACACATCCTGATGAAAAGGCCTTGTGCAAGTCCCCAGAGTACTCATTACCCAATCTAGCATCCAGTGTCCAGCCAAACCCCAGCCAGGGTCAGCTTCACTCTGGGCACGGGAAAGAACATTCCACAATGGTCTAGGGCACTGTGGTGCCAGCAGCATCACCCTCCACAGTCCCTGAAGTGTGCAGGGCAGGGAAAGAGACTAAGACAGGATCATAGAAGACAGAAGGGAAAACCAAGAATTTAAGAGAAAAGGAGGGAGATAGAGGGGAAGAGAGAAAGAGAGAAAAACAAAAACGATTTTACTAGAACCTGAAATGCCTTTTAGGAACCCAATAAAGTTGCCATAAGCACCTACACTTCCCTCCAGAGACTTGAATTGTGAATATTGGGTGCTTTGAAGTGCAATGGGTTCCCCAAATGGTCCTTTGAAGCCCCCCTATTTGGAAATAATTTTGTGCATTTTGATTAAAAGGATTGCATTAAGTCAGAGAAGAACCTACAACCCCACCAGGAAGGGGGAAGAAGCTCTAGGCCAGGCTCCCAAAGACTGGGGAGGTGGGAACACTGCACACACTCTGATCTTGCTCTGAGGGAGAGGAAGGATGGTGAAAACCAGTGGCCTGAGGCCTGACATTTTGCCCACTGCCCAGGTGTATTTCCACCTTGATCCAGCTCGCTGAATCTAAACAGCCATTTTTATCCCCTCTAGGCCCCGAAGGAGTTGGGCCTTTCTCCTTCAGGTTATGATATAGAGGGTGTGTTTCTCTCTCCAACCAAAACAATCCTAGAAAACCTCTCCCCAGCAGCCCAACTCCGCATCTAAAATGCCACTCCTAAATTCAGTCCTTTAACTCTTGAAGGATAGATAGTAGCACAAGTTCCAGGGAGGAATTCTACCTCAACCACTGACAGCAACACCTGGAACTTAGTTTATCCAAAACTTTCCAACGGTAATGATCTGCCAGCAAGGGTCCTTCAACCATGGAACCCCAGTTGAAGAGAAGGAGGCAAAGCAGGCGAGGAGCTTGAGGAGCAGGCAGTGAGAGAGAGAAGGCAACTCCCGACGTTCCCAGCTTTGCCTGAGACCCCGCCACCGCCTTCACCGCCCTACCTTCCCGATCTCACGTTTGGACTGAGAGGACCTTCACATGGCGCCCCCGCCCCGGCGGCAGCCGTCACGGAGTCCTCCTGCCAGGGGTTGGGGAATTGGGAGAAAACCCCACCTCTTTTATTTAAGGGCTAGCCGCAATTCACACTCTTCAAATCAAAGGCACGTCCTTCGATGACTCAAATAGAGACAACCGCATCACTGTCCCCGGGCACCTCACTTCCCAAAAGGAAACCCCGGCTGCCTGGAGTCGTGGGGTCGTCCCCTTACGCGTCCCCTGCCCCAACTCTTCGCCACACGTAGGATGCCCTCTCCAACAGAGGAATCAGGGGCAGGCTTCCGAGGGAGGGTCCCGACCCCCGACCCCCGACCCTCGAGTCCCCACCCTCGGAGGGCCGGCGCCGGGACAAAAGCGTGGGGGCGGGCTCACTCACCCGCGCGGCGAAGGCGGCCCGGGAGCTGAGGCACCGCGCTAGGCGGGAGAGCCCCAGCCGCGGGCGCGCAGCGCGGGCTCAGCACTTGCTTCGCTGCCGGCTGCCGATCTGGCAGTGCGGGGAACCAGTGAGGCGCGTCCCCGGCCGGACGGAGCCGAATCGGGGTGAGCAGCCCGGCGAGAGAGTGAGCAAGTGTGAGTCCGGAACGAACGCGCGTGAAGGCAAGCGACTAACTGAGAACGCGGCGCTCCACGTCCGGACTCAAACTGCGGACGCCGGCTCACACGCGCTGATTTGCATGTCATTTGCATAGCGCTCAGGGAATGGACTTGCGGTCCTTTCCGCCACGCCTACCGCACTCCTCCGCCTAGTCCCATCTGAGAATCCAGAGCAGAACCCGGCCCCTGAGGAGGATCAAACTAGCTCGTCCCTGCGCTGCCCCAACTCCTCACACACCAGACTGGTAACAGAGTGTTTTCTCGATTTTTTATTTTTCTTTTCAATTTTACCCCCCTGGAAGACCACTACATACAGGACAAAAGAGGAACGCACACTAAGAAAACTCTGTAGACTTTTAAATTAAGTTTTTTATTTGATGTGGCTATCAAAAACAACGAATAATCGAGTAGATTCCTCAAATGAATGCAATTTTATTTTTTGGGCTAAGTATCGTGAAAAACTTGTTTACTTTCAAAATTAGTAACATGCAATTTTGTTCAGTAAATGAAGAAATACAGAATTGTGTAGGCAATTGAGAACACTACCCGTCACTTTCTAGGAGCAAAACGTTAGGCAGGTCGCTTATCTCTGTTACTCCGTTTTCTCATGTCTTAAATGGGGGAAATCTAAGTGACCCACAGGAATGTGAGGTTTCAGTGAAATGCGGCAGGTAAAGCTCTTAGGACAGTGCCTAATATAATTATTATTAATGCTTAAACGTGCAAGTATGACCTATGTCTACTTAGCCAAGAGGCTATCAGATCAAGGTGAGGCAAGAAACAGGGAGAAGGGGTGAAGAGGCTATAGAAAGCAGAAAGAGAATGCCCTAAGAATACAAACAGTCTCTGGAGAGTTCATACCAGAGTTTCCCACTCAACTCCGCTGTCAGGCTAACCAGATCCAGGGCTGATGAAGTCTCCTACCCTTGCAGTTCTATTAGCTTTTGCTTCGTGTATTTTGTCTCTCTGTTGTTAAATGCATACATGTTAAGGATAGTTATGACTCCTTGAAGAACTGACCACTTCGTTATGCAATGCCCTCCTTATCCCTGATAACTTACATTGCTCTGAAGTCTGCTCTTTCTGAAATTAATATAACTACTTTTCTGATTAGTATTAGCATAGTATATCTTTCTCCAACCATTTACTTTGAATTTATGTCTTTATAGTTAAAGTGGGTTTCTTGTAGACGACATATAATTAGGTCTTGTTTTTTGATCTGCTCTGACAATCTCTGTCAAATTTGGTGCATTTAGACCACTGATGTTCAAAGTGATTGTTGATATAGTTGGATTAATAGCTACCATATTTGTTACTGTTTTCTATTTTTTGCCCTGGTTCTTTTCTCTGATATTCACTGTAAGAATCAAGTTGAGCTACTGGAGGTAAAACACAAAAGTGTGGGCTCCTTCCTATCTTATATGTCTGAGTCCTCCTGAAGTTTTCAACTGTCAGACTTGTTCACACTGAGCTTCCAAAAATTCATTTATTATAGTTCAGATTTTTTTCTACCCCGGCACTGGTTCCTGTGGGGATTTCTGCTCTCATAAATTGTGATCCTCTGTATCCACCTGTCTCTCCAATATTGGAAGTACAGTTAACCTGTGAGATCACTTCTCTTACGGATCTAAGAAGAGTTGTTGATTTTGTTGTTGTTGTTGTTGTTGTTGTTGTTGTTCAGTTTTTTCTTGTTAGGATGAAGATTTCCAAACTTCTTACATGCCATACTAGAAACTGAAAGTGTCTCATCAACGTTCTAAATTTTCTAGGTTTTTAATAATAGCCATCTTAGCAGGTGTGAAGTATATCCAGTTGTGGTTTTGGTTTGCATTTCCCTGATGACTAATGATGTTGAACATTATTTCATGTGTTTATTGACTATTGGTATATCCTTTTTGGAGAAATGTCTTTGAACTCTTTTGCCCACTTTTAAATTGAATTATTGGGTAGTTTTTGGTCATAGAGTTATAGGGGTTCTTGATATATTCTGGATATTAATCCTTTGTCAGATACATGATTTGCAAATATTTTCTCCCATTCTTTGGATCACTTTTTCACTCTGTTGATGTGCACTTTGATACACCAAAGTTTTAAATTTTGATGAGATTCAGTTTATCTGTTTTCTTTTGTTGTCTGTGCTATGAGTATTGTACTTAAACTATTGCCAAATCCAAGGTTATTAAGATTTTCTTCTATGTATTCTTCTAAGGGTTTTATAGCTTTTACTCTTACTTTTAGGTCTGTAGTCCATTTTGAGTTAATTTTTGTATGTGGTGTAAGGTAAGAGTCCAACTTCATTCTTTTGCATGTGGTATCTAATTTTCCCAGTAACAATTTGTTGCAAAGACTGTCTTTTCCCCCATTGAATGGTCTTGGCACCCTTGTCAACAATCAATTAACCACATATAAAAGGGTTAATTTCTGGACTGTCTATTCTATTCCTTTAATCTATATGTCTGATCTTATGCCAGTATCATGCTGTTTGATTACTGTAGTTTTGTACTTAGGAGGTTTTGAAATTAAAAAGTATGAGACCTCCAACTTTGTTCATCCTTTTAAATATTGTTTTGGCTCATTTGGTAGGGGGGAGTCCCTTGAAATTTCATTTGAATTTTAGGGTGTTATTTTTCTATTTCTGCAAAGACTAGCATTGGGATTTTGATAGGGGTTGCTTTGAACCTATAGATTGATTTGGGTAATGTTATTATCTTAACAATATTAAATCTTCTAGTCTACAAATATAGTATGTCTTCTCATTTATTTAGATCTTCTTTAATTTCTTTTAGCAGTGTTTTGTAGTTTTTGGTGTACAAGTCTTTCACCTCCTTGGTTAAATTTACTTCAAAGTACTTTATTATTTTGATGCTATCAAAAATGGAACTGTTTTCTTAATTTCCTTTTCAAATTGTTCATTGCATGTATATAGAAATACAATTGATCTTTTGTTTATTGATTCTGTATTCTGCCCTATGACATCAGTTTTATTTCACTTCCAAAATTTCTCTTTAGTGTAGAGTCCTGTCCTCTATGGGAGCCCTGGCTGGTCAGTTTCAAGAGTTGATGTGGACTAGACTGCACCAGTCCTTCCAAACTCTGGCTAGTGATTAGAGATCAAGAGGGTGTGCACAAAGTTCTAGGAAAAATATCAATTAACCTGAAAAATATCACAGTCCAAAAACACAAACCCAACACATGTTGTCTGGTTTGTCAAGATAAATAAATGTGACGAAAATTTGTCTGTTTGTTCCCTTAGACATCCTGAAATAATGCAATTTAACTCCATTGTCCCAAAGCAAGACCCTAGTTGTAGAAAATATTCCTTTGCTTTGGGGGATGGAGGTTGCCTGTCTATATTTACTGCCTTCTTAGGAAGTTTAATCTGCAAGCCCTGGACTCCATCTATCTGTGTACATCCTCTGCATTTCCTTCCTATTTCTGAATCCCTTCCCTGGCCTGGCTCCCTTCACTGCTGGGTCCACTTTAGGAAAGCCAAAGGAGAAGGAAAGAGAAGGAAGAGAAGTAAAATGCCACAGTTTATTAATCTCTCACAAATGTTGAATAATAAATAGCTCACCTTAGTTTATGAATTTGTTAAATCCACCTAGGAAAACATTGATGAATTAAGGCTAAAGACTCGCTGGTCCTCAAGTTTGGCTGCATGTTGGATTCACCTGTAGAGCTTTTTAAAAATACTTTTGATTCAGTTGGTCTGGGGTAGGGCATGAAAAATAATTTAAAAAAAAAATTCCCCAGTAATTCTGATCTGGGACCAGAGTTGAGAACTACTTATAGCTTAGGTAAAGTCCAAAGTAGAAAGAACAATTTGAAAATAAACTGTGCTTCCATTTGCTCTTCAGTTCTAAGGCTTTGTTTAAATAACAGTGCCTTAACCAATGCATTGACACATGAAAATACAGACATATTGAACTCCAGAATATACTTGTGGATTTGTTCCTATAAATATTTACTATAAATTGATTTTTCTGTACTTTAAATTCTATTATCTCATGCATTATCATTACATAATTGAAAAAGTTAATCTTTTTGGGGAAAACATTGACTACAAAGCCCCTAATGAAAATATAATTACAAATTCCAGAAAAATGTTTAAATTAATTTTTTAACTGTGAAAGTCACACATTCTAATTGCTAAAAAAAATGAAGGATACAACAGTACAGAAGGTAGGAAGTAAAAAGTACTGTCATCTCCCCTACAGCCACCTTTTGCCATCCCCCAAGTAACATCTGTTGAGAATTTCTTGGGCATCTTTCAGGAAAGGACTGTTTCACTTACTATAATAATAACTCTAAATTTTAGTCCAACATGTTATTTTAAAGTTCCTGTGGTTATTATTATGTTAAAAACAAGTTTAAGATCTAAGTAAATGATTTCAAGTTGCAGAACTCTGGGATCTAAGAAGGTGATTGGGGTGAATAGGGTGGGGACTAGGGCCAAGACCCCAGGATCCCACTTGCTCCTTGTCCGGAGTTGCTCTGCTTTTCTCTGTTTCATGCATTGGGCTTTTTATAAGACTTTGTGGAACTTTTAAATCCACTGTTTTATATAGTCTGATAGAATAGCAACAACAGTTTAAATGAACAGACAAATATGAACTCAAGTGACCACATTCTATTATTTCACATTCTATCTATCATTCTTTCTTATAATTTACTGCTAATAACCTATAGCCTCTCTATTTACTCTCTCACAATCGCGTTGTCGAGGTTTATGTTAGAAACCAGAAAGAAAAGTACTATAAAAACCCAGCACAGCAAAGACCACATTTAAGGACAAAACGAGCACATGAAAATCATGGGTAAGTAATCTATCATATAAAGCAAATTTAGGGGTATTTTATATGTAAGAGCCTTGATTTATAAATTCTGTAAACTAAACTTTCTGCATAATGAGCGTCTACACCAAGATAATATGTATTAAAAATCCATTGTTTTGCAGAAGGGGAAATGGAGATTAGGGAGTAAGTTATACATTTCTACCTCAAATTATTTGTGTGGAAGAAATACAGTATAGCTGAAAGATCTGAGTCAGTCACTTAGTTTGCATTAAAGCTTTTTCATTAACTAGTTGTGTGACCTTAGATAAGTAACTTAAATTCTTCTGGGCCTTAATTTCCTAATTGTTAAAAACGCAATACAAATGAAATAAACCCTGTTCACTTCATAGGATTGTTTTGAAGGTTGAATGAGAAAATGCACTGCAAAGCATATTGGCAGAGTGCTTAACACATAATAATTGTTCCACAAATGGTAACTATTATTCTGTGGAATATCAATTAGTTACCCAATCATGCCATGCCAAATTCAATATTCCAGCCGGTGGGCTAAAATTCTTTTCATTATTTGTGAATACACAAAGTGAATGAATAAGTACATTTATCATATTACTTACCTGTGGAAATAACAACAAAAAGATAGCCATTGCAAAAACAAAACAGCTAAACTATATCATAACAGCAAAATGGTATTTCTAAGAGGAAAACACACACACACACACACACACACACACGAAATCCTTCTCTGGGAAATTTTTGCTCTGGATTAACCCAGCATGTTGTGTAATAGTCTCCTGCACATTCACGTACGCACTGGAAAAAACAGAGGCCTGAAAATAGGAGGTTGGCTAAAAGAGCAACAGCCCAGATTCCTCTTTTTTGTAGGTCTTTCAGGGTCTCAACTGGTCCCTCTGCCTACCTCTCATCAAGACTATACCTAACTGGTCTTGGAAAGATGTATATCTACTTTTCCTTCCCAGTAATATGAGAAGGAGCCTTTAAGTTCAGTCATGAGTTCCAGTGACTGGACATTCTGCCTGGAAAGTGCTTTCTTATGACTATATAATTATTTGTGCTGCTAATAAAATGTCATTCAAATTATGATAGTGACAAAAATTCTAAAGACTTATAAATTTAACAAGATAGACTCAGGATCTATATTGAAAAAAAAAAAACTGTTAAAAGGTAAAACAGGATTTGAATAAAATGGAAGTCACATCATGTTCCTGGAAGGAACTACAACATAAAACTGTTAACTCTAGAAATTTTAATACACAAATTTAATGTAGTTCCAATTATAATCCCAACAGAGTTTTTCTTTGAATTAGATAAAATGATTACAAAGTTCTCATAGAGAAAGAATGCAATTAATAGCTAATACAACCATAAAAACGTAATATAAGAGAAAGGGTATATATAACGGGCTTACTAAGGTATCAGTCATACTATAAAGTTTATATACTCAAATCAATATAGCATTGGTAAGAGTATATAAAAATATATTTGTGTAACAGAATAAATAATTGACAATTATATCACAGTAGTTATTAGAAATGTTTCTATGCTAAAGTAATAGTTCAAATGGGAAAATGGTAAATTTTTTTTAAAGTGCAAGTGCCAATGGCCACCTATCTAAAAGAAAATAAAACTGGACTGCCATCTTATACTAAATTCAAAAGTAAATTGCAAATGGATTAAACAGCTAAAGGCAAAAAAAAATGTTATTTACAATTGTAGCAACAGCTATAAGTTACCTAGGAATAAACCTCACAATATTTAATGAGATTTTTATGGGGCATCATACAATTAATGGATTAGAGGTCTCAATTAATGAGATGGCAATTCTCTAAATTAACCTATAAATTCAAAGCAATTTCAACAAAATCTCAAGAGGATTTTTCACAGAACTTGACAAACGAATCCCTCAATTCGCAGAAGAGTAAAGGGCCCAGAATAACCAAGACAATAGGAAGAAAGGATCACCCTATCAGATACCTAGATGTTACAAATTTATAAATCTGAAAGAGTTAAAAGTGTGGTATTGCATAGAGGTAGAATATACATAAAGGAAACAGACTAAAGAGAATAGAAATATAGACCCTCAGATGTTGCAGAACTTGGTTAGTGACAGAGATGACATTACACGGTTGTAAGGAGGATAAGATGGTAAATAAACATGGGTTGCTGTCCTCCTTTCAGAACCAATCCTAGAAATGCTACAGAAGTGACAAGCGGGTTAATAGATAACAGAATATAATATAAAAACTTTGAGAAACTTTTAGGAAGACAGGAAGTGGTTGCATTCCTTTATGAATATGGGAAATGGCAGCCTGAAATGGAAGATGGCCAGGCAGATGATAGGTTGCAAAAGAACAATCTCATTGTATTTTCTTCCCTCCCCACATTGTTCTGGAGGAGTCACTGTTCACCTCATCACCTCTGTGAGGCAGAAGAATTGTAATGCCAGCACAGGGCCACTGGCTGTATGAATGATGTTATGGCAGAGCTGGAATCTGGCTGTTAGGAAACAGCAAATAGCAGGCACAGATCAAGGTCTTGACCTCTAAGCAGTCCTAACTCCTATTCCAAACCTAAAGGAGGAAATTCTTTAAAAAGATCATAGCTGAGGGAGAAGATACAGGAAAAGTCAACTCATATGTGTTGGTAAATATGAAGTGATGAAGTCCAGACTGAAATAACAGAAGTCATCAGTCTAAGGACTATTTCCTACCACTACGACCACTGCCCCACAAAATCACACACATTCTAGAAACTCATCATGATTTCGGTTACCTTTCCCAGGTATACATTACTTGTCTAGGTGGCATTCCCAAGGAAATGTGAACTTACAGGGGGAAAAAATAGTACAAACAAGGTGCAGGTGCACGTGCTTAACATTCTATGCTAAAGGAAACAGAACCAATGGACCAGACAAACAAGAATTTAACATACACATAATAAATATGTTAATAAGAAAGTATTGGATACATGAAGCAGGAATAGGCAATTATAAAAAAGAACAAACTGAATAATGTAATAGTTGAAATTAGGAATCAGCAAATAAATTATCAGCAAAATAGATATAGCTGAAGAGCTAATTAGTGAGATGAAAGATCAGATCAGGAATCTTTTCCCAGAAGAGTTAAGAATGAAGATGGTAAAAAATAAGAGAAAAGAGACATGAAGCTTTGAACTAGAGGCTTAATAGGAATCACAGGAGAGAGAAAAATAAGTTACAAGGAAATATTTGAAGAAATGCTAAAATTTTTCCAGATTTAGAAAAAGATATAAGATCACTGATTTGAAGAGCTAATAGAGCTCCAATAGGAGACATTTAAAAAACAACAATAACATTGTCATATTCATTATAGTGAAATTTAAGATCATCAATGCAAGTGAAAAATTCTAAAGGCTTCCAGAGAGAAAAATTATATCACTTTCAAAGCCACAGGACATGACAGTTTTCTTAATAGCCACAGTGAGAGTGAGAAGACAAAGATGTAACAAACAAAGTGCTGAAGAAAAACAAGTGTAAACCTAGGCTTTTATACCAAAACTATCATATTTTAAATTGATTGATTTCCCTTGCCTTACTTTCATATATTTGCCTTCATTTCTGAGATGGCTCAACTTTTCCCTTTCATTTCTTTCCTAAGCTCTTCCAGTTCCTGCTTCATCTCCTCCTGTCGTCTCATTATCTTATACCTAAGTTCTTGCTTCTCTGCTCATTGCTCTTGATTTGAATAAATAGCTGTTTCGTTCAGTTTTAAAAATTCATGACCAAATATTTGGTTACAACTTTTATTTATTCTATGGTAACATTATTCCTGATAAGTATTTTTAACTTAATTTTTCTATTTCTTTCCTCTTTTTTTTCATTCGAAATATTTTAGGTTTTCCCGCCATCCACACTTCAATCCATAGGCCCTCGGTTGTTGGGTTTTGTGCACTCTCGGACCAAAAGAGTGACGGTGCTGCTAGGATGAAAATCATGAGATTTTTGATGAAATTGAGTCATGAAACTGTAACCACCAAATTAAAGAATGGGACACAGGTCCACGGAACAATCATAGGTGTAGATGTCAGCATGAATACACACAATAAAGCTGTGAAAATGACCCTAAAGAATTGAGAACCTGTACTACTGGAAACACTGAGTGTTTGAGGAAATAACATTCATTTTTGTATTCTGCCAGACAGCTTACTTCTGGATATTGCTACTCGTGGATGTTGAATCAAAAATGAGATCAAAGAAAAGGGAAGCTGTTGCAGGAAGAGTCTAGGGCAGAGGAAGAGGGGATCCTAGGTGGTAATGTCTCTCAAGATTACTGTTTCAAAGCAATATGTGATTCAGGATATTTTTTGTATAGATTTTGTTTATGTCAATTTTTAATAAATATAAATGTAGGACAGTTGTCTATTGACTATATCAAATTAAGTTTAATAATTCACATATATTAGCACAGTAAGAAATGAGCATTACTATTAAGCAGCCTCAAAAGAATTCCATTCTTAGATCAGGTTTTTAATTTTTTTTAACTGAAATATTTCCTTTATGAATACATATAGAATATACACTTTTTATTTCACATGCACTGGGTATGTATTCTGTTTCACTTTGACTCATTTTCTGTAAAACCTACCTACAACTGAAGTAATGTGCTTTTGGGGGTACTTCAGAAGCTAAAGTCCTATGGAATGGGGTCTGAAATTGATTCCCCTGTCTTGAGTTTTACTTCATGGAGACTTAGGTCCTTAGTAAAAGGTATTAGTCATTTAATTCAAGAGTAATTGATTTTGTCCTGATTGTTTTTTTTTTTTTTGATTCTGTTTTACTTTTTTCAGTAGGTTCTCAATAGAATATAGCTTTACATTCTCCTGGGTTGAAACTGGAGAACATGTTCACTAGATTATTATTTAGTTCTAAGCAGTGTTGAAACGTGTTAATGTGGAATGTACCTGTTAGTATGTCCTTTATCGAGTACTTTTATAAGGAGTCCTTTGAGAACCAAAGGAAAAAGACCTACTTTATTTGATGATAAAACTGGATTCTTTCCAGTAGTTAATAAGGATTTTTAAAAATTGTTTTAATTGGTTAAGTTTAGAGAAAAATTCTCAGCATATACAATTGCTTGTAAAGCTTTGTTTATATGCTTAAGGAAAAAACCTAACTTTGAGGATTGGGGGCATCTAAATTTGTATTTTCACTTAATTATGCTTGTAGATTTTTGTTTTTTAAATGAGGAAATTTTCCGCAAAGATTGTTGTCTAAAAAGATGTTTTCACACCCTGTTGGTAGGGCTACATAAATTGAGTAATAGCCAGAACATTCCATCCTCTGATCTGTTGGTGCTGCTATTATTTGAACCCAGGTAGAAGGCAAGGGAGCCCAGTGATGCAGCAAGGTGGAGAGATTTGAAGGGAGCAAAGAAAAGATCTGGCAGAAGCCAATAAACATAAGTTGAATCCTGCCCTCATGGCGCTTATAGGCAAAAGGGAAGTAGAATTAAATAAACATTGATAGGTAATTTCAAATTGTGACAACTCTGATGATAAAGAGTACTCCAAATTAAAAAAAAAAATTAATATAGATCCTCTGCTGGTACTTCTTGATGACTCACTTTTTTGAAGCAGAAAAAGATCTTTCCAGATAAGCTATTTCCGGAATTCTTTTGTGTAAGGAGAATTTCCCTTAGCATTTGAGGTTTTGTGCATTAATTTGTTTGGTGCTTAGTCCTTCACACGGCAATAGGCATCTATGTTTTCCCCCAATGTAAAATCTATGAATCTTCCTTCCACTGTCATAAACTAAGGATTTAAAACTTTTCCTTCTGGGTGAGCCATTCATCATCAAGAATAGTACTCTGCTAGCTCTTTTTGCTTGCTATCTTGGGCTAGCATCTCCTCTGTTTCCTCTCATAGGCACCCTGCTTGATAACTACTGCTTTTGGCAGTCCTTCTACCTAATTTGTGGCTTGGCTTTAGAGCTCTCTCCTTGTTTCTCCCATAAATGTTTTTGATTTCTACAAAGAAAGGAGAAAGGAGTAACTTTACACGACCATTTTTTTTTGCGTTGAAATACAATGGAAACTATCATTTCATTGTGAGGGTGAAATAAAAATATTCAAGTCCTCAGAGAGTCAGTCACCACATAGATATTTGAAAGTGACAGCAAATAAATGTGGAGGGCACCTAAGATATGAATATTAAAGAAAGAGAACAGCAATCCAAAGCTAAAATTCTATATGACTCAACCATGGTATGAGTGCATGTAAATCAGAGCTATGTACCTAGTTCCTGTGGTTTTGGGAGCCTTCTCCTTGGAAAATGTAGCATTTTGAGCTGAAGAGGGTCTTTGAGATCATAGCACCTCATTTTGTAGGTACTTGGGCTCTAGGTCCCTCAGGGGCACACTTTGTCTTATTTGCCTTTAAATGCTCAGTGTGCAGAACACAGTAGAGAGCTAATAAATTATAAATGAAGGTCACGTGGTATATAAAGACAGTCATTAGGTCACAACACCTGATCCAGGGCTCTTGCTCTCCTAATGCAATTATTAGAATGAACTTTCCCACACACTAAAATATCTTTGCCTGTTTATGTGTCTTGTATTCATCAAAGATCTTCATGACCTTTCTCAAACTTTAACCAAAGATACAAACGACAATTTAAATTCTCATACTCTTTCTGGGTAAGTTAGACATTGAGAGGAGTTGCTTTATATGTTAGTCATCCATTATTACAGAATTCTGACCAGAATTTTTTAGACTGGTTGGGATCGGGGTAGGGAAGAGGTAATGACAATAGTCTGAGTAGCTGGTGAAAAATCATCACTAGCTTTGTGCTGGGGGAAGGGTGGAGTGGTGGGATATAGGTCATGGCTCTAAATAGTGAAGACCTACTTCCTCAAATATCTATTTGTTGACTTGTTCTAGTTTGTTTCATCTTCCACCAATCTATCTCCCTATCCTAAGACAGCAAGTCTGATAGTATTGACTGACCTACAAAAAAAGATTAATTTTCTCTCCATCCACTGAGTCTCTGGATTTGAAATTTTATTTTCCTTTACTCATTTCTTCTTGCCAAACCACAAACAAACTGCTACCCTCCAAGAGGGTCTGTTCTGCTTGTTTTGGAGCTGCTTGCTTTTTAAATATTTGATTCTGGTCTCCTACCCCATTCTGGGCCTAGAGCTCACAGCCAAGTGCAGAATAATCTGGAAAGGATAATGGGGTGAAAATATGTACCTTGGCTGTGTGCCCCCTACTGAGCAGTGGGCAACATTCCTTGTTATAGACTTGAACAAATGTGTTAAGTCTCCAGCTCCAAAAGGGGACCACATTTTCCTCCTGCATAGTTTGTGATACCTCCGCATGTCTCCCTGAGATCTCCATGGAGGAATGAGCCATCTTACCCTCGAGGCTGAGTAGAAGATAGTGCTGGGGTCCTGGGATTGTCAGAAGTCACTGTGAATGCCAGTGTTAATGGGAGAAAAACTCATGTAACTTTCTCCATCTACTTTTAAAATAGATGGAATTGGCTGAGTGACAGGTGGGAAAATTGTTTTACTAGCATTATGCCACATGCTAAACAGATTTTAAGGACACTGTGTACTTTTCATAAAGTAAAAGTAAAATCTTAAGTGTCTAGTACAGTACATACACATATATACACATAGACCACCTACATATAATGATCATTAGCATCTATTTAGTATTTATAGTTCACAAAACATTTTCACTTATTTAATCCTCACAACAAATCTCAGAAGGAATTCCTCATTGTTAGACCCTGCTAGTAGAGAATGGCACACAGCCAGATTCTGGTGACAGATTTGGGGCCCCAGGGGTTCAAATGGTTATGAAACTTAGCTGATAGTGGGAAGACAATATAATAAGGAAAATAGACTGAGAATCACAATATCTGCTTCAAGGTGTTAGCTGTGTGGCCCTGAGCAAGTGTCTTTAATATTTTTTTTTGTCTGTTTCCATATTTCTAAAAACAAAGTTAGACTAGATGATTATGAGTTCCCAAAAGCTATAAAAGTCAAAATCTGTAAAAATAAAGCAAAAATTATCCACAATATTTTTATACAAAGTATTGCAACCTTCTAAGTAGGGAATGCTAATAGAAATGGTGATGTTAAAAAATTAGTCCTGAGATAGATGAAATTATTAACAAAGATACCAGGTATGTCACAGCTTTTTTGAATCATGTGTGACAAATAATAACCTTCCTTCTTTCTATAAATCTTCTCTGGAGTTGGCAGGGCCATCCCATTGATTGGGAGAATGGCCTGTCTACTTCATGTAGAGTTCTAAATACTCTAACAGAACCCTCACGGTTGACTAATTGAAAGAGAAGTCCTGTCAAAATGCTAGAATACATTATTAAATTGTCAAATCCTGGAGTGGCCATAGAGAACTCTTAGTCAAATCCTCACATTTTATAACTGGAAAACAAGGTTCATACAGAAAAACAGCAGCAGAACCTGTGCAAGAACCTAGGTTTTGTGATTCTGTATAGTTCTATCCATTCTTTACAGCCTTTTAAGACCTGGCTTCATGGAAAACGACATTTTGAGTTTGTAGTAAATGTGAGCTCTTCTTTTAGGGGTAACTGAGGTCACTTGTTTGGTCAGAACTTCAGTCTTTGAGGAACTGCTTGTTTCTAACGGGGCAGGACCTGCTCCACCCCCCTGAGCTGTGCTAACATGATGCCACTCAGCTCCAAGAATGAAAACATAACTAGAAATTAAGTACAGCTCCAATATGATCTGCAGTAAATATGATGGCTAAAGATAGCCAACTCAATCTTTGTCCATTTTAAAATAACTTTAATAAGATTGCAGGAAATGATAATCTAACTGTATTTTGCTTGATTACATCACATCTGGATGGAATTCAATTGCTCACTGTTGGATTTAAATTTTAAGACATGGATAAACTGAAGGACATCAGAAGAGGCCAAGAATGGCAAAGTCTCTTTAAATTGTTTTAAATCACAGATTGTTCAGTGCCCTAATTTTCAAGGTGCTTCTGCCTACATTTGTCCCTCCCACAAATTTTGGGGTAGGCTGGTGGGATAGAGTATCCTGGCACTGGTGGTAGAGTTAAAAATGTTTCTGTTATCTCCTCTCTTAAATATCTATCTGTGGTTTCTCCTCAGAATAAGCAGTACTGTGTAAGTGTTTGATAAAAGTACATTTTGTTTCAGGAGTAAATAATACGAATAAAGAATAAAAGTTATAGGAAGGCTATTGCAAAGAGCTTAGACATGTGCAACAACTCTATAAAGAAGCTGTTGCATGAACTTATCAAGAGAAAATCAAGTGATACCTAATTGACGTTTTGTCAGAGATTTAGTTAAGTCCAACAATAGTTATTAACTGCCGATTACATAATAGACACCAAGTGTCAAAGGGAGCATCAAAGATGAATAAATCCTGGTCCCTACCCTTAAGCATACAGAGTAGCAAGGTTGACATGCAAACTGATACACTCATCAATAGAATTATGTACGAGGCACAGAAGTAGGTACCAGGGATTTGAAGAATGAGTAAGAATTTGTCAAGAGATGCCTGGGCAATAGGGCGGCCCAGACAAAAGGAATACACATGGTGTGCTTGGGATCTTACCAGCTTAGATATCACTGTAGAACAGCTTCCTTCTTTGGGCATGAGACTGAGATAGGTAACTTCTAAAGTCATTTCAAAAACTCAACTTGTGAGCCCTTCAAAAGTCCCCAAGATCTCACCATTTCTAATAATAATTATCTGGGAGGTCCTACTTAGGCCAACTGTTTTAAATAGTGCCCAGTTCTCTATAAGTGGTACACAAAAACATCAAAATGTAAGGTGTGATACAGTTGTATAAATCATTCTTTTAAGCAGTTCTGAGTGGAAGGAAATTTAGAACAGATCTGAAATATAATTGTTAGCTAGCAAATCAAATCCAACTTTATCTAGAGGGTATGCTTAAATTCCAGACTCTTAAATGTAATTTTTGAGAAGGGGACTCCTGCCCTAATAATTAAAACTTAAGCCATTTTTTTCACTTTGTCCCTTTACCCTGTTTCTCTTCACACTACTTATCATTCTATGTTTGTGTCCCACTGTAATGTAAGCTGCTTGAGGGCAGAGAATATCCATCTTGTTCATTGTATTCTGAGTCCAGAGTAGGACCTGGCACATATTAGAGCTTTTATTTTATTCATTAATTGAATGAATAAATGAACCTTTAGCTGAAGGGATCACCCCATAATGTGAGCACTAGCTACATATTTGGTGAGATGTGATTTGGCTGCATGCTCCTTCTATCTAACCAGGATTTGCAATTCTGCCCTACTTTCCATGTAGTTTAAGCAGGCCTTTATAACTTTAAAAGCACTTGGCATAAATGCGACCATTAGTGAAAAGCAGATTTCTGGAAGATTTACTAAACTCCAAGGTGGTGGGAGTAAGGGAAGAATGTGCACCAAGTACTTCTTTGGCTTTTTTAACCCTGAGGATCTCTACTTTGTCAAGTACAATCAGATTCTTTCATTTTCAATGGTATTCACAAATATGAAATTCATTGTGAACAGTTTGTACATTACTACCATAGATTCAAGAAAGGACAGTAGAATAGTGACAAAATGCTGGAGGATGGTATCAGGAGAAGCCCTGGCAGAGGCTAGGGTATACTTCAATAATATGCTTCTCACACTCTGGGAAATCTGAAAGCATTTGTGGGAATGCTGGGATTTGGGGCCAGGCTGATCCTTCTGAGACTATGATGGGTACTTTATTCTGACTCCTGGTGGAGGACTATTGAGAACAGGCATTCTTTCTCTCCTTTATATCCCGCTTTCCATTGCAGTTCCATTATCAAGATTCATCTTGGAATTTAATGACTTGGGACTTAACCAAGAACTTGATTTTTCATTTTAGACGTTGCTCAGTGTGACTCAAACTGATCAAACTGGAAACCTTGAAGTCATCTTTAATTTCTCCTTCTCTTTCATTTCCTATTAATGAAATGTCACCAAGCCTGCTGAAAATTTTTCATTTTGTCTCTCCTTTTCACTTTTAATTGCCAAAGGCTTATCAACTTACGTCTGGACTACTGTGACAGCTTTTTAAGTGGTCTCCAGTCTCTCCCTCCTCTAATTATTTACCATCACTCTACGCAGTTTTAAGAACACTCAATTTCATCTGGTGATCCTCAAATAAAAAACAGCAGCACCACCAAAGATACCAAACACCCAATGACTTCATGTTTAATGGTTATTCCACAGCCTGAAGCTTAAGACATTTTACAATATGACCTCAACTCTTCAAAATGTGTTATCATCTATTATTATCATTATCATATAATCTTGACCCCTTTATTTTAGTCAGGTTGCTGTTATCTACCATCCTCTTAATATTCCACTCAACCAAACCCCATGTTTTGCAATACTTTCTATTGGGTAAACATTCTGAGGATAGTCACAGGATTATCCAAATCCTATATACTCTTTTAAGATCCAAATGAAATTTCTTTTCTTCTAGGTCTTCCTTGCTTTATTATTTTGTACTTCTGAACCATACTTCTGAACTTATGTGTTAAAGAGCTGTGACCTGTTACCTTTAAATAAACCAATGAATTAATTTATGAATACTGGAAGTCAGAAAAATTATAAGTATTAATGAATAATTCTGTGAAAATAGCCTAGAATTCATCTAATATTTTTAGACTTAAGAAATCTCTGTCTATAAAGTCTGGACATGTCAAAGACTTATCTGGGTACTTAAGAAGTTGTAGCACCAACACTTAAAAAACCAACAGGAAGAGGTTCTGGGACCAGCGGAACACTCTTTAATGCCAAGGCCTGCCCAAGTGCTAAACACATAACACCAAGCAAGTGACTTGTACAGAGTGCTAGTGATAGCACAACACTCAACTTCCTAAGAGTTAAAATGTGCCTCTTACGTGGAGGAAAGAAATACTGAGTAATTTAGAGGTGTTAGTATAGAGAGGCAGAGTACAACCTAGTTCATGTTAATTATAGAACAGAGAATGTTCTCAGCTAAAGTGCTGAAAAAAGTGATCAGAAAGGCAGATTACAAGCAGTGCAAGATTTACAAACTCCATCATGTTCAAATATAAGGACAAAAAACAAATATTCCTTATTAATTAAAAAAAAATTGCCCAAACTGAAACTTATTAGCATTTATCAATTTGACTTTATTTTCTAAAGGCCTAAACATGTATTCAGTATAAAAACAAATAAAAGTGCCCAAGTTTTAAGAAACTATATGCTAACTGAGGATGTTACCTATATTTTATTGGATCAATGTTTCTTAAGAGGTAGACTTTTTGCCTTAAAAGAAATGTTTACACATTTCACTAAAAAACACTAGCCTGTAGCATAAAGTATCCCATATAAAAACACAATGCCATTAAAAAAACAAAAGGAATCCTGGAAGAGAAACTAGTTTGAATACAGTAAATTGCACCGAGACACCCTTCCAATTATCCTTTGGGACAACCAGAGAATCCTTCCAACCTGTACTCTTTACCCAGCAGTGTAATAGAAGAACTCTAATTGCTAAGTACTAAAATAAAATATTATATATAAATACTTCCCTAGTTACTAACAACTTTTTTCCCTTAGCACGTCAGTTTAAGATGACTTGTTTTTATAAGCTCCAATGTCGATATATTCCATAATAAATTTATTATTCAATTTATTTTCATACATAATTAATATAAAACATTTCTCTAAAGAAATTTAAAGTATACATTCCATGTAACCAACTCTAGTCTTCAAAAGAAGCACTCGATCCATTTTCTTTTGAGTTCATTTCTCTAGAAGACCAGTCCTTAATGACTCCTGAAGTCTAGCAATGTTGGCATCCAGTGCTGCAAGGCCATTTCGGAAGTCCTGTTCATCACGAGAACTGAACGTTGAAAAAGAAGAGATGCTCCAGTCAGATGTGAAGTCAGAATTTAAAAAGCTACCTTCTGAAAGGGCGCTACTTTTCACTTGAAAGCTGCGGCTCTGGCAAGTGGAGGGGCCGTGACACATGGCTGGTGCCTGTGGATTCTCAGTGGCAGCAGGGATCTTGCAGATGGCTTCCTTTATTTTCTTGAGGAGCTGCTTATCCTTCATTTCGGCTGTTCTGGAAAGTTTCCCAAGTACATTTTCTGCTTCTTTTTTGGAAGAGTAACAATCTCCGGGTGCACACAATTTGTTTTCTTTTTCAGGGACAAGTCCACTGCTGCTGACTGGCTGTGGTGGAGCTACACTGACCTGTGGCTGCGGGGATAATCTCTTAGATAGTGCTGATTTCCTTTTAGAAGTGCTTCTAGAAAACGGGATGTAAATTGTATTATCCAGATTACACTCATCTTCTATTAAAGTTGTAATTTCACTCTCTTCATCAGAATCCTGTTTTGAAAGGGTAGAAATGATTCCAGGGGCATACACTTCCTCCGGGCTCTTAGTGTTACTATGTTGCGGGCCTTTGGAAGGCAGAACACTTTCATAGGGCCTGTCTGGCACTATGTTTTTCTCATTGTGAACTGTAGAGAGTGGCTCTGAATGTGTAAAAGTGTGATCTGTTTCTAACTTATTTAGGTAGCTCATTATGGAAGTGTGAGCAGGGATTGGGTCATGTTGAAGTTGTTTATCATAAATGTTCAGAAGTGATTTGGTAAGATTATTCCCAGGCTTGCAGCGAGCAGTGTCCATACTAAGATCTGAGAGAAGCTTTGCCATACTGCTTTGTAAAGTTCTGTTAAGAAGAATTTAGTACACTAATTATTTTTTTTTACTCATTTGTTTATTTATATATACCCTGTCTTTCAAAAAAAGGATTTGAGGCAATGTCCGGGTCTTAATATGGAGAAAAGCAACTAACAGCACAAAATCATAGAACATGCTCAGGAAAGAGTAGGTTAACAAATTATAAAAGATATTGAGGTCTGTATTAAATCTAATGTTATATCTAAAAATAGAAGCTCAGAAATTTTTTCTCTTAAAGTATGGAGATGCTTTATTCTTGAGCAACTTTACAAAATGGCAAATATACTACTCATTTGATAGTGTATTCTGTTAGTAATTAAGATATTTCTCTCCATTCAAAATATATATGCAAAGGACACTGGAACAATACTGGAAAAAAAAAAGACAGAAAATTATCTGGCATAAACAGGTATAAATAACAGCAAAGTACTAGGAAAAGAGTAATGTAACAAAAACCACAAAGAGTTTGAAGTCAGACAGAAAGAGAATCAAATCTTGGGCAAGTCACTCAATCTTTCTGAATCTTAAGTTCTTCAACTGCAAAATGAAGATACCTACTTCAGAATGACAATGAACATTAGATAAGATAAAATAATAAAATATAAAGGTAAAGTGCTTAGCACAGTTTCAGGCTAAATGAGTATTCATTTAATGGCAGCTTTTATTAGTAGTCCTATTAAAGCCATTTTATACCAAGCCTTAGTCTATTTGAAATCAATCACATATGTTCTTACATATTAATAAGAAAAAGAAACACACCAATTTTAAAAAGATACAAAAGACTCCAATAAGTAATTTTCAAAGATGACAACTAGTCAATAATATGTTTTAAAAGTTCAACTTTTAATCAGAGGAAGTCAAATTTTTAAATGTGATGTGTTTTTTTTTTGCCTATCGAGTTAACATAGTAAAATAAGAACAATATCCACTGTTAGAGAAGCTTGAAGAGGCAGATACCACTAGCATACACTTGTATTATTATTCTGGAGAGCACACTGACAATACATAAGAAGACTTGTATATCCCACGCTTTTTGACCCACCAATTTACACTTGTAGGAATTTATACTATTGATATACACTATAAACAAGAGCCTGTACCCACAGATATATTAACAAAGATATAACTTGAAATAAAAAATAGATGGACTTAATTAATACCTTTATCTTCAAATACAGTAGACTGATTTAGATAAATTATAGTATAACTAAAACAAAGCCATTTATAGTCATGTTGCAAAGAATGAAGACTGATGTGGAAATGTTCATCATATGAGGTTAAATTAAAAAGAGCAGGCCATAAGTAACATGCATATAATACTATTTTTGTAAAAACATTTACACACATCCACATAAAATACTAAATCTCTATATGAAAGAATAGTGATTATATCTCTGGATATAAAAACAAGTGATTTTTTTCCCTACAAAAGAAAAAATTATTTTTTCCAACTTGGCTTACAGTGTTATCTTAAACATGCTCTATTCTGAGTTCTGATTGCTCTTCAAATGGCAATGGCTCCTCTCATTTTTTTCTCATCTTTTCCAAGAAGCTAATGAGCTATTATTAAAAGACAAAAATATGCTAGAGGAACGTATCTTTAAAGGAATACTATAATAAATAATGACCACTAATTAATCTGATAAGAACTTCATACCAAAATTTTTATTTTTCTTTTTCAAAAAGGAATACCTATTTATGTTGACGTTTCTTTACAGATTAAATAAAATGTTATCTTTGCTGTGGATAAAATCAGTGATATAGAAAGACAGGAAGGGACAATGACATTAATAACAGCTTAATCTATGAAAATTAATAGCAACCATTAAACTTCTGATGTATAAACAAAATGTAATTCACCACTATCTCTGAAATTAAAAGAAAAATCTCTAATTAAAGAGATGAGTATATGTCAAAATCTTAAAGGAAGCAATATAGGCACCATAAGAACTATAAAGTGGATATATTTGTATTTGTATTACATGGGGTACAGCTAAACACATGGATTTTTAATGCTTAGAAAATTGGCACATTTCATAAGACAAGGAAGGTTCTTTCTTGGCTAGTTATAAAAATATACTAACTTAAATAACTGTCAGCACTTGTAAGAGTGCTCTTAGAAGCTATAAGATTTACTACTTATTTATTAAAATGTATTGATTTTCCCACATTTCTAATCGTTTTATGTGTTACAGTCAGTAAAATATAAAAAAAATGATAAAGATTATTTCAAAGTTACTGAAAGTTAGAGAGGGGAGAGAAAGATGATTTAAGATATTAGTTTAGAACTAATATCTTATGTGTACCTTCTAGTTCCAGTATCCCTTCCCAATATTCTGAGAAAAGCATTCAGAAATTTTGCGCAATCTCTTTCTAAGAGATTATGTAATATGCATGCAAAAGACATACACAATTAGCATTAATGTACTGGCTAGGTAGAAAGCCAGAAGAGAGAAAGAACAATTAGGAGGATCGTTTTATAAACTATATAAATGTCTAACAAAGGTACTGTAAACTTGAAATTAATAAAATTTAAAAAAAGAATTAAAAAAAAAGACAATGAAAAAAAGGCATACACCTATATGACTGAGGTGTAGTACTATGGGGTAGATGAATATGAAAATATATCTGAATTGTTGGAAGTTGCTACTTTACCTTCTAATGTCAAAGAAAAATTAATGTGGCCACAGAAGCCCAACTTCAGTACTGGAGATGTTTCTAGTTAATTGAATTGCATAGGCTGTCAGTCACCAAACATACATCAACAACATGGGTGAATTTAGATACAATTATGCTCAAAGCCAGGCTTTTTGTTTTGTTTTGCTTTTTAATTTAAAGAATAAAACAAAAATTGCTATCAATGGGTACACATACTTGCATTTTAAAGCTGTTATTCGATCTTCAGAAAATGTAGGGGTAGTAATGACCTTTATAAGACACTGTGCTAACTCAGCCCACTAATGATTCTACAATCATTCAGAGTTCAGTTAATCTAATGGATGAGCTAGCAGTCATGAGGCAGGATTTATGCCGGAATAAACATAAAAGGTCTTTGACAACGATGGGAAAAAACTGACACGAAAATTCTTGAGAGTTCTAAGAAAAAGAGAGCAAAATTTCTGCAGCTAATATTTTAGACATAGTCTATTCTAAGAGCAGAACATATAAGAATTAATGAGCTTTTTCAGTTCCTATACTTCTATGTTAGGGTAAATGTCAAGAAAAGGCTTCAACTGCACACGAATACTTTTTCATTTTTAATAAACACTAGAAAAAGTCAGGCTGTATGTTATTTTGAAAGAATGAGCAGATACAAAGATGTCTTCTACAAAGAAAAATCTCTCAATAATGGAGCATCTTCTCTTAGAGAGAAGCTGTCCTTTTCAAAACAGGAAACAGGCTGAAGAGGGAATCCAAAATCTTGGCTCAGGTCTCAGCTCAGGCACTAACTAGCTGTGAAAGTCAGGTAAGTTCCTTCATTTATTTGGGCTTCCGTTTATGCTAATTTCTAGAATAATTATACAAATACTCTGAAAACTGTTCTTACATTTTTGTTAATTTTCTTCACAAATGCACTACACATGTTAAATAGTTTTTAGTCCAGTTTGTCCTTTAAAAAAGATGTATCTTCCTACATAAATCATCAAAGCACTGGAATAAGCTTTTTGCTTGATGATGTGGATATTTAGCAACTAAAATGATTAAATTTTTTATGTTTCATATATAAATATATATTTGGAGTATAATATACAATAAATGTTTGTTGAATAAATGAATAGACAAATGAATCCATCCATTTATCTATCCATTGTCTCCCTGGTAAAAAAATGGCTGAAGTTTACTTAGTCTGCATTAGGCATGGAGTTGTTACCAGAAATAAACTATTTTAGCTAAGGCCATGACTTGTGCAAGAGTGAAAGAAAACATGGCTAGGAATTAAGAGACATGAGTTCTAGTCCCAGCTCTGTTATTAAATTTCTACTGATATTTAACTTACATGGTCCCAGTTTCCCCACTTATGAAGATGCAGATATTAAAATCTTCCCTCCATACGTGAGGACAAATAAAATAATAGCCATGAGAGAGGACGTTTTTTGAAAAATCAAAGTATTTTATAAATAAAAGATAACATCAGCTCTGATTTCATGCCCATAAAGGAGCTGGCTTTTGTGGTATGAAGCAAAGATTGTGAGAAGAACACTCCTAGGGAATAGATTTCCTTTGCTTCATTTTCTGCTTGGGGCTGAGAGCCAAGGCCCTTAAAATGCAGAAATGCTCCCAGTGACATGTAAACAGCGGCACATGGACCCTGACCATGCTGACTTGACATCTTGTTTTTCTTTTCCAAATGGATTATCTACCATATCCACTTTTAAAAAGTTTAAGATATAATTTATATACTATAAAATTCACATTTTAAAACTGCACAACTTAGTGGGTTTTAGTTATACAAACATTACCACTATCTAATATCAGAACATTTTTATCACTTCTTTAAAAGGAACTCTGTATCAATTAGCAGTTACTCTCTGTTCTTCTCCTCTTTCCTCATCCTTTGGCAACCACTAACCTCCTTTTTGTTTCCATAATTTTGCCTATTCTGGACATTTCATATAAATGGAATCATACAATATGTGGCCTTTTGTGACGGGCTTCTTTTACCATATATACTGATAACAATGGAGTTTTCACCCCCAAAGTACTCCTCAGAAAAGAAAAGCTTTTCCTTTGGAAACCTAAAGCCTTTCATAAGAAGGGACAGTCTCTCAGTTACTTTACTTTGAATGACAGCGGTACACACCAATGTTTTAGAAACTCTTACTGAGCCTAGTTACAACACTACATGGATAGAAGAAGTGTCTTTCCCACTGTTCAATGAAGTTTAAGTGAAATTATTCTTTGAAATATGAATGTGGACAAAAAGCAATATTTCTATGCTAAAGTAGTGTATATGAAGTCATCTTAAATGTTTAAAAAATTAATCAATTAAATATTACCTATATATTACTCTTTCATCTATTTCCCTAAGAGTTTGTAATTTGAAATGGTAGAAAAAAGTCTGTAATTCAAAATGGATCTTCTCATTTGAAAAATCAAAGGAGATTGTTTTATATTCAAGATTGTTTTATATTTGGAACTATGAACTTCCAAGATCATTCAAAGGCACGGTCAGATCTGATGATATTCAGGCCTAACATATCTGATTTCTCCTCTAGCGTTTTAAAAAGTAGTTAAAAATCTAATTCTTAGGAAATGTATCAAGAGAAAACTGAACCTTATAAGTGTATATTATATAAAAATTGAGTGATATGAGTAAAGACATGGTAGGGAATGAAGGGATCTTGGGGGTTGCTGCTAACTCCCTCATTTTGAAACAAATGAGGCTCAAAGAGGCTAAATGACTTACCCAAGATCATATGGTGCAAGGGTTTACTGTGCTAAGTGCTTATCCTGAGTTATTTCTTAGACCCCCTCCCCCATCAACCCTATTCATTTCCCCACTTTATAGTGGAGGTTTAGAGAGGTAAATAACTTGCTCAAAGTCATATAGCTAATACATGATATAGCTGGGATTCCACTCAGGTCTCTTGAGCTTCAGAGCCAGAGCTCTTAACCATTCTACTAAAAAAGTCTTCAGATCCTCATCAGAGCCCTTTTCCTGGAATCACATGATTTAAAAGAGCATTTAGCCAGGTTCAAAATTTCTAAACTAACTAACTGGAACAAAAAAAGAAATTATTAGAAATTAGCAAAAACATTGACAAAATAAGAGAAAAAGACAGGAGAGAGGCAAATCTAAAAATATTTTGAAGTTTATAGATATCTAATAAAAGGAATAAATTATTCAAATGTTCAGTATTACCTGGTTAAGTCTCTCAGTTGAGTCACCTCAGCATCACGCTGACGTAATGTTATTCCCAGTATCTGATTTTCCTTTTTAGCAGCTTCTAATTTAAACTGGGAGCTTTTCACATTGACTAAGGCTTCCTCCAATTCTAAAATGACAAACAAGTTTCAGCTTCCTTATTCCATTTTGAAAAATTTGTCCATAATTACAGTTCAAATACATACCAATTTTTATTCTAGTTGTCTCAATGTCAAATTGCTGTTTATTATCAAGTATAGTTTGATCTTTCTCTTTAAATATATCAGCAAATTTTTTGTTTTCATCTTTCTGATTTTCGATCACTTTTAAAAGCTCTTCATTTTTACTCTGTAGTAATTTTTGGCTCTTCAATGATTCTTGTAATTGATTTTGCAAGGACTTATTCAGTGACTGAAGAGAAAACACTGTGAGACAAAACAGATCAAATAATTATTTACTCAATTTAAAAGTACAAACCTGGAAAAGATCTGCTTTTAAAAAAGAAAAGGCTTAGAAGTTATTGATTTTGTTTAACAATTGTATGCTTGAGCAGTTCTATGTTAATAATAAATGTACTTTTTTTTAATTGTTTGGCAGAAGTCATGTCTTTCTTATCCAATTTGGGCATTAAAAACAATTTTTTTTTTAACTTTTTTAAATGAAAGAATAACACATGCACAAATTTAAAAAAATATTCAAACACCACGAAATACCAATAATACCAATAATTCTCAATGAAGAGTCTCTCTCCAACCCCACCTCCACTCTCCCCAGAGGTAATCATTATTAACTTTGGTATCTTTCTGAAAAATACCTTTGCATATAATATATTTAAATGTAAATGAATCTCACTACAGTATACTGTTTTTAACCTTGCCATTTTTCCCTCTTAAGATTTTATGTATCAGCACAAAGGTCTACGATATTCTTTTTAACAGCTATAAAAGTATATAACACCATTAGTTTAAAAAAATGCAGCCTTGAATAAAGGCTTATTTTGAGGCACTATAGTAGAATCTGGGCATCCTGGGGTGAACAACAGAGACATGGACCATGCTCTCATGAAGCTGGCAACAAATAAGTAATTATAAATAGCAATAAATGGTCTCAAGGAAATAATAAGTATATGCATAGAGAATAAAAAGAGAAGCTACTTAGATTGAGAACCACTGATCTCCCCACTTCCCATCTTGGCCCCCTCTCTCCCACTCATCCTCCCTATCCCCATCATTTATTCATAGTAAAATCAAAATTATCTTTCCCAAAATTACTCTTGTGAAGTGGAACACATTTATGAAGTTGTGTATTCTACTGGGTGCTCATATTTTTCTTATTCCTTTGTAAGAAATATTTATATATTAATAAAATTAAGCCTTTGTCATATCATGTATTACAAAAAAATGTTCTAATTTTGTTGATGTATTTTGGATGCATTTATAATTGTGCTATGTGGAAAATGAAAAAAAATTTCTTGGATATATTTTATCAATCTTTTCCTTTGTGGCATATGAGTTTTTGTCAGGCTTAGAAAAAGATCCCCTCACCCCCCATGCCCCTCCTCCAAAAAAAATTCTCATCTTTTCTTCTAGTACTATTAGTTTTTTTCTTTTTTCTTTTACTTTAAGCTCTATGAGCCATAAAAACAATTTGGTAACATTTGTCAAAACTGCAACTGTATATACCCATTGACTCATCAATTCTACTGCTATAATCTATAAAAATACCCACACATGTGCAAAAAGACATATATGTACAAGATTTTCATTGAAGCACTGCTTGCATTGGGAAAATGGGGTAAAATTGGAGTAAGTACCTAGATATCTATAAGCAGAGGACTTTAAATACATTATGATATAACCATATAAGCAGAATATCCAAGTAGTTCTTGAATGGAAAGAAACATGTTTATGTATTGTGATAAAGAAACATATCTACTACATGTTAAGTGAATCAATGCAAGCTGTAGAAGAGAATATTCCAAACAAATCTCATTTCTATTTTTAAAAATCTCATTTCTAAAACAGAAAAAGTATTTTTATATAGTTCTATTAGTACCTGTCGTGTAGTAGGCACTCAGTAACTATTATGAAATAAATCAAATCTATGTGAACAAAAGATATGTGAAAGGATATACACCCTTTTTTAAAAAAAAATAGGGGTTTATTATTAGGAAATGATAGCATGGATCTTTTATTTTTTTATTTCTGCACTACTTCAAATTTTAATAAGGAGTATTAGTCCTATTTTTTAAAAGTTTCAATTAAAAAGAAAGTCCACTTAAGACAAAGTAATTAAGAAAACTCAATTCTTCATCAACATTTCCAGGGCCACAAAGTTCTGAAAGTTCTTTTACCTACATTCAAGGCTGCATTCCCGAGAACCAGATGCCTTTTGAGTTTTTTCTTGTTCTCTAAGTTGCTGGTTCAAAATTCTCAACTGCCTAAAGGAAATGAAGAGATATAAACATGAATGTAAGAATTTCAAGCTGATTTAACCGTGTACATTTGACAGCCTTTTAAAAAAGACAACATAAACCATGGCAACCAGGAGGATCTGATCCCCCAAACAAAAGACAAAATCAAATAAAACCACACTACTGCTATTATTTATAGCCCTGATTGCCAGGTATAACATAAAACCTTTCCTCACTAGAAAAAGGTTACCTTCTAAACTTTTCATCATTTATTATAAATCTCTCAACCCTACCCTCCTCTCAGTAAAATACTTTCCTATTTTCACTAAAAATAATATAGTTTGGGGATAAACTCTGTTATCCTTCTGTCCCAGGGTGTACAAATTTATCCATATATATACTAATCCTCACTTCTTTCTTTTAATCTTAGAGAAAGTGAGCCTCATCAACTCCCCGGATCCCATCTCCTCCTATACCCCAAGCCCAAGGGACTCTGCTCCTATTCCACTCCCTTCACCTTCTCCACCTACAGCTTCTCCCTCTTTACTGGCTGATGTGCCTGAGCTGAGAAGTATAATAAATTGCTCTCATATTTAAGAAAACATTCCCTCTAACCTAACTGTACCATTAGCTACTCTCCTTCCTTCTCATTCTTGGCTTTCAAAACATGATTGTTCTATACACTAGTATAGAGATTATTCTGGAATCTGCCTTTGTCCCTTTTGTCAGTTTATTTTGAATGTTATGCAAAGATCTCTCCTTTTATAAATTATTTCTTCCTATAACTTTTTTGGTATCACTTTTTCTTAGTTTTCCTGCTACTTCCTAGTTGCTCCTTCTCAGGTTTCTTTGATAAGCTATTCTTCTTCTGTTCTTTCTCTAAAAAACTATTACCCAGTAATGTACCCTCAAATGTGTTCATACTCTATACCTTCTTGTGAATTTACCACTTCCACACTGATAACAAAACATTTGCTTTTATCATCACTTTCAGTGCTCAAAACAGTGCCAGGTCTATAGTAAAAACTCAGTAAAAATGTGTTCAGTGAATACCTTTCAAGTCTACATTTCTACCCTGGACCAAGTTCCTGTGCTCTACTTGTACCATACATAAGTCCAGATGGTCTAAATGACATTTGGCTTGTCTAAATCTTAACTTATTGGCTCTCTCCCATTACATCTTCTAATTAAAAAAAAAAAAAATGAAATAAAAATCTGTTTGTTTCTTTATTATTGAGTTGTATGAGTTCTTTAAATATTTTGGATATTAGCCCCTTATCAAAGGCGTTGTAATGAGCAGAGGACCTGAACAGATACTTCTCCCAAGAAGACATACAAATGGCCAACAGACATATGAAAAGATGTTCAACTTCACTAGCTATTAGGAAAATGCAAATCAAAACCACATGAGATACCATCTCATACCTGTTAGAAAGGTTACTATCAATAGGACAAGTAATAACAAGTGTTGAGAGGTTGTGAGGAGAAAGGAACTCTCAAATACTGCTCATGGAATGTAAATTGGCACAGCCACTATGGAAAACAGTATGGAGGTTCCTCAAAAAAACAAAACAAAAAAACTCAAAAAAACTGAAAATATTTATCTGCAAAGATACATGCACCCTGATATTTATAGTGGCTAGGACATGGAAACAACTGAACTGTCCTATAATAGATGATTGTATAAAGCAGATGTGGTACATATATACAATGGAATATCAGCCATAAGAAAAGATGCAATATATATACATATATATGTGAGAGACTGTTGAATTGTACACTTGAAACTTATTTGGTTTTATTAATCAATGTCAACCCCAATAATTTTTAATAAAAAAATAAATTAAAAAAACAATCTGTTCTTTTTCTATAACAAAACACCTACCTCACAGAGTTGTGAGAATTTAAAGAGATGACACATATAAAGGTTGTTGATAGCCTGGCACATAAGAAACATCCAATAAATGTTAGAAGAAGTATTGACTATTACCATTAGTATTATTTATTTTTGGTTTTGATTTTGAAAAACTTATGTTTTTACTATAGAGATCACTTAGGCCAGGACTGAAGACAATATTATTAGAATTTAAACCCAGCAACCCCATCATATGTCATAATATCTACAGACTAATGATTATTAGAGAAATAATGTTAAGCAGGTAAATCTTACTAGGTGTTGTGCCTTTACAGGCTCCAGATCCATGAATTTAAGCTACTTTCCAACTAAGAATCCTATTTTATTGCTTTTCAGTTTCTTGACCACATTTATACAAGTTCTTGCAGGTTCTCTCTGGTACAAGGTCTATTGCTCATGCAACTGTAATGCCCTCTTACGGCATACTCACATTGCAGTGCTACAGAAGCACCTGAAAATGTGCTCCATTCTCTGCAATGTATACTGGTAAATAGACACCAGATTGGTGGCCTTGGTGGTCATCAATGAAACATTCAAAGTTAAGATGTTATTGATAACATGTTAGTGATTTCTATATTTCAAGATTAGATCCCCAGTTTATATCCTAAACGTAAAATGTTTACTTCCCTAAATGATTAAGACTATAATTTCAATATAAATTAAGATGATCAAAAGAAAAAATACCTAAAAATTGAAATGACTTTTTGTTTACATTTGAGTGTGATGGGGCTGCTAGTGCTCACCCATATCAGGTTCTCCTTTCCTTCTGGGTATATGAAAAGTATGGGAATTTATGTCCCAGATGTTTATATAGGTAGGGCCATAGAAGTGAGATTGTCACTTCTGGGCTGGGGCATGTAAGAGTTGGTGTGCCATATCCATGTTCTTTTTTTCCTGAAAAACACTTATTGAAACAGTGGCCTCATAATGGAGGGAACCTAAAACCTGAGTTATAGGATGAAAGAGAATCTCTGATGATTCATGTTGATCTTGGTGTGAGGGAGAAAAAACTTTTGCTGTGTTATGCCACTGAGATTTTGGAGTTTATTACTGTAGAATAGCCTACACTAGCCTGATAAATACCCTGAAGTACTTCATTTTCCTCTCTATAAGCCACCAAATGATAATAGAGGTAAAAAGAGGCAGGAGAAAATTTGGACTAGTGAGCAGAAGTAATGAAAGCATTAGAGAATGCTGGGAATGTTTGGAAAATGGGGAAGAAAAAGCAGAAACACATTAAGACAGTAAATCTATTTTCCTTATGGAGCACTAGATAATCTTACTTGACACCTTTTGTTCTGGCCATGAGACATCTCTGCATAGAGACAAAAATACTCAGAGCAATTCTTACCTGCGTAAGTGAGCATTTTCACTTCTTAGTGGTTGCATGGCCAGTGCTATTTCAACTTGAATACCTGTATTTCCACCACTTACTGCTGGAAGAAGAAATATACATGCCTCCAATTCTGTAATCAATCTCTGAACTTCCGAATCCTCTACAAAAGGCAGAAGAAATGAGTAAAAACAATATTGTAAATTATTTTTGGATGAGATTATTCTCGTGTATTACTAAAAAAGAAAAATTTTTAGATATGTACATACTTGCTATAAATAAACTCAATTCAGTTATTTCTAAATCTAATACACAAGTCCTATTTTCCTTTTTCCTGCTGCCTACATTGGATTATTCAGAAAAATTCTGAAGAAGTTAAATTCAGTAAACTAAAGATTAATCTTAAATCAAAGGATTATTATATCAGTGATTTTTTTTTAGTTACAGAACCTAGTAGAAGATAATTTACACCTATCTCTTAGTTCACATTACTAAAGGACTACTGCACTCCTATAACTGCTAGAAGGTTTCCTATAATTGATAAGGTATTCACATTTAAAACACAACCTTTGATCCTGACATAAGCGAATAATTCACTCACTTCAGGTGAGTCAATCTGGCAAAATATTGAGAGAGGGTCTATTAAGATAAGGTTTTATAATTTAATTTTCTAAAGGAGGTTTACCATAATCGACCATACTTATTTGCTGTACCATCAAAAGTAGCACTATTTTAGTGACTAATTGGGGGAAGTGGTTGGTTTTGTAGGTGGCAAACAGACACAGGTAGAAGGATTTTATATCTTTTGTCCTTTTACTTTTGTTCCTTTATTTCCATTCAAATTTTCTAGGGGCTGAAAATATTTAATAATATTAACTGTCTGATACTCAAAAGAGGTAAGAAATATATTCTAAGTTACAAAAATAACTCAATCCCACAGGTATTTTCACACCCTGATGAAAAGTATATGCATACAGTAAACAACTGTGCCCAATTACTAAGCAGTACCCTACCAGTCCTTCACACAGTGGTTTTGCTCATAAACACTGGAGGCAAAGACCTGGGCTTCACCATTTTCTAACAATATAGTTTTAGTCAAATTACTTAATTCTTGAAGCCTAGATTTCTTCACAGTTAAATGGAGATAACAACAGTACCTCATAGTGTTGCTGAAAGGATTAAATGAGATACTGTTCCCCAAGCCTCAATTTCCTCAATTGTAAAATGGAAAGAATAACAATACCTTATAGGGATGCTGTGAGGATTAAATGAGATAATATACATAAAACGGCACAGTGCCAGGCACATGGTAAATGTTCGACAAATGATAGCTAATATTGTTACTATTATTATTACTACTGTTACCATGGTAAAGTAGTACTTTGTTAAGAGACTAGTAGTAAGTTGAAGATCTAAAAACAGAGATTTTAATATATTAAACCTTTAGATTAATACTGTCTGCTATATTTCTACAGATACATTTTAAGATTTGGTATTTCATTTGTCAGTCTGCAAATATTTAGTATTCAATCAGTGCTCCTACAATCAATTACTGTGTTTTCTAAGATGACAAACCTATAACTCACTCCAAGCAAAAGCCATTATTTGGAATATAGTACACATGCAATAGAAACAAAGGAATACAACCTGGCTCAAATATCTCATAACTCCACTCAAAACATTTTTCTTGATTTAATTTTTAAAAAATCACAAAAAGTAAACTGAAAAAGGCATAAAAAGATTTGGACCCCTAAAAGTTTATCTCTACAAATTTTCTTTGGTCAAATATTTTCAAGATCCCTTTAGATCAAGTAGAATAAATATACACTTGTAAGTAAGACTGTTAGGTATTCTCTAGTATATTTCAAATCCACAGGAAAGAAGAGAGATCAAAAACTAAAAAATAATAAAACTGGGCAGAATTCATTTCCTTATTAGAAAAATATTGGCTAATGTAAGAAATATTAGCAAGACATATTTCTTTGAAAAATACCGCAAACTCCATGTCTATTCGTCTAAATTTTAAATGACTAAATAATATGACACTGTAATATAGTATTAGCACCATGCTACAGAAAATTATAAAAAAAGTAGTCATCCACCTTGCTCTGCTAACAAGGACTTCAGCTCTCCCAATAAATACTTTGCAGTTCTAACTTTTTCAGCATTCTGGTTCTCATTTTTTGCCTTTTGGACATCTTTTATTCCCAAATCTCGCACATGTATGTTTAAATCCTTTCCTTCACTTGTGACCTCTTCAGTTTGTTCTTTGGCACATTTTTCTTCATTAGTGGTTAAGAAAGCTGGCTGTAATACAGTGGGGCTTTGGTGTGTCTGACCATCTGGATGAGAACGCAACAAATTCATATACGTTTGGAAACACTTTAGTAGGTCTGATTCCTTAGGAACTTCTTGTTGCGCCAGAATACCGTTAGCAAGACCCAGCTGCTGAGATGCTGGAATAGCTGGTTTGTCAGTTTTGGGCAGGCTATATGGAACTCCAGGACTAGTAGTGAAGGAATTCCTTAGACTATTGGTACAGTTCACAGAAATTGTTCTACGTTGTGATGCAAACTGGTTATCACCATCGGTCTGAACTTCCTAAAGAAAGAAAAAACAAGCCTTCAAAAATGTGAGCATAGACTCATTAATTATAATAAACTAGAGCCAGAAATGTTAGAAAATGACTTTTGCAAGATAGAATTATAGATTACCAGTGAGTAAGCTGGAGTTTCCCTTAGTACAATATTCCAGTTTTTTAAAGCATAATCAGATTACTCTACAATATGAGAACATTATAAAGCCGCGATTAAAACAGACTTTACAAACATCACACGTGGTTTAAAGGTATCAAAAATTAGTTCACTTTGGGAATAAAACAAACTTTCACTTTGAGAAATTGCATTGTAAGAAAATAAGTTCAAACATATAAGAAGTTTTATACATACTTACAGAAATGTTATAGTATAAAAAATTGACTGTTGCTTAAATGTCTAACCATAGGGAATAGACTATGATATATCCACTAAATAGAGTATTGACAACTTATTAAAATTTAAAAGAAGTATATATTAATAAATGTTTACCATAAAATGTTAAGTGAAAAAAGCAGTACATAAAACTATATAAAATTTAATTATGACTATATTTTTAAAAAGAACTTAAAAAAAAAAACCCAGAAAACAAAATCTAAATAGATAAATGACTGGAAAGCATTCTCTCAATGTGTTTGGGTGTTAAGTATGGATGATTTCTTTTTTCCACCAATATCTCCATTCTTTCCCCCTCACTGTCCTTAAAAATATGTAAAACTTTTGTAATAAAAAATAATTTGGAAAAACAATTGGTCTTTACACAACCTAGGGCATTAAGATACAATCCAAATTCAATTTTCTCTTAAGATGACAACTTCTAAAAAGCAAATAATTACTTGTATAGCATATAAACTGTACCTACAGAATGAACCACTGGAGGGCAGGGTAGCTGCTGAGGTAACTGAACCGGAGTGGAAGTTGATAAGCCATTACTAGAATGTAGAGTTGCCTGAGATTCCAAAAGAGAGTCTAAAAGGTAAGAGGGAGAAAAAAAATTCACATCTCACACTGCTTATATAAGAACCAGGTAACTTAATTAGAGTTTATATTCATGCTTTTAAAAACATCATTCATACTAACCAGAACCAGACACAGTATGGCAAGGTACAGCAGGAATTCCATTAGGGTTGTTCTTTGAAGCCAAGTTATTCATCAGTGACATTTGAGTCTGCACATGCTCACAGAGGGCTTGGTAAATTATGGGTGAATACATTCTATAATGATCTTGAAACGACCAATTTTGTGGTATATCTGATGAGTCTCTTTCACTTCTAGCAGAAGCTTCAGTAGGTATCTGTTTCTTATAATCTGAAGATACTAATGTGGAATAGGAAAAAAAGTTCTGGAAGTATGATTCTTCAAAAACTTTTATCATAAAACATTAGGGAAGAAACAGGACTCTCAGAAGTAGCTCAATTCAATATATGCCTTATCACTATCACCTCTAAAGAAAATCACCTCAAGTTCTTTTTTTACAGTTCGTCATCACTTAAGTTCTCTACTCAAAAATCATCTGTCTTTAAATTCTCTATTAAATGTTATTTGTAAAATCTCTCCTTCAATTATAATACCCCCTTTAAGGGTGTTAGTTTGCTCTAAAATCCATTAAAACTCTTACACCTTGCTCCTTGTCTAGTTTATGCTCTTAGGGGAAAATGGAATTTAAAAAAAGCAGAACACAACTATTCAGATGCTTTGATAATAAACAAAAATCGATCAATCAATCAGAGTTTTGAAAGCAAGAATAAAAATGGATTTAATCTACACATTGAGCTCTCAAACAAAATCCTAATCTGGCATTTAAAGTTTCTGAAGCCTGACCACAACATCTAAATAGCCATGAATAGTAGAAATGGATAAATTGTGGTATATTACAGAACACTATACAGCAGTGGAAAAGAAGAAATTACCAATATACATAACTACCTATATGAATTTAACAATGTTTTGTGAAAGATGTCAGACACAACACTCTACAGTGTACAAGTGCATTAATATGAAGTTCAAAAACAGGAAAAACTATCCAATGGAGATAGAAGTTAAAAAAGTGGATACCCAGGGATGAGTGCACAGGGGGTGATGAGGATACTGATGAGGCAGGTGCCTGGTAGGGTGCTGAAAACGTTCTATATCTTCATCTGCACGGTGAATATACAGAAGTATACATACGCAAAAATTTATAGAGATGTATATACTTCCTTTATGAAAGTTATTCCTTAATTGTTTAGAGTGAAACAGTTGAAATATTTTAAATGGTATAGAATTCCCCAAATATATATTCAGTTTATTGAAAATAAAAACACTGCTAAAAGCATAAACTTACATGTAAAAACAAAAAGTTAAAGGCAGATTAAATACTGTAACCAATGAAGATAGGAAAAATTTTAAAGACTATTAAAATGTGAGTATGCAAATGGTTGGAGATGTTAGATGCTTCCATTTCGTTTTGGGGTATGCTTTCTTTTGAGATGATCTGTTGTTGGGAACATACTTCCCAGGCCCAAATACGAGTTCTAACAGTAATTAGATGAATAATTTTTGGCAAATTATTTAAGCTCTCTTAACTTCCTGTTCTTCATCAGAAAAATGATGAATATTGTTATGAAAAGTAAATGAGATGACATTTATAATGTATCAATGTCTAGCACATAGTAAGAACTCAATAAATGTTACCTCTATTACCAAATGACTGCAGTCTTAAGACAAATATTTCATGTTCACAAATTTTCCATCTGATTTCAATAATATACCTTTAAGTCCCCTCTGAGGTGATTACATTCAAAAACATTAACTATTCTTCACTATCTGAATAGATGAGCTACAACAAAATTAACATTTCTATAAAAAAATTGTTTCTTATTGTAAATAGTTTTATAATAAAACAAATGGAAAAGTAGCCTCTAAAATATTGTATCTTTGAAATCTAAAATGATGGATGGTGAGCTTATAGCCCATAGCCATCCGGCACACAGCTCTTCCTTTCCTCTTGATTTGTTGGTCTCTCTTCTGCTCTTGGATTTCCTGTGGCCCATTTAATATAAGAATTGCTTGGTTTGAAGAATTCACAGGTTTCACATTCACAGGTCTCAGGGATTAGATCATTCATCTTCTTTTCAAAGGTTGGGTTTTCACAATCTCTGATAAAGCTAAGCTACAATATTATGTCTCTGCCAGTAGATGTCATCATCCAACATAAATTAATGAACTTCAGACTTCTTAAAATTCGAAGCCTTAGAATTAAAATGACATATTTTGCTCCTTTATTAACTCAGTCCATGTGAAATTCTACTGATAATGCTGAAGATTTATATTTAACAAAAAATCTTAAAGCAAATTATCCAAGACATGTTAAAAATAAATGGATATAAAAGATTGCATTTTATCACTATGCAATTTTAAAATAAACAACAACAAAATGAGCCTGTTACTACACCAATACAAACAAAGCTTATTTTTGTGTCCTTGTTCATTATACCACAGCACCCTACATGAAAATTTTACCTAAAAGATTAGGATTAGATGTGTCTCATTGATGTCAGTTGATAAACAGAATTCAAGAAATGGAGGCATTCAGTACACAAAACTTTTTCAGTCTTTGAATTCCAGCTGTTGTACAGCACTGTTGCTTGGACGTACATGCACTGTCTGATAGGTAAGATAATTCCTGCCATTCAAATGTAAAACAAATATCTACTGCAGATAAGAGCTGCTAGATGCCTAAAAGGACACTTGGCCTAGATGGAGGCAATCACTGTTGAAAGTATTCTGCCTGTAGTGGTTTATTTCCCCAAGGTGAGGGCAGCAATATATATGTTACTGAAAACAGAGCCATATGTCTATAGCATTCAACATAGTTATCAAATGTAAAAAATTGCTTATTAAAAAATGTTTTTTCTTTAAAGGTCAGGAGCACTCTAAAGTAAGCTCAATGCCTCTCTGCCCCCTTATTTCCAGTATCTAGGTGGGTAGGCTTGATTCCACAGACACTAAATGATCAGGCAGATCCCTGGCAGACATACATAAGGAGACTGCTCAGAAGAAGGTTAACATAAAATAGTAAGATAACGTATGTTAAAATTAAAATTATACATAGATAGTAGTTAACATACTATAACAAATTCCTTAAAATTCTATTTATGATTTACTTCACTTGTGGAGTGAGGGAAAAGAGCAAGTGCTGAGTGTGATTTTGTGTATTGTTGAGCTCTGTGATGACAGAGCAATATCTTTGCACAGGTTAACAGCTGCCAATCACACACATAAAAAGATATCCTTTCTAGACAGTGCTGCAGTTTAGTAAACTAGAAAAGACAGTCATTGAATCAAAAGAAAGGAGGTTTCTGCTTTAATTAGTCAACCTTAGGAATAAATAATTTCTTAGGAAGAACTAATTTCTAATATTGCAATCCTAAAAAAGATTGTCCTGTGGGAAGTAGGTCCTTCCTTCTGATGATTAAAGTATAGAGGAAAGGATGATAAGAATATTGTATCCTGATCACAGGACAAAACTACTGATCTAATTCAAATGAGAATTTAATGCTAGAGGACCAGAACGCGTGATATGCTCATCTGCTCCTCCAAATCCATCCCGTATTCATCTCCACTCTGCTCTCCCTAAGATGCTGACCTATATGAATTATATTGCTCAGGGACAGTCCTTCATGTGTTTCTTCTGCTCCTACATGCCTTGCTGGGTATACCAAGAAAGTAAGACTTTGACCTAAGCTCTTTCTTGGGCCAATTCACAGGGTTATGTTTGTAGTAAACAACATTGAGGGGTAAGGTAATGTTTCCCCTGAGACAAATATAGGCTTGCTTACTACCAAAGCGATGAATTCCCCAATCTGGCATCTCTCAGCTGAAACTTAATCTACAGCAGGCACAGCATCCATCTGAGTCCATCACATCACCCCCATAAGAAATGATGATGAGGGGGAACCAACACAAATATGCTGATGTATATGCTGCTTGCTGTAGTATGTATAATAAAGTCCTTTGTCTCTGACCCAGGAGACTTGTGTCTCCTGCCAATATCCATAACATAGTAAGGCTAACTTATTAGCCTGTATGAATAAAAACCAAATTCCAAACCTGATATACATCAACAGGGCTTCAGTTGAGTCCAATCAATGAATCTTGAAATTATCAAAGAAAGGAAGAAGCAATGTCAGTGTATTTATTCCCAATTCCTTTTCTACGAGGCCACCTTGGGCTGGCTTTGTTCCTTAAATGAAGCTCACTGCTATTCTAAAGGTGGCCTACTCTACACAACAGTATCTCTGCCTAAGTCCTAGTAACCTCTATTTCACCTCATTCCTTAAGGCCTGCGGAGGATAACAGCTCTGCTGCTGCTGCTGCTGGAGCTGGGCTAGTAGAATCTCTTCTGGTTTCCCTATACCCCACTCACACCTTTGTAATGAGTTCCTTTGTAAATAAATCCTCCTTAAATTATCTTAATTTGGGTGTTGCCATCTGTTTCTATTGGAACTCTGAGTAACAAGCAGTTAAGCTGGGATCCAAGTTGCTACCATGGCACCACTGTCAGCCACATACATTCCAAATGAGAGTTCCTTAAGAAAGGGTGCCCTGGACAAGAAATAACCTGCCTTGAGAAAAAGTAGGACCCTGGAGAAATAGGCAGTTGGTACTAACACTCCTGTCTTTGTCCATTGGGCCCCAAAAACATAGGACTCCATTTTAAGAGTTTAAACCAGAGGCTAGCATACTTTTTCTTAAAAGGATAAAGGACAAATATTTTAGGCTTAGCAGCCTAATGGCCTCTGTCACAACTACTCACCTTGGCCAATGCAGCACAAAAGCAGTCATAAAAAATACATAAAAACTTAGCATGGCTGTGCTGATAAAACTTTATTTAGAAAATAAATAAAATAACTAACCATTACTTATGCTGACCACTGGGTTAGACCAATGCTGTCCAACATAAATACAACATAACCATATATGTAACTTAAAATTTGCTAGTAGCTATATAAAAAAAGTAAAAAGAAATAGGTAAAATTAATTTTGTTTTATTCAGATCAATATACCCCAAATATTAACATTTAAACATGTAATTAATGCAAAAAGTTGAGTTGTTTTATTTTTGTATTAAATTGTCTAAACCTAGTGTGTATTTTACACAAAGCACAACTCAATCTGGATACTAAATTTTCATAAAAATATACTTGATCTGTATTTAGATTTGATAAAATTTAGTTGATAAAGTGAACTCATATACCTGTTATTCCAAACATACTTAAAAGTTTTCTAATAACTGGATCAAGTAACGGTTTTCAAATTTAAATTTAAATTGAAATTAATTAAAATTAAATAACGTTTAGAAGTCAGCTCCTTGGTTGTATAAGCTGTACTTTAATCACTCAATGGCTACATGCGGTTAGTGACTACAGTTATGAACTGTGCAGGTCACGACAATCTGAGGCTAAATGTGACTGGCCTCCAAGACAGGTTAATAAGCTGTTTCCTCTGCCTTAGTCCTGACTCAGGGACCGTATGGAACATTAACCTCTAGGTCTATGAACACTCTACTCTCATTTTCTCAGCCTCTTTGCCTGGATTCCAATCTCTTAATATCCAGGGCTACTGTTGTAGATAATTTTCTAAACTTTACCCCTTGCCTGAGGCTGAATCACAGCATGTACTGCTGTGCTAACATTTTTTGGCCCACCTGAGCTGTGGAACTAGCTAGACCCATTTTTGTCCACCTGAATTCCTACTGTGGACCTTTTCATCTCCACTTTGGGTTATCTTGTTCTATAGGCCTCCAAGGGACAACATAATCAAAACTTGCCTATTCGAAGCTGTTTGCTGAATCAGTACACTTAATTAAGTCAACAAGTTAACTATGAAAGTGTAAAATACCATTGACTACATTCACTGTCAATCAATGGCAGGCCCTCTCTCCTTACTTATCTATCCAACTTGGAATTTTACCTTATGTATTGTGTATTCTACCTGTGCAGCTCAACAAGTTGAGCTACTGAACCCACTAGAATATATACATATCAAATAATTTTAAAACAATAAGTATACACATGAAACACAACCAATATGTGATTATCTATGGAACAAAGATGACTCTATAACACCTTCCAAATGTCATTCTGAGTTTCAGTCTTTTTTCCTACAAAACCCACACAGTCATTTTCTACTTTTCTTCTTGGGAAAGTAATAGTAAGCAAAACAACTACTCAGGGATTAGAAGATGAGTAAAGAAAGAGAAGGATAAGCACACAAAACAATAACCAATATATTATTAAAATGAAAGACCAACTGCATAATTCTAATAACTTATCAAAACCTTCAGAATTAAGCAATATATTTAAATAAATAAGAGAAAAAATACTTACAAAGTTCTTTCTGGACTACTGAAGGAACAGTACGTTTTTCATGTCCTTTCTTTTTAGATTCATTTCTTTTGCCTTTTAAAGGTCTGGGATTATATCTATTTTCTGAATATGCTACTTCTGAACCTATTAATAATTAAAATAAAAATTCATTAGCATTAAGAGAACTATTTAATCGAGAAAAGGAAATCAACAAAGCACTTAAAAAATAAAACCTGAATCCTCATTTCTCAAAATGTCCTGCAGCAAAGAAGCACAACCATCAAGCCCCTGTATAGTTTCAGTCTGTAAAGAGAAAGTCATTTAGAAATGATATGTAAAATTTTAATGCAGAAAAAATTAATTACATAGTTTTAAATTTCTTTTAGGAGCAATTATTACTAGTAAAAAACATGTTGTTTTAAAGCAAAAGCCTTCATACTTCCTTAGGGCAATTAATACTTTAAATTTTTATCCCCACTTCTTAGCTTTTACCTGAAGATTAATTAAAATAGTGTACATTGTGTCTATTCAGTTTAATCTTACCTGACTTTCTGAATCAGAATGAATGGGATGGCCTGAATCTGCATTAAAACGTGATATCTTTCTTAAATAAATCCTAGAAAAAAAGTTTGTTAATATTTTTATAAATACGAAAAATATTTTTTCTAAAATATATTAAGTAGTCATTTTCTTTCCAGCAAAGGTTGGATAAGAAAACTCGTCCAACCATGTATAAGATGGATTAAAATAGAACTTTATACAGATTTAGTTGAATACTAAAATGGTCGACATGGGTATATATGGAAAGCTCCTTCTCAGAGTTTTGTGAAGGTAGAGACCCATCTAGTTTTCTTGGGTAGGCAAAATTTAGTCTAGCCCCAAGACCTGAAAAATCTTTTGAGATTTCCTGAACTTGTAACCTTTTTTAAATACTTACCCTTTCTTTCCATTTGTTAATTTAGCAGGTCCAGTGTACTTTCTTGAAGATAACACCTATGAAATAATGCATTCTATTACAGTAGGTGCACAAGTATTTTTCTATTATGTTCAGTATGCTATCTTGACAAAACCTGAAATGTTTCCTTTTTTTTTGTTACTGTGGTAAAGCATACATAACATAAATTTTACCATTTTATTCATTTCTAAGTGTACAGTTCTGTGACATTAAATACATTCACATTGTTATGCAACCATCACCATCATCCATCTCTAGAACTTTTCTATCTTTCCAAACTGAAATTCTGTACCCATTAAACATTAACTCCCCATCTCCTCCCCGCCCAACCCCTGGCACCTGCCCTTCTACTTTGTCTATGAATCTGACTACTCTAGGAAGTTTATATAAGTACAATTATACAGTATTTGTCCTTTTGTGACTAGCTTATTCCACTTAGCATACCCTCAAAGTTCATCTATGTTGTGGCATGTCAAAATTTCCTACCTTTTTAAGGCTAAATAATATTCCATTTTATGAATGTACCATCTTAATATTTAATAAATGTGATATATTCTAAAACTCCACAATTACAACTGAACTCTTATAATGTTCTTTATAAAACATCAAGCAAGCAACACATATATTTGTTCCTCAAGGCTATTTCACCTTAAAATTGAAGTCAAGATATTATTTTAACCAGAAGTATCTGCTACAGTAAGTTGGACACTACTCAATCGTTGAACATGATCTATATTCCCCAAATTCTTCAAAACATGTTACTTCAACATATAGCAGAGTTCTTAACTCTGATTTTATTTATCCATATTCTTTAAAATGCCTGACAACACTAGCATACAAAAACTCTACGATTCCTCTTAATCTACATCCCATTCTCTCAATCTTTCTTTTTAAACTCATATAGCAATGCTATTTTATTTTAAAAGTAACATACAAGGGTCACCTTTTGTGAAGAAAAAACATGCATTTGCTTTTACATGCATCCAGTATCTTGAGAGTTACACATGAAACAGTTAATTGTAGTTGCCCCTGAAGAGGGAAACTGAAAATCTGGGGGACAGAGCAAGAAGGGAGACTTTCCATGGTATATCTCTTTGTATCTTAAAAAACTTTATAACAGATAATCTCTGTTTAAGATATAATTTTAAAAAATGTGTTTAAATTCCCTACTGATTCCCTTGTTTCACCCTTCAGGTGTAGTCACTATTGGCAGTTACATATATGATTTTTCTTGACATGTTTACATATTTCATCCCAAGACAGCTTTGAGTAATAACTATTAAACTTTCTGGAGTTATATAATATTCTATTATTTGTTTGAATATGTACTCCTTCCTTCTGAGAATGCTACTGAGAACATATTGAAAAGTTGGGCTGATAGAGTTATGCTTCTCCTTCCAACAACTTGGAATGTGATAGAGTAATCAAACCAGCAGTGAGAAACAATACTGTAGGAAATCAGACCCCATATACCATAGCTCCACTAGGCCCTGCATGACACTCTCCAGGTCTTTCCCTTCTGTTGGTGTCCTAGCCAGAACCATAATAAAAAAACAAAACATGGTGCTAAGTCCAAAAGCAACTACCACAATTATCATCTTTCAAAATTTTAAAAAATATACCGAGATAAATGAGATTTTAGTACAATGAAGTAAAGAAAATCAACCAACATAAAAATACCCAGCAATAGTAATTATGAGATTGGCACATTTTTTTTCGTATTTTTTATTTTGAAATAATAGTATAAAGAACTGTATACACTTAACTCAGATTCCCCAACTGTTGACATTTTACTACATCTGCCATGTTCTCTCTCAAAATATATACATAGTACTATTAGTCTGAATCATTTCAGAGTAAACTGCAGACATAACACTCCTTTATATTTAAATATTTATTCCTACACATTTCCTAAAAAGTTACTCTCTCATGTAACCAAATAATGATCAAAGTCAAGAAATTAACAGATACCATAGTATAATCTAATCTACAGACTTTATTCACATTTGCCAATTATCCCAATACTGTCCTTTATAGAAAAAAATTCTGGTCCATGTCCAATCCAGGATCATATGTTGTAATAAATTATCCTATCTCTTTAGTCTCCTTAGTCTGAAACAGCTCCTTGGGTTGTCACTCATTGTCTTTTACAGTCTTGACATATTTAAAGAGTACAAGACAGTCACTTTGGTAGAATGTCCCTGTGGACATTTAGACTTATCTGATAGTTCCACATGATTAGATAAAGATTGAGAATTTTTGGCAGTGATATCACAAAGGGATACTATGTCCCTCTCAATACAACACGAGTAGGCATATGACATCAGTTTGTCCCATTACTGGTGATGTAAACTTGCCAGGTTTTTCACTGTAAGGTTACTATTTTTACCTTTAAATATTAAGCATTTTGTGGAGAGATACTTTGAGATTACACATCCTATTCATCAAATTTTTACCCAGTAGTTTTAGCATCCATTGATAATTCTTGCCTAATCGTTTGTCAATTGGTGATTGTTTTTAGATCATCCTTTCTATATTAGTTGGCATTCAACTTTCAGTGAAGCACTTTTCCTTCTTCATTTATTTGGTTCTACAGATTCACTGATTCTTACTTTATTCAATGGTTCATGATCCATTATTGTCATTAATTCTGATGCTCAAATTGTCCCAGATTCTCTATCAGTCTCTTCAAACCAGCTCTTGTATCCTTTAACATGTTCCCATTCATTTTTAAGCTATCCCTTACTTTCTGCAACAAGGTGCACCAGCCTCAACTTTTTTTCATTGTGGTAAGAACACTTAACATGCGATCTACCTTAACAAAAAGTTAAATGTACAGCATGGTACTGTTAACTATAGGCACTACGTTGTACAGGAGCACTCTAGAACTTATTCATCTTGCATAACTGAAACTTTATGATCACTGAATAGCAATTCTCCACCACTCCCTCCCTCCAGCCTCTGGCAATTACCATTGTACTCTCTGCTTCTATGAATTTAACTATTTTAGATACCTTATATAAATGGAATGATCCAATGTGTCTTTCTGTGATTGGCTTATTTCACTTAACATATATCCTCAGGTTTCATCCATGTTGCATATGGTAGGATTTTCTTCTTTTCAAGGCTGAATATTCCATTGTGTGTATATAGCACATTTTCTTTATCCATTCATGAATATTTAGGTTGTTTCTACATCTTGACTATTGAAAAATGCGGCCCTGAACATAGGAACGCAAATATCTCATCAAGATTGTTTTTATTTTTGGATAAATACCCAAAGTGGGATTCATTTTTTGAGGAACTTTCAGTTTTTCACAGTGGCTGCAACATTTTACATTATCACCAGTGTACAAAGGTTCCAATTTCTCCACATCCTCACCAACACTTATTTTTTTATAATAGCCATCCTAACAGGTGTGAGGTGATATCTCACTGTGGTTTTAATTTGCATTTCCCTGATGATTAGTGATGCTCACCATCTTTTCATATACCTGTTGACTATTCGTATGTCTTTGTAGAAATGTCTATTCAAGTTCTTTACCCATTTTTTAATTAGGTTACTTTCGTTTTAACTCTTGTTTTGTAGTTCCTTATGTATTGTGGATATTAATCTTTTATTAGTTATATAGCTTACAAATATTTTTCCCATTCCATATGTTGCCTTTTCGCTGTTAATTATTTCCTTTGCTGTGCAGAAGTTTTTCATTTTGATGTATTCAAGTTCATCTTATCACTTCCCTGTCTCAGCCCTGGAGTTGACCATTTCTCCAGGAAGCTGTGGTTCCTTTTAATGAACGACAGTATTTAGAAACCAAGATTTAGGCACTAGTTTTACACTTTGCTACTGTGCCTTCCAATTTTTTCATTATTTTTCATTTACTTATTTATGGTCATCATGACTAGATAGCTGCAATTTTGAATCTTGTATTTTTACTTTTAAATCTTTCTATATTAACATAGTCTTCAAAATTTGTTAATTGTTGCATAGTATTTCCTTGAGTGCAAATAAATAATGTGCCCTTGGTTGGTTTCATGTTTCACAATTAAGAAACAAACATGAAATAAATCTTTCCATATACTGAAAATAGTCTTTCATATTCAGGATTAAAAGCTTAATTATTTGGTGAGAGACTAAGCCATTCAAAGGCCCTTGATACAAAGTGCTAAATCGCTGAGTGCCCCAAATCACAATGCATGAGAGAATCAGTTTGTTTTACCTCACATTTTCTTCCCGCAGGTATTATCATTAAACTTTTCACTTTGCTATTTGAGAAAAATATAAGCATTACTTGGAAGCTGTATCTCCTACCAACAAGTGCAAGATAAATTACATTTGTGGAAAGATTCAGAGTGCACTAAATCCTTTCATTTACACTTAATCCACACTCTGTGAGTTATTTCTGAGATAGAAACCTAAATTTCAGAAAGGTGGCTTGTTCAGTCATACATCTTCTTAGCATAATGTTTAAAAGAATGGCCGCTGGCACTAGCCCTTTAGATCTGATTACTGTCTCCACTGATAACCAGTTGTGTAACGCAGGGAAGTTATTTGAACATTCCTTCCCAGTTTTCTCATCTATAAAATGGGGGTGATAATAATATCTACCTCCTAAGGCTACTGTGAAGATTAAATGAGAAATTATGTGTAATATGTAAAAGCACTTACAGTACCTGCCACAATGATATCTAAATGTTAGCTATTATTATCATTAAGATGGTAGTAACTGTTTTCAAGAGGGCTAAATTATGTTGCAAACATATGCCAAGTGTGAGGCAGATGTTTAACCATGTTCTCTGACTTAATCTCCCCAATTCTTTGAGGCAAAATTTTATATCTATTTTATAGATAAGAGAAAGGAGGCTCACTTACTATCACTACCATAGTAGTGGCAGAATTGGAACTTGAATCTGTAAGTGACGATAACTATAAAAACCATGTTTTCCCCTCTTGCTGACTGCACATATTGAGTTCATTCAATATAAGAGAAAAAATCTGTAAGGGTGGAGCTAGTCTAGAAGTACTCATGTCCTCTTGAGCCAGGACTTGAAAAAAGGGTAAGATTCACTTTAATGGGGGAAGGCAGCATTACAGGTGAGTTAATAAATGGAGGACCAAAAAAGGGGTGGTGATGGATACATTAAAAGAAGAGTAAGATGACTGAGTAGCGGGTCTGTCTGTGTTAGAAAGAGTTGATTCATTACCTGAAAATCGACTGTATGCCAGGTGCTGTCCCAGGCCTGAAGATGCAGAGATAAATTGTGTAGTAAAGGAGGCAGATAGATTAGCAACTTCTCTACCCTAAAATATGTGATTTGATAAAGGTTAGTACAGGGCACAAAAGGGCATCAAGGGGCACCCAAACAATGGGGATGTGAAAGTGGTAGGCAAATTTTCCAGAAGTGGTCCTTGAACTGAAGGCCAGGAGATGGGAAGTGAAGGTGTCAGTGATAAAAGGGGAATTCCAGGTGTAACAAAAATTGCAAAGGCATGGAAGAACGAGAGGACACGGAGCATCCAGAAAACTGCAAAACAGGTGAACAGTGGAGATTAATATTGGAATGGGGGTGGAGGCTGGTAAATTATGCACTGGCTGGGATTTTTAAAATGGCTGTGTTCACAAGGCGAAAGAACTGAGATTTTTACCTTGAAAAAGAAGTGTTCCAGTGTCAGATTTTAAGCATAAAAGAGAATAATTTAGTTACAACGAAGGGCGTGCATTTGAGAGGGGTAAGGCTAAAGGCAGGGACACTAACTAGACTTTTTTTTTTTTACTAGTAGTAAAATACCAGCAATCGTGACGGAAGATCAGCTAATAGCGGCACTGCTGGAAGAGCCGAAAACCTGGATTTGCTGCAACAACACGTAAAGAGGTTAAGTCACCGCACCCAACAGCATAGGCTGAACTCGAACCCAGGTCCGCTACAGGACTACAATGATTAAAATAGAATGTACATCTATGCACAGTGCGGCTGTGTCAAGATGTTAGGATGAGATGTCCCCCTTCACACTCGCACTCCACACATACACTCTCCCAGCATTTTGGATGCGGCCGCAAGGTTTTTGTTGGTTTTTCAGAGTTTTGCACTTCTACCACCCGAGAAGCCCTTCGGTCCCTTTCCACCCCCAGAATGGACGCCTAATGTCCGCGGCCCTCACCTGGCCCGGTCGCGATCCGGACCTGACCATCTCTCGCAGCCTCAGAGGAGCCAAGATCGGGGAAAGCCAAGCTGTACGGTAAAAGGAATTAACCGCCGTGGACTTCAGACCTCCCTTGGCCCGCCCCCCGGGCTTCCGCTTCCGGGAAGGAGCCTGCCGAACACAGCGGCTTCGTAGTCCCGAGCGCGCCACTGAGGCCTCTACCCTTCTTCCAGCCCGGCGCACTGGGCTTGCGCAATAGACCCCGCCCCGCTCTCTGCTCTTTACACCCTGCGGGAGGGTGGGGAAGGCAGCTGAACAGGAGCAGAGCGGGGCGGAGGAGGGCCCAGGTGGGACGGGGCCGAACAGGGCGGGGCCCAGGTAGGGCGGGACCGGGCGTGAGGGGCGGGGAGTCTGGGCGCTGACTGAGAGTAGCCGAGTTCCTGAACACCTAGAAGAGCAGTTTGTGGTCCTGCTGGGAGGGCTTTTGGTGAAGGATCGCTGCCCTGCATCAGCTGGGGGAAGTGGCGACAAGCACCCGTTAGGGCCAAGGGAAAGGATACGGGTAGATGGAGGATAGGCGTCAGAGAGAATTGCGCTGGGCTCTTGGGTTTTGGGCTCTTTACTTTTTTTGTTCGGTGTCTTGTGTGCCATTTTCAATGATTTTCTTCTTGATAGTCAATTAAAATCCTCGGTCTCGCTATCTTTGCATAATTCTAACGGAAATTTCAAAATTATTCACTACAGCCCTTGATCACAGAACGATACTCATTCGTTGGGATCTGGGTTTTACTTCCATGCATAGTTGTTTTTCTCTTCAGTCTAGGTAATTACTGTTAAAGAATGACACGGTATTCTGAACACGGCATGCTGCAGGAATTTTAATGGGAATTAGTCTGGTTTTTAAGGCATTCAGCTGGGTTAATGTTTCAGAACTAGTAGGGGCGAAATTAACCCAACTGATTCCATTTTTCTAAACCGGAAAAAGAGCTACCCTTTGAAAGTCTATTACAATTAAAACAAAAACCTAGAAACCAAAATATGTCCACCAATATATTGCACACTGAGTGATTTGTGAAACTAGGTATTTAATAAATTTAGTTTTGAATTAAACTGAACCAACGGATGTTTAATATAAGCACCCGTGATTAGATTTTTTTAGTTGACTTGATTTTTAAAAACATATTGATTTTTCTTAATTAGCACGTGCTTATTTTAGAAATTATAGATGAGCAAGAAACAAAAATCACCCATATAATCCCATTATCCAGAGAATACCACTCTTAACAGTTTGGTGCATTCCCTTCTAGATTTTTTCCAACGGTGTATACATATTTAAATATATTTGTATACAATAAAATATGATACATTTACTGTAACATGAGTGGTTTCTGTTAATATCAACATTGTTTCCATTAATCTGCAATTACAAAATGACTGCCTGGTGTTCCAGTTCTCTACAGTTTGGAATTTTATGTTCCCAATCCTTTTTTTTTGTTTGTCTGAGGTTTTTGTTTTGTTTTGTTCTGTTTGCATTTTTTCTCCAACTTTTTTATTGTGGTTAAATACACAAAACATAAAATTTACCATCTTAACCAATTTTAAGAATGATTCAGTGACATTAAATACATTCATAATATTGTGTAATCATCACCCCCATCCGTCTCCAGAACTATTTTCATCTTGTAAAACTGAAACTCTATACCAATTAAACAATAACTCCCATTCCACCCTTCCCCAGTGCCTGGTAAACACCATTCTAGTTTCTGTCTCTGTGATTTTGATTATTCTAAGTACCTCATCAAAGTATTTATTCTGCAACTGGTTTATTTTGCTTCTCTTCAAGGTTCATTCATTTTGCAGCATGTGTCAAAATGTCCTTCCTTTTTAAAGCTAAGTAATATTCCATTGTATGTTTATACCACATTTTCTTTATCCATTTATCTCTTGATGTATAGGTGCGTTGCTTCCACATTTGACTTATTGTGAATATTGCTGCTGTGAACATGGGTAAACCAATATCTCTCCCAGACCTGCTTTTACTTCTTTTGATTATATGCCCAGAATTGCTGATTCATGTGGTAATTCTATTTTTAATTTTTTGAGGAACCACCATACTCTTCCACAATGGCTGTACCAATTTACATTCCCATCAGCAGTACTAAAGTTTCCAATTTTTCCACATCCTCACCAGCACTTGTCATTTTTTTAAAAACAGTAGCCATGACAATGAATGTGAGGTGGTATATTATCGTAATTTTGATTTATTTGCATTTCCCTGATGCTTAGTGATGTTGAGCATCTTTTCATGTGCTTATTGACCATTTGTTTATCTTCTTTGGAGAAATATCTATTCAACTCCTTTTTCCATTTTTTAAATTAGGTTGTTTGTAATTTTGTTTTTGATATTTTAGAAGTTTTCTACATATTCTGGATATTAATCTTGTGTCAGAGAAATGATTTGTAAATATTTTCTCCCATTCTATGGTTTCCCTTTTATTCTGTCGATATTGCCTTTTGATGTACAAAAGATTTTTATTTTCATGAAATTTCCAATTTGTCCATTATGTCATTTGTTGCCTGTGTCTTTGGTGTCATATCCAAGTAATAACTGGTAAATTTAATGTCATGAAGTTTTTGCCCTGTTTTTCTTCTAAGGTTTCTATAGTTTTAAGTCTTACATTTGGGTCTTTGACCCATTTTTAGTTAATTTTTGTATCTGGTGTTAGGTAAGGGTTTATCTTCATTCTTTTGTATGTGGATATCCATTTTCCCAGCATGATTTGTGAAAGAGACTGTCCTTTCCCTATTTAATGGTCTTGGCACTCTTATCATCAAATCATTTGACCATATATGTTAGAGTTTCTTTCTGGGCTCTCTATTCCATTGGTCTATATGTATGCCTTTATGCCAGTTAGCACACTGTTTTTATTATGGTAGCTTTTTACTAAGTTTGAAATCAGGAAGTATGAATCCTCCAGCTTTGTTGTTCGCTTTGAAGATTGCTTTGCCTATTTAGAGTTCCTTGAAGTTCCATATGAATTTCAGGATGAGTTTTTCAATATCTGAAAAACCTATCACTGGTATTGTGATAGGGATTGAACTGCAAATCACTTTGAATAGCATTAATACCTTAATATTAAGTATTGCAATCTATGAACATGGGATGTGTTTGCATTTTTTTCCCATTCCTTTTATCATTGTTTTGAAGTTTTCATTGTACAAATCTTTCACCTCCTGGTTAATTCCTAAGTATTTTATTCTTTTTGATAATATTTAAATGGAATTGTTTTAATTTCCTTTTCAGATTGTTCATTGTTAGTTGTGTAGAAACACAACTAATTGTTTTATGTTGACTTTGTATCCTGCTACTTTGTTGAATTCATTAATTAGTTCTAATAGGTTTTTGGAGGAATCTTTAGGATTTTCTACATATAAAATCATATAATCTGTGAACAAAGATAATTTTACTTCTTTCTTTCCAGTCTGAATGCCTTTTGTTTCTTTTTCTTGCTTAATTGGCCTAGCTAGAACTTCCAGTACTCTGTTGAATAGAAGTGGCAAAAATGGACATCCTTACCTTGTTCCTGATCTTTGAGGAAAAGCTTTCAGTCTTTCACCATTGAGTATTATGTTCACTGTGAGGTTTCCACATATGGCTTTTATTATGTTGAAGTAGTTTCCTTTTATTCCTAGTTTGCTGGGGGGGGGGGTTGTTGTTTTTTTTTTTTTAATCATGAAAGACTGGTTTGCTAGTCTCTGAGTGCCTCAACTCTCTTTATTGGTTTCCTCATCCACATCTCTGTAAACTTTTAAAGTATCTTTAAAATCTCAGCTGAGGGTTTCTTCTGTTTCCTATCATGATCAGACTCATATAAAGCCAACGTATTGTCCAGAGGAAATATGTTGGTAGCTGGGAGTGGAGGGTTGGGTGAGGGAAGATGAAGAGGAGAGATGTGCTTCTGCAAAGGAGGTGAAATGGGTAAGACTTGGTGATAGATTTGGGAAGTGAGGCAAGGGGGAGGTATTTACACTGACCTTGATTTCTAAGTTTTTTCATTTGGATAAGTGATGTGAGACATCTATATTTAGTAGGGAAGTTTATGAACTCACTTCCTCCAATATTTTATTATGTAAAAAAGTAAACTAGGAACTAATTCAGGGGCTTATTAATTAGGAGTGCCTTGGAGTCACCCAAGAGATGATATTAAGTAGGCTACTGAGTATTTGAAGCTGGAGCTTGGTGGAGAGGTATGGGATACAGATGCACATTTCTCAGTCATCTATGGCAACTGAAGTCACAGGCTTCTGAGTTCATAGTCAGGTTACTGCTTCAAGAAAGCCTTTCTTTCCACCTCTCTATTCCATTCCCACTAACTAGATTGTATGCCCCTATACTAGGATGTTATAACACTACTTTTTCATTTGTGTGATTAGTTATTTAATGTCTGCCTTCCCAAGTAGAATTTAGTCTCTATGAAAGCACGGACCATATTTTATTCAGTATAATATTCCAATACCTAATGAAATGCCTTGCACATAGTGGGAATTTTTAAATTGCTGAGTAAATAAATGAACCAACCAGTATTTGGACTCCTTTGGTGCATCGAGGCTGATAGGCACTTGAATGCTCCAAGACTCAGGATTATCCAGGGCTCATCCCTTTGAGCCTGACGTGGAAGTTTAGGTCCCCCTAGTATCATAGTTAATGACTCTGCTTGGTCTAGGCAGTGTTTTATAATTTAGTGCAATGGACCAATGGCTTCTCCAATTGGCTCGCCTCTGAAGTATGAAAGTCTCTTTATATTTAACCATGTTCTAGTTTATAAGAAACCACCAAAATTGAAAAGTATATGAAAATCTAAGCTAAAGATTCTGTTAAGACTTATAGCCAGAATATAAGATTCAAAAAAACAAGAGGCTATGGACAGGATAATAAATGTAGGGAGGGAGTATGAGCTCAGTTCTGCTTGGAAAGTCTGAGACTGCCATATTGCTTTTCCTTAGGCTATTCTCAGTGTCTTCTGGAATTATTTCTAACCTAACGGTTCTTAAACCTTTTGAAATTATATACAATTTTGAGAATTTGCTAAAAGCGTTGCACTTTTTCCTCAGAAAAAATGCTAATATGCACATTTCTGAAATGTATTTGTGTGTGTGTGTGTGTGTGTGTGTGTGTGTGTGTATCTATATATATATAATGTTATCAGAAGCATTCAGGATCCTCTTCAAGAATTTCAGGTTTAAGAATCCTTAACTAATTCAAAACCAGTTTCCACAATCGAGTGTCCAGCTCCTCCTGTTGCCTGGTGATCTTGGAAGTTGTTGGTTAACTAGTGATAGTGAGGTGTCTGACTGAAGAGCATCAGAGAGAGAGAGAGGGCATGGAGCTTAGAGAAAATGGAATGGAGCCATAGTATTTGCATTTCCCACTGAAACTTTAAATCTATCTGCAGTCTTCTTTAATCAAAATAGCTCAATTTGGGAAATAAAGAGCCCACTTCTTTTTCTTGATAAAATCCTAATTTTATTGCTTCCTGAATATTTTTCTTCGTAAAGGAGAAATACAAACCATATGTTACCAGGTTCTTAGTTTGACAGCTTAACTGGAGTCATGCTAGGATTCAAGTATTTCTGGTCATGATAGGAAGGCCAGTGGGCTTGGGCTGACAAGGGTCTATTGGCAGTACAGACTAAGAGAGCCCCTTCAAAACGATCTCATCACAAGGAAGAAACAGTTGGTTTGAGACAATAGGCCAGATCTGAGGATCAGGTGTGATTTTAATACAGTACAATGTCAGTCACTTACTGCCCTGCAGCCTCTGTGGATTTGTACCTGACCTGAGTAGAGAAACAGTAGTGATTAAAATGCTAAAAAGTTGATTTATGAAAATCCCTGTAAGACATTGTAAGCAGATGTTGGTGGTGCCCCACCCATATGCCTTCAAAGGCTGTTTATGGTGAACACCTATGCGTTCCTACCCAAGAGTTTTTTTTTCCTGGAGGAAAAGGAGCAAGTTCAGGTTGTGAGCTGGGCAAGCTAGAAGTGCCAAAAAGTTAATGACCCTAGAAGCAGCCATCAGCAAATGACAGATGATAACTCAGTGAGGAATCTTCTCTTAGCCAATGATGGATGACGAGTTCCTTCATCCCTCAGGTTGGTATAATTCGGAGGGACTTTCTACACTGTCTCTCAAAGTGCTCCAGCAGGATCGGACTCCAAGGACAACTCGATAATATATCCTCTGTTGGCTTTCTTCCTAACACTATCTTACTTTTCCTACTTCCTTTCCGCTGTTCCTGGGATTGCCTCCCAGATAGTAAAATATTTGCACTTAAATCCTTGTCTCAGAGGCTGCTTCTGCGGGAAAACTCCATACTACAATAGGCATTGAGCATACAAAGCAGTATAAGTTTGGAGTCAGATAGACCTGGATTCAAATTCCTCCTTACCAGCAACAGTGAACTACTTAATTTCTCTAAGACTGTTTCTTCATCTATAAAATGGGGATAATAGTACTGACTTTGTCAGGTCAGGTCATAAAAAAATATTTGAGAATGTATATGAAACATTGTGCACAGTGTCTTGTTTGCACACAGTAAGTCCTTAATAAATGTTGGCTATTATCATTAATATATTATTAATTAATATTGTTAATACAGTATAGAGCAAGTTGAAGGAAAAGCTCTTTTCTCCCATTGGGGTGACTGCTGAAGCAGGTTTGTTTTTTTTTGTTTTGTTTTTTTTTTTTTGGCAGATGTGCTATTATAGAGGCTGGGTCTCAGATGAGCATCTTGGACTTAGAAATATCAGAGACTTAGAGGAAACATTGCCACAGTGAGCCAGAGCAGGAGAGGAGGAAAATGACTGACACCAAGTGGTGGTTTGGAAATGGACAATTGGCAGTAGTGCCACAGTGGTATTGCCAGTTGTGCTTAGTATTAACTGATGGCTACAGTACCATCAATGACTTCATATCTGTGTGCAGTATTCACTTTGATGGCTGGGATTTCAACAGCCTCATCCTTGAGGGGTTATGCTCAGGGCTACTGAGGGTGAGTTTCTAATTTCAGTCTGTTTTCTCAAATGTACAAAGGACCTTATTGCTTTTATTATGTTTACGAACTTTGTTGTCTTAAGGTCTTTCAAATTGGGGCTGTTACCTCTGCTCCTCTTCACTCCTTACTTCCAGGGAAGGTCGTATCAAAGAGAAATTGAGAGACTGAGGCAAATTAAATGATTTCTGAAAGTCTCTGTAAGGCATTGTAGCAGATGTTGGTGGTGCACATTCCATATGCCTTCAAATGCTATTTATGGTGAACACCTATGCCTTCCTACCTGAGCGCTTTCTTTTTTTCTTTATCTGGAGCAAAAGGAGCAAGTTCAGGTCATAAGCTGGGCAAACCAGAAATGCCAAAATGTTAATACCCTTAGAAGCAGCCATCGGCCAATGACAGATGAGAATTTAGTGAAGAATCTGCCCTTATGAAGTACAGTGCCAGGTTTCACCTGTAGTGCCTCAGCCTTTTCAAATAGCTTAAGGTCCCAGAGTGGATGCAAATGATAGGTTGCTTTGGCTAAGATGTCAGACAGCAGGAGGATTAGTTGTTGCCACGCCCCTACAGGTGAAGTCAGATGGCTATGGGGGTAGAATATGTTTCAGCTCTTTATTGTTTCATTCTAGGTCAAAATCAAGTGCCTATGGCGATATTCCATCACAATCTTTTACTTATTTAGACACTAATAGACAAATTTCTCTCCAGTTCAGTAAAGAGATATATGTATATTAGAAAAAGCAAGCTAACATGATTTTTATACAAAAACCACTTTTAGGAGGAGATAGTATTACAGATAGAAGGGGTCTAGCAACTGTGGCACACCTCATCTTAAGAACAATAGCTGCACAGCTTGGTAATCTCATCTGCCTCCTGGGAGAAAGAAAAATCTTTCTATGACCTTGTCAGAGGTCTTAAACTCATGCAGGGGATTTTCCCGAGAGGGTTCCAAACATCTATATATGATGTCAGGCAAATCTTTTGACTTTAATACTGATCTCTGAAACACTTTATGAGTACTTCTTGAGGCTACCTGCATTAAAGGGATTGAAGTTTATGTCTTAATGTTTGACTGTGATCTCCTTGAGGGCAGAATTCGGATACTATTTATTTGTATATGCCCAGAACTCAGCACAGTTCCTTCCTAGGGTTGCCAAGTTTGGAGGAAAGAAACTAAGAAAGTATTGTTTATTCAAAATTCACATTTAACCAGGTGTCCTTTATTTTATCTGGCAATCCTATCCCTGGTATATAGCCCACCTTAGTAAAAGTCAGTGAGTAAATGAATAAATGATTAGCATCATACCAAAAAAATGGAGGAATAAACTGGTAAAAATGTGGATTGACCATGTAAAAGATACTCATCTAAGTTATGCCTAATAATCAAAAACATCAAAACCGCATTTGGTTAATATTCTACCTTTGAAAATCTGCCAATCTGGTTTTGACTCGAGATGCATTTTTCTATCCATGCTTCTTCAGCCACTTTTACTCAGTGTCTATGTGGGAAGAATTCTAATCTGCTAATGTATTTTGTTCCAATACTTTTACATCTTAATTCTACACATTTCCGATTTCATGTTTGCCTAATCGTTTATTAGCATGTTCCAGTTGTACAAGAAAATGGACATTGGATGTTGTGTGGGATTCAGTCATTCTGAAGCACAATCATCTCTGTATCTTCCTTTAAAATTGCCAAAATTGTGCTTTTACTCCAGCCGAACCCTAGGGTTTTGGGTAAAGTCATTCACCTTGATTAAACCATCAGGACCAATTCTGTTTGGGGAAAAAATATATATCTGGGGTTAGTTCTTTTAACAATTAATCTTAAGAAAGAATATAAAAGTCTTGCACTCCAAAGGAACTCTGCTATTGCTCTTACCCTCATCACCCTCTTTTTCTCTTAATTCCTGACTGACTGCTCTTCCTCTTCCACTGGTACCCACTTGTCAAACCTGACCATGAGCCAGAGTCACCTGGAGGGCTTGCTAAGACACAGATACCTGGGCACCAGCCCTGGAGTTTCCAACTGACTGGGTAGGTTCACTGTGTAGCCTTATAAATTGCATTTCTAAGAGTTCCCAGGTGATGCTGCACTGCTGGTCTCAGTAGCACTCTAAGAATAGGTTGTCTTATACCATTCTTCCTCCACCCTTTCTCTTTCAGATTCTTATCTTTTTCTTCACAATATTTCTGTTCCTAGAGCAGTATAACAGTAACCACACTATATTATCTTGGTCTGCTAGATTTATTTTCCCTGTATTCTTTCCCCTCCAATTGGTAAAAGTTTACTTACATTTCCTGTTCAATGTAGCTTAGCATTCGGCTGACGTGCGATGCAGAGATCTCCCCGTCCACTTCGGCAATGTATGTGTAAAGAAACTGGAAGGTGCTAAAAGGGATCCTGGGAGGTCCACTATCATGGTCAGATGATAAAACTTCACACACTATCTTAAGAGTTTTGGAAATAGTCTATAAAGTCATAAAATTGAATGAAGATAAAGTCACTATTCCAGACTAGATTCCTAAGATCAGTTTAGATACTACAAAGAAAAGTTTTACTCTCATAAAATGAAGTTGGGATGATATATTAAGGAAAGTGAATTTTTTACATCTAAATGTCATTTAATTAAAAAAATATATATTGATCTACCGGGTGTCTCTTTTTTATTTTCCTTTGCTTTCTGTGTTGGAGGGTTACTCTCAAGGAATTAAGTTTATAAACTGCTGAATACTTTAAGATATTTATTACTTTTATCAGAATAGCCTTACTAAGAGAGAATTTGATTCGCATTTTATATTCTTATTGTTCTCCAATCTTATCTTTAAAGGGATGAGATGATTAGTTTAGCTTACATATTCCTGTGAGCTACTTGGAGCAAAGCCACAGGAGGGGAAAAGGGGTAGGAGAAGGGCACTTTCCTTGGGAAGATAGGAGTCCCAGATGCAGGAAAAGTGACACTGAACATCACGATAAAACCAGTTCTTCTAAAACATGTGGATCCATCTAATCAGGGCCACTCAGTACTTTATATGACATAATAGTAACCTTGTAGTTTCTGGGAAAAATTAGTAAATGATGAATGCCAGAAAGTTTAATGGAAGGGTTGCTACAGAAGCAAACATTCCTTACATTCCTTACAATGAAACTTGAACAGTAAAAGATTATGTTCAGAACTGAGGTTTTACTTACTTTGTCTTTAAATAAACCTATCCTTGGAATAAAGGATAGGTTGTCAAATGATGGGATAAAGAAAAGAAATGATTTAAAGGATTGTTTAGCTCTGGATTAGCAAAGATAGGTCAGCATATATCTTGATAGTTTACTAAAACATGTGCAGATTCTCCTTACATACTCTCCAGGGATCAGGGAAAAATTAGTCCTGAGTTGTGAACTGAGTGAATGAACAAGCAGCTGCTGAAAACTCCCCAAATGCTGGCAGGCACTATTCTTCCTTTGCAGTTGCTCTTTGCTCTTCTGCCCCCTTCTTCCCCAAGTGTAATGGATATCCACATGGTGCTTCTTTAACTGTGATGTGTGTTACCCAGGAATGTAAGTCTGTATGTCAGGAGGTATATATGAGGATGCTGAATAAACTTGGCCCATCTTCCTGGAGTGACAGTTTTACCTGATGGCAGGTAATTTACACATTTTTTTGTATTAATTAATTGTTAATTTTAATTGATTTAATATTTAAATTTTGTTTTACATTTACAAATGTTGCTGTTTTATGAAATTGGAATCTTCAATATACATGAATTTTAAAATGATAAGCCATGGATGGCAAAGAAATGTTAGGTTTGCAGCAAGCCACTTTTAATTACTGTCTCCTGCCCTTGGGAGTCAGTCCTCCCCTGCTAAGTGTTGTGAAGCCCTGTATGAGGCAGTGTGCTGGCCACTTCCGTGAGGGAGGTTTGGAAGCTGGGCAAATTGGGTAAGAGGCGTCAGTGAGAATGGGAGGGCAAGTATGTGAGATGAGGTCAGTATGCCAATGGTTTTAGGTTGATTTGCAAGCACGTGTTCATTAAACATCATAATTTCTGTCCATAGCTCATTCTCTCTGCTTCTCTTTAAAAATTTTTTAAAAACCCTATTCTCCTATTGCCTCTGTTCTGATCTCTTCTTCCTATAGTCTTATCCAAACTGGAGTGCTGTTATAGGGATGAATTGTGTCTGCCCAAAGTTCATACATTGAAGCCCCACACCCCCTAGTATTTCAGAATGTCACTGTATTTGAAGACAGGGCCTTTAAAGAGGTAATTAAGCTAAAATTAAGTCATTAGAGTGGCCCTTAATCTAACAGGTCTGGTGTCCTTATAAGAAGAGGTGATTAGAAGATAGGGGGGATGGAGAGATAGAGGGGTTATATATCAAGAAGGAGAGTGAGGGAGGAAGGCAAAGAAGGGAGAGGGTGGAGAAGAGAGGGGAGAGAGAACAAGAGCGAGCAGGAATGACCAGACAGGTGCATGCACAGAGAGACAAGCATGTGAAGAAGGAAGGAGATGATGGCCATTTACAAGCCAAATGAGACTTGTCTCAGACATACCTTGATCTCAGATTTCTAGCCTCCAGAACTGTGAGAAGATAAATTTCTCTCATTTAAGCCCCCCAGTCTGTAGTACTGTTATGGAGCCCTAGCAAACTAATATAGTTGCTTTCTACCCCAAACACCTTTCATTGATGATTCAAACAACAAACCTTCAAATTCTATTGCCCTCATAAGATTTTAGAATAGTTTAAAAGATTTACTAAATGG
>CM053507.1:109726807-109779307 GCA_028627145.1 Eidolon dupreanum
CTGTAAGGCAGATAGTGCAGCCGGAAAATGAAACCAAGGGGCACAGGACTGTCTTAGACTAAAATTAGTGGTGAAACTAGAACTAGATGTTAAGTCTCTTGCCTCTAGAGTTCACTGAATTTTTTGCACTGGATCGCACATGCACCCCTCACAGTTTCCCAGGAATAACATGGGGTCTGTGGTCTGTAAGCCACATGTGGTTCAGTTCCAAGTACCTCAGACTGCACCTTATCCATTGCACAGGTTGCTGGGTAGTTAAGAGGAAAAGGGAATGAATGGCCACTTGTTGGCCAACAATGTGATAAGGGTGTAGATACCCCGGTGAAACTTAATATACCTTCTCTGGCCCTCTGATCCTAGAGAAATGCTAAGCCTCTGACAGTTGGCTAAATCAATCCTGACGCCCTCCACACCACTCTGTCCTGGATCCTAAGGCAGGGTATAGTGGCACTAAACCACACTACTTTTCAGCAGGCAGCTCCCAGGATAATGTGGCTGTAAAGAGAGGCAGGGTTTTCCCTGAAAGTTAGGCTATGTCCACACCTGGGATAACTGGGGAATGACAACGCGCCCCTCCCCAAACTGTGATTGTCTTCATCTTATGGTCTTGATCAGGAAAGGGATACTGTTAAGAGATGTGGACCTGCACTTTCTGGAAAGAAGGGATTAGCATTGCATGGGGCCCCTGGACATTCTACCAGCTTCAGGGACATCTGGGATGACCCCACTGACAACTTAGCTTACTGCCCACTTCGGTATCATTCCTATCTCCCCCAGGGAAGAGTTACTTTCAGTGCATGGCTTAGTGCACTTTAGGACGATGCTGAGTGGCCAGCTGACTTGAGAGGGGGATGTGGGCTTCTGTCTGTACCCACCTGGCCTCAACATTGTCCCCGCATTCCCACTTGACACTGAAGTATGGCTCTTACCCTGGAATGCAGGATCTTCAGCAGCTCAGGTGTAAGTTCTGCCCAGGTAGACAAAGCAACTCTCTCAGAACGCTCTCTCACTGGAGGAATCTCTCCTTGGGACATAGCCCCAAAATACCTACGAGAAAAAAGTTTCTTCATTGACAGCACATATGCAGGGACATTCTTGCTTATGATAAATTAAATTTATATTGTCTTGAAAATACTTTGTGGAGTTATTTTGCTCTAAAATGCTGCAGGCTTGTAAGTTACATAAAACCATCTGCTAAGAGCTTTTCATGTCTGAATAGATGGAGAGTGCTCTTAGGTCCTGCTCTCCTTTTTCACTGTAGTTGAACTACAAACTGATCATTCATTGATATCTAAAAAATTTATAGCTAATGACACAATATGGGAGCAAGCTGGCTACAACAGTGGAATGTTTTCTTACATAAATGTCAGGGATGATACCAAGAAATATCATTTTCTTGTTATAAAACAGCAGCACAAGAACAATAAATTGGGGTTTTAAACTACTGTGTGGTATAAAACAAAATCAGTCTGAGATGCCAAGAGAAATTAGTCTTCTGACGCTGAAGTTCAATCTTTGAGGTAATATATAAAATTTAGAATGGAAAGCTAAACAAGCCTCATTACTAGTAAGGCAACCCCATTCATGTCTCTTTTTATGAGTGCTGCTGGCTTATTTCCCTTCCATTTGTAAAAGCTTCATCATTGTCCAACCCAGGAGCATGAGCACACTGGATACCAGCCCCTAGAAGGCTCCTCTTAGATTCCATGGTATGCCTTCTCAAGATTTTACCACCTTCCCACCACCTGCTCAATACACCTACTCAACCTCATGCTGAGGACATGTTCCCTTCTACCAATCTACCAGCTCCACTCAATGGCCTCTCTTATTCCCCTTTCCCACTGAAACGCTACTAAGGTCATCAAACAGTAAAAATAGCCTGAAAATGGTCCGCTTAACACCCAACTCCTGCCTCAAACCCCAGTTTCCCAGTTTCAAGCAGTAACTTCGTCTAAGAAGCAATTTCAAAACTGAGAGGCTTTCTATATACAAGCTGTTTCAATCCTGGCCAGCAGCTTTTGTGTAAGCACCTTCCACTGAGCAGCCCCTGGGTAGTCTCTCCTGACAAAGGGCGCCTATGTTAGAGGCATACTGTTTTCAGCCAGACCAGGTGCTTCTACTACCCTCGAAGCTCTGTTTTGCCTCCTTTCTCTGGAATGTAGTGTGTACTGTGTGGACAACTTGTTGTTGAGGGAACAAGTAGGTTGAAAGAAACACGAAAGAGAATAAGTTTCCCAGAAAACAAGATATAAAATATCTCCGATTGGGGCAAGCAGTGGAGGAAGGTGCCTTTCGAAAGCAGTGAACCAGCTTGCACGGGTCCCACGCGATCCATCCCGCTTGCTCGTAGCAGCGCTCCCTTAGGTGCACTGCTGCCACCTAAAGGTGAGGTCCGAGGCCTCCCTGGTTTACACCGGGGAAGGGCCCGCTAAACTCCAAGAGGATTCTGAACTCTCCTTTTCACTGGGACAGGGGCGGGACTTGCAGCGACAGGGTGCTGTGTGCGTGTGCTCGTGTGATATGATAATCTAACTCTTACTGATTGCCCCAGGACACTCTTCTTATTGCCCTAGTGTCCTATTGCTCAGTCTGCTTCGCTTAAGGGAGGGCATCTCATCCTTGCCCAATTTAATGGATTTGTGTGTGGATTTTAAAGCACCAAATCAATATGAGAGCTGAACATCACAAAGATTATGCTAATCAGTCCTAACTCACAGGATCCAGCAGCCATGACACCCTCCTATCAGTTTCCGAAGACCTTCCCTCCTCCACCCCCACTTCCACCTGCAACGGGAACCAGGGGCTGGAGGAGAGAAAGGAGCACATACTCCGCAGCCCAGTGGATGAGATCCGGCGGCTGGGTCCGAATGGCGGCTTTGGTAAATTGCTTCAGCAATTCCGGCAGCTCCGGGGGAATGCATATTTGCTTATCCGTCTGAGGCATTGATTGGATGACCTATTGGCAGGGGAAAAACATAGTAAAGAAATAGAAAATCTTTGACATCCTTAATATCGGGGAGTTCACAACCCCAAGAGACAGATGCATTCTATTGCTATACAACCCAGAGGTTAGTAAGTGGTTTACTAATCCCTTTTTGTTGTTGTAAATAATTCTGCCCTTTACATAAAAACACACACAATACTTGTTCATTAAAAAGTAGTGATCAACAAGAAGCAAGTAAAATTATCCTCTAGTGATTCCATCCAAAAATATTGGGTGCCTACTTCCAGAATTTTTTCAATATAAATATATACTTTTACCAAAAAGAATGGGATCATACAAAACATCTTATTTACTCAACAGCTTATCATGAACATCTTTCATGTCACATCAACTCTTATTGGCAGAATAAGAGTTGTAGCCGAATTTACACTGAATCCTCTATTATTTTATATTAGGTAATCTCCAAATAAAAATAATCATTAAATAGCCATTTGATGAACATCTCTCTTTACATCTGTATGTACTTAACTTCTCTGTAAAAGAGAAAACTTGTACACTTCACTAAAAAATTTCCAGGACAAGTTGAAACAAAATATGAAAACCCACAGATTGTGTACAACTCTATATACAAATAACAGATTAAAAGATTTTGTTTGCTTTTAGTAGAAAAAGAGTCTAGATATTCTGAAAAGCCCTCTTTCTTCAAAACACCTAGATGTTAGACAAATTCTAGCAAACTATGCCTTTCGAATTGCCTTAAGTTGAAAGATAGAGGAAAAACCTCAAGTGCCAAAATGAAGTGAGTAAAGCAGAAACAAGAACCGTACGTAAATGAAATTAGGAGCATGTGGAGATGCTAGGAACGTGAACCTTTTAGACAAATGGCCAGGCAAGTTGCAAGCAGAGTAGGTCTTGGGCTCACAAAAAGTAAACAGCTGAACTGAGAGGCTCTCTTACACACACCACTCGCCCTCCCCCACACCCCTGAAACTTGAGACCCTCCAATGTTCATTCACCCTTAGTGTGAAAGGGTGGGACTCAAAATATCTGCCTACTGGCGGGGGAAGGGGCACAGAAATCTATCTCCATTTTTGTTTCTTGTTGGAAGCTGTGATTGTCTTTTATGAGTTGGTAGCCATGAACTAGGTTTACATTTTAAATTTATACCACCAGGCTGGTTGGAAAATCTCAAAACAAAAAATTAAAGTGGCCTCAGGTTGGTGGTATTCCTTTATCTTTTACTTTATGTTCTCTTATTTGGAAGAAGAGGAGTATTAATTTCAGACTTTGTAAAAAGTCAAATATGCAAGTATGCATAGTAAAATTGCAAGGATAATTACTATAAAAGTAATATCACTACCAAACTAGTAGAGAAGAAAAAGGAATTTAAAATAACAGCAGCAAAACAACTTGATCCAACCAAAAGAAGGTAAGAAAGGAGAAGGGAAAGCATAAGAAAAGTGGATAAATAACATGATAGGAAAGAGTCCATATATATCACTAATCAAAATAAAAAGAAACAGTCTTAAATGTGCCAGTTAAAATATAGAAATTATCAGAGTAAATTATTTAAAAATCCAGTTATAAGCACATCTAAAAAGACATAAAAAACAAAGACTGAAACTAAAAGTACATATGGATAAATAAGCAAACAATAACCCAAAGAAAATTGATATAGACATGTTACTACCAGACAAGAGAGACTTTAAGGCAAAATGCATTATTAGGAATTAAGAGGGTTACTATATAACAATGAAAACTTCAGTTCATTGAGAAGATAGTGCAGTTCTCAGTGAGCATGCTGCAAATATCACCATAGGTGAACCTCATGATGCTGGGTGGAAAGGCAATATATTGTTTAGAGTTACATATATATGTCATAATACTATAATAAAGAGCAAAGGATGATAAACACACATTCAGAATAGCAGTTATCCTGTGTCAGGGGTGGAGAGGGATGTCATCAGGGAGATGCAGCAAGTTCCCAATACTATTACTGATGGTTCATGTTTTAAGCTGGATGGTGGCTGCCTAGATTTTTCTTTATTTGTATGTCTATATTTGCATTGTGCATTTTATTTTGTATGTATAAAATGTTTCATATTTCTCAAAGTTACATTACAAGTTGATTGTCTCATAATTTTTCAATCCATTTTATTTTGTAAAGGGTGTTGCTTAATTTTGCTCATATTTCTCTCTCTCTCTCTCTCTCTCTCTCTCTCTCTCTCTCTCTCTCTATATATATATATATATATATATATATATATATATATATATCTTTATACAGAGATATATATATATATATACATGTATATATATTTTTTTACTTGTGGTAAAATATACATAACATAAAGTTTACCATTTTAACCATTTTTAAGTGTAGTATTTCAGTGACATTAAATACATTCACATTGCTATGTAACCATCACCACCAGACATCTTCAGAACGTTTTCACTTTCTCAAACTGAAACTACCCATTAAATGCTAACTCTCTATTTCCCTTTCCCCTGAGTTCCCAGTAACCACCATTTTGTTTTCAGTCTCTATGCATTTGACTACTTTAGGTAGCTTACATAAGTGGAATTATACAATATTTGTCCTTTTGTATCAGGCTTATTTCACTTAGCATAATGACCTTGAGGTTCATCTATGCTGCAGCATGTGTCAGAATTTCCTTTCTTTTTAAGGCTGAATAAGATCCCATTGTATGCATATTCTACATTTTGTTTATACGTTGATCTGTTGTTGAAAATTTGGGTTGTTTCTATCTTTTGGCTATTGTGAATGATGCTGCTATGAATATGCATGTGCAAATATCTGTTTGAGTTCCCACTTTCAATTCTTTGAGTGTATACTCAGATGCGGGATAGCTAGATGGTAGTTCTCTTTTTAATGTTTTGAGGAGCCATCATATTGTTTTCCACAAAGGCTGTACTCTTTTACTGTTCACATACATTTTGACAAGATTTTGTAGTTGTATAATTGTTTGATTTATATTCTGAAGCCTCAAATGGCCTCATGTAAGTGAAAAAAATGGCCCAACCCTAAAAAATAGGCTTCCATGACAACACTAACAATGAGAACCCTAGCTCAGTATAGACCAAACTTAAGCAAAGCCTTCACTGCATTGCCTCTTCCAGCCACTGTTCTTGATGTCTCTTCATTTTCAGCCAAAGAATCCCTACCCTAGTAAGTTATCCATATCTATTGCCTTTTCTCAATGCTGTTGTTCTTAAACCTCTTGCAATATTTTCTGCTCTTACCATTCTATTGTTTCCTTAAAAGTCATCAATTGCATCTGTTAACCTCTGATCTGTGCCAGGTACTGTGCAAAGTATTTTGTGTACATTTTCTCACTTAATCCTCAAAATATCCCTATGAGGTAGATTATCAGCATTTAACATGAACTAAGAGAGAGAATAAAACTTGAAATGACACCAAATTAATAAGTGACAGAGGCAGGATTTGAACACACAATCTGATGTGGGAAGTGGCCTGTTAAACATGACTGTCCTTTCCTTCTTGAGGCTTTCTATTTCTTTGATGGCATACAGCATTCTTGTTTTTCTATTTTCCTCTCCTCCTCTGTCACCATAACTCTTTTTCTTCCTTCCTCCTGTTAAGCACGAGTTTCCAATGTTCCCAAAGCCGTGTCTTCAGCACCCTGAGCTCACGTCTTCCTGCTGCTCTTCTGGGAGAGCTCATATCTTCTCACAGCTTCATCTACCACAAAACTGTTGATTACTCTTGTTTGTCCATACCTGACCTCTCTCTCACCTGTGTTCCCATCCCACACTTTCTGCTGCCTCTAGGACACATCTCCACAAAAATTCATTCTCCATCTTCCAACTAAGTCCCCTTCCCAAATTGATTTCTGAATACAATTTTACCATTTTCTTAGTAATTTGGAATCAAAGCCCCAGGGCCATTTATTCTCTTCGATCTGTTGAATCCCTTTGATATTTCCTTTGAATTGTGTCTCCAGTTCATCCTTTCCTCTCTATTTCTGCTTTTTTTTTTTTTAACCTGGCACAGCCTCTCACCACTTATTGTGCAGTGCCCTAACTGATACCCCTGTCTCTGTCCATTCTCTGGTCTGTTCTGTCCACTGTGCCTAGATCTATCTTCCATACTGCTGTTAATTAGTCAGACGCCCCTGCTCACAATATGGCAATGTTATCCTGACTCTCAAGGCTCTCCATGATTCAGACACATAATTTTAAGCTATAAAATTATGCAAGCACAGGAATTTCTGGATTATGCAAGCAGAGCAGTTTCTGTACTGGTGGGAAAGCTGTGACGACAGGAAGGTGGGAAGGCTTTCCTTCAAATCTGTTCTCTATGTTCTGAACACCAGAGATGCAGGTCAGAGACAGTTTTGCTGACAAAGAGCTCTTGTCTATATGTTTACCTATAGATGTGAACTCCACATTAAAAGATGTTACTAATAAAATCCAAGCTGCCATGATTATGTCAGTCCCTTTTCAGCTTTATGTTCAGAAAACAGTCTGTTCCTAACAAGGTACCTATCAAAATAAAAGTATAGAAGTATACCCCCGAGTATAGAAGCTAAAATAAAAATTTAAAAAGATGTCATTGATTCTTTTTGCAGAGTTGTTGAGGAGAGTTTAATGTTTTCAGAAAACTGGCTTACTTGACATTTTTTAACACCAGAATGAATTTAATCAAAATTGCAAAGAGTGTGTGAAAATATAATAAAATCTAACAACAATGCTCATGAATTCAAAGGAAATGTGAGGTTAGAAGTAGTTCAACTGGGGAAAGGATAACTGATCTAACTTTAGTCTTAAAGAGGATATCTTTAAAGTGGCAAAACATGTTACATGTCACATTATTTGGAAATACATTATATGAAAAAGTTAAAGTGCATTAGAAATCCAATCACATTATCACAAGAAAGAAAGAAACAATCAAACTATCTAAATTCTGGTTAATAGTGAGAAAGTTTCTGCTTATTGGAGAAAAATCAATACATACACTTCTACCATTTGCTAAGACCCATCTGTGAGGCCAATTTTCCCACTGACAGTGACTAAAAGAACTTGAAGGGAACGTCATTAAAAATATTTGGTCAGAAACTGCATGTAGTCATTTCAACACTTAGTAAAAAGCAAACACATGGTAAGAAAGTAAGCTTGATTTCTCCTTAAAAAGTTTTATAATATTCGTTCGGAGGTTTTATTCAAATTAAACATTTAATAGCTTCACTCTCACTCTGGAGTTTATTTTTTATTATAATTATGTAATAAATATATATACAAATTGAAGTTTTTTCATGTGCTCCATAGAGACCTCCAATACCCTACAGTTTACTTTGGTGTGCTTTACAAATATTTTCTCTGTGTGCCATGACATGAGGAAGCTCTACTGCATAGTGCAGTGTCAGGTACTTCTGTTGAAAATTTTCTAAGTTTTGTTTCAATCTTTTAAGATTATGTGTTATAGAAGAGATTCTGATGGTTATTGAAATCAACTTCTGGTAAAATATGAGATTTATCTATTGTAAAAGGAAGCTTGATTAAAAAATGAACTGTAAAAATACTGGTTATTAAGGGAACAATTGTCTTCAAATTTAAGTTACTTAACTAAGGTATTGATTAGGAGCCAGGAAGAACATTTGAGACAAATTAGCAAAGCAGATAAACTTCTTTTGATGGCAAAGAAATTTTGATTGCAAAATTCACAGAATATCACAGAGGCCAAAGACATTGGGTACTTTCTAAAGAAAATAGGAGCCAAGAGATAGAAATAGGAACATCTAGCTAACCACTAACTTAACTCTCTTACTGAGGCAACATGAGAAAACAATGTAATTTTTGTATTAGTTTATAAATAGGAACTGGGTTTCCATTATAAGAAGTAAAGTTGCTTCTGGGGTTGGTAGAAGGAGGGGGTCTTTAAGATTTCTAACACCTATAAAACACCAAAGTGTAAACAAATTTTAAGATGGTCGTGTGATTCTAAGATGGCAATAAAATGTGTGAGTTTGAAAGAACAGGAAAAGTAGGGTTATTTCTAGTTAGGCTTAATCTAATTGTCAATCACATTTAGACCCAGGTTATTCTTTAGGCCTTACTCTACTTAGTTTTATTTTATACAATAGTAACAACACAATAGTAATCTTTACTATATCATCCAATGCAGCACACTCCTATCTTGCACCAGCTCTACTCTTTATCTCTTCCGCTCTTGCTTCTGCTGTGATCTTTGCCATTCCTCAACAACACAATTCTTTTTCTTAATCTCCAGTAAATGACTTTCCCCTAAAGGCAGCATCCCACCCATTATTGTCCTCACTGTCAGTAGATGATGTCACTTCCCACCTGAGATCAAAGATGTCCGAATGCACTCTCACTGCCATCCTTTGCCTACATCAATCTATCTTTTTGATCTCATATTCTTTCTTCTACCTCTTGAGCTCTTATTTCTTACCTTGTCCAAAACCTGAAGAAATAGACTTTGACCATCACTCCTCTACATTCTCCAGAAAATTTTATCTTTTCCATCTCCTGGTACCTTCTCTTCCATCGAATAGGCGCAGTCTGGCCATGTCTTTTAAAAAAAGTGTTTTTTTTTTTAAACCTGTCTTTCCAATGTTCTATGTCTCTTTTTCATGGTCAAAGTTCCCAAATTCCCTAAGGACTGGCTCTTTTTCCTATCTCATGATTACTCCTCCTTTAATCCCTTATAAGGATTCCATCCTGATGATTGTCCTGAAACTGCTTTTACAAATTTAAATATCAACAAAGTCTCATGGGCTGCAAAATCCAGTGATTTTCCCCATAACATTTATTCCTCTTGGCTTCTGTATTGCATTTGAGAAATTGATCACTCTCTCATGAAACCTTGCTCCATTGGATAATGATAAGAGTCTTGCTTGTCCTAACTCTATGCTGTTCCTTCTTCATTTCTGTTTTGTTCATTTTTGTTTCCACCATCAGTTTGTAGAAATATTTTCTAAAACTCAATGTCTGGTTGGTTGTTTCATAATCTATATAAATGCTCTCTCATATAGTTTTTATAAATTTTGGTAGATGTTCCATGTGTACCTAGAAAGAATGTTACTCTGCAGTTGTTGGGTGTAATGTACATGTATCAAGAGGTTTAATTATGTAGTTCAAATCTTCTATATCCTTATTTACTTTTTTGTCTGCTTACTCCATCAGTTACGGAGAGAGGTGTGTTAAAATTTCCATCTAGGAGGGGTAGTTTTGTCTATTTTTTCTGTCACTTTCGCTTGATAAATTTTCAAGTTCTATTATTAGGTGCATATACATTAGGATTTTAAAATCTTCATCTTGAATTGATCATTTTATCATGAAATACTCCTTTTTATGTCCAGTTTTAGTTGACTCAAGGTCAACTTAGTTTGCTAGTTTTCTTTTGTTTAACTTTTGCAAGATATACATTTTCCCAAACTTTTCCTTTCAAGTTTTTTGTTTTGTTCAAGTGTGTCTTTTCTAAACTACTTTAGAAAAATACACTCTGAAAATTTTGTCTGTCAGTTGGTCCATTTACATTTAATTATTGATTTTTTACTGTTTTGTTCTCTGTCGTCTATTCTTTTCAAGCAAGCAAATATTTTTTACTATTCGAATTTTCTCCTCCATTAGCTTTATATTTTATTTTTTAGAATTTTTTGTCTTTATTGAAATATAATAGACAATTAGTTGCTTGTATTTACATTGTACAGTTCAATGCAGTTTTTTTTTTCACTTATAGTTGGCATACGATAATATACCAGTTTCAGTTGTACAACATAGTGATCGGAGATCCACATAACTCACAAAGTGATCACCCCACTAAATCTATTACTCCTCTTCCCCCTTACATATTTATTACAACATTATTGACCATCTTCCTCATGCTACACTTTATATCTCCCAACTATTCTGCAACTATCCATTTGTACCTCTTAATCCTTTTGTCATTTTTATGTCTCCCCAACCCCCTTCCCTCTAGTATCCCTCTAAATATTCTCTGTATCTATGAGTTTATTTCTGCTTTTGTTGTTATTGTTGTTGATTTTGTTCTTCAGATTCCACACATATGTGAAATCATGTGATATTTGTCTTTCTCTATCCAACCCATTTCATTCAGTGCAATACCCTCTAGGTACATCAAGGCAATATTTTTTTCTGTCACCTTCCTTTAAGTCTGTGTGTGTCTTTTAATCTGAAGTGACTCTCTTATAGGTAACATGCATGAGTCTTGTTTTCCTGTCCATTTATCCACTCTATCTTTTAGTTGGAGCACTTAATTCTTTTCCATTTGAGGTACTTATTGATAAGAATGTAGGTGTTACCATTCTTTATTCCTATTTTTGATACATGTTTTTTCTTCTTAAAGAAGTCCCTCCAGCATTTCCTGTAATACTGGCTTGGTGGTAATAAATTCCTTTAGCTTATTTTTGTCTGAGAAACTTTATCTGTCCTTCAACTCTAAAAGATAGCTTTACTGGATAAAGTATTCTTGGTTGTAGATCCTGGGTCTTCATCACATCGAATATTTTGTGCCAAACCCTTCTGTCCTGCATAGTTTCTTTTGAGAAATCAGCTGCCAGTCTTATGGGTGTTCCCTTATAAGTAATTATTTCGTTTTCTCTTGCTGCTTTTAATAGTCTTTCTTTGTATTTAACCTTTGGCATTTTAATTATGATGTCTTGGTGTGGTCCTCTTTAGGTTCCTGGTTTTTGGGATTCTCTGAGCTTCCTGTGGTTTTATGCTTATTTCCTTCACCAGGTTAGGGAAGTTTTCCATCATTATTTCTTCAAATATATATTAAACTTCTCGTTCTCCCTCTTCAGGTACTCCTATGACACAGATATTTTTACCTTTAATAGTGCTTCATAAGCTTCTTAAATTATTATTATAGTCTTGGCTTCTTTTTTCTTGCCATTCTGATTGAGTGTCCTTGGCTTTTCCATCCCCTATATAGGTTATTTGATCCTCTTCTTTATTCACTTTGTTTTTTCCATTTAATACACTTCTCATCTCAGATAATGTGTTTTCATTTCTGACTGGTTCCCTTTTATAATTTCTATTTTGTTTTCATGCCTTTTATCTCTTTGTTGAAGTTCTCACTGAATTTATCTACACTTCCCAAAAGTTCATTGAGCATCTTTATAACCAGTGTTTTGAACTCTGCATCTGTTAGATTGCTTGACTCCATTATTTCTGGATCTGTTCTGTTCTTTCATATGGTTTCTGCTTCTTTGTCTTCCCATTTTGGCTGTCTTTCTGTATCTGTTTCTGTGTACCAAGCATAAGTTCCTAAGTCTCCCGGTCTTATTAGTATGGCTTTATGTGGTAGGTGTCCAGTGGCACAGTCCTGAGAGATATTTAGCTGCAGGCCAAATTTAGCCCAAGCTTGTGCCCCTCCAGGGTCACTTGTTAAGATTCAGTAAGCAATCCACAGATGCTGTGCTTATAGCTGTCTCAAAAGGCCACACTAGAAACCCAGGCCAGCTGTCACCAGTGTGAGTCTAGGCGCTACTCAGCAAAGGGCACCTGACTCATGGAGGATACACATGGATGTGGCTTGGGGGGCGCTGTGAGTTGGGGGAGCTGGAATTTCAGGGAATCCTCTGGGTTGAGTGACATCTGTTATCCAGTTTAATAATGTCTTGGCTATGGCAGAGCTAAATCTGTGTACTGGGAGGGAGAGGGCTTCACAGAGGAACAATGGATACCCCCAGCACTTCTGTACAGAGTGAGTCACGCCTCGGCCCTCACTCCGACAACTCAGTGTCCTCCTGTAAGTCTCTGGTGCCTCCTGCGCAGCCCAACCAGCACTGGTGCTCAGAGCGAGCAGGTTCGTCACCTCCAAAGTCTGCTTGCGGACACGGCCCCTTTAAGAGGTGTCAGCAGCTGCCTTGCCACTGCTATGGTCCTGTTCCACTCAGCTGCTCTGGATCAGGCAGCCTCACATCCTCACCCTGTCCTACCTTTTGATGTAGCAGAGTGATTTCTTGTTCATCTAGATCCCAGGCAATTTTTCCTTGTCGTTTGTTCCTTGTTTTTGTCACAACTATGATTTGATTGCCAGAAAGATGAACAGAGCCTCTATCATCTATGCCATTTTTTCCTGCCTCTTCCATTAGTTTTCAAGTTATATATTATTTTATGATTCCTTTACTGATTACCGTAAAGATTACAATTTGCATCCTTAATTTATTAGGTCTACCGTAATACCAAAACTTCATGAATAATGAAAGTACCTTATAACAATTTAACTTGCTATCCTTCTCTCACCCTTTGTACAATTGTTATTGTTTGCTTTATTTCTACATACATTATTGTGACATATAGAATTATTATTTTAAAATAGTCAACATTAAGTTATTTTATCCACTTATTTAAGCGCACATGTTCTCCTTTGTTAATGGTCAGGGTCAATCCCTTATTTCTCCCTGGGATCATTTTCTTTCAGCCTAAAGAACTCTAATGTTTTCAGTAGTGTAGGTTTGCTGGAGAAGAAGTCTATTATTTTTTGTTTGTGTGAAATGTATTTTGCCTTCCTTTTTAAAGACATATTCACTGAGTATAGAATTTCTAGATTAGAAACTTTTTTCTTTCAGCACTTTAAGTATGAATCCCATTGTCTTTTGATCTTCATAATTTGTTAAAAATAAGCCAAGTGTCTTTTTGTCGCTCTTTTGTAGGCAATGTAGCTTTTCTCTTCTGGTTTTATAATTTTCTCTTCATCTTTGCTTTTCATTACTTTGATTAATTATGATATGCCCAGGTGTTCCTAGATAGGGCTTACTGAGCTTGTTGGATTTGTAGGTTGATGTATTTCATCAGTTTAAAAAAGTTATTGAACATTACCTCTCCAAATATTGACTCTGCCCTTTACATTCTTTGACTTTATTCTCTCTCTCTGTATCTTCCAGGATTCTAATTGTATCTGTTTTAATTCATATATTCTGTTTTGTTTTTTCCATTTTTTCCAACCTGTGACTCAGTTTGGATATTTTCTAGAGAACTGTTTTTGAGTTCACTAACCATGTTTTCTGCTGTCCAGGCTGCTGTTAAATCCATTCAAGGAACTCTCAATTTCAGATATTATATTTTGTCTTCTAGAATATCAGGTGTTTTTATAACTGCAATTTCTGTTTTGAAATTCTCCATTGTTGTCCCTTTATGCATCTGTTCCCTTGATTTTCCTGAACACAATATTTATAGTTATTTTGGAGTCAGTGTCTGATAACTCCACTGGTTGAATCTACCTGTGGATCTCCTCTCTAATACCAATTTTTTCTCTTGATTGTAGACACATTTTCCTGCTCCTATGCATGCCCAATATTTTCAAATTGTATGTCAGATTGTGTAAAACTTAAGTGTGTTTGGGTCACTCAAACTTCTTACCTGTCATATCAGTGCTGTCAGTAAAGTCTCTCTGCAAGGGCCAAACACAATCCTAAGTCTACATCCAAACTTGGCAGATGGCCCCAGGGAACAAAATGGCTTGTAACTATCAGCTCATTTTGGAAAGACTCAGCACCCTCCTGAAATTTTAATTTAGTCCTCATTGCATCTAAAACTCTCTGATGACCTTATAATGTTTTTTAAAATTATTTTTATAGATTTTTTTTTTTTTTTAGTTGCAGTGGGAGCCATGAACTATGGCCACCTACTACATTCTAGCTGGAAGTAGAGGCTTTTTTGGGGGGTGGAAGGTTTTAACTAGAGCTCTGTGCTGACAATTCCAAAATCACCAGTTGTAAACTCTCAACCATGCCACAGTCATATCCCCAGCTACCTATTAGTGTAGTTCCTCTTTCCCATAAAAGCATCCAAAACCAACTTCCTTTACTCTTTCAATTGCCTTAGTCTGATAAGTCATGGCCATTTTTCATTCATCCTTCTCCTTCATTCCCCTCTTCAGTCCGATGAACTTTTTTTTTTTTTAATCTGTCAGGAAAATAAAAAGGAACACTGTTTTGTTTTTGTTTTTAAGGAAGGGCTTAATTTGACTTACGATGCAGTTCGATATCTTCAATTTGCAAATGAGAGAATTGAAGTAATGTGATTGGCACAAGGTAATAGTTTATGTTGGAGCTGAATAAAGAACTCAGCTATACCTCATTGTTTTATCACACTATATGATATTGCTTCTCCAGGTCAACTCCAGGTTCAAATACTATGTACAACTGTCCCTAGAAATCACAGAAATACCCTGGATATTGCCATTTGCATCATGAAAAGTGCATTTTTAGCACCTTGAAGTGGAACAAAATTATTTGTCAGAGTATGTCCTAATGTTTTGTCCTGGAAATGTGGTCATTGTCTCTTTCACCATATTTCATATTTCATATAGTTGCAAGGAATGGAAGCATGCTCAACATAAGATGGGTTTCAAATGCTCAGCACACATTTATTACTTCATTTAATCCTTCCAGAAATCTATGGGTAGGTAGGTTCTCGTATTTTAATCATTTTTCCAATGCTAGGAAGTCAAGACTTAGTTTTCCCGGATAACATGTCTTAAGCACTCATATTATCACATCACTTTCCAAATCCTTAAGTGGATCTTCATGTCTTTTCTCATCAAATGATGTTCTGACTTTCAAGCTCTCCACAATCTGCCTTATTCATATTATCTTGTTTTTCCAACTTTATTTCACAGGAGTCTGGATCTTGTTCTATCCTGGGCCAATCCATGATTAAGCCAACCCAGCATTTGGATGCCAAGTGCAATATTACTAAGAGCATTCCTACCTGACCTTGTCCTTTTTTTGAATAGTAGCTTTTGGCTCAGTTAATAGAAAATTTCCCCAAATTGCTTATATATAATGCTAGTACTCTCTTGAAGGTCATAAGTTCCATGTTTATTATTTAACAAGTGAACATGTACCTTTTTTGATTTATGTTAACTTAGCCATGCTCATATTTTAAAAGCTTTCCCCCATGTTCATCTCATGGTCTGCAAGGCAAGGGCTATCATTTAGAGACTGCCATGTTAACCATGCTCCATAAAGTTGTGCAATATGACCCCTGATTTCATGATCTGGGGTCACCTTAACCTTGTGTTTTATAAATGTATGAAAGTCTTCCTTTTTTTCAGAGTGAAATGTCAGAATACCCCTACATCATTTTCATCCTTTCACTTGTCTCCCCTACTTTTGATTTCTTTATAGCATTCCTATGATCCAGGGACTCAAAGTATAAAATGGCTCTGAGGGATGACTGCATCACAGTTTTCAAAACAAGATCAGGGCTATGTTTCTGCCCTATTTCCATGATCATTACTGATGATGTTCATCGTTGCAGTTGACTTTTCCAATACAAAACACAGGGCTACTGTCCTTCATAGATCCCTTAGGGTGGATTAAGCTATAGTTAAGAAGCACTCTTGATTATGAGGCAGGAGACCAGGATTCTGGTCCTGGGCCTATCTTTGACTCATTATGTGACCCTGGGCAAATAATCAATCCAACAAAACCTATGCATCAGGAATAGTTCTGAACAGTGGAGTATAGAAATACATGAGTCATGTACACCACCCTCAGAGAGCTCATAGGCTAGTGGAAGAGACTGATAGGAACATCAGTAATTAAAATGGTATGATAAATGTCAAGAAGTCTGTACTAGATAAAGGTGAATAGAAACTCCTAGGTGAGGCATCTAATTCATCTGGAGGTAGGAGAAGGAGGTCGGAAAATACTTGAGAAGACTGATTTGTTTATTGTTGCATTCCCAGCCCCCAGAAGAGTACTAGGTACAGAGCAGGTTCTCAATAAGCATCTATTTACCAATGAGAGCAAGGAAGGAATCCTTTGTAGCTAGAACTACTTAGACCAAAGTGTGGAAGTGTCAGAGAACATGGTAAATTCAGAGAACTGTGAGTAATTATGGACTAGAGTGGAAAAAGGCGGAGTGTGATTGGGCCTAAGGCTGGAAATATAGCCCAAGACCAGACTATAAAAGGCCTGGTATGCCATGGTAAGTCTTTTCAACTTCATATTAAATGCAATAGGGAGCCACTAGAAGATTTAAGCACTAGAGCCACATAGTCAGACTTTGATGTTAGCTTGATGCTTCAGTTATCACTTTACTTATTGACTCTGTGCTCGAGTTTCACCCTGCATTGCCTCCTCAGCAAAAACAGTACTAGGCCCTTAAAATATTCCTCCTTGGTCAGCTGGTATGATGTTAAGCTTCCTCAATAGAGGGCACTGGAGGGATGTTGGAGGAAGTAGGGGCTTTTCCTGTGGGTTCCATATATAAACTCTTGCTAGATCCAGGAGTATGCAGTTTCTCCAGTGTTGGGATCCTGCAGTGCACAGCTACTCCAGCATCTGCAGGATATGATCTCTTAAGTGCCTGACTGCTGCACTGCACAGCAGAGACAGTGTTCAGCTTCCCTGGCACCTCTCTTGGGAAGCTTTGTATCAGAGTGCAGCTAGCAATTAAGTCACCTTTTCAATGAAAGACTTCTCTGGCACCCCAGACAGTGGATTTCTGCCTCCCTGGCACCTCAACAATTTCTCTAACATTGAATCGTGGATGAAAAAATGGGATCTATGGAAAGTAAGCTCACAAGGTGATCTGATCATAAATTCCTAACTGAGCAGGTCATAGTGGGTAGTCACACCCCAGGCATATAACTTTTTAGTGGCAGGTTTTAAGTGAGCCCTGTCCGTTGTTCTTGTGCACCTAGGTTAACACACCTTTGAAATATCAGAAGTAAGCTTCAAGACAGCATATAATCTTATTAACTATTCTATAATCCAATCCCTGTCTTGCTTTCTCCCACCTTCCTTACCTCCCTTCCTTAATTTCAAATGTGTAACAGCTGCTGCAAAACTGTTATTCTCAAGCATTTGAGATCTTGCTCCCCAGCATTGTCAGTTTGGCTCAAATAAACTCATAACATTTTCTTATAGGTTTGGATAAAATTTTCTTACAGGTTTGGACATTTCTTTGTTTACAAAATGAACGGTGGTCACACTCTCTGCAATAAGCTCTTGGGAGGTTGTCTCTTTTTTAAGTGATCTCAAGGGTCATGGTTGTTCCTTCCATATGTGATTCCTGTATACTTGACATCTCTATGTTTTAGTAACCAATCTTCCATTATTCCAATTCCATTATAGTTAAAAATTCTTTATATTAAACTTTGTTAAACTTGTTATTTGATTTTTTCTCTTTGTTGGACTCTGAGACATACATTGACCACAGCTATGTAGGACTGAAGGGAGTAGACTGAAGCTTCAGGCAGGGAGCCTGATTAGGAGAAGATGGCAACACTTTTCACAGCAACTCTTAGCATCATTGCCTGCCAAAGGAGTTGCAATGGGGAGGAATAGGAGAGATAGGGGTTGCAGGACTTGGTAATCACTGAGGGAGGAGGATGAGGAGAGAGAAATTTAGGGTGATTCCTTGCTTTTCAAACTTAGATGACTGTGTAGATGGCAGTACCACAGTAGAAATAGAGAATACTGAAGGAGGGACAGGTCAGATTCTCCCATGTTCCCAAATACTCCCAGGAGTTCCATGCATTTTTTTTTTCCTTTTTCAATTACAATTGACATTTAGTATTATTTTACATTAGTTTCAGGTATACAGCATAGTGGTTAAACATTTATATAATTTATTAAGTTACCCCCCCATAAGTCTAGAACACACCTGGCACCATACATAGTTATTACATTATTGACTATATTCCCTATGCTGTACTTTACATCCCTGTGACTATTTTCTGACTACCAATTTGTACTTCTTAATTCCTTCACCATTTTTTCCCAGCCTCCCAATTCTCCTCCCACCCAACATTCATTCATCAGTTTGTTCTCTTTATCAATGAAGCTCTTTATTTTGTTTGTTCATTTATTTTGTTCTTTGAATTCTGCATATAAATGAGGTCATAAGGTATTTGCCTTTCTCTCTCTGACTTAGTCACTTACATAATACCCTCTAAGTCCATCCATGTTGTTGCAAATGTTAAAATTTCATTCTTTTTTATAGCCAAGTAATATTCCATTGTATATATGTATCACCATTTTTTTATCCAGTCATCTATTGATGAGCACTTGGGCTGCTTCCATACTTTGGCTATTATAAATAACACTTCAATGAACATAGGTGTGCATATATCTTTCTGAATTAGTGTTTTAAATTTCTTCAGATAAATACCCAGAAGTACGATTTCTGGGTCATATGGTAGTTTTATGTTTAATTTTTTGAGGAAACTCCTAACTGTTTTCCATAGTGGCTGCACCGACTTACAATTCCAACAACAGTGCAGGAGTATTCCCTTTTCTCCACACCCTCATCAATACTTGTTTGTTGATTTACTGATGAGAAGGCATTCTGACAGGTGTGAGGTAATAGCTCACTGTGGTTTTAATTTTCATTTCTCTAGTGACATTGAGAATCTTTTCATATGTCTATTGGCCATCTGTATGTCCTCTTTAAGGAAATGTTTATTCAGATCTTCTTCCCACTTTTTAATTGGATTGTTTTGTTATTTTGGTGTTAAGTTGTATGAGTTCTTTATGAATTTTGCATATTGACCTCTTATCGGATGTAGTAGGTTGTCTTTTAATTTCGTTGATGATTTCCTTTGCTGTGCAAAAGGTTTTTAGTTTGATGTAGTCCCATTTGTTTGTTTGTTTTTGTTTAGTTTCCTTTGCCTGAGGTGATATATCAGAAAAAAATATTACTAAGAGCAATGTCAGAGTTTACTGCCTGTGTTTTCTTCTAGGAGTTTTATGGTTTCATGTTACATTTAAGTCTGGAATCCATTTCAAATTTATTCTTGTGTATGGTGTAAGAAGGGAGTCTAGTTTCATTTTTTTTTTTTTTTTTGCATGTATCTATCTAGTTTTCCCAGCACCATTCATTAAATAGATTGTCTTCACCCTATTGTATATTCTTGCCTCTTCTGCCATGAATTAATTGGCTGTATGTGTGGGTTTATTTCTGTTCCATCGATTCGTGTGTCTGTTTTTATGCCAACACCATGCTGTTTTGATTATTATAGCCTTGTGGTATATAATTTGATATCAGATAGCATGATACTTCCAACTTTGTTCTTTTTCTCAAGATTGCTGTGGCTCTTCATGGTCTTTTGTGGTTCATTCCATATACATTTTAGGATTATTTCTTCTAGTTCTGTGAAAAATGCTATTAGTATTTTGATAGCAATTGCTTTGAATCTATAAAATTGCTTTGGGTAGTATGAACATTTTAATAATGCTAATTCTTCTTACCCATGAGCATGGTATATGCTTCCATTTATTTGTATCTTCAATTTCTTTCTTAAATGTATTATAATTTTTTAAATACAGGTCTCTAACCTCCTTTGTTAAATTTATTCCCAGGTATTTTTTAGGGGGTACAATTGAAAATATTTTTATTTTCTTAATTTCTTTTTCTGATAATTTGTTATTGGTGTATACAAATATAACCAATTTCTGAATATTAATTTTGTATGCTGCTACTTTACTGAATTCATTTATGAGTTCTAATAATTTTTTGTTGGAATCTTTAGAGTTCTCTCTATATAGTACCATGTCATCTGCAAATAATGAGTTTTACTTCTTCCTTTCCAATTTGGATGCCTTTTATTTTTCTTTTTTTTTGTCTAATTGCTGTGGCTATGACTACTATACTATGTTGAATAAAAGTGGTGAAAGTACACATCCTTGTCTTGTTTCTAAGGAAAACTCTTTTAGCTTTTCATGTTGAGTATGATGTTAGCTATGATGTTAGCTATGGGTTCATCATAAAAGGCCTTTATTAGGTTGAGGTATGTCCCTCATAGTCCCACTTTCCTGAGAGTTTCTATCCTAGATATATGCTGGATTTTGTCAAATGAGTTCTCTGCATCTATTGATATGGTCATATGATTTTTATCTTTCATTTTGTTTATGTGGTGTATTATACTAATTTATTTTCAGATGTTGAACCAAACTTGCATCCCATGCATAAATCCCACTTAATATGGTGTATGATCTTTTTAATGTATTGCTGAATTCAGTTTGTTCATATTTCGTTGAGGATTTTTGCATCTACATTCATCAGGAATATCAACCTATAATATTCTCTTTTTTTTGGCAATATCTATCTGGTTTTTGAATCAGGGTAATGGTGACCTCATGAAATGAGCTTGGGAGACTTCCCTCCTCTTGAATTTTTTGGAATACTTTGAGAAGGATAGGTGCTAATTATTCTTTTAATGTTTGGTAAAATTCACCTATGACTCTCTAGTTCAGGACTTTGGTTTGTTGGGAGCTTTTGATTATTGATTTGATTTTGTTAATAGTAAGTGATCTGTTCTGGTTTTCTACTTCTTCTTGACTGAGTCTTGGAAGATTGTATGTTTCTAGGAATTTATACATTTCTTCCAGATTGTCCAATCTGTTGGCATATTCCATGCACTTTTGAGCCACAGACACTTAGAATCACAGGCTCCTTAGGTTGGAGAGGCCTCAAAGTCTAACTTTTCTGCCTTTGAGTAACATGGATTGTTTGTTCATATAAGATAAAAGAAGTGGGGAAAGGTCCATTCTGTCTTAACATTCCATGATTCCGATGTTTTGTAAAGTTCTTTTCCATTCTTAAAGCTCTCAGTATAGTAGGCCATCCTTAATTATCCATTCTAGTCTCCTCCTCCAGAGCTCTTAAAATTCAACGAATTTCCTGTTTTTTGAAACTTGTATCCCTCCCGATGTGGAATTATGGCCAACAAATACATGCTGAGTTCTGAAAAATATAGGTCTTATCAAATATGAAATATAGATTTGTTTCTGAATTTCTCAGTTAGTTTTATTGGTGTGGGTTAAACAGGGCTTCGGTTATATAAATGAGAGGCTCTGGTTACATGAATGAAAGGCTCCAGGCACCAGAATCTCAGAGGAAGTTTCTCTGAATAGGTCTTAGCACCCAGGATCAGGTAACTGTATGTACTTGTCTGGGTTTGGAATAGGTAGGTGGTGGTGGGTTTTGGACACATGATTATCCTTGCTTGGAATGCACTCCTCACATTTTCACAGGTTCTTCAGATCTCAGCTAAGCTTTCCCTGAGCTCTCTGTCAGTTTCATTAAAACTTCTCAGAGCACAGCTTACCCAACTCTCCTTGGTAACACTTAGCTCTAATTTTACATTATGTGCATGATTCTTTGATTAACACCCCTCTCCTCTAATGAACTGTAAACTTAGGGACAGGAACAGTCAGTTTCTGCTCACTACAGAATCCCCAATACCTAGCCTAGTGCCTGGAACACAATCAGTGCTCAATAAATATTAGGAAAATGAATCAATGATAGAAGTTTATAAAGTGTTAGTCATGCCCACTGGTCCTCATGACAGTCCCCCCTAAAGGTATTTTTATATCCGTGTTACACATGAAAAGCAGAGGTTTGGCTAGTCAGTAGGGGACTCTGGTCCCAAATTCCATTGTGTTTCCAAAATCACTATCCTCTGTATAATAAATCATAAAACACCAGTTCTGAGTATACATATAGTGAGGACAGAGTGCAATAATTATCCATGGTCATTTTCCCTTAAAGATCACAGTCCCCTACTCTTGCTCTGCGAACAAAGATAAAGTCAGAATCCAAGTGGGCCCATAGGCAGTACTCTTCCCTCAAACTTGAGTAGCCCTCCTGGGAGCTCGCAGAGGTCCCCTCCCTTCATTTCCCTTCCCAGGTTGCTACCTGAGGCTCACTCCCAGAAGAGCTGTCTGGCACCGGGTGACACCTCGCCCCTGGCCTCGGGCGGGAGGTGTGGAGAGAGATCCAGTGCCTCCTCTCACCCTTGGCAGGGCTAAAGCAGCAGAACTTGGGCGGGGAAGGGCGGTACCGGCCTCTGCCTTGAGCTACAGGAGAGGTGGGGCGAGACCCGGCTTTGTTAGCGCTTAACCTTCGCCTGGCAACCCCGGCTCCGGCTGCCTGGCAACCAAGATGGAGGGGCGGAGCGCTACGTCACAGAGCGGCCCTCCCGCCCCTCTCACCCCGCCCCTCCCCACTCAGTGCCCGCCCATCTCTTCCCGCCCCTCCTGACTCAGCGCAACCTCCTGCAGCATCTGAGTTCCCAAGTTCCGGCCAGGGTGGGGTTGGGAGAGGTTGAGGATTGCCTCTGGGGTTTGCTTGTGGCAGGAGGACCAGATGGGCTGTCGTTTTAAGGATGGGGCTGGGGGCGTTAGGAAACCTGGGGAATGTGTGGCAATTTACACTGCTCTTTTGTACATTAGAAAGCGCAAATGGAGGAATTTAAAATGATCTTTCGGCTTGTGGAAAGTGGGCAGGTGAGAAGCCCTTGAGAATAATAGCATTTCTTGCAGTGCGTTTGTGTGTGTGTGTGTGCTAGAACAATTCCTAAGTGCATGGCACATATTAACTATATCCATTTACAGATGAGGAAATAGCACAGTGTCAAGTAACTTGCCTAAGAACACGGTTAGCAAAATGACAGAGTTAGAATTTGAACCAACATTGCATGGTTCTAGATTCCTCACTCTTCATCTCTATACTGCTAAGAAAGGGTACAGAGTTAGTGTGGATAGGAACAGAATTCGAAATACCTGAGGCAACAGAGAAAGAAGAAAAATATTCACTATGTAGAATACCATCAAAGTCTCGCCATTATTCTGGAGGTAGGTATTTATGTTTGTTTTAGAAATAAGAAACAGGCTCAGAACTCTGAGTAACTTGAAGATAGTCAAACTTTGGAAGTAGGGACAAATATGACTCCAAGTCTTCTTTTAAGATTTTTCTTTTTTAAACTCCCAAGGAGCCAAGAAAAGCCTTCTCTTTCCCTATATCTTTTATCACTTCGTAGAGGTTTTTTTAAGGTGCCCTTTGCACCATCCAATCTTTCAATCTATTTATACAGTATTGTGCACTAGTCTAAATCAATGAGTTCATCCAGGCCTTCAAAGGTTTTTCTAGTTGTGAGATGATAGCCATTGTCTCTCTTTAAAGCAATTTCAAGCATCAGTAAACAAGTGGGGGAGCTGGGTCTTTGCTTTATATGCAAAGGGCTTTTCATAGCCTGCTGTCATCCATTTGTAAAGGGCCCAGTCTGTTGACATTTGTCAAAGTCTTGCAAGTTCTTGCACACCTGGAGAATTCTGGATGATTTGAGGATGGCCACTACCCCACAGGCCATCTGGGGATAAAAGAAACCTATTCACTGCCTTCCTGAGCCCTCTGTGGAGGAATCACCAGGCTTCGGTATAGGCGCCTGTCCAGCAGTGTGTGCCTTGGGATTGGAGGTTGGAGGCTAGAGGTTTGAGGGCTGCAGGGTGTATCTTCCAGGAGAAAAAGGCCACTGAGGTCTGTTCTGCATATACATGAGGGAAAAAGGTTTGTTAGTCTCTTCCAGCTTTTGTGCAGAGTAAGTGGTACAGACAGGAATGAATAATAATGATCTTTATGTAGAAGAAGGGGTGTTTCAGGCAAAGCAACAGCCAGCTTGAGATTGAAGATGAAAAATAGAATTTTAGTGTGGCAGGTTAAATGTAAAAGAAGAATTTCATGATACTGTCTGATTGCAGTGATCTGATATTTATCTGCAGGAAGCTAGGTTGAGGGGCAGAGGTGAGGTTATCCTCGATCTATCTGTCAGTGAACACAACAGAATATAGCACAAAGAATGACTTAACAAGGAATTGATAATCACAAAATTCAGGAGAGTTGCTTTCTTCTGAGAAGCAGGGTAAGGGGAGGCGGGGGGGGGGTGGTGGAGAGGAGAACATAGATCGATGTGGTTGGTGATAGTCTGGCTCTCAGTGTAGATGGTGGTTTTGTGGGTGTTCATTGTATTTCAGAGCTTACACATACTCATATGTTTCGGATATTACATAATATCTTTTAAATTAAACTCATCACTGAATAGATGACACTATTTCTATTTTCTTGTGTAGTTGAGAATTGACTGTATATGTTTTCATCATTTCATTTCCCCCTCATTCCCATTGACATACAAACATGCTCTAATTTCTCCCATCATGTTCCCCTCCAGCTTTGCCCCATTTCTCTGCTTCCCTCTATTGCAAAGTTCTTTAAAAGATTTGTCTGTATTTGCCACTTCTATTTCTCTCCTCCAGTCTCTTGAACCCACTTGAATCAGGTTTTCATCCTCATCACTTCATTTAAATGACTATTGTCAAGAACACACATGACATGATGTTAAATCAAAGGTTATTTCTCAGCCTCAACTCAGCCTATCAGCAGCGTTCAACCTGTTGATCACTCTCATACTTGAAACTTTCCTTGGCTTCCAGCCTTCAGAGTTTTTCTCCTTCCTCACTGGGTCTTCCTTCTCAATCTCGTTTTATGACTGCTATGGACTGAATGTTTGTGTAATACCCTACCCCTGCCCACCCTTCCTTGTCCCAGTTTGTATGTTGAAGCTCCAGTCCTCAATGTGATGGTATTTGGGAAGTAATTAGTTTAAATGAGGTTATGAGGGTAGAATCCCCATGATAGGATTAGTGCCCTTATAAGAAGAGGGAGAGGCCAGAGCACACTCTCTCTGACGTGTGAGGGTACAGTGAGAAGGTGGCAGTATGCACACCTTGATGTGAGCCCTCATGAGAACTCAAACTGTTAGCACTTTGATCTTGGTTTCCCCAGGCTCCAGAACTATGAGAAATAAATTTCCGTTGTTTAAACCATCCAGTCTACAGTATTTTGTCATAGCAGCTCAAACTAAGGTACTGATTCTTCCTCTCTCCCTGACACCTTAATGTCAGAGTGTCCCAGGATTTATCCTTGGCCTTCTCTATCCACACTTACTCTCCAACACCCTCCCCCTCTTTTATTTTTATCTCATCCAGTCTCATGTTTTAGATACCAAATTTATATCTCTATCCCCAATCCTTCCCTAAACCCCATATTAGAATATCCAGTTATCTACTTGATAGCACCATCGGGTGTCCAATAGACTTCTCGAACTTAACATATCACCTCAAATCTATCAGAGCAAAAACTGTTGGCTCTGTCTTCAAAAGTTATCCAGAACCTGAGCACTTCTCTCCACTTCCACCACCATCACCCTGTTTTAGTAAACCCTGCAATGGCTTCCTATTTCCTATGTCGTCTCCCTATTTCCGTCCTTGCCTTCATATAGTTTATTCTCAACACAGCTACCAGAGTGATTCAAAAATCCTGACTGATCATGTTGCTCCTCTGTTCAGAATCCTCTGTGGTTCCCACCTTACTTAGAGTGAAAGACAAAGTGATCTGCAAAGCCCTTAAATTCTCTGAACCCGTCATTTTCTCCTTTTCTCCTCCCTTACTTCCCTCCAGCCATCGTGGCAGGGTCTTGCTATTACTTAGAAACGCTAGGCCCTCTCTCGCTTCAAAACCTTTGCACTTGCATTTCCTTTGCTTGGAACATGGTTTCCTCAGATACATAGTTCACTCTTCAGCTCCTTCGGGTCTATATTTAACTGTCACCTTTGAGGGAGCCTTCACTGACCCCTCTATGTAAAACGGAATAGCAGCATTCCTTCCAACTGCTCTTCTGCTTTACTATCAAAAAATATTATGTATTTTTTAAAATTTGTTTTATTAATTTGTCTATGTTCTCTCACTGGAGGCATAGGTTTTAGTCACTGTGTATTGCTGCAGCCTAGAACGGGTCTGCACACATAATTGACACTATAAATATTTGTTTACTCAATAAAATTCTCCTTTTTCCCCTCTCCTTCCACCTTTCTTCTTCCTCCTTCCTGCTTGCAAGAGGCCCTCCTGAGAAGAGATACTTTAGTGTCTATTCAGCTTTGCTAGCTGTATCTTAGGGTTTAAAGTTGTGTTTGGTCAAGTAAGGGCAGGTCTAGCACCAGGGGTAGAAATTCTGACCAGCCTTAGTGCCACCATCTCAGCTCAGAAAGTAAGTCTGATTTATCCTGTGTGACTTATATCATGGTTTCCTTTCTCAGATCTTAAGTTTGCAATTTCACAGGGGAAAATGAGACAAGACCCTATCCTATGGGCTACTTGGGTCATGGTGAGGCTGGGACTGAGATGTGGTGATGGGTTTTCCACAGCAGCAGGCATGCCCAGGCCCTGCACATTTCTGGAGCTCAGTTGTGTGGTATGGCTGTCATTCTCCTCATGGAGCCAATCTACTTTGCGGACATAATTTCTTGTCATATATGCATTAGTTTCTTCTGTTGTATAACAAATTACCACAAATTTAACAGCTAAAACAACACAAATTTATGATCTCAAGTGTCCATAGGGCAGGTTCTTCTGTTAAGGGTCTCACCAGGTTTAAATACAGGTTTGGCTGGGGCTGAGATCTTCTATGAGGCTCAGAGTCCTTTTCTATGCTCACTGGTTGTCACAGAATTCAGTTCCTTGCGGTTGTAGGATCGAAGTCTCTGTTTTCTTCCTGACTGTTGGCCAGAGATTGCTCTCAGCTCCTAGAAGCCACCCTCAGGTCCTAGCTATGTGGCTTTCTCACAGCAACTCACAAAATGGCTGTCAGGTACATCTGATAAGAGGTTAAGTCCAAAATATGTAAAGAACTCATATAACTCAATAACAAAAACCAAACAATCCAATTAAAAAATGAGCAGAAGACCTGAACAGATATTTCTCCAAATATGAAATACAGATGGCCAATGGACATATGAAAAGATGCTCAAGGTCACTAATCATCAGAGAAATGCAAATTAAAACTTCAATGAGATATCACCTCACACCTGTCAGAATGGCTGTCATCAATAAATCAAAGAACAACAAACGGCGAGGATGTGGAGAAAAGAGAACCCTCATACACTGCTGGTGGGATTGCAAACTGGTACAGTCACTATGGAAAATAGTCTGGAGGTTCCTCAAAAAATTTAAAATGGACATACCTTTTGACCCAGCAATTGACTTCTGGATATTTATCCAAAGAAAACCAAAACAATAATTCATAAAGATCTATGCCACCCCTATTTTCATAGTAGCACAATTTACAATAGCCAAGATATGGAAGTAACCTAAATGCCCATCAACAGATGATTGGATAAAGAAGTTATGGTTCATATATGCAATGGAATATTACTCAGCCATTAAAAAACTGAAATCCTACCATTCTCAATGACATGGATGGACCTAGAGGTTATTATGCTGAGTGAAATAAGTCAGACAAAGATAAATACCATATGATTTAACTTATATGTAGAATCTAAAGAACAAGAAGAACAAACTAATCAAAAACAGACTCACAAATATAAAGGACAATCTGGTGACGGCCAGAGGGGAGAGAGTTTGGGGGACAAGGGGAAAGGAGTGAAGGGTTAAAGAAGTACAAATTAGTAGTTGATAGGGTGTCATGGGGATGGGGAGCACGGCATTGGGAATGCAGTTAGCATTAATGTAATGGCTAGATAGAGAGCTAGAGGAGAGAAGGAGCAATTAGGGGGATTATTTCACAAACTGTATCAATGTCTAACCATTGTACTGTATACTTGAAACTAATAATAAAATAAAATAAATTTTTAAATGGCTGTTTGTTTTCTCCCCATCAGTAGAGAGCGTCTGCTGTTGCCTCTTGTCTGTTTTAAAGTTTCGCCTGATTTAGGTCAGGCCCACTCAGGATAAAAACCCTTGTTAGGAACTCGTAGTCAACTAATTACTGACTTTATCTGAAATTTTTATTTTGCACGTAATGTTAACTACAGAAGTGCTATCACATCATATTCACAGGTCCCACACACTCAAAGGGCACATACACAAGGGGGCTGGAATCTTGAGGCCATCTTATAATTCTGCCTACCACAAAATGCATCTTTGTGAGGGAAAAACAAAAAACAAACCAAGAACACACATTGTCTTTCTTCAGAGAGAACCTTGGAGGCTGACAAGCACAGCTGCCCTTTGTGGTTCTGGATCCCCTCCTCTCCTGCTGCCTCTCCGTGTAATCTTTTCTTCTCACCTCTAGGGAGCGACACCTATAACCATTCACTTACGTAGAACAAACTGTTTATTCCACACAAGAGAAAAGTCTACCTAATCGAAGTCTACTTCTATAAGGATCTGAGAGATTAAAAAAATAAATAAAAAGGAAACTTAACCATTGTGGGTGGGGTGGGGCAGACAAGGCTTCTCCCTCCCAGACACTTGTGGTTTCTGTGGTGGCTTTGAGTCTCCTCAGGACTGGCCCCAGCCAACATGGCACCTTTGTATACCTTAGGAAAAGGTGGTCTCTCCTGGCAGATGCAGTCGCTGGGGCATATGGATTGGCAAGTGGAGCAGGAGCTGAACTTCATTCAGCTCACTCTCCCCCTCAGAAAACTGGCTTTTTTTTTTTTTTATTATTGGTCTCTGGAGCCTTCTAGCTCACATTCTTCTTCTAAATTGCACACCATTTCCCTCCTCTCCCCTCCCCCCAAAAAACAAAAACAAAAACAAAAAATCTTCAGTCCTCGGTTTTCTCCACCTTCCCTTCTTGAGAACTTCAATCCATAGGAGGATAGAAATCTATCTCTCTGTGTGGATGACTCAGATTTACACCTCTAGTCCCACCCCGCTTTCCTCAAATCAATCCCTTGTCAAAATATCCTGAGTTTCCTTCACACGAGTTCATAAAAGGCACATCATCTCCCAATGCCAGCCTCAGACATTCCTAGCTCTGTCAGTAGAGATATCATTTTCCCTGTTATCCCATCAACAAACCTCAAAGTCATCCTTGACCACTCCCTCTTTTTCTCCACACGGGCTGCCTGTTCCTCATTTGCAGGACCTGTGTTAAATGTCCTTTTCTTGTCAGTTTCTCACACTGGTCCAAGCCTTTAGCATCTCCCATCTGCATCGTTTCAAAAGATTTCTCCTTACAATCTCCTTTTCTTCTCCCAGTGGTTCTCAACTCAGGGCAATTCTGCTCTCCCCTTCCCCCCAGAGGACGTTTGGCAATGTCTGAGGACACTTTCCATTATCATAACAGAGTGGGGTGCTACTTCATCTAGTGGGTAGAGTCCAGGGATGCTGCTAAATATCCTACAATGCACACAAGAGTCCTCCAAATAAAGAATTATCTAGCCCAAAATGTCAACAGTGCTGAGATTGAGAAACCCTGCTCTATGTGTATTCCTCTAAGCTTCCTGAATGTTATAGTCTGCTCCTTAGGAAAATGTACTTTACATGTATTACTTGGCTGAAAAAAAATTGTTTCCCATTTTCTGTATATGCATGTCTTCCTCCTCCCAAGACACCCTCCACCTTTCATCTCTATGCCAAGAAATCTCTCCTTTCCTTTTAAGCCCAGTGCCAGGTGTCCAGCCTGTGTGCCAAGCTACTCTCCATTTGTCCCCCTATGCCCACTCTCTACCCTTCTCTCTCCTGATCTGTGCCCCCAAACCGCATCTCCTGTCCTTTGCCCTCCAGTTTCTGGTTGAGTCGGGCCTGTAGGAGGCATCAGCAAGTGACCATTGGTTGGGTATGTACTCCCCAACGCTGATCCTGAGCTTCCCAACCCCCTCGCCTCTACGATCGCAGCTCCTGTCAAGCATCCCCTCTTCCATGGCACCAGCTACCAGTAAAACCCCAGTGACTTGGTTCCTTGCCCTGCTCCTTAAGGCATGAAAGTGGTTAAGTGGTAACTGCTTGCTTGCCACTATTGCTAGTCCCTGAGCTCTCCTTTGTGATTAGTTGGCTTAACTCCGCCCACACCTGTTAGTATTTTCTTAAACTCTCTAAGTTAAATCCTTTGAGTGTTCCATTTGCTTCCTGTGGATCCTCAATGACATGTCAGTCACTTGAAGACTGAAGATTTGCCTTTCTTTTGGCTCACATGCAGAATTTATAGTCGGGACTCCTCCTGCGCCATTTAGCGGGTACACTGAGATAGCGCTGTGATCCATTTTCATCTAATATTCCCCATGTTTCCCAAACGCATTGCGAGCTCATGTGGATTTGGGGCTATTTAATATATCATTTACACCCTCTTGCCAGAGTGCCTTGCTCAATGTTTACCAATGAAAATTATGAAAAAGATCACCTAATTCCATAAAGTGTTCTGAATTTAAATTAGTTTTTTGTTTGTTTGTTTGTTTGTTTTGTACCACAGTTATTTGGGGCGACTTGAACTCGGTAACTTTTCCATGATATTTTTAAAACTGATTGAGACATGAGCTTTGTGACTTGAAGTTGGCTGCTTGGCCTCTTTTTTTTTTTTTTTTTTTGCTTACTTTCTGGTTCCTAATGGCATTTTGTGTATTTGTGGCTGCTGGATAAGGTACTAAAGTAAAATTGGGCATTTCTGCACTGGCTTCCTCCCTTGAAACTCAGATTCTCTCCTTTGAAAACTCTCTTTGGGTTAATCTATTGCCAGTCTGCATGGACCAAGTGTTCTACTTGCTTCCTCCCTAAGTCTAAAATTTAGTGCTGCATTGTGCCTAACCATGTGCTTCATAAACGCCTTTTTGTTTCACAATTCACCTCAAGTTTTTGTTTAAATATTTAATGATGTAAAAATTGGTGTAGGTGCCTCCTTAAGGAATCATGGGCAAGTACAGGGTTATAATCAAGTAGTTTGCAGATTACACTTATTTATTTATAACTCTGATTTGAAAAGAACCAGCATTATTAAAGGGGATATTCCCATCTTACAGAAACCTTATCCTCAGGAATCAGGATAAGGTTTTTTAAGAAAAGTGGGAAACTCCAAGTCATTACCTAGAGTTACTGCTTCTTGTCATTCCTATGTTCTAATGGTTGTTTGTGTGAGCAATTAAAAAAGCTATTTCTTCTGTGCTCTGCTAAACATGTCTCCATCTGCCTACTTCTGCTGTGGGGTCTCAGTTTGACCTCACAGCTCTGATTATTTTCATGCCAAAAATCTACACCCAATTTCCATTTTCTTTTTACCAGAAGGATGAAGAAGATGAATGGAGATGAGTGGTAGGCATTCTGATCCACAATCCACCTTGATGATTTCATGGAAAGACTTGGAAAAAATGAAGCAGAATAACCTAAGCAGATTCACATTAAGACTCTCATGGATCTTAGGCACTTTGCCTTCTTGGGCTCCTTCTTCCATTACAAATATGAAAACTTATGTTTTACAACTGTGTTGGCATATGGCAAATACATTAACATTCTATATTAAAACATTTTTGTGAACCCCTAAAAGTATTTTGGTCCTTAAGCACTGTGTCTGTCTCATCTACCTAATGAATAAGTCAGCCCTGTAAATGAGCAATGGGAAAAGAAAGTAGCTTGACTCCATTTTCGTGGTCTAAAGATACCTGGTTCCAATCTATTCTTAATGATACCTAAGTCAGGAGGTTATTATCATAAATAAGGCAAATAAACAAAGTTCTTCCTCTGAGAGGCTGGGGCGGGGTGGGTGGGTTGTGGAGGGTCTGCCAGCTATGGGCCATGAAGCTCAGCCACCTTCCAGATATGCACTGCTTATCTCTTTACCTGTCCCATATGCCTTCTCTGTTATGATACAGATGGTGTTACGGTCTCTAGTCCAGGAGGGTCCAGAGTGATCATCCCATTTCACAGATGGAGAACCTAAGGCATGGTGAGATGAGCCTGGGTGGCTTGTCCTTCTGCAGCTAATTCAGATTCTAATGCTTTGCTGCTTTCTTGGCAGCAGAAAGAAGAAACATTTAAAATAAAATTTTCTAACTATTAAAGTGATATTGGTTTATTATGAAATTTTGGAAATAAAGGAAATTGAGAGATTAAAGAAAACAACAACCTTTGGAAATCTTTAACTCCTAGAGCCAACCACTGCCCACTACCCCATAAAGTTGTATTATAAATGGATGACCCACACCACAGGTAGGAAAGAACTATTTGTGCTCCCAGGAGCTAACCCAGGAGTGCTGGTTGTTGCTGCCATTTCTGCCTGATGACACCTTCAACTGCAAAATGGCTGGATTTTAGTACACACTCTTTCCAATGCTTATAAACTACGATGTTAACTGAAGAGGGCAGGCTGCAAAATTTACATACTGTATGATCTCAGTTGTATAGGAACATGGATAAAATTTTTAGGAAGGCTATAGATGATTAGGTCAACCACGATATTAATCCATAGACGCTCCCGTGTGAGTGGATGGGGGGACAGCTTTTTGGAGGGATGGTAGCTTTTCAGCACCACATAAACCCTCTCCCACAGGCAATTTCCTATACAATTTCCAGGCTTTCTCCTATGAATAGTATTGTGGCCGTTTATACATCTAGAAGAGGACAAAGGGGATGGTGATCCCTCCATGTTTGAACCCCAAACCTTTGGAGATAGCTGTCCTCCCTCATCTCCTTTTCTCTGTGCTCATGAAGCAGCAGTTTCTGCAATCTCCTATTTGCATTTGAGGCTGGCAGTAGATTTTCCCAGTCATCCTCTTGGGAACATAGTTCTATTCTCTACATAAAAGCAAGGATACAATTAAAACTATGCATCAGAGAGCAATCAAGGGAACTAACAACTCCACATTACTGTGAAGAAGATGCCACTGAACGAGGGCAGTTTCTACAGCAGTCTCTCCTTGCTGTAGTCACAAATGTGAAAGAACAGCTCCTGGTGCCTCTGCAGACACTTAGAAGCAGAGCCTTCCCAACAGGCAGGAGTCTGGCTCATCCCAGAGAGTTGGGGATCTGCACGCAAAATATTTTATCATCCTCAGTGGGCCTGGTCTAGTGTCTTACAATGTTTCCCTTAGTTCTAACCTAAATCCTGCCTACTAAGGTTTCATCCCATATCTGTTTTCCTTGATGAAGACAGAGAATATTGGCTTATGTGTCACCATCTGATAACCTTCCGAAGCTTGATGCTAGGTTTCTTCTAAAATATCTATGTCAGGTCCTGCATATTAGAATAATACCAGGTTAAGAAACTGAGTCTAAATGGTACATTCAATAATTTAATTTGACAAATATTTCTTTGAGCACCTACTATGTGCCAAGCAGAAAAGAAATAAACAAGGGGACACAGGCTGAACCAGAGGTCATCATGTGCTATTTAAATGCTGTGTTCAAAGGCTTTAAGTACTCCTTTGGTTTTTAAAGTGAGCTTTGAAGGCAGATGTGCCTGGGTGATTCCACTTCCTGTTTATGTTCCCTAGGGCAAGCCGCTCACCTACCTGAGTCCCAGTTTTGTTAACCACAAAATGGAGATAATAATACCCATTTCAGAGGTTATGGAATAAATAAAATCATTTAAGTAAAGCACAATTCCTAATAATGGAAGGCACTCTGTAAATGCTGCTCCTTCATTCAGGTTTTATAATGATTTGGTGATAGGGAAATCAGAGATATTGGGTATAATATAAAATAGTTTTTATTTTTAATATGTGAATTTTTATATGTATCATTCATCATGTGGATTAGCTCTAATTCCATATTGGCTTCCTACAAACTCACTTACAACCTATTATTAATATGCTAACATTTACTGGCCCAACAAATATTTCTCAAGTATATTTTATGGTACAGTTAAGGTATGCCAGGGGAATAAAAAACACCATTCATGTAAGCTTGGTCCAGACGTGATCAGGAAGAGAAATCTGCTAGAAAGTAAATTTTATATGGAAGGAGTTTCCAGGACAGCGGAAGATGGGCTCAGAGAAGCACAGCTGCCAGCAGAGATACTTCTTAAATGCTGGCAGAAAAACTCCTAACAAATGCTTGACTACAGAAGAATCCTGGGAGCCTGGAGTTGCCTCTCATTCTTGAATTGCCTTTATTCTGGGAAGCAAGCAGAGTGCTGTGTCAATCTGCTAAGAAGGAGGCAGAGTTATAAATAGGATACGTGCTGGAAATAGGAAATAAGATGAAAGATGGCATTTGGGACTTTCACAGCTCTTCCACCCTTAAGCAGAGGGAGAAAAGCCATCCAGTTTTGGTGGGGGTAAGAAATTCAGGAGCCCTCGTTCCAAGAGAAGTGGAAGGAAGAGAGGAAGTGGAATGTATAAAAGTGGTGAAAAGTGAGGTGGTGGGAAGAATTGAGTGAGATGTGAACAGAAGAGTGGGAAGGTAAACTGGCCCCTTGGGCAGATGAGATGAAACCAAAGAGAAAAAGCCAGTGCTAGGACAAAGAGTGAAGATTTATCTAGCTGGAGAGAAACTTGAAATAGTAAAATAGTAATACGTGGCCACAAAGAGGGATGGGGTAGGAATATAATTAAAAAGCTTAAACCATAAAAATGGAATTAGGTGGAATGCTGATATGACTGGGAAAAGGTGTTCTAACTATTGTTAAGGGAGACATTAGTCTTATGAACTGCCTACCTGATTTTAACCTGTTTACTTCCCATATCTAGACTTCCTTTTCTTTATTCATACAATGATGGATATTAGACTCTGTGTCTTAAAAGTTGCTGCCTGGTATACAAATCTACATTTTTCTAAATTGAGGTATAATTGATATACAGCATCATATCAGTTCTAGGTATACAACACAATGATTTGATATTTGCAATTCTACATTTTAATACTTGGATGAATGCCTATGGTGGGAGAGAATAGTGAACTCCCCTAATTTTATTTGCTCTATAATAGAAAACAGCTTTCATGGAGAACATCCAGCTTAGGTTCTAGATGAATAGATAGCCTTAAGTCCTGGTCTAGGCAGAGTATGTCTCCTTTTCGTATTGCAGATTCATGCCTCTACCATCTCTTTGTATTATAGAGGTGCCAAGTTTGGATTTGTGCTGCTTGAGTCAGGAGCTCCAAACAGTGTAAGACCATACAAGAGGGTTTTTAGCAATTACCCACCCAGGATAAAGTGGGAAGGAGGCCTGTAGGTGACATAAAATGGAGGCTCCTCAGGGAGGTCCTGAGGGAAACAGTATAACAGTGCTCTGCAGAGGAAATTAGATGTACCTAATCTTGCAAGTAGGAGGCATGAAACTGTGGGTATCGTTCTGCTTCATTTTCCTGAAGCGATAGGCCTTCCTGAGGCCAACACAAGAATTTGAGGGAAGTCATAGGTACACCAGAGTACATGGTGTTCAGAAGTATACCATGAAATAGTATTACCTATATGCCTTAATCATGAACAGCCATGTGATTGATATACAGGCACTTGAATTCTTCGACCATACAAATTATATTGCCTCTTCACCTTGAGGCAATAATGTGTCCTCCCATTTGTCCATGAGCATTACTAAGGTTGTTTCATTGGCCAGAGTTCTCTATAAAGATTATCTAAGTTACCTCTTACTTCTGTTCTCCCCTCCTGCTCATCTTCCTCCAGCTCTACCCTGAAAGAGCTGGTATGCAAAACTCTACCCCACTGGAGAGATAAATTAAATGTAATCAGCCTTTTTTACTTTGTCTATTAGAGGAATTCTGAAATAGCTCAAACCCTATACATTTCCAACAATAGGTATAAATCCAGGTACTGGGTCACTGGATCGCTGTCTGGTTGGACACGTATGCGTTGGATGTTGGAAATCCTGGTCTTGGAAACAGGGGAGTCATTACTACATCAAAGATTGTTAAAGTATACTTTATGTCTTTGGGGCTGAATGTGGGTCTTGGTCAGAAACTGTCCTTGTGGGAAACCATTACCAGTAGGTAGATTGTTCCTTCTGTTTTGGGTATTTAATTAATGACAAAGTGTGGTGTTTTGGCAAACTGATTACTACCATAACTTCTTAGAAGGAGGCAAGCCCTGCATAAGGATGGATTAATGGCAGGGTCAGACTGAGTATTGCTCATGATTAGAACTTTATTTGAGTTAGGGCAGCAGCAGCATCTGGGAACCTGTCAGGCATACAGGGTCTCAAGCCTCACGCAAGCCCTACCAGACCAAAACTGCATTTGACAAGATTCTTGAGTGGTTTTGTATGCCCATTAAAGTTTAAGAAGCACTTGTTTATGGTGTTCCTTTTAAAAAGAATGTAAATGTCTCTTCTAGGGAAATTAGTCAGCTGATATTAAAATAGGGAGATTATTTTGGCTTATCCAGATGACCCAAAGTAATCACAAAGGTCCTAAAAAGTGGAAGAGGGAGGCAGAAGAAAAGGTCAGAATTGGAGAAGATGTGAGAAGAACTAGACCTGCCCTTACTAGCTTTGAAGATGGAGGAAAAGGGCCATGAGTCAAGGAATGTGGGTGACCTCTAGAAGTTGGAAAAGGCAAAAAACAAACAACAACAACAAAAAACAATTTCTTTCCTAGAGCCTCCAGAAAGGAATGCAGCCCCTCTGACACTTTGATTTTTGCCCAGTGAGACTTGTGTTGGACTTCTTACTTACAGAACTGTATGACAGTAAATTTGTATTGTTTTAAGCCACTGAGTTTGTGGTACACTATTATGGCAGCAATAAGAAACTAATACACCACACTAATAGTCAGTTTATTCATTTAGAATATGAAACATACACAAACAAAAACTATGTTTGTATGTATGTGTGTGTGTATGTATGCATGTGTGTATATATCTATCCATCTATCATCTATCTATCTTTCTATCTCTAATTTTTTTTTTTAATATCCTTTGGAATTCAGGTGCATATGCTTGAGTTAATCCAATCTCAGTTCATAGAATATCATCATCTATCCATGAAAGAACCCTCTCTCTTTTTAAGAAATTTTTATTATATTTTATAGTTTTTTTCTCTTCCCTTTCCTTCCCTTTCTCATCTACCATTCCTAATCTCACTGCCCTCCTCCCATAGACATCCACTCTTTATATTTAATGTAGTCCTTCCAATCCATCTGATGAATGCTTATCTAGATATATGGGCACCCTTACAAAAATATGCAAGGCTGTTTTTATGTGGTCATGTAATACGTAAATGGAATTGTGCTATAAATCTCATTCTGTTTTTACTCTTTTCTCTCAACTCTGTTTTTGAGATCAGTTCAGGTTACTTATATAAAAATCTAGTTCATTGTCCTGTTGTATATATAACCCATATTTTATTTGTACATGCCTTAGAGATGGACACCCGGTTGTCCACAGCAGTGTGGCAGTGAACTTCCTTAGGTGCATCTCCTTGTGTTTCCTGGAAGAATTTCTCCAGGTGTATACCCAGGGGTCGGCTTGCTGGATTTTAAGGTACTTTATTGTTCTTCAGATTCGTTGCACCAGGAGAGAGTGAAGGCTCTATTTACCCACCTCCTTACCAATGCTTGGTAGTATCTGACCCAAAAAGCACATAGAGCTGTGGGGAACAGATAGCTGTGAAAGGAAGTATAGATTATTTAGTGGAAATCATGCCGTGAATGCAGAATGGGCAGGGATAAATTAGAAGATTATTCTTGGAGAAATAGTTTCTTACAAGAAGTGACAGATGAGCTGGGAAGGTAAAAGCTTTCTAGTAGGATGTATGCAGAGCTTGCAAGGGCTCGGACTGATCACCATTGAGTGGTCCTTATGGACGGGGGAGATCTCTTCTCTTCTGAACAAATCATTCAGTCCAGTTTGTTTCCAGCCTCCCACTTACCCAAGGAAAGAGGTCTTTTCTGAACCTCCCTGGGAATGTGAAGGGCTCTTAGCTTCCAACTTCCCCTCTTTTTTAACTCTTTTTTTTGCTGTTTTGTAAATTTATACAATCTAATACAATTTTTTAAATTGATGAGTTTTGACAGATGCATATACCTAAGAAACTACCATCACAATCAACAATCAATACATAGCATATTTCCATCATCCCCCAGAGTTTCTTTGTCCATGTTTGCAGTCCATCTTTGTGTCCTTAGTCCTATAGAACCACTGATCTGCTTTCTGTAGATATATGTATATATATATATATATATATATATATATATATATACATATATATATATATGTGTATATATATATATATACATACACATATATACATACATGTATATATAAATATATTTTTGCTGAATAGTATTCTATGGTATGACTATATCATATTTTGTTTATTTCCTGGTTGAAAGACATTTGAGTTATTTCCTGTTTTGGGTTATTCTGATTAAAATTGCTATGAATATTCATGTACAAACTTTTGTGTTTGCTTTAATTCTCTTGGAAAAATAAGAGTTCAGTGACTGGATTAGATGACAGGTATATTTTTAACATTGTAAAAAAACTGCCACACTCCACTTTACATTTCCAACAGCATTGTAGAAGAGTTTCAGTTGGTTCACCTTGCCAACAGTTGATATGGTCAGTCTTTTAAATTTTTTGCCATTCTAATGGTGTACAGTGCTATTTCATTATGATTTTAGTTAGCATAATGATTAGTTCTCAACACTAACTACTGATGTCAAGCATTTTTCATATGCTTATTGGTCATTTGTATTGGTCAATCTTCTTTGGTAAAGTGCCACTTCAATTTTTTTCCCATTTAAAAATTATATAGATTGTGTTTTTATTATTGAGCTGTAAGAGTTCTTTATATATTCTGGATATAAGTCCTTTGACAGATACACATATTGCAAATATTTTCTCTCATTCTGTGGCAAACTTGTCATTTTTTAAACAGTGTCTTTCAAAGAGCAACATTGGAAAATTTTGATTATATCCAATTTATTAACTTTTTGTTTTATTGTTTGTGTTATTTGAATATTAAGAAATCTTTCCTAACCCCAAGGTTGCAGATTTTCTCCTGAGTTTTCTTCTAGAAATTGTATAGTTTAAGATTTTATATCATTTGTGTATAATCCCCCTTTGATCTCTGAGATCCTTGGGTCTATAGGTTTTCATGGAAGGCTCAGAAGTATTTCTTTTCTTTAAAAAAATTATTTTTCAATTACAGTTCACATACATATTATATTAGTTTCAGGTGTACAACATAGTAATTTGACATTTTCATATTTCATGAAGTGATCACCCTGGTAAGTGTAGTATCCATAGGAATATAGTCAATAATATTATAAGAACAGAAGTATCTCTTTTTATCCATCGTGGAAATAAACCTTAAGACCTAGAGGAGTCCTTTGATTACATCATCAGCCATTTGGGCTCACAGCTGCACAAATATACAAAAGAAAATTTAGAAATTTCACGGAGAGGTTCTCCATACTTAGGTACCATAATGTAGAATATAACTAGTTGTCCTATCTGCAGTCTAAACAAGAGTCATATTCCTCTGAAGAAAAGTAGACAAGGGTGCCAGGAGCTGATTTGGCTAATGGAATTGGAAAGGTGTTTTTGTTCAGGCACCTGGAGAGTAGAGGAAGGTCAGGAGGGAGCAAGGTGTCTACTCTGGGCATTCGTGATGAGCTAAGTTCTAACAACTCAAACAGAAACTGAGGGGTATGATTTCACAACTGATGCTGTAAGGCAGAGGAGCACAAAAGGAGATGCCATCTGGGCACCCAGGGAAAGTGCCCTATAGAGGTCTTCTTCCCCACTTCACATCAACTCAGCATTTAACCAGGGAAAATTGGGGAATATATGGCCTCTTTGGTACTGTGGTGGTTTGTAGCTGTGGGAGCTCTAAGAGCCACCACCAGCCTTGGCACAGACGTCAGTATGGTCGCAAGAATAAAAAAATAAAAATAAGCGAAGACAGAGATGAAAAACAGGAGAGAGGTTCTTGAGTGCATAAGAGACTCCCCTTGAGAACTCTCAAAAATGCAGGAGTAGAGGGTTTGTGCCACTACTAAGATGGGAAATGAGACCTGGGTAAGCTTTAGGTACAGTTATGATGGAAATGACTGGCTCAAGTGAGTGCTATTCATTACTTACAGTCATTAAGAAGGAGAACAGGGAAAGGACAAGCATGGCATGTTTTCTGACTGTTGCAGCCACGAAAAAGTGGAGGGCTGACAAGTACAGGAAGTTATCTGAACTGTACTCCCTAAGAGGGTCATATGTTTAGGATCTGACTCATTGATTATTATCCTTAGTATTGCTCTGAGGTGTTGGTTTCTCTGAGGGCTAATTGGTAGCAAGGTTTGATGATATTTAAAAAGGTATTTTGGTGTCAAAATACTGTCTCACAAATTATTTAGATATCTCAAAGGGAAAAATGTACTTTATAAAATGTACTTTATAAAATGTACTTTATAATGACATGATCAAACTTAGTATCACCACTAGTGGGACAACCTGATATTATAAACCTCCTGCTGGGATATATTATGTAGTACACAACATTGCTTAGGAAGTATTCTTGCCAAAAGTGGATCCAGTCAAGCTTCCAGGCCAGCACTGTCCAACAGAAATATAATGTTAGCTATATGTATAACTTAAAATTTCCTAGTAGCTACCAAAAGCACAGGCAAAAGAAAAAAATAACTAAATTGGACTATATCTAAATTAAAAACTTTTGTGCTTCAAAGGACACAATTAACAGAATGAACAGGCAATCCAAAGATGGGGAAAAAATATTTGCAAGTCATATATCTGGTAAGGGATTGATATTCAGAGTATAAAAAACTCCCACAACTCAATGACAAAAAAAATACTACATTAAAAAATGAGCAAAGGACTTGAATAGACATCACCAAAGAAGATATTCGAATTGTCATTAAGCATGAGAAAAGATGCTCAACATCACTAACCACTAGGGAAATGCAAATCAAAACTACTAAGAGATTACACCCATTAGAATGGCTATTATCAGCCAAATAGAAAATAACAAGTGTTGGTAAGGATGTTGAGAAATTGGAACCATTGCTGATGGGAATGTAAAATGGTGCCACCTCTCTGGGGAACAATATGGCAATTCCACAAAAAATTAAACATAGAATTACCATATGATTTAATAATCCCACTTCTGGGTATATACACAAAATAATTGAAAGCAGAGACTTCAATAGATATTTGTATAACCATAAGGTGATACATGTGAACCAAGGTATCTGTGTTCATAGCAGCATTACTCACAATAGTCAAATGGTAGAAGTAACTCAAGTGGCCATCAGCATATGAATGGATAAACAAAATGTGGTATATACATACAATGAAATATTATTCAGCCTTAAAAAGGGAGGAAATTCTGATATATTCTACAAAATGAATAAACCTTAAAGATATTATGCTAAGTGGAATAAGCCAGACATCAAAAGACAAATATGATTCCACTTATATGAGGTACCTAGAGTAGTCAAATTCATAGAGACAAAAAGCAAAATAGTGGTTGCCAGGATCTGGGAGGAGAAGATAGGGAGTTAGCATTTAATGGGTATAGCATTTCAGTGTGGGAAGATGAGAAAATTCTGGAGATGGATGGTGGTGATGGTTGCCCAACAACTTGAATGTATGTACTTAATGCTACTGAAGTGTACATTTTAAAATAGTTACAATGGTCAATTTTATCTTATGTATATTTTACCACAATAAAAAAGCTATAAATGGCATTCTTGTAACAATTGTGGATAATTAATATTATGAAATTCTTATAAACTTTCTTAGGTGAAATAATGATTTCATGGTTATAGAAAACAATGTCCTAATTTTGAGGAGATGCATTCTGAAGTATCTGGGGATAAAGTGTCATGATATCTATGACTTATTTTCAAATGGTTCATGAACAATAAAAAACAACAAACAAAAATAATCTCAAATACATGTGCACACACCACATATAAAGATAAAGCAAATGTGACAAAATGTTAACAATTGATAAATTAGGAGGAACATACACAGGTATTCATAGTTTTATTCTTATAATTTTTCTGTATGTTTGAAATGTTTACAGTAAACATGGGGCAGGAAGGAGAAGGCACTGGGAGACCTCAGAAAATGCCCAATCTTATCCCCAAACAAGGGATGTGGTCTTCTCTCTCTTCCTCATAAAGTTCCTAAGGAAAATATATGCAAAAGGAACAATGACAAAAGAAAGTAGCTCTTCACCGAGCTTGTGTTTGGAAACTAAGTGCCTCTCTCTTTGTTAGGTGGCTGAGAGCACATGGACTAGGCCAGAGGTTTACCTGTGCCTCTCCTTCCTCTATGTATAAACCCAAGTTTGGGGACCTTCTTCATGGGGCAAGACCCCGCAGAGATGAAAGTACAGCAGCGAGCATGAGAGAAGAAACTGTGAGCCAGATGCCCTCTTCAACAATATGAAAGGAAGAGGAAGACAGGAAAGTGGTACAGAGAGGGCCACCATCCTTTAAGGATCTCTTCAGTGTCCAAGGATCTCTTCATCATATTGATATAATTTCTTCCCGAGGTACAGAAATGAGGGGTCTAGGGAGAAATAAAGATGGCTTGAGTTCCTTCTCTTCTCTGAGGCAAAGAGTGAATGGATAGAGACTCTTAGATTGTCAATAACTGAAGTCCACCCTTCTACCACATAAATATCCATAGCACCATGAATGGTATGTGCCATTGTCTTTAGAGGAGCTGTGAAAAAATCTGTAACCTGGAGAGGTCAGAATCAGGCAAAGAAGCAGTAGTATTGTTGCTGCCTTCCCTCAGGCTGTGTCCAGCAACAGAGATGTCAACAAGAGGAGAAAGTACTTTGAATTAAAATACTTAGGAGCCTGAAGAGAAAATTAAAAACACCAATAATGACTTTCATTAAAGGCCAAAGAATCATGATGTAATGCTAGTAAAAGAAGCATAGCTTACCTAGAGTGATCATCTACTCCTGACTCTTCTTAAAACACTATCTTTCCTTCTCTTTATTTTCTATAATCTGACAAAATAGAGGTTCAGACCATAGGTATAATACAGGTCCTGTAGTTTGGAATACTGACAAAGTAACTCAGTTCTCTTTGGTCTGAATTATTGACATTACTACTCCAAATTTAGCCACATCTGTAAATGTTTTACAATAAAGATGAACTCATGGTAAGAAGGGTAGCAGGTGAGATTTGGGGGAAAATAGTAATCTCTTAAAGTAAAACAGGCAATCTTTGAATTCCAATTTAACTGGATGGTCTCAAGTTGAACCACCATAGGTCGAGTCAACTACAACTCTGCTTGCAGCTTTCAATGCCTGTAGCTAAATTAGTTCCTGGTTTCAGAGGCATATTGACCTACCTCATCTAATCAGGCACTAGTCCTTTCTGTGTTGCTGTTACCACTCCTCACAGTGACTTAACAGCCAGGGACTTGGCGTGGCAAGGAAGTCAGAGAGTTGTAAATGGGTATTTTAAATACAGACTCAGTGGCTCTCTGGATTTTCATGTACTACCTTTGGGGCAATGTGGCTTTCCTTTAACTTCAGCTGTTGAGAAACAACGATTGTAATAAGAAATATTACTGATGTGGAGCCATAAAAAAGTCCGACAGCCATTGTATCAGGGGAAGAGGAGGAGGTAGTCACCTGTATTCTTGGTTCAGATATCTTCTTGGCCTGGGACTGTGGACTCAAGGTCATGTTTAGCACAACCCTGCATCTCTGAAAAAGTTGGAACATTCGCTCAGAGAGTACGGATACAGGTAATTTCCTTCCAACTTGGTTTTCCCATCTTGAAAAATGGAGTGAATATGAGACACACTGAAGCAGACATATATCCCTCAGGCCTTATCAAGTCAGCGTCCTCCAGATATCTTCCAACCACCAGTGTCTTCATTTTGATGCTGGAGGACTTTATCTGAAAATCTGGAAGATCACTAGGCCCAAGATACATGGAAGTTCAGAAGTTCTAGAAAATTAACTTCATGCCCCCTGAGCATCCTTGAACCAATGAGGGATGGGAGATGATGTATAAATATCGCAGCAACCTCATCCCTTGAGTGGGATAATTCTGAGATGTGTGTTTTACCCTGTTTCCCAGAAGGATTAAACTATAGTTGTCCACTGTATAGTTGGCTTCATAATTCACTTTTTATTGGCTGTCTTCCCCTCCCTGACTCACTTCCTCACTCTCTTACTGGTATTTCCTTGGATTAACTCCCAAATAAACTACTTGCTCTTATACCCTTGTTTCAAGTTTAGCTTCTGGAAGATTCCAAACTAAGACAGTTCTCTAGTATAAGTTAGCATCACAAATCACACATTACTGCTAAATGAGACACACTCCTCTTCCTCCTCTTATTTCTTTCTCTTCTCATACAAGGCAGTAAGGCCTGTATCCGGAGTTTTATGGGGGTATTCTGTATGTACTCTGCTCTTTGAAGAGCCTGGAATTGTAAAAATATGTTCACAGGTTTTGAGGAGTCTTCTCATTGTGTATTGTTAAGTAAAGGAACACTGGTCACAATGGAGAGAGAGTGAATAAGATACTATACTGACTGTGGGTGAGAGGAGCTGTCTTTATTGAGAGTCCTAAACTATGTTTCCTGGGGTTCTGGGTGATTCTTAATAGATGGAAACCCAAAATCAAGTTACTGTGGTCAACTGTTTGGGAATTGCTGGATTTAGCAGGGACTGTTTTATGGTAGGACTTCTCAGGGCCTTCAATAAGACAAAGTACATTGTGATTCTCTGAGAGAGGGGTCAGGTTCATGGTGTTTTCCAAATCTCACTGACCATAGACTTTTTGAGGAAACATCTATTAATGCCCCAATGAAAACAGTTTGGGAAGTGATGATAGAGAGACATTTTCCTTCTCCCAAATGCATGTCTTTCAATCATGACTGTTTTGAAATGAGTTCTAGCCTCCATCCCAATGGTTGAAATATCTTTTTCCTTCTCTTCAGTGAAGATGGATTTTAGTGGGGTTGTTACTCCTTATTATATTCTAGGAACAATAATCATCATAAGACCCCACAATTGCATGGCTTTTGCAGTCTCCCACACATTAACCCTCAAAACAACACTGAAGGTAGGTCTTACAGATCTTTATTTAAGAGATGAGCAGAATAAAGTTCAGAAGTTTTCCCAGGATCAGTTGGTAGTACATCAGTGTAGAAAAATTGGGATTTGAAGCAAGCAACACAAGGAAAGGACTCTTATTTTCTCTATGTGGTCTGAACTCAGAGTAAAGATTCAATTGTCAACAAAGACAACTTTTCTAAGATTTTGGGATTTGAAAAGGTCTGGACCAGGCCAAGAAAGAGGAAAATGAAAACACATCAATTTTTAGAGTGTGATACATGGAATTCATCCAGGTGGTGTACGGGCTAGGTAGATGGCATCCTGGGTAACATCAGGACTTCCCAAAGCAAACTCTCGATTTGAATTTTTGCTCCATCATTTACCAGTTGTATGACTACAGGAGAGTACGTAACCAGTCTGAAGCACAGTATTCTCATCTATAAAACATAGAATAATATTTCTCATGGGTTGCTGTGAGACTGAAATTAGATAATATACCTAAATCTCTTCACACAGGAAATGCCTGACATATAGTAAGAATGAAAAAGAAAAAATGGTTATTATTAGTAGAATACTATCCGTAACTTTTACTCTCTGGCATGAATTAATCGTTTAACAAAAACCAGACATCATCTATGTTGGTGTCTTACTAGAAACAGTGCTGTTTTCTAATGACTTCTGGCAGTAGTTTTTAAAATTCTTGTTGTTTGTTTTTGGTTTTATTTTGTGTAAAAATAGAACTAAATGAGATGTGTCTTTGCAATTTTTTGCTCTTTGACTAAATAGCCTGTCAACACTCCCTCACACTCCACCTCGTCCCTTGAAAAAAAGAAAAAAGAACAAATTGAGAACGTATGGAACCACAGCTCAGAAATCTGAGCATTTTCCATTTTGGCTTTTCTTGGAATAATTTAATGAAAAGCCTGTGCCGTGGTTTTAAATGGCATTGGGATGCCCATCTTCTGTCCCTATCCCTAAGCTCTTGAACATGATTGATGTTCCTTGATTTTAAGCTAGTGAAGATTTACAAGACTTTAAACACCATAGTTGAAGTTATTGGAGGTTTAAAGGGATTAAGCAGGTCCAGCAGCACATGGAGGTGTATAGTTTTTCTTTTAAATCAGCATTTCCATGTTAAAACCACTTTTCAAGGATTCTCATAGCCTGGGTCTGAATCTATTTATTTTGGGCAGAGAAGTGAATTTTTAGGATTTCTCTTATATGAAAAAAAAAAAAAAAACCCTATCCCTCCTTTGCTTCTTGCTTTGTTTTCTGGGTTGTGTCTCTGCCCTTCATCTCTTCATCTTCCATGTTTAGCTTCCTCTGTCTTCTCTGGGGTTTCCCTTCTCTCTGTTCCTCTCCTCTCTCAAGTGGTTGATCTATTGGTATTCCTCTATGTTTATGTATTTACTGGCTCAGCCTCTGACCCATGAACCTAACAGCAGCTGGAGGGAACCTGACATTTCCCTGGCCCTGGTTTCTTGGTTAGGGGAGCCAAGGGATCCCACTGGCAAGGGGAAGGCTGTGGTGCGTGATAGCCACATGGGTGGGAATGCCTCATCCCACAGGGGTGACAGATCCCCATGTTTACACCAGAGGGTGCAATGACTCCGTGGCTGAGAGGGGAGGGCTGAAGTAAGGAGTTTCCAATGAAAGTCCCCATTCAAGAGAAAGCACACGAAATTCCTAGGCAGTTGGGTTTAGGAGAAGCTGTATTGAGGGACATCGAAGGTTCAGGGAACAAAGTGGGTACATGCTCAGTGCCATATTCTACCAACGCTGGGAAGAACCAACACTCTTCTCACTGCCAGTAATTATTCTCACCAACCTCCACATCTTGCCTTTCAGGTTTCTTCCAAGTCCTAGCTCTGCCCACCTTGTCAAGTGAGTGTGGGTGTGGGGAATGTGAACTCATTTTAATATCAGTCTGAACTAGACATCACCGGGAAGAAAATCAGAGAAGTTATTATAAAGTTGAGTAAAAATAATTTGTGTGAGTACATATCCTACGATTCTACTTATATAAAACCCTAGAAAAGACAAATCTAATCTAGAGTGACAGAAAGCAGATTGGGGGCCATGTTAGGGGAAGACTGACTGAGATGGGGCACAAGATAACTTTTTTGGATGCTGGAAATGTGCTTTGTCTTGATTATGATAATGGTTGCATAGGTATGTAAAATTGCAAAAACTCATTAAATGCACATTTAAAATGGGTGTAAATACATTTTTAAAAACACCTTGATTTTTAAAAATGTATCTGCTGTGCATCCACACTCCTCATTCCCTCTGTTAGCACAAACAATGGAGAACTGAGTACAAATTTTAGAATGTTTCCTAATCATTGGATGATTGTTCAGTCAGCCTATACCAGATATCCATGCAGGGTATGGGGGTCATCCAAAACAGCAGATAAACACCTAATCAGTTGTAATGGGCTTTTAAATGCCTTTTGTGCCTTTGCATTACCTGAGTACCACCTGATTGACAGGGTCAAATGGGAACAGGCAGTCAAGAAATGTAGAAGGGAAGCCAGATGAAACACTTACCAGGGGGAGACAACTAAAGGGTAGATGACCAAACAGATAATAAAGAATTGTTGACTTTGTAATGTGAACTGTGCATTGTATAAAAGTGTAAAGGGATTGATGATGTGGAGCAGATGCTCATTAGAAATCAAACCAACCACACCGAATGGGCCTGGCATCTGGATAACAGGAGGTTTTCACCAACTCCATCTTTTCCACATCTCTAATTAAATTTTTGATATTGCTTAAGTCAGGCACGGTGCCCTATTCATTCTGACATCCAAATATCCATTTTAAAGTTGGCCAGGCTCACCCAACGGATGATGTAAATAGATCAAGGATGTAGTTTAGATTTAGGACATTGGATTTCTTTTCCCTGCTGTGTGACTTTCTGAAAAAAATCACTTACTTTATTTATTTGTTCACTTATTCATTTATCCAATAAAATTATCAAGCACCTGCTACAAATCAGATAATTTTCAAGACACTGGGGATACATGGCTCTAGGCTTTGCTTTCTTTATTTATAAATGCTCATTCTGGGATCCCATCCTGCCACTGTGCCAATGGATGTCCTGGGTAGTGATGCTGTCAGGCTCTGAGACCGTCAGTGCTGTGCCTCAATAATAAAGCTGCCTAGGGGGTGTAAAATAGATAGGGGTCCCCTAATTTCTCTGATCTGTATCTTTCCAAAGGGTAATTCCAGAACACTCAAAGCATCTTTACCATAAAGTTTTATGAAAATGAAATTAGCATTTAGGTTTTGTTTGTTGAAAAAGTGCCCTTAAAAAACCCTTCTAAGGCAGTTTGGAAATTAATTTCCTATTCCTTCAAAGGACAAATTCATATACAGTTATAAATTAAGTTAACATTTGATATGGTGCAGGGCAGTAGACCAAGGCTTTTGTCTGGCCATTCTCCCTGATTTGCAGTGTTCCTAGTCTTACCCACCCCATTTTCAAGCAAAATTTAGAAGTCAATAGACAGAAAATTGCTTTTTTTCTTGAAGTCCTTATCTCTATGCATACAGATCTGTTTTCTTTCAGATCATCAAAACAACTCTCAGGAGAGTCTGATAGACTTGGATTCAAATTCTATTCTATCCACTTATATTATGTGACCCAGGAAAAGTTCCCTAACCTTTCTGTGTCTCAGTTTTTTCACTTGTAAGTGAGAATAACAATAGCTACTTTGAGTTGTTGTGTAGTTTAAATAAGATCATGAATATAAAAATACATAGTATTTTTATGCGTAGCCAATGACAGGAAACCAATTGGTGGTTCTTTTTAAAGTGTAGCAGAAATTAAGTCTAGAGGTTGAAGAGAAAAAAGTCCACCATGGACTAAGAAGTATTTCACTGATTCTTAGAATGAAGGAACCAGGACCTTCAGCCTTTGCTGAGTGAGTGGCTACTGTGGGGGAATAGCACCTTTAGATAGTTAAATTCGGAAGTACATATTATCTATCTGGGAGCAGGGTTGACATTCTAAAAAGGGGAAATAAGTTACCCACATGCCTTGACCCAAGAACGGGAGAGTTTTTTCTTTAACCCAGCATCCAGCTGTAGGAGGAATTCATCTGGAACAATGATGGCAAAAAAATCATGCCCCAGCTAGCTATGATGGCTGCATCAGCAGATGCCATAGTCAGATTACCTCTGCCTTCCCCTATGAAAGGCTGACATCTTCTGGCCCTTTTCAGAGTCGGCACTGTTCCACCCAACAGGTCAAAATAAGTGTCACAAAGAAGGCTGAGAACCTGAAGATAGAGTGTGGCTGCTGATCCAAGAACAACAGACAACAGGCTCAGGCAGTGATTCAAGTTGGTTGGAATTCACAACCAGCAGAACAATGACCACATTCATGAACTGAACTTCTGCTTACTCTCCCGTTCCAAAGTCCTTCATCTTTCCTCCACATGGACAGCCAGCTGTGCTGAGAGATTTGTAGTGTTAGCACCTGGATGTGTTGGATGGATTTGATTACTGTGTAATAAAATCTAACACGAATGACTTAAAAATATAGTTCAAGAATGAAAACTTATTTGTAATTACTAAGAGTACCAAATAAAGCCCACAAGACTGTAGAGCTCCACATGGGTAGGGACTATATTTGTCTTTTTTACTGACTTACATCCAGTATCAAGCACAGAGCTTTTCAGGTAACCAACCATCTTAGTTTATCCAGGACTCTCCTGGTTTTAGCAATGAAAAGTCCTATGTCTCTGAGAACCCCTTAGTCACAGGCAAACAGGGATAACTGGTCACCTAAGCCTGGCACATATTAGGTGCTCAGTAAATTTTTGTCAAAAGAAATAAATAAGTAGGAGAAGTGTAACTAGAATGATAACACAATAAGTTGGATTAACTGCTGTGGATAGGGGTTTACCACCAGCAGATACTGATTCGAGGTTGAGTGTGGTGAAGCCAGCATACTAATTTGATGGTATACAGGCTCAGTCTTGGGCTTCAAATGCCATCTCATTTCTGTCCTTTCTTTTGACTTTAGTTTTTAGATTTCAGTCGTTAGTCAGAACAGGCTGTGCGGTTTCAAAACTGTCAAAGCATGGTCAAAAAAGAACTAGGATTTCTCATGTCTCTTTTCCTACTTTGTAACTTTTCCACCCTATCTACATAGAAGCCAAGTGTTTTAATATGATCCATAATACACACTTGGGAAGGGCGGGGCTTTTCTCAGATCAAAGTAATTTAAGAATCCTTTATTGAGTGACTGCTCTGGACAGTGTGCTGGGTGCTACAGGGCATTCAAAATGAGTGAAATAGGATCTTTGCCCTTAACAACTCTTAATCTAGTGGGGGTATGTGTGAATAAACATACATAATTATTTGTGACATGAAGCAGGTTTGATACATGCACATTAATTTGATTTTAATTGTGCTCTGTGTGTGTGAGAGAGGTTAATTTTGAGATATTATGGAACCCCTTCTTGAAAGAGGTAGGATGTAAGATGGGCTTTGAAGGAAGCATAGGACTTCAAAAACTGGCAATGGGGTGGTGAAAGAGTAACTTCCCAGGTAGAAGGAAGAGTACGGGTATGACAATTAGTTGCATTAGGTTACTCTTTACATAAGTCTGACTATAGGGCCTTAACTAAATGTAGGCATTATTCTCACATAACAAGCAGATCAAGGCTAATGCAGCAGCTCCAAGTTATCGATGTCCCAGGCTTCTTTTCTTTTTCTGTTCTTTCACCTGTAGCTTGAGGCTTTTTGCCTCATGCTCCCAACATGGCTCATTCACTTTAAGCTTCCTGTTTGTGAACCATGCAGGAAAAAGAAGAAACGAAGGTAGGAAAGAAAGAGAAAAGAATGGAGAACGGAGAAAGGAAGAAAGGCATGTGGGAGGGAAAGACAGGGCGTGTATGAGGAGGGCAACCTCTTGCTCCAAATTCCTACCATACTTTCTCTGAATCATATCTCATGGCAAGAAATGAGTTATGTGGTCACCCTAGCTGTAAAGGAGTCAGGAAATTCGAGCATTTTAACTGGACACATTGTCCTCCTGAATAATATTGCAGTTCTTTTAGTAAGAAGGCAAGGGAGAATGGATTTGGGGTAGGTCTCTGTGCCTTTGAGCAGAAGCTTAGAGTTGGGAGAGGGCAGAGATTGCTGGATAAATGAGAATGAAGAGCAGAATCTTGTGCTTGGAATGGAGTGAGTGAGTGAGTGAGTGTGTGTGTGTGTGTGTGTGTGTGTGTGTGTAGGCAGGACAAGATAGAGTGGTGTGGCTTCATGGGGTAGTGGAAGGAGTAACCTGAATATAGAATTGGAAAAAGATGAGCCAAATGCAGGAGATAAGTGTCTTTCACCTGGCTGTTTAATTTCTCTGTAAAAACTTGAAAATAGCCTAGATGACTGTTTCACATCTTGTGTGGTGGCATTCATCCTTTATTCCCAGCCTTTTCCCTCCTCAGTCTCATGTCATACAGCACCTTCGGTAGAGATATAAAAAAACACGACTTTCAAAACCACACCCTTATGTCAATATCAAAAGATGATAGAAACAATTAAACTATTTTTTCTCCTTAAATTCACCTGTTATCCATATTGTAATTTTGTGTTATTATTTATATATCATATTGATCAACTCTTTTAATTTCTTCGGGCACCATACATGTCAGCCTTTACCATGAAGCAATTGTGATTTTTGTATTGCTGAATACTAATCAAAAAAAAATTTATAAAAACAATACTTATAAGAATATACATACATATATAGTTCTATATTTTACACACACACACACACACACACACACACACACACACACACACACATATTTCCCATATACAGTTGTTTTTCTTTGAGAGTCAGATTCATTCTTCAGCTTTCAGATTTCTTTTATACATTGGTATAGTTTTGCTTTGGTCACTCTCTAAGCTACAGCTCTGAATAATTTTCTGATTGTTTGTTTTGGCTCAAGCCTTGGTTTCTTTCGGGATAATA
>CM053507.1:109781883-110140912 GCA_028627145.1 Eidolon dupreanum
GGGGGGGGGGCGGGGAGGGGGTGTCTCTCAACATTACCTGAGAGTTTTTCCTAAATACTTGTACCTGAACATTTCTCCACCTTCCTCCACCCCGACATTCTTGTTCGTTATGTGAAAAAGAGTCCCCAGATAACAATTCTTCCTCTCTTTCTCCTCATTGTAAAGAATCTACATTATGAAATTTAAATATTTCAATATTACATATATATTTTATAGACCATGAAAATTCCATGTAATCTCCTCGAGATAACTGCTATTTCCTTGTAAGCAGATATAGCTTTACTCCATTATTTTAAAAAAGTTTGTTTTTTAAAAAATAGCTTTGTTGAGTTATGATTGACATTTTATAAATTGCATGTATTTAAAGACCGCAATTCGATCAGTTTTGACATAAGCATACACCTATGAAACCATTGCCACAATCAAGAACATATCCATCACCCCCAAAAGTTTCATTGTTCTCCTTTGTCATCCCGCTCTCAAACCCCTCCTTTCCCAGTGTCCCCCACTGTAAATAATGGTTTTTTAAACTTCAGTTTCCAGATCTTCATTGCTAGTGTATAGAAATATGATTTATTTTTTACGTTGGTCTTATATCCTGAAATCTTGCTAAACACACTAGTTCTCGTGGCATTCTGATAGATTTCATTGAATTTTCTAAATAGACAATTATGTTTATGAATACAGTTTTACCTCTTTCCAATTTTAATGCCTTTAATTTCTATTTCTTTCCTTATTGTATTGTTTAAAACATCCAGTGCAATATTGAATAGGAGTGAAAGTAGATATCCTTACTTTGTTCTTAGTGAGAAAGAATTCAGTCTTTCACCATTAAGTACAATATTAGCTAAAGGATTTTTAGTAGATGCCCTTTATTAAGTTGAGGAAGTTCCTTCTATTCCTAAGTTTGCGGAGAGTTTTGGTTAGAAATGGCTGTTGTTTTTTGTCAAATGTGTTTCCTGCAGCGATGAGATGATCATATGGTTTTTTTTTTTTTAGTATGGTATGTATTTAATTTTCTAGGGCTGCTGTAACAAAGTACCACAAGTTGGGACGTAAAAGAATAGAAATTTATTCTGTCCCAGTTATGGAGGCTAGAGGTCCAAATCAAAGTGTCAGCAGGGCCATTCTCCCTCTAAAGACCTTCTTTCCAAATAAGATCACATTCACAGGTACCGGGAATTAGGACTTCAGCATATCCTTTTGGGAGACGCAATTCAACCCATAACATATGTAAATTACATTGATAGATTTTCAGATGTCAAACCAACTCTGTATCCTTGGGATAAACCACTTTGCTTTTCCATGATGTAGTACCCTTTTTATATACCATCTGATTTGATTTGCTAAACTTTTGTTAGAATTTTGCATCTATGTTCATGGTAGATAGTGGTCTGTAGTTTTTCTCTATCTTAATTGGTCTTTGTTTAGTTTTGGTATCAGTGTGATGCTGGCCTTATAGGAATAGTTGGAAAATATTTTCTATTCTTCAATTTTCTGGAATAGTGAGTGTGGATTTGCTATTATTTCCTATTATTTCCTTAAATGTTTCACAGAATTCACAAGTGAAGCCATGTGGGTCATTAGTTTTCTTTGTGGGAAGTCTTAAAGCTACCCATTTAATTTCTTTAATAGATATATGACTATTTAAATTATCTGCTTTTCTTAAGTTTTAGCAGTTTGTTTCTTTCAAAAAATTCGTCCATTTTATGTAAGTTGTCAAATTTATTGGTATAACATTGTTTATACTATTCCCTTAATATTCTTTTTATATCTCTATAACATAGTGATGCCACCTCTCTCATTCCTGCTAATAGTAATCTGATTCTTCTCTCTTGTTTCCTTATTTCAGTCTGGCTAAAGGTTTATAAATTTTATTGATCTCAGAGAACCCATTTTTGAATTCATCTATTTTTTTCTTTTGTTTCTCTGTTATCTATTTCATTGCTTTTGGCTCTGATCTATAAAAATTTATTTGTCTGCTTTGGGTTTCATTTGCTTTTAAGGTAGAACAGGAGATAACTGATTTGAGACTTTTATTTACAAAATATTTTAGGAATCTAAATTTCCCTCTAATTGTTGTTTATATGATGTGTTTTCATTTTTATTCACTTTAAAATTGGTTCTAATATCCCCTTTGAGTTCTTTGTTGACCATGGGTTATTTAAAAGTATGTCATTCTGTTTTCAATTTTTTTTGGCGGGGGGGGGGGGGTGGTTTCAATAATTGTTATTGATTTCTAGTTTAATTCTATGGTACTCAGAGAACATACTTTATGATTTTTTAAAAAACAACTGAGGAATAATTTGCATACCACTGTGCATGGTGGTGTTAATTCTTTTAAATTATGGAGACTTGTTTTATGGCTTAGCATATAGTTTATTTTGATAAATGTTACCTGTGCACTTGAAAAAAATGTACATTTGCTGTTATTGAGTTGACTATTATGTAAATGACTGAGGTTAAGTTGGTTGATAGCACTGTTCAAGTCTTCCATACTCTTACTGATGATCTCTCTCCGAATTTGATCAATTATTGAGGGAGATACTAAAATCCTTGAATATAATTATGAATTTGCCTATTTCTCCTTGTAGCCTTATCAGTCCTATAGTTTAGCTTCAAATATTTCAAAACTCTTATAAAATGCAAAAACTTTTAGAGTTGTATGTTCAATTGATGAATTGAAATGTCCCTCTTTATCTCTGGTAATAGTCTTTGCTCTGAAATCTTTGCTAATTAATTTAGCTATTAATATAGCTAAAAACATTTAAAATTTCAATAGAAATTGCCAAATTTTCCCTCAAAAATAGGTGTCAATATATGAGGTTATCTCTCATTCTGGTCCACATTTATTGAGTTTTGATATGAACTTTCCTTTAAACATGTACTGTTTCTTCTTAGTTTGGGAAGAGATAAATTCTTGCCATGGTTTTCTATCTTGACAATGGTGGCAGTCAATAGCTCTGCCATCATGTGTGTGTGTGGGAGTACAGGCCAAGGTTTAGTCATGGGGTTAAAGAGAGGCAAAATTTAGAAAAGACAAGTGAGAAACACTTTCATTGTCAGAGAAAATGGTAAGTAGAAGCATCAGGCTTCTTTAAGGCAGTTCGAGATATCAGGGTCAGATAAATTAGATATCATAGCAGTTAATTTGTGACCTCAGAGTCACTATTAATAATTTTTAAGAAATAGGGTCTGATAGCTATACCCAAGATTAGAGACAAGTAACTGTGCTCATTTTTTTTAACGTGTAAAAAACCAAACCAAAAAAATAAAAAACATTTTTGACATTCATTAAAGGAAGTGATAAGTACAAGGAGCCAGAAAGGGTTCACTAAAAACTTATTTAATTCAACCTATTTGCTGTTAGACTTTACCCAGTTGGTAGGTCTGGAAATGTCCCAGGCGCTTTCACCCAGAGAGAGCTGGAAGTAGGTTGCCAGAGACAGATAGATCCAGAAGATTCTGGCTGGTGGGTACCAGGCCATGAACTTGAGACAAGGACCTGGTTTTCTTATTAGGAGTGTTTAACACATTAGGTCGGGCTACAGCCTCTCCATCCGCCTGGATGAAGCAGCAGCAACCCTCCTCCTCCCTCCATCCAACACACCACATTAAGTACTCAGGTCTAAAGAGCCTGTTTTGTAGGCTCTGCAGTCACTAGAACTATAAACAGAATACTGGCTAATTATTGTTTAATTATTGCTTAAAAACCAATTGGCACAATACAATCACTGCATTAATTACCCCATACAGCATCTGCTTTCTTTTTTTGCCGTCATCCCTATTCTTCTCCAGCCCCTCTCCCCTCTTTAATTGAAATTCAGCTTGCTGTAACACCTCCTTTCCCCCGGCCAACTGGATCTCTCCATTGACACGAGGAAAGAGAACAAAACAGAGAAAGCCCTGGGGATTAGGGAGTTTTGACAGCTGTCCAAGAGAAGCGCTGAGATACGGGCCAAGTACCGAGGTAGGACAGAGACAAACGAGAGACAGAAGAGTGACAGAGGGAGGGAGATAGGCAGGAAAACGTCGCAAGAGAAATGAACTGGACAAAGAGTCACAGAGACAGGCAGAGATGTTTAAGGGGGCACTGAAAAGAGGAAAAAGGAAGAAAATAGCTAAAAAAGAGAGGAACTATGGGGAGATATGGAGGAAAATGCGAGAGGGGCTCAGGAGGGGAGGAAGATAAGACAGGAGAGGGGTTGTCAGGAAGGGGGAGGAAAAAGTCCAGCCTCTAGGGACAAGTCAGTCCGGCTCGCGGACGGGTCTGAGCTGGAGGCGGACGAGCAGCCTGGGGGTCCCCCTCACACACCTGGGAGCCGGGTGGGGCCCAGAGCACGGACCGCACGAGGGGAGAGGCTGAGCGCGCCGCGTGGGGCGGCAGAGCCCGGGGCGAGCCCCGTGTGCGCCCCGCGGCCCCGCCCCCTCCCCTGCCGCCTCCTTCACGGGGCTTTTCCTGCGGGGCTCAGGAAGCCGGCCTAGCACCGCCACGAACAATAGCCCGGGGTCGGCGCTCCGCTCCCCGAGAGGCCGGCGCCGGGCCGCGGGGGAGGGAGGCGTCCGCGCCGCCGGGGGTCCGCCGTGAGCCCCCGGCCCGGGCTGCAGCTTCAGTTCAGCAAGGCGCTGCCCGGGGCATTGTTGGCCGGGACCAGGGAGCGGGAGCCGGAGGAGGAGCTGGGGAGACGGCGGCGGCGGCGGGAGCCAGAGGGGGAGCCAGAGAGCGGGCGAGAGAGAGAGGGAGGGAGGGAGGGAGGAGGTAGAGACAGGGAGGGTAGGAGGGAGGAGGAAAAATAAGAGGAGAGCCGAGCAGGGCTGAACAATAGAGACAGGCAGACGGGCGAGGAGGAGAGCCAGCTGCCGCTGCTGGGGGAGAGCGGGCGCCCAGGCAGCCCGGACCCCAGCCACGGGCCCCGGCCCCAGCCAGACAGCAGGCGGCCAGCGCCCCCAGGGAAGGGGTGCCATGGGGGAGCCGGCAGCAGGCGCCCCCAGCCCGCCGCGCGCCTCTGCCTGAGGGAGGCTCGGCGTCCTCTGCCCTAGCCCCGCCGCCCCAGCCGCCAGCCCTCGAAGCCCGGAGTCCGCCGGGTCCGCGGCCGCAGCCGCTGCGCCCCGCGCCCTCCGCCCACCCGGCGCGGAGCAGCCCTCGGCCCCAGGCTTCGCCGGCCCCCGGCTGCCCGCGGACGCCCTCCCCCAGTCATGAACCCCCTGGAGGGGGCAGCGGAGGAAGGAGGAGCAGCCGACTCGGACGTGGACGCCTTTTTCCGGACAGGTAGGCAGGGCAGGGGGCGGGCGGCCGGGCGCAGGGCCGCTGTCTGGGACGCGGCGTTTCGGACAAGTTTGGGAAAGGAGGGCTGTTGCTGGGGTGTGCGTGTTGCGGGGCAGTCCCCCTCGTCCAGGCTGGAATTGCCGAGATCCTTGTTGTTATGGCAATGCCGGTCGCCTTTCGGGGACGGGTGGGGGCTGGGATCTCCGCGCCCCTCGGCGTTCATCCCACTTGAGGGAGTCTGTGGTGGGGAGGCTGGAGGCGGGAGGCTGTCCCCTCTGCCGCCTTCTCCCGGAGCGCGGGCTGGGGCGATGCTGGATTACTTTGCAGCGTGCGGCTCCAGCTACCTGCGTCCCCAGCCCCTCCCTCGGTCCTCGCCCTCCCCACAGCCCAGCGCCTGTCAGCTCCGCTCCTGCCGCCCTGGGCTGGCAACCCTTCTCGGGCCAGGGGTCCGAGGCCTTGATGTGCAAAAAGGGGGGTCTTGGGGACCCGGAGTCACGCAGGCTGCAGACTGACAGGAGCGGGGCGGACCCAAGACGGTCATGCCGGGTGCGTGTGGGAAGTCAGCATCTCAGACTTGAGAAAGGCAGACCGCGCTAGGAGGACAGTGGGCGCCTCGGACCTCTTTCTTGTCCTCCTCTTCTCTAGTTCTGGGAACGGATGAGCTTTTCATACGAATCACTCATTCCTGGAAATGTGAGTTAGCGTCCCCCTCATACACACCCACTGAATCTTTGCTTGCTTGTGGTTTGTAGAGCCCCCAGATCTGTCTTTCCAGCTGTTTGCAGCCTTGCCACCTCCCGTCCCCCAGGTTTATAGCTTCTCTTGTTGCCTGACTACACAGCCCCTTCCCCAGAATAGATACAGATCATCCTCATCTCTCTGCCACCTGTGGCCCTTTTTCTCTGATTGCTAGGGTTTCCCCATCTCCCTTTTGCCCGTGGCTTCCACTAACTCGGTAGGTACAGCTACTCATCTACCCTGTCTGGAACCATTTTGTCTGGAATCTTTGTCCCAAGGAGTCCAATAAATTATGAGGCCCTCTCTTTCCTAAGTTGGATTACAGGACATGAACTGGTGGGGTCAGGGATCAGGTTAGCTCTGAAGGCTCCCTGCACATCCATCTGTTTCCTAACCTCATTGACTTGCCCTGGAGGTCATCTCTAGGGAAGGGAGTGGAGTGCTTTGTTGGGGAGACTTGTGGCTTTAGAAGTCAAGACTTGATTGGCCCATATGTTCATTTTCTACTGGGTCTGGGAAGGGAAAGCACTGGAGGACAGGAGCGGATGCTAGGACCTGGAGAAAGCAGAAAGGAGCCCCTGTTACCTGCTGCTCTTTCCCAGGCTCAGCCATGTCTCCCTCCCTCCTTCCTTTTCCCCAGACATGATTCTACATACACGTTCATTCCCCCTCACTCCGTCTTCTGTGTGACACACAGACACACAGACACACAGACACACACACACACACACACACACACACACACTGCCCAGGACCCAAAGCATGGATTCTGAAGTGCATATGGGGAACCAGCATCTCAGTCTTGACCTGAGTGTGTAGCCTACCATCTAAAGTAGAGTCTGGGGGGTGATATCTAGAAATATTCACCAGGAGGTCTTCCTGACCCCTCTTGCCTCCCATCTGGGTCAGAAGTGTACCTTTTCTTAGCTCTGGGGAAAACTTAAAGTGGGAGCCTTTCCACTTTCCCTTTCTGGATCCCACTTTCAACTTTTGGTGTCCACTCCTCCTTTCCCTTTCCTATCATCCAAACACCAGTTCCCCGTCCATTCCCTCTCTCAAGCCCTTGGAGCAGAGCTCAGTTTCTGGAGGGTTGCTAATTTCTGACAAATGAATTCACACAGTGTCAATGGTGTTAATGGCCTATAATGGTCCAATGTGTTACTTTTCCCAGCGCTTTTCAAAACACAACCTGGGGCTTACATTGTCTAGCCCTGGCTCAAATCGCAGAGTAAATAGCAGACTCCTGTGGGACTCCTGTTGGGGATATTCTTCCTTGGGCAGCCTTGTTGAAGGGGAGCTAGCTAGGTCTGATGTGCATTTAAAATCAGAGAAAGGTGAAATCCTCAAAGCATAAGGCTGGAAATGACTGGTGACCTGTAACAAGTTGCAAGAGGGAATGCAGGCTGCCTGTGGTCCTTCATGGGACCACCATCCAGCCTGTGGCTCTCTGTGGTCCACTTCCTGGTCTTACCCCTTTTTAATCTCTAGCCTAGGAATTCTTAAGCCTGGAAAAGGCCATAAACTTCTCCCTTCTAATTCCCCTCTGGGATATAGCACTATCCCTAATAGGCTGGATATTATAAGTTTATTCAATTGCACAACTGAGAAACCTTCAACCAAATTCTCAAAGACCCTAGTGCCAGGGTTACCCTCTTACTTCTTGTGGAAGATTTTGCATGCACAAAGACCAGACTGGCAATTGCTTTGTCAAAATCCTGGCATACTGTGCCTTTAATTAGGCATGTTTCGAATAATTCTGTCATTTTGGTTCCTTACTTGTCATCTTCTGATTACTTTGGTATTTCAGTTCTCTTGACCGACTGATTAAGCTAGTTTTCCTAAATCTTACTTCCCTGCATATACATGGACGCACACACACACACAGACACACACCCCAGCCCACTACTTTTAGAGATTAATGGATTCCATATCGTCTTCCTGGGAATTTTCTGTTCCAAGTCTGGGAAAGTGTGTCTCAATAATTTTATTGATCATGGTTGTGAGGTAGAGAAGGGGAAATATGGAAGCTCAGAACTGTGAATAGGAATTAACTGGAATAGAAAATCAACAAGGACTTTTCAACTCCTACTAGGAGCCTTCTGCTATCTAGGGTGCTATGGAATGCAAACAAAATATTCAAAGTGGTCTCTGCCTTTGAAGAACTTTTCAAAGAAGATTGATGATTATTGCTCAGAGATTAATTGCTAAACATTATGGTGTTATAGGATAAACAGTTGACAACTACAGAGGAGGGGAACTGAGGGTCACCCTTGAATGAATAATGGGGATGGGGAGTGGGAGGAACAGCGTGGGCAAAGGCACAGGGAGGTTGGGGCATTGCCATTAAGGATTTTGGGCTTACTAAATAGAAGGTATAGGTTGGGGAGGTATGGGAAATAGAATTGGTTAAGTAGGGGAGGGCCAGGTAGGGAAAGTGTTGGAAGCCCAAGAGGAGAGTTTGGATTTTAGTCAAGGTCAGTGGGGAGTCATTTTTGGTTCTTGAGTAAGGGCATATCTTGAAGAAAGTGGTATTTGGAAAGGTTAATCTGGAGTTAATATAACTGATGGAGTGGAGAAGAGAGGGAAAGAATCCAGGGAAATGCAAAAGTGATCCAGAACTAAGAGGGAGGGGCTTGGTCTAGGTTGGTGGCAGAAAGGATGTGGAGTTAAGGACAACACAGAAACGTTTTCAAAGGCAGAAATGTGGGGATTTATTGACAAACTAGTGGGGGGTGGTAAAGAAAATTAAGCCCACGAAGAGACAGTTGTAGCTTGGTTGAGTGTAGAGGACTGATAGTGTCCCGACTGACATAGTCTGATTGAAGACAGGAGCCGGTTTTGCAGGTAATGTTGTTAGCTTCAGATATGGAAAATTGGAGGTGACTGAGGAACATCTAGGTGGAGTTGTTTTATGAGAAATGTGGGACTCAAGATAAGAGCATAGGCAGGAGGTTAGGGTTGGCAAGGTGGACTTGGAAGCTTTCTGCATCAAGACTAGAAGCAACTGAAGCTTTGCAATTGCATTTGCTCTCAGAGGGAGGGGCTTGAGGAAATTGCAGAAGGGATAAAGTTTGAATTTGGGGGAGATACCCTTATTTAGGTAATGGCAGCAAAGGAGACTTGATCCTGGAGATGCCATGTAGTCAAGCATGGATTCTGATGTGATGACAAGCTACAGATTGAGCAGGAGAAGTGCTGGGTCATTGTCACTGGATGTGATAAGAAGGCCACTGGGAACTGTTGGGAGCACAGTATTAGAAGAGGCATTCAGAATAGGGATTTGGGGTGCTGGGTAGGAAGCAGTTACTTCAGGAGTATCAGTGAAGAGAAAAAGAGGTTGGGTGCTAGTCAAAAGGGGATACTAGCATCAAGAAAAGGAGTTATCGGTATTTTTTTGCCAGAGTCATTAACAGGTTTGGAGGCCAAGGGGAGAAGTATATGGCTAGAAAAAGCTGAAGTTGCAAGATTGACTGTTGAGTTAGGTGCCTGAAGAGGTGAGAAAGAATAGATTCTCTAACAAAAACAAGAGCTTAGCTTTGGTGACAGAGAAGAAACCTCTTTCCTTAAGACTCAGAGGAAAACAAGAGGATAAGTGAAAAGAGATTGAAGTGGAATTACCTTAAGAGATTGATGTGGAAATACCTTCTACCTCCGTCTTCCTGTTGAGCCTTGTCCTGTGAGTCCAGACTTTTTTTTTTTTATTATTTATTCATTCTTTTATTCATAAATAGTTTTTAAACATATGTCATGCATTATGCAAAGTTTCAGGTGCTGGTGCTATATCAGTGAAAAACAAAAACTACAAAGTAAAAACAAAACAAAAACAAGAACAAAAAACTACACTTATGGAACTTACAACCTAGTTAAAGGAGACAAAATTACTGAGTATAATAAATGCTATAACCTTGATTGTGATAAGCCTCAGAGCTAAATCTGGCTCTCCTATAGTGACTATACAGGTTTTTATGGAATATACTTTTGTATTAGCCTCATTTGTAGCTCAAGTTTTTTCTCTCCTTTTTCCCTCCTCTTTCTCATCACTTTTTCAACTGGAGCATTTGTTGTTACTTGGACTTCGGCCAGCCTCAAATTCAACTCCGCATTGTCTTTCCAACTTCCCAAACAAGCTTCTGCTTTTGCCTTCTTTAATTCTGTAAGTGCCATGACCCTCTCTCAGTCGTAATATTTAAAACCTTAGTGCTGTGAGGAGTCTCTTCTCTAACAAGTCCTTTTGAATTATCTTTAATAGCTAGCCCTCGTTGTTCAGCGGCAGGGCCTCTGCCCTAAGCCAGGACCCACCTTGCGACTTATGGACTCCTTCAGTGGCCTTCATTTTTGTCCTTTGGAATCTACTCCAAATTGGTAGCTGCAGGCACATTGCGCTTCACAAAGTAGATTGCACTAATGTCATCACACCACCACCTAATCTATGGACTTTCAGGGACTCCTGAGTGCCTTCAGGATCCAGTCTGTACTTCACAGCTCAGCTCCAACCCAGGTGCTCTTCTCTCTGTCCAAGAGTACCTTGACTCATGTTCTGAATCATTCACCCTGGCACCCCCACTCTGAAATTCAACTCATTCTTCAAGACTTGAGCCCCACCTTCTTTCAGGAGCTTTCACAGCTCACAAGACCAGCTCTCTCCTCCAAATACCTAAAACACTTGTCCATACTCATTGTCTCACTTCATTAGTGGTATTATATTGTTCCCCTCTCCCCCTTTTCATACATGTAGGGCTTGTCTCCACTATTGAAGTTATTTGTTCTTTGGAGGTAAGGTAAAAGATCTTTTAAAAAGCTTGTGATTCATCAAAAGCAACAAAACAACAACAAAAAAACCCCCACCTTTTCCAATACAGATAAAGCAAACATGGCCAAACATAAGTAGTTGTGGAATCTGGGTGGTGGTATATTTGTATTTGCTGTATGAGTCTTTAAACTTTTCCTTCAGATGATAGCTTCATCCTACGTAGATAGAGGAACTGGACATCATCATGTTCAGATCATAGAGAAGGGAGATTTGGGAATAACAACCTGTTTGCATGCAATTCTTTGAGTAAATATCACCACCCTGTCTGTGCATTGGCAAGCACCTAAAGGGGAGAAATCTCTTACGTCCTGAGCTGTCTTGCAACAAAGGAAAGCATCTCTTTTTGACATTGTGCTTGGTGCTCCAGAATGTAAACATGATGCTTAATTCAGTGTTTGTTTTTTCTTCTTGATTCTACTCCACTTCTACTCATCATGAATAGGGCTTTGATCACACCATTTTCCAGGATCTTATCTGGAAGTATTGAGATAACTTTGTTCTTCTGGAGAGGAAATGTTGTAATATTTCCAATATTGTGCTTATAGAGGCTATTTACACATTTAATATGTTTTAGAACATATCAATGACATCCAGGTATATCTCCATTAGGTTTGGGAGGCTTTGCTTCCTTCTTTTAATATCAGTCATCAATAACTCTATTATTGGCACATTCTGTCCAATTGTATTTGGTAATCCTTTGCGAGATGAAAGAGGTGTTGGAATAAACTGAAGCTACAGAAAGAAATTAAATGAGATGTAAGAAAACTCTTACTGTAAATATCAGTAAAACACGAGAACAGTTGAACTAGGGGTCCTTTTTGGAAGTTGGAGAATGAACATTTTACTTCCCAAAGTTCTTTCTGGAACTTGGCAGTTTACTTCTAGAGAGAGAATGGTGTAGTCCAGTGGTTCTCAACTGGGAGCAGTTTTGTCCCCCAGGGAACATTCGTCAATGTATGAAGACATTTTTTTTTGGTTGTTGCAACTCAGGGAGGGGGGTTGCTACAGGCATCTAGTGGGTAGAGGTCTAGGGTCCTGCTAAACATCTTATAATGCACAGGACAATAAAGAATTATCCAGTTTCAAAATGTCAATAGTGCTGAGATCGAGAAACCCTATGTAGTCGGAAATCATGGACTTTGCATAAGATAGTCTCAGCGCTAACTAGGAGTAGATTCCTAGGTAAATTATTTAATTTCTCTCAATCCTTAGTCTTCTGCAAAATGGGACTAATAATGCTTTACAGATTGAGAGGATTAAATAGGAAAAAATGTGTAAAAAGCATTTAGCAGTTTCCAACACACAGTAGGAGCACGAGAAATCCTAGCTGTTCTTGTTGTTCCTGCTGTTTTAATTCATTAAGTGAATGTGATAGGGCAAAGGCTGGGGGATCTCTCAAATGGGTGCTGTGCAGGGCTTCTGACATTGGATGGGAGAAGGTGCCAGAGAAGCAGCCTGATGGAGCGCAGGGAGCCTTTCTTGGAATCAGAAGGTTTGGGCCTCAGCTCTCTTTTATTCAGTCATTTAACGATTCATTTGACAAATACTTATCCAGTGCCTACTGTGGCTGTATACTATGCTATGGGAATGTATAAAATCATTACAAGAAAATAAAGAACAGGAAGGGAAGTGGATACAAATGTACTACCCTCTCAGGGAGCACTTAGATTTAAGGGGCAGGAAAGGAAGGAAAAAGAAGCCTGCGAAGAAGGCTAAGAAGGTCAGGCAAGAGAGCAGGAGGTAAACACTCCCCTTTGCTCTCTACTTATCTGAATGATTTAGACAAGTGACTTTAACATTTTTGCAAGATGAGGATAATACCCCTCCCTGCTGTAGGGCTATTGAGAGACTCAAATAAGATACTGTATGTGAAAAGTCTTTATAAGTTGTATAGTTCTATCCAAATATATGTAGATAGTTCCTTCTAAATCGAACATTCTATTACTCTAAGTGCCTCTTCTGACAAGTGCTATTTTATTTAATCTGACCTCCATGGGACCTTTCCAGCCCAGGAAGAGAGCAATCTTTCTTAATTTTGTTTTCCATGGGACTGGATGAGGCATCCTTTTTGCACACGCAGGGCACTCCTGTTTTCTCCCTTGCAAAAGTATAAAAATGCCAGCCCCCAGGCCCTGGCTCCATGCCATCTGGAGGAACCTGGCAAGAATGGAGTTCTTTCTTCTGCCAAGCCTCAGGTGGGTGCAGTGAATCAGCCCCTTCCTGCTCCTTCTCTGTCTGCATGCAGTTCAGACTCCTCCTGCCACTCCTTTGTGTGTGAATGACTGGCAGCAAAATAACTAGGAAATGATTGACAGCCACAGGGCTGTTGGATCAATAGAGCTGCTTAAAATCATGTCTGCTGAAGAGTGAGGAAACAGGAAGAATCAACTGGTAGGACAGAGGAATTAATTAAGGGAAGTAAAGAAGAAACTGTTGGAGAAATAGCTTCATCTCTCTTTCAGTCCCACAGCATTATTAGAAGGGAGCTGGACATTAGCTGGAAAACATGGACATGAAGGATAAATAGGTAGGAGTGAAAAGTGGTAGATAAGCTGAGTTCTTGAGGAAGTGGTTACTTCTCGAGCTGAAACTTGAAGGATGGGTAGGATTTGGATTGAAAAGTGTTGTGTTTCCAGGTTGGACCAGTGTTAGAAGGAGGTGTGAGCATCCATGACATATTTGGGGCTGTAAGTGGTCCAGTTTATATGACTCAGAGGATGCAAGTGGAGGATCAATGGGAGATAAAACTCAGAAAGCGGTGGGGGACCAGATTGACTGATTGCTTCATTTATCAACATTTGCTGGGCTCCTGGATCATAAAGGACTTTGAGTGGCAGGCCAAGGAATTTTGGTCTTTCAGTTCGCTTTGGGGAGACACCAAATATTCTGAATGGGGTGATGACATCAAGAAGATAAATCTGGCTGCCCTGTTGATTAGAGTTGGGGAGGTACTCCTGGCCAGTGCAGGATTAGGAGACAACTGTGATAGGTAAGGAGGGTCAGAACTTGAGGTGCCATGTGGAAATGGAGAGGAGGGGATGGATATGTGAGGGACCTCATGGAGGTAGAATTTATAGGACTTGGCAACTTAGATATAGAAATGTCAAGGAAATCAAAGATTGCTCCAAAGCTTAGAGCCTGGGTGACTGGGAGGATGGGTATACCCCAAATGAATATCAGGAGTTAGGATGAGGACAAGCAGCTGTGGGGAGGCAGGAGGATTTGGGAATTTACTTTGGGACATGTTGCATTTCAGGTGTCAGTGAAATAGCTAAGGGAGGTGTTTGATTCTGTAGGTGGATTACGAAGAGAGTCTGGAGCTTTGGAGGGAGGCCAGAGTCAGAAATATAGATTTGGGAGACATCCATAAGAAGCTGTGGCTGGAGCTATCAGAATAGATGAGATAATAAATAAAAAGCATATATAGCCTTAAGGGCGGAGGGCCAAGGACAGAGCTGTAGACTCAAGTGAAAGGCTGAAGGAGAACCAGGTCAGAGCAGAAAAACAGGTCATCCACAGGGTCTAATGCTGCAGAGAAGTCGAGGGAGAGGGGACTGAGCAGACTCCCTTGGTTTTGGAAATAGGGAGATCATTGGTAACTTTTGAAATTATGTATGGGAGGTAGAATTCGAATTGCAAGGGGAATAGGGAGTTAGTGGATGGGGAGGAAGTAGTGGGAGTGCATATAGATGACTCTTTGGAAAGGTTTGACTGTGAAGGGAAGGTTAAAAATAGTAAGGTAGTTGGAGATGGATAGCAGAGTTAAGGGGAGTCTTTTTTTAGGTAGAGAAGATACATGAATATCTAGAGGTTGGGGAGGAGGGAGAAGGCAGGCATGAGAAAAAGAATGAATGTTTAAGAGGGAGAGGAGCAATTGATGGAGCAAAGTTCTGAAAGAGCCTGAAGTGGGTGGATCTCAATGTCAGCTTCAGGGTAAGCTTTGAGCTGGAGGAGCACACTGCGGGGAGGCAGACTTTAGTAAAGTAGCTGGCCTGCAATGACCTCAGCTGAGAGTATAGTGTGCCTGATCAACAGTTCCAGTATAGAGAGCATCAGCTTGCTTAGAGATTCAAGGGTTAGTGGTGCCATGCTTGGGGAGGGTGGTGTAAGCTGAGGGTAGCTGTGAAAAGGTTGAGCTGGGTTGACATGGCCCTAGAATTCACTTATACAGAGAAGATGAAAAGAAGTACAGGAGATCTCAAATTAGCAATTCTTTTAGAAATGCTGGTGGCTTCCTTTTGCAGGCTGAGGTGGGATTTGCTCCAGGCTATGTGGTGGGGTCTGCAGAATTACCTCTTACAGAATGTGAATCAGAAAGGCAAGTTAGTGGGGTAGAGGGTGAGTGGGGAAAGGAGAGTGGGGGACTCAGACAAGAGGGTGTTGGGAGCAGCCTTCTGGGAAGAGGTCCATGCCTGGCTATCATGTACTATATCTCCCAGGGATGGGACCTGAATTCCAGGAGTTTCCTTAATGCTTCTTGAAGTCCTAGAAGAGAGGGGAAGCAGAATAGGGATCATGGAAGAGCCACTTGCTTATGCTTCTCCATGAAGAGGAACCCCTCACACAAGAGGGAAGATGCCAGTGAGCACTGGCCCCAAAACATTCCCTCGGACTGGACTCTTAATTCTCCTTTTATAGGCAAACCCCAAAACTGTCATTAAGTGAAAATCTCCATTTCCTCAAAGGCTCCTCAAGGATCTGACATGGCCCTTCAGAGGGATGGGGAGTAGAAATCTGGGGGCTGCCATTACCAAAAGATGGGCTCTGGGGGGACTGGGCTTATATTTCCTAGAGTAGAAGGAGGTGGGAGTTTCCTTAGGTTTAGCTCAGTCTAAGAATCATAGCATCTTAGAACAGGAACTTACTACCTGGGTGACCTTATTCAAGTTACAACCTCTCTGACCATCAGTTTCCTTATCTGTAAAATGGGTACCTTTCAGGATTGCTTGATGTTTGTACATATATTGTATATTGTTATAGTTATAGTTATAAATAGTAATAGAAGTGGGATTTTATACTAGTAATATGATTATATATTTCTAGTATCATTATTACATACATATATTGTAATCATATTACCAATTAGATGAATCTCTGTTTTCCAAATCATGAAAATTATGATGCTTCAATGGTTCTCATTCCCTCTCCCCTCCTATCCCTTCCTTCCTTCTGTAACAGTGCAGAGATAGATAGGGATATAATTTTTAAGTTTGCAGTTAGTTATTTCAGGTATAGCAGGCAGGGACTGGGAATGTGACTAACATCCCTGCCTTTTACATTCTTACCCTGTGGCCCAGAGACAATAGGCATGTATGTATTGGGGGTGGGGGTAGGGAAGAACAGTATTGAGTTGGCAGCTGGACTGTGGGCCTAGATGGAGACCCCAGAGACTGGCAGATGGTTAATTGGTTATGACAAAAGGGGGCTAGGAGGAGGGGTCTGGAGCTCCAGGGGGATTCCTGTCTCTAGCTTCTTATTTCCTGGAGAGGAGGCTGTGGGGAGAGGGAGGAGTAGCTAGCTCCAGGAGCAGTTGGGAAAAAAGACTGGCAGGACTCCATGTTGGTGTGTGGCCATGGAAGGACAGAACACCAATGGGAGTGATGTCACAACTTAAATTTGGAAAGTAGGTGTGAGATATTAAGTCTCTTTGTACCCCTGGGCATTGGCACAGAATAAGCTCAGATATTTGGGTATAAAGAGAATGCTCAACCAAATATTCGAACAATACAACTTTCTAGTCATTCTTCATGATCCCAACCACCGAGTTTTAATAACTAAATATTACTATTACTTTTGATAAGAACTGGGCAAAGAACTGATCAATTTCAGCAGAGTACTAGATTTAAGAGAACGGTTCTCTTTATTCCTGTACTCATTAATTCAAGTATCAAACACAAGCTGTGTACCTACTAAATGCCAGGCACTGGGGGTACACAAACAAGTCAAAAATAATCTTTTCCACAAAGATAGAGGGTAACAGCCTAGTGACATTGCCTGACAAATAAGCAGATGATTGCAATGTAGTAATAAATGCCATGAGAGGATTGCATTGAGAGTGTAGAGGAAAGATTGACAACCTCACCTGGATAGGTGTGGGAAGGACACTGAAGAGGGATTGCTTAGGCTGAAATAAATGAGATGATGAAAATGAATACAGATCCAGAACTTTGGTAATAGAAGTAAGGAGAAAAATAAAATGGTAATGGAAAGGACATTTTGATAGTGTCCTGTTTCTTGACCATATGTGTGCTCTGTTTATGACATGTCAGTGAGCTGTAGACTTATATGTACAATTTTATGCATGCAATTACACTTCAATAAAAAATTTAAAATGTCATCAGGTCCAGTGAAATTTTTTGTTTCTTGTTTTCCAGAGAGAGAACTATCTTTGAACGTGAATGATCTGTCTGGTTGAATTCAAAGTGGGCCCGGTATGCAGGCTTCTGCATCTTGCTCAGGCCTGGAGGCTCTGAGGTGGAAGTGAAAACAGTGGACCCTTGAGCTTTTGGGTGTTGACTTGGCCAAGATGTCTAGGGTGGAGATGAGGTGTATATGGGATTTGTTTGCACACTAACCTCTTCTTAAAACCTTCCAGAACATCAATGGCTCAAGGACCTTTTGTAGGCCCTACCTTGGAAAGTGGTCATGTCTGGTTTCCCCAAGTAGGCTGTACACTCATTCGTTTGGACTTGTCTGTATTCTTCTTAACACCCAGTTCAGTGCCTTGCAGTTATACTTGCTTGATTAGTATTGTTGGCTTGACATTTTTAAAAGAGCTATTTGTTGGTGTGTAGGCCATTTGGGAGTTTTATAATGAAATGCTGCTAAGGAAATGAATCATTTTTTGTGGACAGACAGTTCTACCTCAAACAAAAAGTCCTATGAAATCAATATTGACTATGAAATGTAGTGTGCAACTCTTGTTGATTCCGGATTAATTGGAGGGGACCCCTTTTATCGCTTGCTTACAAATATTCATATATTTCACAGGCACTGGAAAAGTAAAGAAACACTCTTTCATAAAAACCCACACAGAAAAGTTCAAACATACAGATGGACCACTATTGAGTGAGTGTCTGCCATGAGCTTAGTGTTGTACCAGATACTGAGGTGGCTGTTAAAGATGGGTAACAATGGTCTTTGTATCTGAAGAGTTTATGGTTTTGTTGTATTGGAGGGGACTTATATAGGAAAAAGTGGAGATCAATCAGAAAGGGAATTTTACTCATTCATTGATTTATTTACTATGTATTTGTTGTCTATAAGCTAAAAGATAATTTAAGTGGTAAACAAGGTTTCATTTAGAGAGATTTGATTTTTGGTATACTTTCCTAGAACATTTATTTTTTATCCTAAAGGTTTTTTTTTTTTTAAAATTAAAAAATTAATGTTGGCTCATTGTAGAGCATTTGGAAAATATAATCAAGTATAAAGGATAGAAAAGCCACTGTGATCTTATCACTAAGAGAAAACCCCTGTTTGTTAATTTGAGATATTTCTTTTAGGTCTTCTATATGTACTCTCTCCCTTGATCTATGGTTTATATTTTGATCGTTGAATTAAATTGGAAAAGAAATTAAGGGGTGGGATGTAGACTTTTCCTAATGAAGCCATTTTTCCATTTAATTTAAATGTATAATACACCAGTATACACATATCTATTGAGCAAAGTAAGACAGTCATAAGCCAGGTAACCTTTATATGGGAAAAATGTAGAAAGACAGAGGAGCTGTTGGTTGATTGGAGGGGTAAAGGCATTGACAATTTATTGTCTTAAAAAATATTTACACAAAAAAGAAGTGCAGGATCTATGGTCAAAAGTGAATTCTTTCTCCTTCCTCCCTGGTATTAATTCAATAGATATATGTACCCGTTGTATGTACATGTTTATACAAATATGTAGCTTTTGTTCTTATTTTATTTAACAAAATAGGAATTATGCTATACCTGTTTTCTTGCAACTTGCTTTTATCACTTTATAATTATGTCAGTACATATAGCTCTACCTTATTTGACATAAGAGTTGTGTTATATTCTGTTGTGTGGATGTATCATATTTTTTTTAACTATTCTCCTAATAATGGGTATTTATAACCTGGCTTTTCTGTGGACTAGTTTGTTCTGGGGCATTATTTGGTCCAGAGTGGCAAGAAGGGTCACCCATTATTTGATCCTTTTCAAAGGTGACTGTAGGACATTGTAGGTTCAGTATGTTTCCTCTGCTTTTATCCTCTGCAGAGAGGGAGAACAGCCAGTCCCTGTTCTCTAGAGGATAACTATTTGTGTAATATTTAAGGACGCTTTTGTTAGTGACATTTAAATAAATGGTAGAGGCCATTTTTGACTTCTTTTGCTGTGTCTTTAAGTGACTCAGGAGCCAGATTTGCAGTCGCAATTAGCCAAAAAAAAAAAAAAAAAAAAAAAAAAAAAGCCACGTGCTCTGTGGGCTTGAGTGAAAGTTTATTCCAATACCACAGGTATGGTAGTGCTTTAGGTTATGTGTGCAAAAGCCGTAGTCTGTGTTTAGCTAGAAAAATCCAATGATGTGATTCAGGAGACCTTGGTTTCCAATTCTACCCACCACTAATTAGCTCTGTGACTTGGCCTAGCCAGTTAACATGTCTGTTTTTACAGATGGGACCTCTTTTTCCTCATCTGAAGAAAGAGGTAAACATACTTACCCACTATACCTCATAGGAATAGTATGAGATAAAGAGAAATGATAGAAGAAAAATGCTTTGGGGAAACAAAATTGCTTACTAAATGAAAAGGATTTTTGTCAGCTGCTTTTCTCTGGGGTCTCCCTCAGTTCTGAGTGTGGTTGAAAGCTGAGATAGGGGACTCAGATGGGAGTGACAGCCTCAGACTGCATTGGAGGACTACATTTTTTCATGTCTGATAGGAAATTGGCAGCACTAGAGATGGAGTGAAACGTTTCATGATATATTCCATTTGCTTTAGGAAGAGTTGTGTGTATGAGACTGGAAGAGTGGCTCTTCTAACTGCCCAGAACGGCCAAGCATTTCTCTCTGATGGGTGACAGTGTAGCTCAGTTCCCACTTATTTCTTACTACCCAGATGTGCAAAGAAAATACTGCTTTTAAAATTTTATAATGTGGAGCTAATCTTTTTCATGAGCCCCTGCCCCAACTTGGCTAGTTTGTAGTAGTATATCAGGGTCTTTTTTGTTTTTTATTTTTTTTCTGGATCAGTCTTTTTGGATGTCTATTTCTTTTAGGTAAATTTTTCAGCCACTTCGATTTTCTCCTGTTCTCCTACTTCTCTTCAGAATGGGGTCTGTGTAGAGGTGCACACGTGAACTTGTGGTGGTAGTGGTGGGGTGAGGGGAGAAGGGTACTTGAGCCACAGTATGATGGCCGGACTTCTCTGGTCTTTATGGGAGCTGGTCTGGTCTGATTCTTGTACTGCTGTTTCCTGATATCCCGCACTAATATTTCATGCCTTGACTATTTACCTATGGGGTCGATGTCCCTGCACATGGAAACCTCTTAGTCCCGACCCCAGGCCTTTGCCTGGTCACTGACTCCCTGAGCATCTCTGAGTTCCATCATTAGGGAATGAAGAAATACGTGGATCCCCAGCTTATTCAGGACTAGTTGTGAGAAAGCAGAAACTATGCATCTAGCACATACAACTATATACCCACCTTGACCAGTGCTGTGTTTTCACTCTCACCTCCACATGGTGTGGACTGTGGTACATGACTGAATGGCAGGCATTCTCCCAGAGGCCCACAGCTTCCTCATGAGTGGCCTTAGAATTCTCAGATGCTTTCACACCTATTGGGATATTATATTCTAAAGCAGCCCTCCCCGACTCCCCAAACACTGGTTGGTCCTTCAGATGAGTATATAGGAGGAGACTGAGACCCTGGTATCTGGTTTCCTAGACTAAAAATTACCCATGTTCCATTGATGCTTGAAGGAGAGGGTTTTCCCTCCTTCTTTCGTGTCAAGGATCTTCCTTCTGTTGCATCCTGAGTACACTCTACTTCTGGTTTAAAGTGATCTCGTGGTCATGTTCACCCATTCTGAATCTTTATATGTTAATGGAAGCTTGAGAATTTAAGCTGCACACTAAAAAAATTCTGTTCTGCATGGCAAGAGCTGAACATTGATGCTTTCTCTTTCCTGCTGCTGTTAACTATCCTAAATGGCTCTGAGGCAAATAGATGCTTCTGGCAGAATAATGGAGGGATTAAATAGATGTAAAGACATGCAAAAAAGAAAAGTGCATTATATATTTAAAAGTATTACTTTAGTTAAAGCAATAACTTGGGTGGAGGGGAAAGGTTTAGAAATGAGTCTTCTAAGTTGCCTTTATTGAGATTCCATCTATATACACGTATGTGTTTATGTGTATGTAAACACACAAAAATGTGGTGTTGTTGATTCTTCCAGCGAGCATTTAATGAGCACTTCTTATATCGCATGCGCTGTAATGTGGATGTAAGACGGAAGTATGGCATAGCCTCTGTCTCCAAGGAGCTCCCAGCCTTAGGAGAGCAGTGGGGTGGTGATGTGTTACATACAGAACTGGACTGCTGAATCTTACTTTCCAAGAGGTTGGCATTTTGTTCTGGTAAATATGACTAACGTTTGAGTTAGGAACCTTTAATGAGTCTGGTTTCCCCCTTACCTGGCTAAGATCTGCTTTCCGAGTCTCTTCAGCCTCTTAAAATGACCAGTTCCAGTCAGTTTTCCTTTTTCCAAATAGAGCTAATGCCTTTAACATTAGTCTAGGTTTTCATGAACACTTCTGTGTATTTTATAGAAAGGACATGGTGAATAAGATCAATTTAAATCAATAATAGATAAATAGAAAAATGAAGTCCAGCTTCAGATGGAAGTTGCTCTGCTTCTTCTGTGGTGGAGATATTTGTTTGCTGTTGTTTTTAACCAAAATTCTTTCACTTCTTTTAACATAGGAAAACTTGTGTGTTTTATACACTGTCTCACTCCAGGGCTCTGGGGCTCAAATAGCCCTGGTAGCTATGAGTAGTGTTTCTAGTTTGACCAGGGAAAATGGAAATACTATTCCCTATGAAGGTGGTGGAGACTGGGAAACTGGCAAACTGGACAGGCCAGGAAAGTACAGAGCAAAAATAAAAAAGCAGGTAAATGATGGTGCCAGATGGCTGAGTTCAAGTGGAAAGAGCAGTGGTCAGGGTGTCAGGAAAACAGCGTTGTTATTGATAAGCTTGGTCCAATCTCTTTGTCTATCTGTGACTGATGAGAGAATTGAGCTATGTGGCCTCAAGCACACCTTCCATCCGCAACATTCTGAGCTAAGTGGACAACAGTAAAGTCAGCTGGGACAGAAACCAGGTGGTAAGTGGTCTTAAGACCTTTATGACCTGGTTCTCTGAAGACTTTTCATTCTTCTGAGGCCTTTTGTTTCTTCAGCTCAAGGCTGCTTGGCCAGATCCCCTAATGCCAGAGCTCATAGGTGACCCCACATTCTTGCTTGATGAAGATGGGCTCTAATTCCCTTGAGGAAAATCATCCCGATGGTTAACAATGGCTTCAAACTATTTTGGCCCTTTGAATATTTTGAAAGAAGGACCAAGTTTCTTGGATTTCTGGGCCTGTGTTGAAAAGCCCATTTCCTCCACCTGTTCTTTTGGATCTGAAGTCTGTAATTAGGGGTGTGCCTAAACACCCTAGATATGCCTTCATCAGGGCCCCATCAGAGCTGCTCTGCCAGCTCTCCCAAGACACAGTGAGGACTCACTTATTGATCTTCCTGCCAGCATACGTCCTTGACCTTTTTTGTTGAGTCAGATAGAGAAGATAGTGAAAGCAACCCCAAGTCTTCATTTCCTAGGGCATGTGCAAACCCAGCCCAGCCGCATCATCTCAAAAGGAGACACTGAGTAATCAGACTGCTCTCCTGGCATTCTTTTACATTTCCTTCTGCCTAGAACTCCAACTCCCTCACATTCTCTAGACCTTCAGAGAACTCACATTTTGATAGAAGGAAACAACAGATTTTTAAAGCATTCCAGGTATATGATATAATTATGCTAGTGGAATGCAGAGGCATAGATGAGGGAGTGGTGAAGCTAATTTTGGCAGATGTAGTGGTAGTCATAGAGTGGGAGATGCTTGAATGGCTTTTGGAAGATGAGCTCATTATCCAGAATGACAGTTGGGGGGTGGCATTCCTGGCAGAGGGAGAAGGGTGGGCAAAGTCAGAGAGTTGTGCGAGATCATGGAGAATTAGAGTTTGTAGGATGAGAAGGACTAGAGGTGCATATGAAATCTTGGATTTTCATATTCCAGGATTGGATTTTATCCTGTAAGCAGTGGGGAGTCATAAAGGATTGAAGTGATGGGATGAAAATTATAATTCAAAAAGAACAGCATAATGTCAGAAGGGGCGAAATTAAAGATAAGAATTTCTGTTAGGAAACCTACTGAAAGGTAGTGGTTGTTACAGGAAATGTAATGGCAATGGAGTCTATAGGATTTCACGTCTGGTTAATTGTGGGGGTTGAAGGAGAGGTGAAGTCTCAGGTAATCTCTGGGTTTTTGACTTGGATTGTGGATAAAGGGTGATGGTGCTTTTACCAAGCTTGGCACCACAGGAATCACATTGGAATGATAGTATTTCACAAGCTACTATAGCTTTCTACTGTAAAGGGGTTTAGCACTGCTCTAGTCTTCAACCTCTTCAAACATTTTGAATACAAAACATAAACAGAGTAACTGAAGGCTGGATAATTATATACCCAGACATCTTTTCCCATGAGGACAGCAAGTCTGCACGCCTGTGTGTGTATATGTGTGCTTGTGTGCATGCGTATGATGTTGCTTATGCTTTAGATGCAAATGTTTGTGCTTCTTCCATCATACTAGGTTTTTGACACAGTATCATTTTTCAGCATTAAAATTCCCATCACCTCCCAGAAGTGCTCCCTTTAGGATCCATTTCTGCTTGGCTCTGTGTGCACAAACATTCCAGTGGGATTGATTGCTTATGTCAAATTAATTTTTCCCTTCCCAGGGAGAATGTCTGTCTTGTGCAAAATGGGGAAATCCCCAGGCTGCTAGCCAAACGCAAGCTCAGATAGATGAGTAAAGTCAGGCTTGGGTCAAGAATTGGCCTAGATAACCCACAGAGCTTGCACCTGGATACCTTAGCTGTTCTTCCCAGCATGCTTTGTGACTGTCCCTAGGCAACAGGAAAATTTGAGGCTGGACAGAGATAGCTGCATATAAGATTTGAGTCTTTTCAGCATCAGCTGTGGTACAATTTCCTCTCCTATGTCACATCTTCCTGTTACTGCTTTATTTAAAATGTTATAGAAGCCTCTGGAAGCGAATGGAGAACATACTGACTGTCCTTCTCCACCTGACTGCTATGAAAGCTTAGGGATCTGGAGTTATTTTTCTGTCAGCCCTAGTTCTGATGCTTCTCTGCAGGCTTTGGTGGACCCTTGGAAGGGACACCTCAGGCCTTTGCCTAGTGATAGTCCCTAGCTTCTTAGTGCCTAGACAGGCAGCCTTACCACATTGCACCTGACTCCAGACACCAGAACAGGAACCTTCAGACTGTATTTCCCACAGTTGGAACCACTGGTCGGCCGACCTGTGTACAGCATGGTGGTCTAGGCTATGCTGTCCACTGATGAACTAATTTGTATGTCTGCTCTAGGAGCTTTGTGAGATGTATGATAAAGTCTCTCTGATAATGGTTATGTGTTCTTTTCCTAAAACCTGGAATTTTGGGAGTCCCGATGATCATTTATTGACTTGAAGTCCAACTTTGTGTGTTATGATTATCCATAATTCCAAGCAAAGTTTCTCTAGGAGCTTATTGTCTATAGTCTAGTCGAATATAGCTCTTAGGGGGGTTATGGCACTATCTTAGCTCATTCAATTAACCACTAACCTTCAGGACCCTTGGAACTTTAAGAAAGAAGGCTGGTGAATTCTTCATCTCAAAGGGTAAAATGCCAAATTTCCACATTATCTGGTGTAACATTTACTTTTTATGGGGGGAGGTTTGGATTCCATTGGCCAAAAACTTTTACATAAATCAATAATAGAAATAATCTTTAGCATTTCCTAACACATTCTATAATGCATCACTTCTAGCAGAGGGCACACTTGGTTATATAATTTAATTCTCTGCAGTTCTCATAGAATCTGACTGTAGTGTCTGGCTTTTGAGCTGGGAAAAGTGGACTGCAGGAGAGGTGCAGAGGTCCAGAAGTCTGCTACCTGGTTGCCAGAATGTTTCTTTTTCCGTGTTCCTGATGCCACCCATGTCTCTTGAATTCAAAAGGAGGTCATCTAATTTCTTCTCTCTACCCTGGCCCAATTTCTAAGCTCTTACAGCCATTCAGTCTGTTCTACTTGTTTGTTTTGAAGTATTTATTTGATTTGTTAGGTATAGAGATAATTCTCTGAGACTTCTTTTTAGATACCTACCTCCCCTAGTTATTCCATCCAGCATTATGCCGGGTGTTAAATACGCATGTTTGTGATTTTCCCCTTAGGTTTTAGTTTTCTCCATGAGAAAGACCAAGGCAACTCAAGTGAGGCCCTCCCTGACAGGCCTGTGGCTGAATGTGTGATCATGTCCTACCTTAGGTTTCCCAGGGGCCCTAGGACCGTAAAACTCTAGATTAGGCAGGACCTGATGACAGAGGTGGCACCATCAAATCCAACCCTAAATCTCTTTAAAGTAGAACAGAAGAGCAATCCCTTCATGACTGTGTCAAGCACTCCCAGGGGAGGGGGGATACCATTTTGTTCCATGGCAAAACTTCAATTTTTATACATTTAAATGGTTCTGCATCCAGATACATGCTTTATTCATTCCTTCCAGGACCCTCAATACGAGCACTCCTGAATCTTTGTTCTCTGAGACTTTTCCATTTCTGGACTATTGGATTCAGTTTGATTTCCCCATACATTAGCTTAAATGATTAGAGCCTTGCGAATTCCTGGACAGCCTTTGTAGAAGTTAAAAACAAAGGAGACAATTTATCTCTTCAAGTGTCAAGACTTTTAACACTATGTGTTTCATCTTCTCCTTCAGGGTTGTTTAACTTTTGGCAACCTCTTGCTTTGCATGTCATGTATGTGCTGTAGTTGAGGCTGCGCTTTCCAAGCACTGGTTAGCCCTCGGAAGGAAATTGGTATATGATTGTCTTTTTTTTTTTGGCAGGGGAAGGACTCCCCCAAAATATGAAGGACTCCCCCTGCTTTGGATGTCAGTAGAGACCATCTCAAATCTGCTGGCTGGCTTGTGGCACAGCTATGGCTGCAGTGTGTTACAAAAGGGCATGTCTGCAGTCTGGAGTTGGGGAGCTCTGTGTGCTGTTCTCAGCTCTGTTCTGGCCTCCTCTGTGATCTTAGGCAGACCACTGCACCTCTCTGTGCTTGAGTTCCTTCACTGTAATGTGAAGGTGCTAACATGGATGATTGCTGATGTTCCTTCAATCTCTAAGTCATTTTGAAAGTCTGGGGTCTCCTTGAGAGAGTGTACTTAGGAGAAGGTCCCCTCTGCCTATCTCAACTCTGAGAAAATGCTTGTCCTATAAAGATTGCCTTGGATGGGGGTGGGTCCCTGTTTTCACAGAAAATTCAGAATGACACACAAAATTCAGAATGAGTTGCTGTGGGTTGATATCTGTCCCTAGCCATTAGAAATTCAACAATGACAAACCTTCAGTCTTGCTGGTCTCTGGGTGAGCTGTACAGGTTAAATTCTGAGCTAGTTGTTGGGTCCTTAGTTCTTACTATTATAGGGCCGCCAAATATTTATGGGTTTCCCAAGAAAGTACAGTCAACAATTTTGGGGTAGCCATAATCTATATATAAAAACCACTCTTAAACATGGTTTGTTTTCTCTCCTGGTCTGTAAAGAGGATTTTTGAAAGGAGAAAAGTTTTATTTGAATTTTCTCAGAGCCTCCAACTTCTTTAAATTGGATATTTGGCAAATCTTTTTCCCCAGAGATATCTGTCTTGGCTGGCCCTGCCAGATCTTTTTTCTCCCTGTTAGAGGGAGTTTTAACTTCCATTGATTTATCCTTTACCACATTTGGCTTAGTGAGAGCTGATGGGGAGGGCAATCCTCAGAGTGCTTCTTCCTGTGGAGATTAAGCTTCCAGGACCATATCCTGTTCTTTTTCTTAGACCTCCCCCACCTGCCTCCCTCTTCTGCCACTCTGTCTTCAGATATGAGTATTATTTTGGAAGCCGGGAAGAGGATGAGAAACTGGGATTGAGGAAACACAAGCAAGTTTTAAAGGTTAAGAAGTTCTCAAAGTTTATGGAAACCAAAGTCAGAACCAGAGAGGGTAGTCAGGTCAGAGTATACCCCAAAGCGAGATTGAGGACAGCAAGGGGCCAGGGACGAGGAAGGTGGATAAAAGTCAAGAAGGCACAATGGTGGAAGGTCAGTCAAGGAAAGCAATAAAAGATCCATTTAGCACCCAGGGCATCTGCATAAGCTGAGGGGCAGCAGAAGAGAGGGACCTGGATGTGAGTTCTAGCTACAGCAGTCCTCATTGATTGAGGAATCTCCTGGCTTTGACCTTGTCCCCTGCATGTACAGGTGCCAACTCCCAAGCAGGAGGAGCCCAGTGAGAACACCTAGCTGGGCATAGTTCTTGATGTCATCAGCTGCTCTCCTCATACCTCTCTCTGGATCAAGTCATCTCATGAGGCTCTGTCATTTCTCCTGCTCATGCACCCTCTGTCCTTCCCCATTCAATAGGCCTGATGTCCTCCAGGTTTATTACTTAAGCCTGGGGTTATAATTTGAAAGTTCAAACTATCTGACTATATTAAGAAAATGAGACACTGGGCATCCAAATTCCCCATAGAACATTATTCTTTAGCCCTAGAGGGCCTATATATATATATATATATATAATTTCCCTCCTGAGTTCATGATACCAGAGCTACCTTTATGTCTTTCTCTGTCTCGTTGGCCAATGCCATATCTTTGTGTTTTTGAGTCCATGGATGGGGCTAGCTAATTTGGATAGGTGGGGTAGATGCTCTTTCTAGCCACAAATAAAACAGGTTGTAACCTGAACAACCTTTTGATTTTTTGATCCAAACTCTCCTCTTGGTTATTTTTTTCTTCCTTCTTAAGCTTGAAAGTTTTGAAGTTACACATTTCCCTATGGTGTGAAAGAGCATCAGCCTCATCTGTGGTCTGGCTTCGCACTGCAGGCTTCATAGCTTTGACCTGCAATTGGGTTTTTCTGTGACTTCTTACATGAATTAATCCAGCCCAATTAAATCAATGAACTTCTCTCTCATATTCGTCTTTGCATCTTTCACCTCACCCATGGATTTCATATTTCCTTCACCCTTCTCCAAATTGGACCATCCATCTTCCAGGCCAAAGACGAAAGGGTCTACATTTACTATGTTTTTTTTTTTTTTTTTTTTTTAACATCTAAGGTGAAGTTTCAAATTTGGGAGTATCTTCTTCAAATGTAATGTGAGAAATGTCACTTTGTGTCAATTGTTGATTTACACCTGATTGAATCCAGTTCTGGTTCTACTGGGCAAACTGTTCATAATCTTTATCCTTGTCCTCCCCTTCCAGAGACTTTCATTATGTAAAAGAAAGGGATTATGTAGTGTAAAGATTCCCAAACTTTCTTGGCTCACACTACTTTAATATATCACTAATTTTCCCTGGTGCCCTTAGGGCAAACAAAACACTTAATAGTTCACTAAGTTGTTAGGTCCAAAAACCTTAATAAGTACTTATGTCCTAATGATGTTGTAGCCATTTGAAAAAGTAATACACATAAATTGAAAGAAAAGTATTTTTATTTCACTCTTAAATAACTGTGATTACTTACTATTGAGGCATTTGTGCCTGTTGGGCACTACACAACTTCTCAGACCTTGGAATGAGAGATTGGATATTGCTCCCTTCATTTCCTGTTCTATATTGATTTTTGCGCTGTTTGCTTTTTATCATAGCAATTGACGCAAATCCAGTTTTGCAAAGATATGATGTCATCAAAAGGAATGAAGTGTGATTTAATGCTAAAACTGAGAACTAGCTTAGGTCATATGATGTCTGACAGATATCAAGCATTGATGTATTTTTCTCAAAATTTTAAACATTTCATGGATCCCCTATGAATTTACTGTGGCACCCCAGGGTGCCTTGAGTACATAGGTTGGGAATATGGGGGTATTGGCATAATTGTTGGGAAAACTTTTCTGTGGGTTTTAGTGCTTTTTATGTCTTTGGCCTAGTCGCCATTCTCTAGGTTGCCAGACATGTTCCCTTGAGAATTCCTTAGCTTCCAGGTGGCCTTGATTCTAAAGGGACTCTCTTTTCCATTCTTCATTGGTTTTACTGACCATTCTTGAGGCTGATTGGTACTTATTAAAGGCTGTATCAGGAATTCCTTTCATGAGAAAGGGCTAGGTCTTACTCTTTCAACATGGGATGAGGGAGAGGTGAAAGTGGCACCAAGTAAGGGACTTTGGGTGGGGCTGGAGGCTGATAGTAAGGGCTAGCTACATAATTTGCCGGGTCCAGTACAAAATGAAAATGCAAGTCTTTTTCTTCAAAAACATGAAAAAGATGCTGTTTTCTTTCTCCCATGGTCTTTCTCTTGACCTGTCATAGTGTTTTCAATTTGCTATTTAATGATGTGCTCCCTTAGCAAGGGATACTCATGGGGCCAGTGCAGACCCTCATGGGTAGCCGGCCCCCTCCCTCTTGCGATTTGGTGTGCTTGGCTTGTGGATTGCTGGGACCTCCCTTTTGCCAGCTGTAGGACTGACTACTGGCCAGGGAGAGAGAAGTTGAGACAGGTATCTCCCAATGTCATGGGCCAATTGCCTTACCCCAGAGTAGACAGGCAAACCCCAAGGATATTGCAAGTGCCGGGACATACTAGCTACCTAGAATGCAGGCAGGCAAGAGACTTGCTCCTGCTAAGTTGCTCACTGAGCATGATGTGGTGTGGCTAGCCCAGGGGAGTGATGGCTGTCACCATGCCCTGCTTTGAGCCCTCGTTGTGTGTGTGTGTGCCTGACCTTGATCCCCAGTCTCCTGCCATATTTGTGTCAGGCCCCTGCTAGGGGACAGGGATAGAGTTGCTGAGCAAGGCTTGAGGCCCCAGGGGATGGGGAAATGGGGGACTGGAGGTGACTGTGCATAAGCCTAGGCCCCAACCTCCTGGCACATATTCTATTTTCCTATCAGATTTCACTTAAAAAACACAAATTCAAAGATTAAATTATTAAGAATTTTCAGAGAGTGATCACAGAGCATTTAATTCCAAGCACAGGGCCTTCTCAGTACAGGACCCTGTGCAACTATGCACCTATGAAGCTGACTTTACCTATGGTGGGACTGCTGAGTCTGGGTAAGGAGTACCCAGACATGGCCAACTGACTACACATGTTCCTGTCACCGGCCACACTGCCTGCACTTGAGATGCCCCAAGATGAATGGAAAAGAATGAGCCAATAACCTTTGTGTGTGGCTCTTTTCTTCAGAGGAGGCCTATAAGCCTTGGGGAGGCAGGCACAATAGACGATTCTACTTCGTGACTGATCGAGCTGAATTCCTCAGTGGTTGAGGAATTCACTGAGCTTCAGTTCACTGACGGTGCTCACATCTCTAGAAGTATTTATAGCCAATTTGTACTGAATGCCCACCATGTATTGGCATCATTCTAAGTGCTTTAACTATAGTAACTCATTTAATTTTCATAATAACCCCATTTCATTGATGAGTAAGCTGAGGTCAAATGACTTGCTCCAAATTCCATAATATGTAAGTAATGGAGCCAAGTTTTGAAGTCAGACAGTATGGTTCCGGAGTCTACCTCTGGGCCAGGATGCCATTCCCCTTCTGGGTGTAATCCAGCTTTTGTTCATAATCAGGGTGCTTAAGTGCATCTGTTTCCTAATTCCTAACAAAGCCTTTTGTTTAGTTCTACATGTATTTCTACAGAAGAACATTTACTTTTGATTTGAAAGTTTTCTTCAAAATGAAGCAGTCTAATATTCTAAATATGTTTTCAAGAAAAGTACATGGCTTTATCTTTTTCAAACCCCAATTTACATAACCGCAACATAGATGTAATAGGGCCCAGGGTGGAGATGTGCCAGTCCTTCTTCGTTCTGGACTCTATCCCTGCTGGTTGTCAACAGGTGATTAGTGGCCTGAATCTGAGACAGCGATGCAGTGAGTCCACTGACTTCACATATAGTGTAACTGAGGAAACCAGGATACACTGCTTTCTGCAGCACAAGTGCTCATTGTAAAGAAATAGACCATTTATCCAGAACAACAGAATAACAGTTATTTTACTTCCTCTAAGGGTGGATCGTGAACCAGCAGCATCAGTGTCACTTGGGGCTTGTTGGAAATGCAGGGTCTCAGGCTATCTAGATTTGCTGAATCAGATTCTGCATATTCAAAAGAGCCTCATGTAATTTATTTGCACATTAAAATTTGGGAGCTCCATTTTAAGCCAGTGCATGTACGCTTTTCTTTTCTTTTCTTTTCTTTTTTTTACTCTATGGAAAAAAGATGTCCTTTGTCAATTATATTAAACACTCTGCCTTGGACTTGTGTAGCCTTGGGAAGGTAGCTAACCTCCTATGAGTTTAAATTTTTTGTCAAATGAAGACCTGAGGCCACTTACTCTTTGCCATATATCCTGGTTCTATAATTTTAGTAGAAATCCCTACACAACAGAGCTTTGTTACAGTTTATTGCTTCTATTTAAAGCCACCATTGGACATTTACACATTTTTAGCCCTTTCTGCTTTATTTTGTACCCAACTGCTAAAACTCAATCTTTCCTGGAATGTGACTTATGACTATTTGTATCAGAATCCCTGGGGAGCATTGTTAAAATGCAGATTCCTGAATTCGAGTCTCTGGGGGTGGGTCCTAGAAATCCACATCTTTAACCTCTGGTGCCAGTGTAGGTGTTAACACTTTCCTGCTACTTTCCAAGTACAAAAGTCTCTACTGGTTCTCTAATTATTTCCTTTAGTTTTTAAACATCATAAATTTCCTTGATACCTTAGAAAAATGGAGGCACATGGAAGAAAGGAAAACATGGGGAAAGGGAGCTAATTTAGAGGGATGACATTAACGTGTGGTGACAGCAGGCAAAGGCAGTTGTGTAGAAAACATTTGAGTCTGTGGGCCTTAAGTACATAGGAGAGATAGTCGAGCTATGTTTTGGATTTGGGAGTGTCTGATGTAAGATTGAGCACCAATCATCTCAGGGCATTGAGGGATGTAAAGGCAAAAGAATACTGCACATTTAAGTGCAAGAAGGTGTTTCTGCATAAGGCAGCAAAGCCTTCCTGAGTGGGAATGCATGGGGAGTGTGAGGAGAGAGCTCATGGATGACTTCAGGGTTCAATTTTGAGGAAGGCTCAGAGTTAGAAGATGGGAGAGAAAAAGGAGTCCATGAGACACCCAAGCAAAGTTGAAGAGGCGGAAGAAGAGCCAGGACAGTTCAAAGTGAGGAAACCAAGAGAGAAGAGTGTGGAAATGGTCACTAGTCAAACACCGGAGGCTGGTCAGTCCGTCCCAGAAAGACTCATACATTTGGAATGAGGGTTCAGTGTCTTTGGCAACCAGATTGCATGTGATTTAAGAGGGCAGTGAGAAGAGAAGCAGAGGAGGGGAGACAATGGGGCTTATGATTGGGATGATGGCACTGCTGGCTCTTCTGTAGGGGAGCCACTGGGATACTTTGATGGTGGACTTGTCTGGGGCGCAGAGGCAGTGGTCTGGACTCTGCATGTGGGTATTTGCCCTTGGTGCCCGCATAGTACTTATATATTAATGCCTGTGAAGTTGTCAGCTTGGGAAGGAAGTGATGTGGGTGCGATGGGGGAAGATGGTTGGTAAAGACACAAATATTCTTGGCCAGTTGGCAAACATTGGGAGCAGCAAGCTGGAAGCAAACAGATGTCGCTATTTAGAACAAGATGTTTGGACATTTTGGAAGCAAGAAAGTCCTTTTCTCCGTTCATTTACAGGAGGGATTGGTAATTTTCCTCCTTGCTTGAACTTTGTCAGCTATTTAACATAATTCAAACACACTGTAGCTATATTTGGCAGATGGTCAACTTCTCTAGGGAGCTCAGATCATGGACACCATCAGGTCAATTCAACAAACTTTTCTCGAGGGTGTGCCATATGTAAAGCATGACTTTGGAGTAGTGAGGATTGAAAAAGCCCGGGCCAGTCCTTCAGGAGTCATGTTATAAAAAGATTGAAGTACAAAACTAAGAAGAGGCAGATTGACATTCCCTGTATACATAGACACAAGTTTTCTGAATGTATCATGTTTTCCAGTTACTTTGAGTATCAGGCAAACCACTAAGAAGCAGTTGGGGATATATATTTGTTTGCAGAGAAACACTCTATTGCCGTTAGCAAGACACAGAAGATGGTTTTGGGAGAAGTGCTAGAATTCATTATAATTTGACCAACACTTGTTAAATGACAGCTCTATGACAGACCCTGTGCTAAGGATTGAGGGTGCAGAGATAAATAAGACATGGTTTTGGCCTCAGGAGCTTAGAGTCCAGAGGCGAAGACAACCAAGGAAACATAATAACAGCTCATCCTGACACATCCTGAATTGGGTCATTACTGGATGCTAAAGAAGCATCGATGAGGATGCCAAACTCAGGAGGTGATTTTGATTAAGTCTTAAAGAAAAGTGGGAGTTTAAACTGCTGAGAGATGGTAAGAGCCTTTTTTTAATCAGTGAATGAAATGATGTGATTCCTCTGGCAGCCCTTTAGAGGCAGGGCATATGGTTTTGGTATTTAGAGGTACGTCAGGGACTTAGATGATGCCTTCTTCTCTGTACTTTTCTTCCATTTCTTTCTTCATCATCTCCTTCATCAGAGAGGTCTAAAGCAGGAGAAAAAGCAACAGTAATGCTGACACATTCTCCTTGTCAACCCCGCACGGCACATGCTGTCTACCCAGGGAGAGAAAATCTAAAGGTTTTTGTGCGGGTGTCCAATGATGACATCTAACCAGTGTATGAGCCAATTAGCTGGTATTGAGGAAAAAAATGTGGTGTGTTTATTAGGACTGCTTTTGGTTTGGGGTCTAGAATCTCCAAAGTGGCTCTTTGTACCTAGGAATGACCAGCCTTGATATCCTTTCCACCTGACATCACTTGAACTAAAAACACATTATTTTCAGAACAAGTGTGCCCAAGGTGAAGACATGGAACGAGTCGGACAGTTTCTTCCCTCTGGGTGAGACTACTTGCTTCAGAGAGACCCCCATCCCTTTCTTTAGGAGCTTTTGCTCTTCTGTGAGTTGCCCACAGAGGATCTAAGCGGTATTATGTTTGTGCGTGTTGCCTGCTGTGTCTCTTACATAGTTGTGGCTGCAGTGGGGTAGTAGCTAAATTGGGGAGGTTGTTCTTTTCCATCAGGAAAGACTGATTAGCATTAGGTTTATAAAAGAACTGAGTGGAAAGTGAACTGGAATAAGAGAGAACGTTTTTCATTTGAAAGGACTATTTAAGAAGGAAAAGCACAGCAAGGAGCAGATAGCATAGTGGTGATGGTGGTGGGAACTAAAATTGGAACAATTCAGACAAAATGAGACAAGCCCTCTGTGAGGAGGACATGCAAACTCATGAAGAGTTCCATATTTTGTGGGGACAGTTGGGGAAATTTGAATGTGGATTGGTTATTAGATAATATTAAGGAATTCTTGTTAGTTTTGTTGGGTGTGTTAATGGTATTGTGGATAAGAAAATTCCCTCATATTTAAGAGATACATATTATAGTATTTGCAATTTACTTCAAAATAGTTGTTAGAATTATCAGGCAAATATGTCAATAATTTAATAATTATTAAAGTTAGATTGTGGGCATATGGGGACTAGTTATATTATTCTTTCTAATTTTCTGTATGATTAAAACATTTCATAATAAAACATTAAAAAACATTAAAAAAGTCAAGACTTCAAGGGCCTAAATCCTAGCATGTGGCTTGACCTCTTTGTGTCACTTTCTCTTCTTTAAAATGGGATGGGATGATAAAGGTACATACTGCATAAGGTTGTATGAAGATTGAATTGTATAACACAATAAATGCTTACATTGATATCTGGTGCAATAATTTTTTTAATTGTTACTCTTATTATTGAAAAGAAATCATATCAAAAAATTGAGACGTTAAGCTGAGAGAGAACATAATTTCTCCGGAGGCCAAAGGAAATCCTGCTATTTGTGACAACATGGATGGATTTTGAGGGCATTAACTAAGTGAGATAAGCATGACAAAGAAAAATAGATACTGCATGGTATCACTTATATTTGGAATCTGAAATAAAGTCAAACTTTTAGAAACAAAGAGTAGAAAAATGGTTGCCAGGGGCTTGGGTGGATTGGTGGGGGAAATAGGGAGAGATTGATAAAAGGGCACAAACTTTCAGCTATAAGATAAATAAGATCTGAGGATCTGATGTATGACATGGTGGTTATAGTTGATAACACTGTAGAACTTAAATTTCTCCCCCCCAACAAAAATATTTGACATGATGGATGTGCTAATTACACAGGGGAATGCTTTCACAATGTGTATGAATATCAAATCATCATGATGGACACTTTGACTGCTTTACAATTTTATATGTCAGTTTTATCTCAAAGCTTAAATAAAAAAATTTCTGCAGAGACCAAATGAAAGCATCCAGCGTGGGTCACCTTTCAGTTTGTGGTGAGTCCAGGGGACACACATGGAGTTGGGCTTGATGAGGATCCAGAATCCCTGATGAAAATGTATTCCCTGTGAGGGTGGGCTGGGTGTTGTCAAGGAGAGGATTGTGAATAAGCAGATATTGCTCTGAGGTCATCTCTAAGGAGAGACGTTGAGTCACCAGGTTGGGTGGAAGAGCATATTAGACAATGGTGTGAATGCTGTGCTGCTCATCCACAACAGAACTGACTTTTTTAGCCATTGTGATGCTGTTTTCTTTTCAAGTGAAATGGGAAATTTTGCAGGTAGACATGAAGAGGGCTACAGAGAAAAGAGACAACTCAGCTTCCATCTGGGAATTCAGCTGCACCAGAGGAAGTCTGGAATGTGACTTGCATAGTGCAGAGATTTTCAGAGTGACTCAGTCATTCAAAGATAGGATTACAGAGAAAATGGGAGCATTAGGTATACCAGTCAAGGCCCTAGCAATAAACAGATGGATAAGCCACGTTGGGTAATCTGTGGAAGGTTTAAAAACGGGCCTCTTTACATTTGTGTGGGCAGTAATGGCGAGGTTTATTTCTCTAAGACTAATGGAATGAAGAAGGAGTGGTTATCAGGATCTTGGAGACAGAAAGTCTGTGTTGAGGGCTACCTCAAAAGGAATTGTGACTGTAGGTCAAGGGACAGAGCCAGCCCATCAGGACCCATCAGGGTGGTTGTGGAGAGGTAGGACATATTTCTGCCTCACTTTTCTTGCTTCTCCTGACTCTTGCTAGGTGTTTTCAATGGCTGAACTCAGCAGGGTGCCAGAGAGCAAGGGAGCCTTGATACAGTCCAAAAAGCTCAGCTTCCCAGGGCCAAGAGCAGGCTGGTGGAGGATGGAGGGTATATCTAGAACTGGGTGGAGAGTGATGAAGGGTAGATCTGGAGGGGCAAACGGGAGATGTTTAGTCCACTAGGAGAAGATGAGGCTTTTAGGAAAAAAAACTATTTTTTCCAACCTTACTCTTAGTTGCTTCCCTGTTGCTAATATATGCATGCATTGTAGATATTACAGGTTCAGTTCCAGATCACCACAATAAAGCAAGTATTGCAATAAAGCCAGTCATAATCTTTCTGCTGGTGGAGGGTCTTGCCTGCAGTTTGTAAAAAACACATCTGTTAAGCACAATAAAATGAAGCACAATAAAAAGAGGTATGCCTTGTAGCATCTAGGCGATCTCTGTATTATATATAAGCACCAGTAGCTTTATGCAAACACCAGTTTCTAAGGATGCAGTGTTAGTTGTGGTGTGCAGGCTGGAAGCAGACTATTAATCCTCAAATGAGAGATCTAGAAGGGATATTAGAGATGATTTAGGCTAACTGCCTTATTTCTATAGATAAGAAAACTGAGTTCCTGAGAAGCAAAGTGACATATCCACAGCTTCTTAGTGGCAGAGCCAAAAAAGGAGCACTTATATCCTGACTCTTAATGAAATGATCTTTCCTTGAGGCCCTAATTCTACTTTAACCTCAGACATGAAATTGGTGCCTTTCCTTTCTGTTTACATTCCCTGACCTTGACTTTTCAAGGTCACCACTCCAGCTGCTCCCGTTGTGATAGGAAATTACCTTGATACAATGGTGGCCTCTATGTGTGATTTACACATAGTGGGCACCCTGTCCAGAGTTCATGGAACTGAAAGCTCACAGCCAAAGTCATGGGGTATGTTTATGCACTTTGGATAGGGTACAAGTGGGTGGAAAGATCATATCCTTGACTTTTGTGTTATAGGCCCTGTCTGTCTTTCTGCCATGCGAGCCTTCCCCACTGATGATGTGGTTACGGAAACCAGAATTAATAGGTGGATGAGAAGGCACAGTAGGCAGAAGGTGCCTGTGGCCAACGCATACGTTTTCTAAAGTGGTGCTGGGGCAGGTAAGCCCAGCTGTAGCAGTCCTGATGAATAGTTATGGATCTTATGTGGGCAGAGAACTCCTGAGGCCTGAATGAATGTCACCAAAGAGCAGTCAGTGTTTGGCATGAAAGTCTCCTTTAGTCTTTACCTCCCTTCCTAGCTTACCTGCTCTTATTTATCTATGTCTAACATGTCTCATGAGCTACTTGCTTACTTATTGCCTGTAGTTAGGTTTATCTATCTTCATTTTGTTTGTTTTTCTTGTTTTCTATAGAGGATTGAACATTCTTAAATTAGAGAGTGAACACACATTATACCCTCTGTGCATTTAGGCTGAATGTTTACATTTTGTACCTTAGTTTCTAGGCTTTGGAGGTTAAAAAAAATTTTTGAGACCACTTCTTTAATTTCCAAAGATAAAAAAGAACTAGAGGGCCCTCAAGGAACTTTTTTCTCACTGGAATTACCCCCAGGATTTCAGAATTGGATCATTGCATTATCTCCAACTAATTGTGAGATGTGAAGAAAGGGTCAAGAGGCTCCTCACAGTCTGCTGACTACCTGTCTGCCTCCTGATGTCTTGCACACGTCTCAGGACCTGTGCTGTTAGTTCAGCTAGTTGACAGTGACCTGGAGGAGGCCAGAGCATGGGTCTGATCCCGATAAAGCCCAGCTAGTGTTGCACAGAGGAGAACATGGCTTCCCTCTATACGCAGTGCCTCCTTTAACCCAGGGCAGCTATTCTGACAATCCCTCATCAAGGGGACAGGATGACAGAGTTTGAATAACTCAACTAGATCCCAATTCTAGGATTTACTAGAAATTAGGGAAGGGGTGTGGTATTCCTTCATGATGGAAACCACACCTCTCTATTTGTAAACTCAATATATCAAGGAGTACAGAAGTTATTAATAATTATTTCTGCTATATTTTTGTTAATTTTAATAAAGATTTTTTTTTGACTCATCCTAGGTGGTATAAGGTACTTTCAACTGCTTGTTTTTTTGGTAGTGGTGACTCTTTCTGATCAATGGCATGTGTTTCAAGATGGCCCTAGTCCATGAAGATCAAACCTGCTCCAACTACCTATTGCATCCTTGGAGATGAGCACAAAAATAATGGGCTTTCTCCAAGGCCACATGAATATATACTACTCTCAGTATTCTTTATTTCAACTCAGTAGTGACCAAGGCAAGAGATGTGAGGGCCTGTATGGTGGTTGGTTCCCACTGCTAACATTTGTCATTTCCATGGCTGCACAATGCAAAGACCACACCTTTTCCCCTCTTTTCTACTCAGGCTGACCGTGTTCTCGTCCTGCCCCTTAGAACTCAAGGGCACTTGCACGGACCCTTGTCAGTCTCTACCTGGTGCAACCTGCCTTTCCATAGGTAATAGCCTCAGTGACTTTGTGCCAGGTTGTAACACTGAAGTGTCCAGATCATTTTGTGAAATTGGGACTAAACCAAAGAGGTTGGTTGGCCCAGTGACTCTGATGGCAGCCCCAAACTACACTTACCTTCTGAGTCCCTGAGAGGCTACTTTACTGAGTATACTGTAGAGTGAGATTTAACCTTTAGAGTTCATTTAGTACTACTCCCCATTTCCATCAAACACGCTCAGTATTTGTGTTTAGAAGGAGATACAAATATGCAGCAACTAGAATGAAACTGCCTCCATCACATACTAACAGTTCATTTTTTATTTGAACATTAAGACCTTCTTCCCACTGCCCTGCCATGTCTGGAGATGGTAGAGAAGCAGGTGGATTTTAGGTATTTATTGATTTAGACCCCTTTTCCCAACTGTTGAATAATGTTTATTGACAGAAGCATTTAGAACATGTAATTTTTATAAAAGAAAAAAATCAATGGAGCTCAGAAGAGTTGGGGAGGGGTGAAGAGGAGCCCCCACTGACTGATGGTCTGAGTAAGGAACAAAGTGGCATTTTCCACTTGATGTGTGAGGAACTAATGCAATTTGTGATGTGGAAAGGGCCTCCAGGCCCTGAGCAGTCCCCGTGTTGAGATTGGACATCAAGGCCATAATGTCTTACTCCCTTATTTTGTCTTTCATGACATGGAAGCATGAATAATAACAAGGACAGTAATCATCAATAATAATACCTAAGATTTTTTGAGCACTTTCCATATATTTGAATAAGGCTGGGCATTTTCACGCATATCTCATTTAATCTTTAAAATAATCTTCGTGGTTCCCATTTTTAAGATAAAGAGACAGAGACTCAGGATAGGTACTTGCCTAAAATCACATAGCTATTAAATGACAGAACTAGGATTTGAACCAAGAAATAGTCCATATGTCTGCTTCCACAGTCCATGTTATTTCTATTGCACTACTCTGGGGGAAAATAAATTCTCAAAGACCTAGCAGGATGAGGAGAAAGAAATACTGAGGGGACAAAATTTAATTGTCTAAGAGACTGGGGATCTACCAGAGCTGGGTTTCCCATGCAGCCCAGGGACAGGCAAGAAGCACAAAGAATCTGCTGCCCTCTTTTATTTGTAGCAGAGAACAGGGCATGCTTGAGGAAAGGTAGGCAGTTTGGATTAGCATGAGTATAGGATGAACATAGGAAATCAGATGAGAGGTAAACTGGCGGTAAAGTGAGGGATTCCTTTATCAGATAATGGGGGAGCCATCGAGTGTTTTTGAGTGAGGGAATGATATAGAGCTGCTTTGCTTTAACTATATATATATAGTTAAAACTAATGTTTATAGAGTGGATTACAGTTTGGAATAGGGTATATGCTATAAAAGGGGTACATACCATATGCAGTTGAAGCTCAGAGGGGAGGGAGGTGAGCCTTACTTGTGGAAGTTAGGGAATGGTTTGTAGGAAAGGTGACATTTGGCTTAGGCCTGGAAGGATTAATCTGGGGAGCCTGCGACTGAGGGGCAAGGTATCCCTGGAAGAGAGACTAGAGAATCTCTCTTGTCAGACTGCTGTGCAAACGGGCTAGACTAGCAGGCGTGTATTTAGATACCACCTTGCTTGGAAAAGGAGTTACAGCAGCTTATAAGAAATATGCACTACATTAAGGTAAAATGAAGTGATGAAATAGGGGCAGAGGAAAAATTTAGGTAGGAAAAGTGAAAGGAAGATAGCATTGAGGTTATCACAGCTGGATTTGATCCTTATTTTCTAGGGCTGTGTTCTCCAAAGCTTATGGATAGAGACTATAAAAGAGCACGTGTAGTGCAAATACAGAGATTATGAGCACCAAGAATAGCTGGATAAGTCTTCGTGGGGAGTAAGGATGAAGGCTGCTTCAGTGATGGAGTGGTCAGAGCCTGATGGAGCTTGATGAGAACTCTGTGGGGTTATGGAGCATGTAGGAAAGGAGAAATCTGATTAGCTGACTCTATCACCAGGCCTTGTGTGTGTGTGTGTGTGTGTGTGTGTGTGTGTGTGTGTGTGTGTGTGTGTGAAAGAGAGAGTGAGAGAAAGTGAGAGCGAGCGAGAGAGAGAGAGAGAGAGAGAGAGAGGAGAGAGAAGAGAGAAGAGAGAGAGGAGGAGAGAGAGCACTCATGTGCCAGAGCACGAGAGCTTACTGCCACGGTGATTTCTGAGAAATATGGAATCCTCAGGGTTTCTGCTCTGAGCACCAACGTCTGTGATCTATGTAATAGGGCCAGCAAGCAGCCAGGTCTGTATTTGCCAGGTCCTTGGAGAGCCTGACAGAACTCTGTCTTTGAGAACATATCACACTCAGGCTGAACTCCAAGACTTGCTTCTGCTGTAACTTTTGCGTGAATATCCTTTCCACTCTAGCCATGGTCTATTCATAGTCTATTCATTTTGTCCCACTCAAGTGGGGAAGAAGTCTCCTGTGCCATCACGCTGATCTCCTTGAGCACATTCCAGAACTTGTTGCCACATACCTCTTTTCGTTATTGCTGTTTCACATGCCAGGTATTTTCTCCCAAGCTAGAGAGATGTTAAGCTCCTGGAGAACAGCTGGGCACTCTTTCGTAAGTCTTGTGTGGCTATGTCAGTGTTTTTTATACAGTAGAAGTTAAATAAATATAGGCTCGACATTCCCTGCCTCTGATTTCTCGCTAGTGTGTCAGTTTTAGTGAATCCGTGCAGTGTGGAATAATGAATAAAGCCCTCAACTTATTTGGGAGGTCTTGTTTTAGGGTTGATCTGTCTTTGACTTGGATCTGTCTCTTCTTTCTATGTCTCAGTTTTCTCAGCTGTAAAATGAGCGGGTTGCTCTGAATGATTGCTAGGGTCCCTTCTACATATGTCATTGTGTGATTGAAATTGCCTTAATTAGGGTTATTTTTCTGCCTTGTCTTGCTCTCTCTGCACTTCTCCCCCCCACCCCGCCCCCGGTCTGCATGCACAATGTATACTGATGTCTGTCATCGAAGGGTTTAAAACTCTGGGCTAGGTAGGTAGCATTCTCAAGTGAAGGATGACCAGGAAGTGTAGGGAGGCAGCCTTGTGTCTTATTGGATGATGTGGAGGGCATGGTGTTTCTGCCTGTTTACATGTGCTGAGATGCTTGGTGATCCGAACCTAGTCAGGTGTTACTTGGTGGTGACTTCTCTAATGGTAGAGTCCCTTGCAGGTGCCAAGTGAGGCAAAAGTCCCCCATAATAAAAGCAATCATTGATTAAGCACTTCCCAGATGTCATCTTTAGTCCTCCCAACAACTCATAAAGGTAGTAGTTACTTCCTTTTATAGCTGAGACAACGGACTCAGAGAGGTTAAGTGATTTGCCAGAAATTATCAAAACCAGAATCTCACTTAAGGCTGTCTGGCTTGAAGCATGGCGTCTAATCATCAACATTGCCACTCAAATCCAGAAGAGAGCAGAAGACATCCATGCTACAATCATGTAGGAAGGTGAGAATTCCCAACTGGCAAAGTGTCTCCTCTTTAGAGCTTCCCATCAATCAGTCCTTGAGCCAGAGGGACTCCTGACAGATCTCTTGAAGATCTCCAGGTTGAGAAGTCTGTGATTTGAAACTACCAGGCTCCAAGTTTCTTTCTTCTAAGAACTAAAACTAAATGTTCTTCCACAGGCTGTTAAGACACCAGGGAAGGAAGAGGATATTGGCCAGGATAAGTGTGGTGGAAGAGGAGTTGTTTCTTTTCAAGTAGTGGGTATCAATTTTCTAAATACAACCCGGGGACATTTTACACCTCCTTCTGTAAAGTTGTAAAGGCAGCAGAGACAGCAGCTCAGTTCTCCCTTCTTCCTGGTCTTATTCTGTTCCGTCTGCTCCCTGAATCTGCTCTCTCTCTTTTTCTTTCTCTCTTCAACCAGTGTTTGAAAAGTGGTCTCTTCCTGTTAATGAAAGCAAACGTCTACAGCTTCACTTACCAAGTCAATCTGTGCCATCGATGAGATGCCTACTGCTAATGAATTTCTGTTCTACTTGTTAAAGAACTATGAATTAAATAGAAGAGGAAGGTCTGGCTGGGCGAGTTTTGCCCATAGAGGTTTCATGGAATTAACAGTGAAGTCTCCCAGGAACCTGGAAATAACAGAAATGAAGCTGCCTCTGAGGGTTAAATTTGGTCTATCTATATATCCTATGTGGATGTGATCCACCTGCAACTGTGGACCAGGAGATGTTTTGCAAATGTGTGAAGGAAAAGACACCATCAGTATGACCTGGGAATGATCTCAGAGATGCTGGGCTGAATGAAATGTGACTGTAATTTAGTAATCTGAAACCCAATTAATTGCACTGAGTGCAGTCTACAGAAGGACATTGGGTAGAAGGTGCTGGTTAGCTAGAGCACTTTTGAAAGTCAAGTTAAAGAGGTGGAAGCTGGTAGTACCCATTCCGGCTTGGCCACAGATAAGGGAACTTTGGATTCTCTAGTAGGTCAAACCCTAATCTTGGGATGGATACATGAACCCATCATTGCCTGCTGCCATTTAGTCATGAATTATTCTGTAGACTCCCTTAGCTTCGCTTACATGCTCACTATGCAACTTTCAGATAATGGCTTGGTTTCCTCAGTTCATCAGCCTACACTGCCCATGCTGACCTGAGCACTCTTAAGTCCTGTGACAGTTGTATATTATTGTTTTTGGCACTCCATAAATGAGCTTCTGCCTTACACATCAGCTCTGTGAGCTTGTTTAATGAGTCTTCACCAACAGTGGCTCTGCCCTCAAAGTGCTGACAAAATTCTAGTTTCAGAGTGTACTACCTTTACCTTGACAGATTCATCAAGGACACTGTCATATGTGGACTCTCTTGGAAGCAGTTAATGACCCACTACTGGTAAAACTAGGCTTGCTGCCTGTTTGCATGCAAACTTCACCCAAGAACAGGCAGCAATGACAGTGCATGGGAAGGACTTCATAATTTATAAAACAATATACAGACAGGTCTAAGTAAATACTACACAAGAAGATAAAGGGACAACTGAGAGCTGAGGGTTTGTAGAACAAAGGGTCTAAGCATCAGTCACCTTTAAAAAAAGCAGCCTTTTAAAAGCTACATTTAGATTGTGGAGAAAATGAAGAAAGGAATAGATCTGTTTAGGAAGACACTGTTAATACTAACTAATATTTATTGAGTTCTTATTATATGCCAGCTACTGTACCAAGCTGTTTATAAACATGACCTCAATTGGTTCCCAGAAATGCCCTTGGAAGTAGGTAAATATTCTTATACCCATTTTACAAATCAAGATGTTGAGCTCTAAGTTCACTCAGCTAGTAAATAGTAGAGCCAGAATTTGAAACTATGCATAAAACCACTATATTATTGTAGAACAAGCTTTAGCAGGTGACCCAACATTGGACTTTTTTGTTTTTTGTTTTTCCCAACGAGGCACTAACTCAAGCCCAAATCAGTAGAGTAGATTTCAAGGTCCTGTGATGCTAGAGGGATGACTGGGAGGGGAAACTGTTTTGCTCTTAGTTTTGAAGGAGGGAATGGATGTGGATAAGCAGAGATGGATGCTGAGAAAGTGTTGCAGGGCCTCTTACCGTGTGACAGTCACTCATGTTAGAGGCAGTAGGAGAAGCAGAATCAGCAGGAGGGATGGGTAACCGAGAACAGTGGGGCCTGGTGAGGGATGCTGAGCTCGTTCAGGTATGCACTTCTAAGGTCAGTGCACTGCTCTATGCTCCAGACAGAGAGCAATAACAAAAAATTAATTCAAAGGAATAGCTAAATCCAGTTGTACTCTCTTGTTTGTTTTATGATTCTTGGTTCGTTAGATTGGCTTTTCTATGGAAGTCTATTTTGGGTTTATAAACCTGAAGTTCTGTGTGTTGAATGGACACTGCAGGTGAGAAGGGCTGGCCCATGGTTGGCAGTGTTTAACCAAATGCAGTGGACAACCTCCCTGTTAGTCTAGCCAGAAACATTTTTTTTGTGAGTTAAATCTGGATGTGTTCCAGGCATATGTAGGTTCTGGAGCCCACAATCATATGGTCAAGGGAATGGAGCCCAGAATTCATTTTATCTGGAGAGAGGAGATTAAGGAGCTGTCATGGGGCAGATAGATCCTATCACACTGAAACTCCATCTCCTCTTTTACATCAGCTCTTAGAACCTGAAAAGACCTCCTTATCGTTTCTCTGGATTAGCAGTTCTTTTTCTCACCTGGAAGAGTGTAGACCTGTAGAGTAGCTCACTGTTAATTCCCTCTGACAGACTACTTACAAGAATGTTATATAAGACCAGTTCTAGTGTTGATGCCTTAAGAAATACCTTCTTTATTTCTTAATTTAGGGAAGTGTCAGTTTATTCTTTCATTTTGTTTTTGGTGTCCAAGTCAGTTCCCTGAAAAAGTATTTTCCCTATTGTATCATTATTCAATTAAAACAGTTTTTACTATAATACTTTGCTAATAGTTTCTTGGAGATGTATGTAAATTATAGCCGCAAATTTCTCTTTATTCACACTCATGTTTACTCTTTCAAAAACTCTTATATACATGCTTTCCTTTTATAAGAACCATCCTGTCTTGTCCTCTGATAGGTCATGCTTGCTTACACACTCAGTAATCTTGTTCTTCATATATATTCTGTTGACTTTTTCTGGTATGAAAATGAGAATTCTCCATAGATCCTTTCTTATGAATGGAGGCTACATGAGTACTTGGCAGTTGTAGGCCACAAGTGACTTTGTAATAAGAGGTTACATGTTTTGGCTAGCAGCTCGATAATTTCACCCTTGAATTCCTTTAGGACTCCCAGGTGGATGCCATATGGTCCTGGTGATTTATTTATACCTCATTTGTCAGTCAGGTTCCTGAGCTTTTACTGCAGTGTCAACCCTGACCTCACTCCTGTCCATTTAGGAGGGCAAGTTGGGAAGGATGTTCATTCTTGAGGATACCTCTTGTACCAGGAGCATCACCAGCTGGTCCCATGATTCTCCATCTCATTGTCTCCCTTTGGTGGCACAAAATAACCTCTGTGATTGACCTGGTATTGGGATCCCTCAGTTGTATTTTTGACTTAAGTTCCTGGGTTGTTGTTCTGTGTTTATGTGCCGTTTCTTCTTCCATGGCCTCTCTGAAATGTCTACCTTGTCATACAGGGATGCTTTCCTCATGGAGGGTCTGCTATTTTGGGCTCTGGCTTCACTCACCCCATCTATCTTGGAATTCTAATACTGTATTTTAAAATAGACTTCAAGTTTCTGTGGACTTGTGACTTTATAAACTGTTCTTATCAATCTCCCTTTACCAATGTGCGTGTGTGTGTCTCTCTCTGACATTTGGCATTTGGTATAGGGTATAGCTTGAGAGAGGACTTGGTGAGGGAAATATTTATTGTGCTTTCTTCCAAGAGGCCCCTTGGCAATACAGATGGGAGGCTGAGTATGCTGTCCCAGCCAGGGCAAGCCTACTGACTGAGACTTGTTCTCTGTGTCAGGGTCTGTGCCTAGGATGTCTCAAAGCTGCTAGCTTTGTGAGTTTACCTCTCCCACTGCGATATGGCCTACTGCAGGCTTCCCTTCACAGAAGTGACTGACATGAGCATTACTGGCCTGGCATGCTCCCTGTGATGAGGCCAGAAACTCTGCAGGACAGAATTAAGAGAGAATGGGCTGATGTTGTAGCAGGAAAAACTGATTTTGGACACAGTAGATTTCCCAAGGAGCCCAAGTGAGAGACTCAAGAAGATGGAACCTCTTTGGAGATATTTAGAATATCCCTTTGCGTGAGCGGGAAATGCAGACCCAGCTGAAGTGAGGGAAGTGGGGGAGAGGACATCCTGAATCTTCTAGGCTGAAGCTGCTGCTGATCAGGACCATTTCTCTGCTCCAGCAGCAAGTGCCTGACCAGGGTTGTTAAGCTAATTGTTAAATTAGAGTGGCTGGGGAAGCAAATTGCTTCATGATGGGGTTTCTCTGACTGTGTCCAAGGCTGATGTCATCCGCCTTTTTTCCTCCTTGATGGGGTGCGGATGGGGGGATGGTGTGCAGGCCTGACACATGTGTTAATGAACCTTGATCAGCTGCAGCAAGCCTTTGCTCCTCTGAGAAGCCCGCATCTGCCATTGTGGAGAGTTCACTGCCAGCTTCTCCGTGCTTCTGTTTACTGTCCCCAGTTCCTAAGCTTTACGATGATTATATTTTAGATCATCTTTTTAGGGGTTGTGAGCTTATGTACCTAGAGGAGCCAGACCATTAGCACAAAACATCGAAACAGGCCAGATAGGGATGATGAGTGGGGACTCTCAGGGAACAGTCGGGGGTGGTGGGGACTGGGGCAAGTTGGAGAGTGGCGCCTCATCTAAGGGAGATAGCAGCTACTCAGCTCCAGCTGATTGATACCATGTGGGAATGTGAGTTCCTTGTTGCCAGATCTTCTTGTTTCACAGAGGATTCAAATATGCATTTTCTTTGTGAAATAGCCTGATTTTTAAACTAATTCAATTAATAGGCATTGTGTTGGTCAAGCAAAATCCATTTGCATGATGAGTTTGGCTTGTTGTCCTCCAGTTTTCAACTTTTGATTCTGGTCCAAACTGCTTTCCTTACAGATAAGGAAACTGAGATCCAGAGAAGCCCCTGGTCCAAAGTTGCAGAGAATCAGTGTTACTGTCTGAGATCTGTGACTCCTGTTTGGCACTTTTCTGCTTCTTAGTTCTGGTTTGGGACCAGGCGTTTTCTCTGCTGAGGCAGGTGGGCCAGAGGAGAGTAGACCTGGGTGGACGTGACTGTGTGATGCCTAATGCCACATTATTGTTCCTGCTTTTTTTTTTTTTTTTTTTTTGGTGAGTTGCTGGGGGCTCAGATTCCCCAAGTGGGTGGGATGGCTAAGGGAATTCAGAAGGCTTTTTTTTTTTTTCTTCAGATAACCACAATGCATAGGGAGAGGTGAGGGGTGGGAAGGATTTAGGCTGCCCCCTGATTTGGAGCTCCTGAGGACTTAAAGCTGCCGTACTCCTGGATCCACCCCTGTACTCATGCCTACTTTTTCCCACAGGCACTGACTTCCTTTTCTCATGGACACCACATACACATGCAGAGGCCATGGAGAAGCATGTACACTCCACTCCAAATTCCCATTCTCCCAGTTACCTAGGTGTATACCTTGGAATCGTTATCAACTGCCCCCACTCTTCCTCTGGAATTCCTCAGCCCTGAATCACCTTTCCCATCTGGCTACTGCTCTCCATTTCAGGAGTTTCCTGATATGATGCTGGACCATGGCAGTAGGCTTCAAGCCTGACTGCTATCAATCCATTCTCCCCATTACTACCTGATAAATCTTCCAAGCACAGGCTTTGACCTTGGCATGTTCCAGCTTGAAGTGGCTTTCCATTGCCCACTGGATAAAGTAACAACTCTATAACTTGGCATTTCAGGCTCCAGAGCACTATAGCATTACTGCCATACTCATCAGGCTCGTTTGGTTGTGGATCCCCGCTCTCCAACTTACAGGCTGTGCCAACCAGGGCAGTTTTCTTGACTACTCTGAAGGCTTAGGCTTTCCTTCTCTGTAACAGGAGAGTTTTACATAGAATTGTTTCAAGAAATAAATGAAATCATGAATGCAAAGCATTTAGCCTGACATCTGCTGACTAATTAAAATATTATTCAAGGACCTCCAGGCTCTGGTTGCAGTATTGCCTATCTCACAGCCTTAGCCCCAGCCACTTTAAACTACGTGGTGATCTCTGTGCTTGGGCCCCTGTTTTCTCACTTTCCACTACCCATCCTTTTTGGTGTTGCAGTGTCTGCTTTGTACTGTAGGTGTTTGTGTCCTTGGCTTGGCTTCCTTCCTCCATACATGTTCTTTTAGGGTAGAGCCTGGGTTTGACTCATCCTATACTATTCTGGCACAAGAGACAAGAAATGTTTGTAGCATGGATGACTATTCTCCTCAATGGAACAACTAGCTACCTGGACTCCACATTAATTAGTCAATTGATAAGATGTATATTTAAAATAGTTTTATGACTATTCTGAGTCCTACCATCTTTATGGAATGCAGTGGTAAAAAAAAAAACAGATGCAGTCTAGGCTTTCATACATCCTTCAGTGAAACTGAGAAGTGGGCTGGTACAGGGGCCATTGAAGTATGTGTGATAAGGAGGGTGGTAGAGCAGGTGCAGGGCTGTGACAGATTAGGTACAGGTCTGTGGCTGAGCAGGTATAGGGCCGTGACAAGATAGGTACAGGGCTGTGGCAGGTTGGGGGCAGGGCTCTGTGGCAGAGTGGGTGTAGGGCTATGGCAGGGCAAGTGCAGGGCTTTCTGTGACATGACAGGTGTTGGGCTGTGGTGGGGCAGATGTAGGGATGTGACAGATCTGTGACAGGGCAGGTATAGGGTGATATTGGTTCATATCTTAGGAGCAACAAGCATAGTCCTAGGCTCCTGAGGATTTCCTGGAAGAAGAGTATCACCTGAGGCCAGAAAGATGAATAGGACCTTGACTCAGGTACGTGGTTTATTGTGATGAAATTACTTTAAGTCTTTGCTTTGAAAAAAAAAAAAAACAACCTTGCTTCATTTTCCTTCACTCACATGCTCTGACAGAATACTTTTTGGAGAACCAGGTTTTCTGAAGTGATCTGTAATCAAGGCAATGTTAACAGTTTTAGGTTGCTAGGGACTGGGACAAGGGTTGTTGATTGTATTCAAATTTTAAGCAGTATCTCCCTCCTTTCTCTCCAGCTGTGACTAGAGAAAGAAAGTTTCTCTTTTATTTAAGAGCTGGGTGGGAGATTATTCTCTTATAATTAGGAAAGGATAATCATATATTTTCACACTGTCAGGGTGTGGGGATTCAGCTACTCCGCCAATTCTGCTTTTGTTTGTTGCTGGCTTGTTTTGTGGCTTCAGCTGTGTGTATACAGGGACAGGAAAGCTAGAAGCAGGAAATGGCTGGGGCGTTTCTCTGACCCTCCTGTTGGTTCTTTTCCTTGCATAGCAGACCGTGGTCTGCAGCTGTGGAGGAAGCAGGGGGCATTTTTGCATCAAGAGGAGATGTAGGGATCTGGAACTGTGTGCAATTCAGGAAACTTGACACCAAAGAGAAGAGGCCACAGAAGAAGATAAGGGTCTCTTTGTAGACCCTGTACAAAAGAAATATATGACGGAGAGAAAGTGATTAAAAATCACTGTGATGGAAGAATCAGAAAAGTTATGAATTATACTTACATGTTGTTTTTAAAAGAGCTACTTTGGGGTTCAATGCTTGTGCCTGTTCTTTTATTTAATTTAAAAAAATATTGGAAAACTAATTTCTTTTTCAACACATCTAACATTTAGGACCCAGAGTCCAAGGCATTTACTGCCACCTGGTGGCAGAGTACACCACTTGTAGGATTTGGAGCTGACGGGGGTACAACATATTGACTGAAAATCGATTCTGCAGCCAAAATATGAAATTATAGACTATTAGGGTTGTTAGAGATCTTAAAGATTACACAGTTTGCTTGTAATTAAATACAACACTTTTTCTATAGAATTTCTTACTTGAATACCTCCAATGACAGGGAACTCATGATCTTACTCGATATAGACTATTCTGTTGTTATTCATTCTTATTAATTGGGATATTTCTTTTTTTCTTAATTTAGTTAAAAATAATTTGCATTTATGCTGGCATTTATCCTTGGAAATAAGTTTATTGTACTATTTGCATAATAACCCTTCAAGTATTTTAAGGAACCTGTCTCCCCATAATCTTGTCATGGTCCATTCAATCATTATTTTTAAGTCATGCTTTTCAGACTCCCCAAAGGCATTTCTTTCCTCTTGTTGCATTCTACTTTGCCAATGTCTCTGCCTAATAATACCACACAGTGCTGCAGACATGACCAATAGCTTAGTGATACCTGTATTTTCAGGTATCTGGACACCAAACTTCTAATACACTCTGTGTAGAATGAAGTAGCTTTTTGTAGTCTTTCCACAATGCTGACCCCTCTTAGGTTTGTGGTAACAGAAAGTTCAAGAATTTTGCCCTTCCCTATATTTTTGAACTTTTTGTGAAAGCTAAAAGCAGGATTTTACTGTAAAAAGAAAGCTGAATTATACAAGTTTAACACAATACATTCTGAATTTCAGATATTGAAGGTAAAGCCAAAGTTTGGACTTCACACCAATTTAGCTTCTCCCTGGAGGTAAATTCTGGTATCAGTTATTAGAGACCCAGCCAGACCTTTCTATACATATACATATCTATAGAAATTTGAAAATTTGTGTGTGTGTGTATGTATGTATGTATGTATGTGTCAGAGATTACACATATGCTTTTCAAATCACTTTGTAACTTTTTCTCCATGCAGTGACATATCTTGAGAATCTTCTGTATAGTAGTTCTCATTGTGGATATTCCATAATTGTCTTAGCAATTCTTCTGTTGTCGTTTCTGTTTTTTACTTTTTTAACCATTATAAACAGTGCTATACTGATCATTTGTGAACAAGCATGCACATACACAAGTGTTTCCCTAGAGTAGATACAAAGGAGTACAGTTGCTATATGAGTGATATATACATTTTTATTTTAAAATGTGGATCTCAGAGATAAAATTGTTAATTTTGACCTAATGTTGAAATCTGCTGAGATAAATTCACATATTGATTTTGGTTCTCTATTATAGTCTTAAGCCCACTATACCAGTTCTGTATCATCTTCCTATACGATAAGCATATTTTTCATCTTGTTGTCTTAGAAAATTATTTTTTAAAAATAAAACACAACTGTCAAGGGGAGAGCTTAGTGGCCACCGCTGAAGACATTCATCCATGTAAAGCTCACTGTATTCTCCTAATAAACACTCTTTGTCCCCTGCAGTTTATCTGCAGAAGTTCCACCCAACTATACTCTTATCCTGTCAGTTTTTCACTGTCTTATCTACAGGACTGTTTTAGAGGACATTTGTCAAGGTTCAGCAGAAATCCAGACACATACTCTGTGACATTCTCCTGACCACCTGCTCTAGCCTGTCATGGAGGGAAATGAGGATGGCATATATTGCCCCAGGGCAACTTTCATTTAAAATAGATCCCGTGACACTTTAATGAGAAATGTTTTTATGTATCTCCATGTAAGAGCGCATTCAATCTGAAATATACCAGGAAAAAAAAAATAAACTATTCCCAAATTGCCCTCTATGTTCCTCTCCCAGGGAGACTGTGTCTGATAGTGGAGACACAGCTGCCCTTAGTGACAAGCCCAGTGCCAACGGTTATACTTTCAGTTTTAGTCAGGCCAATTTGTCCACTCTGACTGACACAATATGTGGAGCTTTATTCAAATAGACACACCCACTATTCAAGTAGACACACATGTGCCTATGCATACGTATGTATGCATGGACACACAGCCTTCTGCACGTTTTCTCTGCCTAGTATTCATAGTAAAAGGACATTTTTTGAGCCACAGGTCTTACTAGTCTATTCTGCATTACCCACAAGAAGGATGGAAATGATGGGGCAGATAATTTCCAACTCACTTTTAGATGGTTTTGAAATTCATTACATGACATGCTACAGATGATACTCAAAACAGTGGTAATGAAGGTGGGACTAGAGTCCTGGAGCGAGGGGTGGAGGATGGAGGCAGTGTGACTCTCAGAAAATCCTCCTCCAGGACAGCTGTGCAGCTACATTGCTGCAATAGCATCGTCTGGCAGTGCTCTGGAATCCTTCCACTCCCTGCGTTTGGGTTTAGTAGCATAATTGCCTTCCTGGAGGTGGCCAGGCTCAGACTTTTCATTGAGGAAAAGATCCTGTGTTGCCTCATTTTTAGGGCAACCAGGATGGAAAACATAACCTCAAGTATCTATGATGTAATCTCCAAGGGAAAAGTTGCTTCAACTTTTTCTTACTATAAGTAGAAATTCCGTTTCCTTTTTTTTCCTTTAGTGAGACTGATCTATCAAAGGCGTCTGGCAAAGCTACAGCCAAGTAGATCTTCCCTAAAAATCCCACAGCCAGCTTTATTTGGCAGGTAGGATGGTGGTAGTGCTGGTTCTGCCTCAGAAGAGAAAAGTAGAAGGAACAACAAATATTCCTTTAACTCCTGATGTTTTTTTATTTTTTCTCTTCATTTTCCTTAAGCTAATAAAGAAAACAAACAAAAGATATATTGAGAAATGCAGAAGGGAAGAAATGATACAAAATAAGCGAATTGTTTCCCTTTTGCATCCTGCAATGTTTCTTTACCTTGGGCAAGGCATTGTGCTAGGTGCTTGGTGTCAATGGCAGGTAGGAACGGAGTGGGATATCAAAATGCACAAACTGTGATTTCTGTCCATAGGAGTTTACAGTGTGGTGAAGACAGTTTGCAGACAGCATGGATGCAATGAAGTGACCAGTGTTTCTCTTGAAAGCATTAAGTAGACCATCCTTATGGAAAAAGATTCCACTTTTTGTTTTTCATAGGTCATACAAAGATACATTTACTTTTCACATGCAAGGATGATAAAGAATCTTGGATTCAAGCCTTCTATTGCTTGGTTCACGTTAAATAGACACACTCTAGGTAAACCTGTATTCCTGAGAGCCATCCCTTCTGTTGGTACCTGGTGACCTCTTGCCCTGGACAGGGATATAGCCACCCCATTTCTTTTCTTGTGTTACTGCTAGAAGGCAGAAATTTTGCTCTTCAGACTGTGAGTTCTTGGAAAAAAGTCTGGGTGTTCTGCTCCTTCAGGTATTAGTTTGAGAGTAACACAGAGCATGCACCTGGTAAATGCTTGTTAAATGAATGAAAGCTGCCCTTCATCTATTCCTCATTTATTCATTCAACATGTATTTATCAAGTACCTTCCCATGCCAGGCAGTACACATACAGCAATGACATATAGACAATTAGAATATAATATGATACTAAGGAAGTACATGGTGTGATGGGTACATATGCAGGGACATTCAGCCCAGCTGGGTGGGTCAGGGAAGGCTCCCTAGAGATTTGGAGAATTAGCACAGATAACCAGATGAAGGCAGGGTGGAAAACAATGTTCCAAAGCATGGGAAGAGCCTGTACAGTGGTCCAGAGGGAAGAGCTGGTTTAGCATGGAGGGTGAAGTCTGAACACATAATGGTAATCATAATTGTAAACACATATATAGTACTTAATGTGTGCCAGGTATTATTCTAAGTTCTTTACAATTATTAACTTATTTAAGTAGTTATCATCCTCATTTTACAGATAAGAAAATGAAGGCACATGAGATTAAGTAATTTGGACCAATTTCACGCAATTGATAAGTGGTAGAATCGGCATATAAACTTTTCATAGTGATCAGGCATTTAAGCCAACACGTGGAGGGCGCACTGATTCCCTGGCACACTGTTGGGTGTGGATAGGCCCTAGTGGTAGCTGTCTGTTTGAAGAATGTCTAGTAAAGACTGACAGGGCTTCTAATGTTGAGTCAGCCTTTGTCAGGCAGATGATGAGACTTTCTCACGTCTCAGTGTATGGTTTTATTGTGTCTTGTTCTTCTATGAGCAGAGGAGAGTGTCCCCAGCCTCCTAAGGAGAATGGACTTGGGGCAGCAAAGAAGACAGAAACCAGATTGCATTCTCTACTATGGATTTCCCTCCCTGAATGGGGAGGAAAAGGGAGAATGGTTTAAAGACCTCTGCCAGACGCTAGACAACCTCTCCTGGTGCCAGGCTCCTGTGTGCGCTTGTCAGGCTACAGGTTATAAGGGATGGGCATGGCAGGCGAATATTTTGGTTGATTGCCAAGTTGGCCCTTAGAACATGGGCTTGAAAAGGGGTGAAAGTATTGGTTCTGCTTTCTCTCTTTTCAGTTTAGAAAGCAGTCATCCATCCCAAGTCGTCAGTGCCCTCCAAGGCTTGTGCGGCCCCTCCTGGTGACAGGTCATGGTCCCTGGGCCCTGTTCCCTGCCTTCCAAATTCCTATCCTTCCCCCAAGGCTTCACCATGCCTGCTTTTTCTAAACCCCGGCAGGCAGACCCTGCATGGAGGGGTGTCCTCAGCAGCCTCCTCACTGCCTGCTGTCACTTGCTCTGGAAAAGCATAGGAACAGCACATTGGTGTTTGGAAAAATTAATGCTTTCAAGATGAGCTCTGCACAGCCTTAGCACGTCTGTGTCTCTTTCGCTCTCACCAGCTGAGAGAAAAGAAGCATTCTTAGACAATTACTCCCCAAGGGAGCCCAAGGACTGCTTTGTTTATTGAGTGTTTTTAGTTACAACACGTGAAGTTCTGAGATTTTTTTTGGCTTTGGGTTCTTTTTCCTTTCTGTTTTTGGTTGCAGAGATAGGGAAGATGAATAAATTCCCAATTAACAGGGCACTTGGAAATTTCAAAATTGTGAGAGACACGTTCTTACCTGGGCACGATTGTTGGATTCTTGGGATAAGGAACGCAGTAAGATGTACCAGATGGAACCCAGGCTCAGGGCTAACCTCAGGCTTGCATTGTACCCAGGTGTTCAGAGTCTTCTATCTGCAGGCTGTTTGAGGCCTCGTTTCTACCTGTTGAGGGCTCCTGCCCCTTCCTCAGACTCTCCACGTCTTCATCTTGTCTTCTGATAGACACAGCAGTTAAGGACACAGTAACAATCAGCTGTTACCATCCTTCACCCTCAGCTACCTCCCACTACCTTCAGCTCCCTCCAAACGAAGCACAACACTCTAAGTAGAGATGGTGGATTTGAAAGTATCAGTCAGAGCTCACTGTACAAGGGAAGAGACTGCAGACTTCACAGCCTATGTGCTGCGGCTCTTCCTGCTGTGTCCTAACAGACGTCACTAATTGACAGTGCCACTCCTTCCCCATCTATCCTGCCCGTGGCCTCAAAATATTTTTTCCTACAGTCTCAGAGATGATATTCATTAATGCAAAGGGAAAGATAGTTACTTTACTTAACACAAAGCTCTGGACAATCACTGCCCTTTGTTAGAACAGAAACTTGGGCTGAAATGTAGTTGCCATCTCTGACCAAAGTCTTGCGGGTATTGAAATGGCCCAAAGTTGGGTTTTACTGAATACTCAAGTTCATGGAGCACCCACATGATTCTTCTTGTTGTGGAGCAAACTTGGGGGACAAGCTGCACCTGTCAGTCAGTGGACAGGTGCATAAGTCCGGGTTGTTGGTTATTGTGACCTGTGGGTTCTCTGAAGACCATCCCACATTTCAGAGCCTATGAGTGGGAGGAGGAGAGGGAACATGCTCTCCTGGCACTGAGGAAGCACCCATATTCTGGGAAAGGTCTAAGCTGCTAATTCAGTCAGAATAAATATGTAAATGCTTTGAAAATTACCAGAGTAATGAATGCTTATGGTGAAAAATTATAACACTGTAAAATTTTATAGAATACAATTCTTTGATCAACTCCTCCTATCGCTCGGGGAAAACCACTGTCAAAGTTTTGGTGTATATTCTACCAGAACTACTGTTCTATGCATGTTGAAATACATATTAATTTGTATATGGGTGTATTTATATATCTGTATTTTCACAAAGTGGGATAATACAAATTATTTCAAATTATTTTGCAAATTGTTTCAGCAATATATCATGGACATCCTTTTATGTGATTACATATAAAACTTGTCTTTTTTAATGATTTCAAAGTATAATAGATTATATCATAACAGTATCATAATTTATTTTACTAGTCTCTTATTATTGGACATTTAGATTATCTCCAGTTTTGGGTTGTTACAGAATACACTGAAATGTGTATGTGAATGCGGTAGGTGAGAGTCTAAGAAGTGGAACTGCTGGGTTGAAAGCTAGGCACTCCAGAAATGTTAATAAGTATTGCCAAATTGATTTCTAAAAATGTTATGTCAATTTACTTTCCACCAGATTATATGTTTTTTTCCCAATATGATAGGTAAAATGTGGCATGCTGTTATTACTTTAATTTGCACTTTTCTAGTTATTGTAAAGGTTAGCATCTTTAAATTTTTTTTTTATCAATTATTTGTACTTCCTCTTCTGCGAATTGTCTGTTCGTATTCTTGACTCATTTCTACAGTGGATTGCTTAACATTTTCTTAATGTGTTTTTAGGAACTCTTTGTAGATTAGAGATACTAAATCTTTATATGATATATTGTTGCAATGTGGCAAATATTGGACTCTTAGATTATCTTTTAACATTGCTCATATTTTTGCAATTTTATCTATTCTTTTTTTTTCCTGTGGAGACTTAAATTATCCTACAATATAACTTATTCTCATTGTTCAAAAATCCGTACAACATAAAAAGTCTTTATAAGACCCTTATATGTCTGTCTACCCAGCCCTCTCTCTCCATAGGTAACCATCAGTGTTAGTTTCTTGTGATTCTTAACAGTATTTGTTTTGTAAGATAAGCAAATCTGAATTCATATCTATATTACTTCTTTCTTATCAAAAGCAAGTGAATACTAACTACATTGTTTTATGCTTTGCATTTTTAATCCAGCAGTATGTCTGGAATATCTTTTCATATCAATTTACAGAAAGCTGCTTCATTCTTTTTTAACAGCTGCATGGTATTCCACTGTGCAGGTATACCATATGTAGTTCAGTGTGCTTCAGAATTTTTTGCTTATATATGCCATAGAAGAATATTGCTTATGTATGCCCTAGAAGAACACATTTAAGTTGACATTAAACATTTCTTTTATTATAAGTTTAAATGATTATAAATAATATATTTTCTACCATATCGAAAATTGTATACGCAGACTTTACATATATTTTCTTCAAAATCTTGGAGCTGTAAATTTAATGAATCGGAAAATACAGCTCACGTTGTCAAAGTAAGCAGCCAAATCACACATATTTATTTCTCATTAAAGAAAGATTGACTTCTTTTTAATTCAGGGAAGTATGTTAGATAGCCCTCCCCAACCCCTGCACCTATGACAACCTTGTCTTCAAAATTCTAGTTCTATGATAGATAGTTAAATAGATATCTACCTGTCTGAGACTAACTGTGCTTTTGTCTTCTAGATTAGATAGGTAGAGTACTTTTCAAAACTTCTTTGGTGACCTCATCTAATCCTGTGGCTTTAACTGCCCTCCATTCACCAATGACTCCCAGTTTCATTTATCTATTACACTCTGACAAACCACCACCAATCTTAGTAGCTTAGAACAACAGTTTATCATTTCCTATGATTCTAAGGGTTGACTAGGCAGTTCTGTTTCATATGGTATCTGCCAGGTTTTGGGATGGCTGGAAGCTCCAAAATAGCCACACTCACATGGCTGGCAGTTGGTGTGGGTGGGGCTGGGACTTGCAGGGGTTCTCATTGTAGGTCCTTAGTGCTCCTTTGTGTGGTCTTTCCATGTGATCTTTCTATGTGGCTTGGGCTTCGCACAGCATGGCAGCTAAACTCCAGGAACAGTTTTATTCTTGACTTCATCATCTTAAAATGTCTTTTAAAAATTAGTGATACAGTCCTAAGGTCAAAATTAAAAAGACATACAGCGAAAAGTATTCCTTTCACTGCTATTGTCCAGCCCCTATTCCCCTTAGATGATCTGTATATCCTTCCAGAGAGTTAAAAAAAAAAAAAAAAGCACATATAAGCCAACATGTTGAGCTTTGTGTTTTCCTTAGGAAAACCTTCCCACCCTAAGATTATAAAAGTTTTTCTTGAGGTTTTATAGATTTTTTTTTTCTTTTTTTACATAGATATCTTTAGGCTTTCCTGTGTGTATGCTGCGAGGCCAAAATCAGTGGACTTTTAGGGCAGACAAATCATTGGAGTTTCCCATCTCCTCAGTGCTGAGGGTCCTCCACCTGGTTCATGTGGGCATAGTCAGAGGATTTTTCATAATTGAATCCCTAGAGAGGAAGCCAGATGAGTTGGACAGGTAGAGAAGCTGGGGGATTTGGAGTTGTGACTTGGCCCTAACTCAGGACTTCCTAAGGGCCACTTGGCTTATCCTCAGTGGCAGAGCTGATGCTGTTTTTTACTGGCTTATCTGCCCACTTAGGTCCAGTGAATTGAGAATTTCAGCCTGGCGTGAGCTCGTTTTCTATTGAAGGGGATGCACTAACTTTATTTATTAAGCGCCTACTATGTATCAGGTACAATGCTTTGTATTTTATATAGGTCACTTTTTTTTCATTATGAAGGTTGTTCAAGTTTTATAAGATGAGCCTTATGTTCATCTAAAAGAAGAAACTGAGATTTAGGGACCTTAAGTGGTTTGTCTCCAGTCACTCAGTTAGCTAGGAAAAGAGCTGGGATTTGAACCCAGCTGGTCTGATTCCAAAGCTCACACCCTTTCTCAACAGCTAGAAGGCTTCAAATAACAGTATACATAGATTATCAAGAGATTCTTTATAGAATTTATAGTCAGTTATTTTTAAGAACCATAAGCAGAATTCATTTGCTGCAAATTAAAGTGATCATGGCAGCTGATTCTTTTCTTTTTGAAATTAAGAGCTAAGAAGGAGAGAATTCAAATTGGTTATTTTGCAGTCTGGCGCATGTGCTGGTGGGGGACATGGGGCGGGTCAGGGAGTTTAGGTGAGTCAGATATTCTGATGTAATAGTGGGTTGCCCTGTGGAACACACACAGATTATACATTTTCCAAAAAAGGAAAAAAAAATCCCAACGGAATATAGAAAAAATGTTCTAAATATAATGCTCATCAAATGTAGCATTTCTTTGACGGTACAGTGGGCTCATTTTGATCCTGTTGAACTTCACATTCATTATTATCAATCCAGTCACCATTACAATGCCTGATTTTACTGGGCAGATGTGCCAGGGGGGAGGGCTATTTGGAAAAGTTCTTGGAGGAGATGGAGAGGGCGTGGGAAGAAGAGGGGAGAAGGGAGAGAATTCCCCATGATGGGGCTCTTATGTGCTGGGTAAGGTACGAGGTTTCATCCATGGTGACTGACAACTTAAGTTTTCCTGATTCTATATTGGTGAACTGTGGGAATTGAGAGATGGGAGGAACAATTAAGAGAAACCAAACCTCAGGGGGTAAACCCCTGAGGCTGAGGGGTTCTCATGTCTTCGAGTCACACACCTCCTTTGATAGCTAAACAAATTGCCCTTAGTGGGAGATAAGATGGAGGCGCTACCTTATTGTCTCTGAGGAAAATGTAGGAGGCAATAATGAACTCTGTGGATTACCTGGGCATCTTGGGTGAGGCTCTGAGCAGGAAATGGTCAGGCAGGAGAGCAAGTTAGGGAAGGTAGAAGAGGCACCAGCTCCTGTGAGTGGCCTTCATTTGATGGCCAGACAGGCAAATGCCCAGGCAGGCTTAGGGAGGAGAGTCATGGACCCTCCTCCCTGTCCCCAACACCCACTCCCACTACTGCTTGTATTTAAGGCCTGGACTTCTACTCCCCTTCCTTTGGCCTAAGGCAATATCTTTTGCCAAAATGTAAATATTCCCTGACAGCCAAAATATTAAGTTTTCATGAACACCTTAGAGGAGATGAGATTATTATAATACCTTTCATGGGCCCAGGTTGGGTGGTGAGCTTTGAAAGACAGAGAAAGAGGGGAAGAGTCTCCCTCTTGGGGTATGGGGAGGGGTGTTGGGGAGACATGCTGTGATCAGCAATTCAGGGCAATGTGGGGGTCAGGGAGGGATGTTTTTCCCCATTTAACAATTTTGTTTAGAGCCCAGTACAGTGAAGGCTTGGTGTGTGAAGTTTTTGTGAGCCGGCATTCCCTTAGCCAAGGGAGAGTTAAAGATCTCAGCATAGATCGGAGGTGAGCAAGGATGAAAGTGACACAAAAGCCAGGGCAAGGCAGGCTAATTAGCTTCCGTCTTTCCCTCCTGCCGCCTGACCTGATATTTGAGGTGACATTTAAAGCCATTGTACAGATGTGCGTGGTGGAGCCACGGTGGAATGAACACTTTCTGGAGCCTGTGGAGAGATGAGGCTGATTTCTCAGCCTCCTGGCTGGCTGCTTCTCCGCCTCTCCTGTGGGGCCCTCTACTGGGCCTGGGGGGGAGGTGGGACCTCCCTTTACGTTTCAGGAGACGTAAAGGTCTAATTCAGGACTCAGAATTGCCCTTCCCCCGCTTCCCCCGACTCTTAGATTATGTGGGTGAGATGGGGTATACTGTAGAATTCAACCAAAGTAGTTAAATGATTTAAGTCAGTGCTGTGTGTAAGAAAGGAGAGCAGGGACAGAAGCAGATAGATCACCATTTCAAAATCATCTGGGGAGTTCGTTAAAAATGCAGGCCTCCGGGAGCGAGGCCTAGTTATCTGCGTGGATAACCAACTCTCTAAGGTGGTTCTGCTGCCCATTAAACTTTGAGAACCTCTGAGATAGAGATGAATGAGGTTAGCTTGGAAAAGGCCTCTTAGGAGAGGTACACTTGAATTTCAGTATGATAGGTGATACTTATCTTAGGCAGTGTCCTCAGCTGTAGACCTAAAGAGCCTGTTCACCTGGGGATACCGGGCTGTCATAGGAGAGACTGGTGGGTGTCCATCCTGTCTCATGGATGGTGTTGTTGTGAATGTGTTGCCACAGGCTTCACTTCACCACTTGGGTGCTAATCGCCAGCGGGACAGAAGTGGTGTGGGAGGTGGCTGAGGATGGTGTCTGTTGGAGCATTTGATTCATATTACAACTGAAGCACAGCTTGCAGGGCAAAATGGCAGCCTGGTGGAGCCCACTTCCTAGGGTGGGGTAGTGGGGAGAACATCTTGTCTGTAGACAGTCTTCACTCTGGCATGTAGACACTAGCAACTGTCCTGCCTCCTTTGTGGCCTTTACTCATTGGATAGCCCCATGTGTCCGAGGAGCTGGCCAGTGCTGCTATGGGAGCAGTGGTCATTGTTGTCCTGGGAGATGAGTGGGAAAGAGCTGGGATTCGATTGGTTCTCTCCTCCCTCCATGCTGCTTGCCTTCTGCTCCATACACTTGTGCTGGCTTTATCTGGTTAGGAACACAGTGTTTTCATGTTGGGGAGGGTGAAGAGAGGGAGAAAGAACAGTGCCAAGTTAAGGAGAAGGAACAGCGAAGAGAAGGGAACATATCTATGTTGTGTCATCGAATAACTGGTGATCATCCAGATGGGCATTCGGCCTCTGGAATGGACGGGCTCCTGCTGGCCAGGAGACCCTGCTTGTCTCTGGAGAACATGTCCCTGTAGCCACCTGGGTGGGTTGTAGGAACCATGCCAATGGCAATGCTTGCTTTGACTATGATGAAGGAAGGAGCCACTGCAGAAGCATTGTTTAAGACAAAACGACAATAACAACAAAAATCTAATAAAGCTCTTTCCTGGCCGATATCCTGTCCTTTCTAATTACACTGCAGCTAAATGGCAACTCTGACAGTCTTGGAACATTTTATTCAACTTCTGGAGGAGTTGCATTTAAAGTAAGGTTTATGAGGCTCTGAGGAAGTTGGAGAAATGAGCAGTGGTGAGCTGTGGAGCTCACAGGAGCCCAGCTTAATGGGTTGAAACTAGTCTTTAGTAAAATCTTGGGCCTGACCCAACAGGTATTCTTATGTTCTTAAGTTCGCGGTTTGTGGGGGAAGTACTTGTACTCATACTATTCTTTAATATCTTTATTCTTTTTCTCTCTTTGAAAATGAGACGGTATGGAATGTTTTGCCCTTGATTACCAGAAGGAAGGGTACAGGGCCCGCTTCTTTCTCCAGGCACAAGAATGAAGTAGTACTATAAGCACCATCACAGCACTCTATACAGTGTCCAGAAAGTCACTGGGACTTTCTATCTCATAGTCAGACACTCTTCCCGTAGTCCCTCTCTGTCTAGCTCTTCCGCTTGGTGAGAGCCATGGATGCACCCTTCCCATTTCAGATTTCTTTTAAGTTGTGTTAGAGAAAGCCACTTTGGGCATCCTTATTTGGAGATGCTCTCCCTCAGCAGCTGTAAGCCAGGAACCAGAGAAAAAGATGAAAGGTCATTAGTAAGTGGCCACATGCAGGCTGTGTACTCAGCCTGTGCCCACGGCATGTCGGCACTGCAGTGGAGATCCTGCCCTTCTGTGAGAGATGTCATAGTCCCTCAGAGAGCAAGCCAGAGTCCCGGAAACTCTCTTTGGGAGGAGACAGCACATATTTCTTTCTCAGCACAGCCTCCTATTAGGTATTTGACCATAAGCAAGTTATTTAACCTCGTTGAACATGGGTTCTGTAGACTGGGGAAAGTGATTCCCATCGTACAGACCTTGCAGGGCTGTTAACAAGCCCAAAGTTGATGAAGGAGATGAAAGTACTTTGTGAGCTAAAAAGTATTGGCCATACCTGAATCATGGATGTTGCTATTCATGAAGGAAGGGGAAGGCTATGGGTCAGCGCACTTCTCTCTGGAGAGAGAGGAGGAGGGGTTTGCATTCTTGTTAATTACATGCTGGAGTCTTGTCTATTTAAGGTTATAACAAAATAATACACAAATCCTGAGAGGTAGCTTTTGGGCAGTGGTGTCTGTTCAGTCCCACTGCTGCCCTTTAAGAAGGGGCCATGATGCAGTCAGTGGTGGTGGTGGGGCAGGGCAGGCCAGTGGAAACTATGGCTCTGCTTGTTTTCTCCCTCTCTGCTGGCTCCTGCCCCCATTGTGCCTCCTCCCTCGGTTAAGTTCTGTCAGAATCTGCAACCTGTCTTCTCTCGGAGGCCTAGGCCCCCAGGAACAGGGGATACTGAGAGAGGTCTGCTACTGCCAGTTGCCCAGTAGAGACCAGAAGGCCTGGGATGTGAACATTTCTAGTAGAACGGTGAAAAGATATTGCTGGCATGGTCTAGGCTGAAACAAAAGCTGTGATGAATGTGCTCATGGCTGCTGGGTAGTTTTTAGGCTTGGAGTGTGAGGTTGTCCCAGACCTGGGGTCCCCTTGGGTTTCCTTCTGTGAGCAGGACTCCCAGTTACCAGGGCTTAGCCTCCCCATGTGGGTGGACAATTCATTGTGAAATGGGTCCCCAATTGGGCAAGGACATGGTACCCTGTCATCCTTTATAAGCCTCAGGCAGTGCCTAGGGACTGAGGCACCATTCCTTCCACAGCCATAAAAATGAAATCATGTGTTTATGGGTACCTAGACTCACTTGCCTCTTCATTCGTTAAGTTAGTAAATACTTGAGCGCTTGCAAAGTTCAAGGACCTAATATGAGGACACATCAATGATTACATAGTAGATCTTATTTTCATGGAGTTTATAGCCAAGTAAAGGAGCTGAGTCCTACATAAAGAAGAAAGTGAAATATAGTATGAAGCGGGAAAGTCCAGGGAAGGCTGCTTGGATTCTGTAGTATTTGAGTTAGACATTAGAAAATTCAGGAGAATTTGGCCATGATGAAGTGAGGGAGTGGGGCGGACATGCTATTGGCAGGAAGAGCAGGAACAAGGGCATGGAGGTAGGAAGCCATGGGATGTATGAGTGTGTGGGAACTAGAAACTGACAAGAGGGAGTGCGGTTAGAGGGGAAGGGGGAATGGACACTCGAATGGACACTATCTACCAGAAAGGCTATATTCTTCCTTTCCTTGGAGTCTTATAATAGCTCTGTGAGGCAAATGCTGTTCTTTCCAGTTTATGGAGGAGGAAGCTGGAGCTTAGCAAGTTGAAGGAACTATTAAGTGGTATCAGGATTTGAACCTATGACTGTGTGACTCCAGAGCCTATGCTGTCTCCATCATAACAGAAGATTCATGAAGGGACATAAGGAGAAATGGTCTGTGGCCTTTTTCTGGTCACGTGGGTCTAGCAGTCCTGGGCAGGGAGTTCCTGTGGTCCATGCAGAGCAAGGAACTGAGGCTCTGGGTCTTCTGAGCTGATCTTTGGAGTCCAGGATGGTTGAGCTCCTGGCTTCCTACCCCCATCCTATTAGGGGAGCCACTGGTCCCTGGCGTGGGAGGCAGGGGAAGCCAGGATGGCAGAAGATCCTGTAATGTAATTCAAGATTTGGCCTTGATTGTGGATTTTCATTCCCTCTTTGTGAAAGCCCCGCTGGCTCCCTTCCCCAGCTCTGACCTCCCCTTGGGCCCATGAAGGCTTGATCTGCACAAGGCGGCGGTGTTCTGCTCTTGTTCCTTTGTTGCTGTGAAACGGGCTCCCGGCACAGTCAGCCTCTGTGTGGGAGGACTGGTGGTTGTCTTCGCAGGCAGGCATTTGCTTAGAGCAGGCTGCGTGCAAGCCCAGCGTCAAGAAATTCCAGCCTCCTCTAGTCAGTGGCGGTGGGACTAGGCTCTGCTGAGGGGACTGGCTGTGAAGGATGAGTTCAGGGTGGGATGACGGACCGCTTCTGGGACCAGTGGTATCTCTGGTATCTCCGCTTGCTCCGGCTGCTGGATCGAGGTATTCCTGAGTGTGTGTGTGTGTGTGTGTGTGTGTGTGTGTGTGTGTGTGTGTGTAAGAGAGACAGGAGGATATACACACACAGACACAGAAACAGAGATGCAAACAGAAAAAGACAGCAGAGAGGGGCACAGAGAGCAATAAGGGAGAGAAGAGTGAATGAAACAGAGGTGATTAGCCAACCCATGGAAAGTAAAGAAAGGCTGCTTTTCTGTGGACATTTGTGACCCCGCTGGGAATCAGGAGCACGGGGCCATTTGGGGAACATCTGTATATCAGGATCTCACTACCTGCTCAGTACTACAGTCAAAGACATATTAAGCCTTGTCCTGCAGTGCTCATGATAGAACACTCTGAGAGGCAGTGCAGTAAGGACTCCGGCCCCTGCAGCAAGAAGCTAGGGCAAAGGGATGCAGGGTTACATCTCAGCTCTGCCACTCACCAGCGCTGTTGCCCCGGGCTGATTTATGTGAACTTTCTGAGCTTGTTTCCCCATTTGTAAATGGGTATGGTGAGGCCTATCTGCTAGGGTTGTTGTGGAATTATTTAATTCATACCTGTAAAACACACAACTCAGTAGGTGCTTTGTGAATGTTCCTTTCCTCCTTCCACAGCTCTCAGCATTATGGACAACTCCCTTTGTGGATTATCTGTAGGTAGAACCAGTACAGAGTTTACAGTTAGTGGAAAGGGAAGTTTGTTTTATTCCTCAGGTTAATCTGACCTTTATATATTCAACCGTCAAATATTGATGTGATTTAAATCTCCTGGTACTGTGACACAAATCCAGACATTACATTGTTAAGGAAAAGCCACTGGGAACTTGGTTGATTGATTTTTGAAAAAGGTTTAGTGTTATTTTTAAAAGCTGTGGCTCCTTTAAGAGATTTGATGAGAATGAGATCAAACCCTTGATGAAAAAGGTGGTGACGGGGAAGCCCAGCTACACACCCCAGTGTGTGTTTATCTCTATTGGGAACAGTCTTAGGTGTGCCAGGAGGTTAATACCAAGTGGAAGCAGAGAGCTGCGCAGAGCAGGTTAACCAGGGCTCTATCAAGGAGAAATCAAAGATGGAGGAAACCAAACCAGCACATGTGAGAAGGAGTTTCTCACTAGCTCCGAGAAACAGGCCAGTGGGAGCCTAGACTTGAGATGAGATGAGAGTGTTAGGAAGAGAGCCAGAACTTACTGGTGGAGATTATAGACTGGAGGAAGGGCAAGGAGACCACAAGTGTATATCTCATCTGTGTGACCTCAGGCAAGTTACTTAACCTCTCTGTGCCTTCTTTCCTTCATGCTAAAATGGGATGGTGATGATAATAGTAGTGCCAATTCAGAGGGTTGATGTAGGGGTTAAGTGAAATACTTAATCCAGTGCCTAGCATGAAGAAAGTTCCCCTTAAATGTTAGTTTTCATTACCAAGACAGTTAATTCTCACTCTCCTACAGACATCTTAGGAAAGACAGGAACAGGTGGTATGTAATAACCAGGAGCTGAGAAAAGTCCAATTAAGAATTGTTAAGGCTTAGAGACAATTTATACTTGTGTGAATTAAAACAAGATTCATACTAACATATGATGTTAATTATAAGAAACTAGATGTTAATGTATAAGCTATGCTACTAATAATTGTTTTATTTTTTAAAAAATGCTTGAATCCATGAGTTGTAAACCTAAGTTACATTTTGACTCCATTACTTTCTAAGTGTCCTTGAATAAATGATTTACCTTCAGTTTGTTAATCTGAAAAATGGGAATATTAATAACAATACCTATATTATAGAATTTTGGGGAAATTTATTGCATTAATGCATGTAAAATTGTCAGGCATTCTTAGAAGTGTCAGGTTAATAAATTTATGGATCTGTGGATTAACCTGTCCCTTAGGATAGCAAAGTTGGTTGCCAGAGATGTGTGTTTTTCCATGCATGTTTTATTGTCATGTATGGCTGTAATTGGAAAGTTTATGGTCTTTCATAAACAGTGTCTCTATAGTTTTTTTTTTTTTATGTGAAGTTTTAGTCTAGTGGCTTCTAACTGCGTAGTGCAACTTATTGCCAGGCTTTTTGGGCGTTGGTTGTTCATTATGTTGCCCAGTGCTGGTTAATGGGTGTCACAGTATTACACATGTATATGTGCGCACACCCACGTTCATGTTCAAGAGAATTTTTGGATATAGCAGCTTCCTTCTAGAAACTAATGTTAACTGACATTGTATAGACAATGGCATGCTCTAACGTGGCTTGATAGACTGAGTTAACTCATGGGAGATGCTCAATAAATATTTGTTGAATGAGTGGATAAATGATGAACCTGTCCTGGGCAGTGAACAAAATTCTCTTCGATCTCCCTTTAGTGTAACAGAATTTAGCCCTTTTGTTTATTTTAGGATTTTGTTATTTCACCATGAGATGTCATGCCTCATGTCATCTTGAAAGTAACAGGCCTCAAGAAGGTAAGGAGAGAATAAAAAATAAGAAGTGGGAAATGATTAGTTTAGCCCAGGAAACTGAAATAACTGACAAGCTGTGTGCCAGCCTGAGTCATTCTCTTGGCTGTGACTGGGGGATAAATGAATCTGTGATTTGACACACCTAGGAAAAAGGAGGAAACATTAGAACGCATCATAGAGCAGAAATAAACTTTACAAAGAGATGACATTGTATGCTTGGTGATTGCAGACTAATCTTCTGTCTCCCTATCATTGTTTCTTATCAGAAAGGATTTAAAAAAAATAAAAGGGATTGTTTTCTTGGGCTGTACTTAACTATATGTAAGGATGTATATGATAATTAACTGCCAGCTTGCTCAAACATGACTATTTTGATGATTTATTTCATTAATAGCAGATGGTATTTTCACGGTGTTTGTTACTGGGGGTCTGTTACTCTGCTGATTGTGTTTTGTGCTTACAGACAATGACTAAGGAGATAGTTCCTATGGTAGGGACTGTCCATCAAAATAAAGGAACGCATACTGATATGAAACATGAGTGGTATATGAGAGAAGAGAAGTAGCATTGCTTTTCGTTGTTGAATTTTGGCGTATCCATGGAGATCTGACAAGTGAGATAGGGTTTTACATTCCTTTGTTTACATGCATTGTTTTTCGGCAGTGAAAGGGGAAGCATCAGGCAGTGTTTCCTAGTGTGTAATAACATGCCCCACACACTAGTAGTACATGATATGATTTTTAGGTTATTTACAGGTGTTGCTGCAGGTTTTTTTGCTGGTCACTGCCTGGCATTGTCTGACGGAAACTCTATTCTGCTGAGTGTCTGCTTCTGCACTGTCTACCCCCATGTACCTATGCCATTCAATGCAGGCCCTCTTTAGCTCCACCCAACCCTCAGATCTCCCCTCATCCCCACATCTAACCTCCCTTTTACCTTTCCACCAGCCTTACCTGGGCCTCACTCTGCCCTGCCTTCATCTTTGGTCCCAGATATCTGCCTTCTCCAGCCTCCCTGCTCCCTCAGCCCATTCTCACCGCTCTTAGGGCTCAAAAGGCACATTCCCATGTCACCTGAAACCCTGTTCCCTGGCATTCCTCTGTTATTCTCTAAACCACTGCCCACTCCATCCTTTCTCAGCCTTATGCCTGGGCCAACTTTGCCATAGAGATCCTGGGCTTCCTGCCCTGGGCTTCCTGCCCTGGGCCCACCCTTTCCTTACTTCCCTGACTTCTAACTTTGAGTGTTTTTTTCCCCTAAGGAGCCACTGTCTTTTCTTCTTTTGATTCTGCCTTTTTACGTTACTTTGTCATTACCCCCAGTCCATTAGTTTTTTTTTAAATAAATTTAAGTGAAAAATGGAATTGATTTAAAACATTAAGAAAATAGCAGTAGGAGGTATGTGGATATGGTGAAATGGTGACAGATGTATAAAAATGACTGACATGTGGAAAACTTAAGTGATATGTTGAATTTACAGCATAGACTTAGGCTGCTAGTTTCTTGGTCCTTTGTTTATGTTCCTGTAGCTACACAAAGTGATTTGGATTCTGGACCAGAATCCAACTGGTTCTCATCCCTGGGTGTATATTAGCATCATCTGGGAGCTCTTAGAAAGCACAATGTTTAGTTCCTACCTTCCCCCATTGCCGCCCAGCCAATTAAATTAGAATCCCTGGACACTAGCATGTTTAAAGAGCTCTGCAGGTGATTCTAATGGCAGCCAGGGTTGAGAACTGTTCCTTGTCATCCTTCAATATGGATCCTGGAGAGTAGAGGTAAAAATGATTCTTTGGCAAAATAAAATAAATGAGGAATTCAGTCACTATATGGGAATGGTAAATACATGAGTAAACAGAGGAATCCACTAAGGAAAAAATGTAAAAGAACACATCCTTTGGATATAATTCATACAACTATCTTTAGAAACTTCAACTATAACCATTTCTTATCACTACCTAACTTCCCTTTGTATTCCTGGGAAAAAATTTACTTGGGTCCTAGGATTTTATCTGGCCTCAGCTTGCTTTGGGTTTGACACTCTGTTCTGGCTGCCTAGGGCCTTGGAGATTGAAATGGCAGTTTGTCGCTACAGATGTCAAGAAACAAACAAAAAATACCTTTCTTACTTGCTTAGTATAACTCCAATAGGTGGGCAGTGCCTGTATGAGCTAGAGTTAGAGAAAGAAGAATTCCTTCTCCCTTCTGGATAGATGGGTGGTGAGGATAGTAACTTTCAAGCTTTCATGGTGTTGGGCTCTTCTTTAGCCAGGAAACTGCTCGTGTTTCTCACTAAAGTCCACCTCTCCCTGCATGGCCATTCACTGTGCCTCAACCTTCAAATCTCTCAAACATTCTAATCCAAGGATTGACTCTATCCAGGTACAATGCAGGGTCGAGAGGCAGCTGACCCTCATGGCTGTGGCTCTAAGAACATCCTGATATTTTATCTTTTCCTTCCCATGCCTGCAGCCCTCTTCCTGGCCCCTGGTTTCCCATCACTGACAGGTGCCCTGTTTTTGGCTTGCTTGCTGCTCAGTTGTCTGCCCAGCTCTGGCCTCTGATTGCGTCAGACTTGGTGTCTCTGCTTAGTCCATCTTAGGCCAGTTCCTAGCCTGCCACAGACTACCAACCTGGATACCCACCTTGGTTTGGCTTGTTTTGCTCTTTTTAGCTATTGCATATATGTGCCCAGCATGATGTGTGGCTTTTATGTGCCAGCCTTTATGACTTGTTCCTCCGCTCCTATGGTTGGTGGGAAAAAGTAAAGGATATAGCATATATATGAAAAGTGCATCAGGTGGCTCTCCTGTGCTGGAGAATTTTCTAATTAGAGGAGGTTAGGTTGTAATCACCTTCCCATTTGAGCTGAATATTCATATAATACACAAAGAGGTTACTTTAGCTTAGCTTTTTAAATCATAAATAGATGTCTCTTATAGTTATTTAATGGGCTTTTGGCACAAAACTACTTTCCTAAAGGAACAAGGCCTCTTGTCTGGTAAACAGTTTGAACGCACCTTGAAACACTACCCCAGAACAATTCCCTGTTGCTCCACACCAGAGCCTCCCCAGAAGCCTTCATATTTTCTGCGCTTCTATTGGAAATGCTTGGAGTCTCCCCTTCTTACAGTTAATCCACATCCTTCCCCTTCCAAACCTTGAAACCCCATGTCCTCCAGAAAAAGCTCCCCTGCTTAATCATACCTGGTTCTGTTCAGAAACACATGGACACTTTGGTGCAAGGCTGGTTCCATGATTCACAGTGTGCTCCTGTGGGTAGTAATAGGACACACCTCGTGCTGTTGTTTTGAGCCTTGAAGGAGTTAATATGTGCGGCCCCTGCCTGGAACAGTAAGTACTCAGTAAGTGTGTGCTGCCCTCTCAAATTTCTGTGCCTTCTAGGAGCTTAGTTGCTTCTAGGGGGTCCTTTCCTTCCATTGAAAGAACTGGTTCTTGTTCTTTGTATTCTCATCTAGACATCTATTTCAAGGTTGAATTCTAATAGGAAACCCAATAAATAACTTTGGCTAACAGAGTATCTGAACTCTCCAGGGAGCCAGGAGAAGGTACTGATTATCATGGAGTTGTTAAGTAGGAATGATTTTGGGACTGGAATGATTTTGACAATTCCAATATCTTATCCCCTTTGGTCCTCATTATGTCTCTCTGAAATAGGTTACTTTAGTTCCCATTTCACAAATAGAAACAGGCTTGTAGAGGTTAAATACTGTTCTAAAGCCACAGAGCTGCTAGGAGAAGACTCAGGATCCAGGACTCCTAACTCCTATCTAGGATAAGTTCTCTCCTATATCTGCTGCCATACAGGTGGAGAGACCCCCATCCTTCTCTCTCCAGCATTCATGCTAAACTGGGGTATCTGCCCATCTCCCCTGTCAGCAGAGTAGAGTATATCACTGAGATGTCTTGTCTGGGGTGTGAGATCACTAGACAAGATATCTAGGCCATGTTCTGGGGGAAGGACACTGATAGCTGCTCTGTGAGATCCTGGTGTGGTGTTTCCATCCAGTGGTGGAGGTTGCTGTGGTGTGAGAACTGTAAAGCAGGACTTCCCTGGGTGTGGCATGGCGTCCCAGAGCCTCTTCTTCTGTTATAGCATATTCAGTGATTGCTTACAGCTGAGGGGCAATGGGGGCAGCTGTGTCCTTGGTTGGTCAGAAAGCCAACTGGATTCCCATTGTAAATGATGGATTTGCTCTTCACCTTATGGATGGAGGTGGCTTGTTATTGAAGAAATTGTCAAGGCAATAAATAGTTTTATTATTAGTAATAGTATCCACTGGGGAAGAAGTAGGACTCCTTCCCTCAGAAGCTCACAATTCAAACTCCTAAAAGGTCAAGAACTGCAGTAACCTCTCTTAGTCTCTATTGGCCCCTCTATCAAATGATGGATTACTTATAAGGATCCCTTATAGTTCCATGATTCTATGTGAACAATACCTGCAAAATAATACATCTGCAACATATACAGTATATCTGTGTGATCCTGCAAGATGTTATTTCATGTTGAATTGCTTAAAGAGTGCTTCGAATTCACAAGAGGGAGAAATATTTGGGTTTGAATGAAGGAGGAAATGCTCACTTATTCAATAACTATCTTCTAAGGACCTACTATAAGCTATGTCTTATTCAACAATGCTGAAGAGGACAGTGTTCTTGCCTTCATGAAGCTTTAGAGTCTAGTGGGGGAAATAGACAATGACCAATAAAAAACACAGTGGCAGGTAGAATAAGAAGGAGAGAGCTGAGTTAAGCTTTAGTAGTACTTAATGAGGATGGAAGTTGGAAAGTCCAGATCGTCTGGAGCATCTGTGTGGTAAGAGTTAAGTTAGGAGAGATGGGTTTGGGCCACCTTGTGAAGATTCTTGCTTGCATGTCAGGCTAAAGGCAAATGATGCCAGGGTAGTAGCATTCAATTTAAAAAATGTATTGAATAATTCCCACACCAGGCGGTAGACTAGGTGCTGGGAACACAAAGATGCAGTACATGGTATAACATGACATAATTAAATGCCTAATTTCTTCATGCATTTGAAATGTGTCTGTGTTTCTAGAGAGCAGTTAGGGTAGGAGGTGCATGATTTTGAGTCATCTGCTTAAAAGTGATAGTGAAATTGATATTAGCTCAGGGAAGACAGTATAGGGGAAAATGTGACTAGTGTAGACTGATCTTAGAAAATATGGAAATGAGGAGACAGAATCCCTAAGGGTAGGAGGAGAGCCAGGATACAATAAATTCATGGGAGTAGAAGAGAAGGGACAGCTAGAGGTCTCCATCTGTAGGGAGATGGGGCAGTGTTGAGGGGTTTGGTGACAGAAGGCATCAGTGACTACTCAGCATTGTTTCAGCAGCTTCGATGAGAAGAAACCAGATTGAGATGGTAGGAGGTGGTGGGGATGAGGCAGCACCAAGCACATATTATTTGTTAGAGAAATATGTCAGAAGATGCAAGGAAAAAATAGAATGGTGGTTGGTGGGACATTAGGGTCAAGTGATGGTTTTGTTAAAGAAGGGAGGCCTGAATGTGTTTGAGGCTGGAGAAGGGAGCCAATGACAGAGAGAACTTTGAAAATGATGAACAGAAATGGATTTATTAATCCATATAATAAATATTCATTGAACACCAACAGTGTTACAGGCACTGTGCTATTTTCTGGAGATGCATCATGAATAAGACATGAAGTCTTCATGAAGTTTACAGTCCAATGAGGGAGGCAGACCATGCACACATCAAGCAACAGTTGAATTTATAATAAGAGCTTGTGATAAGTGCTGCAAAGTGTAGCAGTGACCTGGAGGAGGTAGGGATGGATTGAATAAAGAGTGCAGATGGAAGTGGTAGACCGGAGGAGGGAGAATGCATCCTCTGTTGGAAGGAAGGGAGAGGGGGTGCTTAGAGAACTATTTTTAAGTAGAAAAAAGGAAAAATGAGGAAATGCAATTCATATGGCCTTGATATTCTTAAGCAAAAGAGTAAGCAATGTCATGGCTGAGACCGGAGAGCTGAGATGGTTCAAGACTTAGCATAGGTCCTTACCTGCTTCTTTCAAGCCTTTTATAACCCTGTGATGAGGAGGTGTTATTCTCATTATGTAGGTGAGATAACTGAGGGGACTCAGAGAGTACCCCCATAGATCCATAACTAGTGGTAAGGGGCGGGGAGGTCTGTCACCTGGATACTCTGCCACTCAGCAGCCCAGAAGGGACTGTTCATCAGTGGCGAACCGTGAGCCTGTCCGTGCAATCAAGAGATCAATTTCTCCTCCCTCCTCTCATACAAAGCCCTATGCTGGGCCCTGTGGGAAACCCTTGGAGAGGAGATAACATCTGTGCCTGGACTGCATTAAAAACTGATAAATCAAGCCATCAGCATGTATTTTCTATTAAGCACACTGTCCTTGTGAGTGTTTGGATTTTTAAGGATTTGAATAGAGCGAGGGAAAAAGGGCATTCAGGGTGAGAGAAAATACAGTGCAAACACTCCAGTGATTCAGAGGGTAAGTGTAATCAGAAGACTGGGCCTTTATCAGATAAAAAGTGAATTTACTGGTTCAAGAGATGGTGTTGGGTCAAACAAGACCAGTGGGGAGTAAGAAGATTTTATTTTTCATTCCCTTTGCCTCTATAACTGCACCCCCAGCAAAAGAAGAGACCTCTCATATAAGAGATGGGAAACAGCTCAAAGAGATGATTTCACTTTCTAAAGTCATTCAGTTAGTTATTGGCTGAGCCTACATATGAAGCCAGGGCACAAAAACTCCTAGTTGAGGCTTCTGTCCATTACATTACATTCCCCTGTTGATTCAACTCAGTTCTGCCCATTTAACATGCTCAGTAGCTTTGATAAAGTATGTGAAAGGGTGGGCAGACTGGAGAATTCATGGGTTTGAAGGATGTGTAGTTTGGGTTCAGCTTTTTAAGCTCCAGGCAAAATATCTAAGAAGCCCCAGCAGCAGGATTGTATTTCTTTCTCCCTCTCTTGTTATTATCGTGGAAAATAAGTTGAGTAGAGTTGGAAGTGACATCTCCTGGCTCTCCCGGTCTGTTGCAGAATCATACTCTAAAGAACCCAGCCCAGGGCAAAAGCAGAGGAGTGTCTTCCTTATAAACCCAGGCTACAAGGAAGAATTGGCATGGGGCTTTTAATCTATGTTCATGCCAAATGAATCCGTTAGATGGGATAATGAGCTCCATATTTTATAGACTATTTTAAGCCTGTCTCAAAATAAAGTACAGGGCTAGGGGTGGAGGAAGGACGTAAGTCTTGGAGACAAAATGCCATGGCTTACTCATCAGTGTTTTCATTTTAATGATCCCAAACCCAGTACAAGTCCCTCAGTGACACTGTAATGGAAACCACATTTTTTTTTCTGCTGAAAGTTTCAGGATGAACACAGCCAAATGCTTCAAGGCATAATTAAGGTTACAAACTCCCATCCCCAGTAATACACAGACCTTTCACCCCAGGGGGGCTTAGCTAGAACTATGTGGTTGGAAAGCAGTTGCAATTATAGAGACATTTCTTCTGCCAATCTTTGACCCACCACAGCTTCTTTTCTGGGCCTTGCCTCCCCATCCTTCCTCCCTCCCCTTCCCCTTAACCACTGCTTCATCCCTGGGAAGAAATAAACCAATGCACAAATAAATAAGAACCCTGGTGTCAGTTCTTTCCCTGCCACAGGGTGAGAATCTCAGACCGATACTGCTGGGTCTGCAGGGGGCTGGACAGGGCTGGCAGAGGCAGCACATGTGTAACAGGGTGGGTAACCAAGTGAGCCTGACCATTGATGTGGGGTACCGGGAGGGGGAGGTGCATGTGTCATCGGTAGGTATGGGAGGAGGTGGAGAATGTTCTGCACATTACAGGCTGGAAAATCCACCTCATAGGAATGTCTTGAGGACCTAGAAGAACAAGGTGGCCCTGTCTCCTGTGTTTGGACATCATGAGCTGAGCTCTCTAGGTTTGTATCTCCTTTGCCTTGACAAGCTTTCTGAATCTGCAGAGATCAAAGTTAAGAAACTTGGCATGACCAGCTGGATTACATGGGCTTATTTTTTTCCTCCTGTGAACCACATCTTGAGCACCTGGAATACATGATAGCGAGAACCCTTCGGGCATGTATATAGACTCATTCTGTGGTTACTTTTAGTCCAATCTTATCCTTGTAAGGAGGGCTCTAGTTAGCAAAATGAACAAAGGAAGGACTAAGATATTTGCTTCTGACTGCTTTGGCCCCATACTCTGCCCCTGATGGTGGTGATTCTGGAATAGACTATGATGAGACCCAGCTAGGCACTCTGCTTGGCTCCTTAGAGATCATATCACTGTTTCATTTCTCTTCTTACTACCCCATCACCAAAGGGTAAATAATCATGTTTATAATATCACCTTTAGGAAGATGTATTGGTGAGTACATTCTTGATTCATCTATCTAACAAGTATTAAATAGCTCCCTGAGCCTCAGCTTCCTCATTTGAAGGATTAGGATAATATTCGTGGTAATTATAAGAGCCATTCACCAAATATTTCCAGCTCTTCACCTTCCACAGGAAGATTGTACTTCCCTACGCCTTGACCATGTGACTTGCTTTGGCTGATGAAATGTGAGCAGAGTTAGGTATTTTATTTCCAAATGGAGCTTTAAAAGCTGATATGCTATTTATTTCATTCTCCCACTGTTTCATCAGTTTTAGAAGTTGTGTTGTAATAAAGCCATCAGCCTGGGACCCTAAGTGACTATAACCCTAGCCCTCTGCTGAGCCATGTTGAATGATCAGTATGAACAAGAAATAATCATCTTTTCTGTAAGCTACTGAGATTTTGAAGTGGTTTGTAGTCATAGTCTACCAGGCTTGTATTGATTGAAATATACTACCTTATAAGGTAGGAGAATTACACAAAATTGAAATCTATATTCAATACATGCCAAATAGTAGAAATTCAATAAATGGAAGCTACTTTTTCCTATGAATATCATTTAGGATGCTTTTGGCTGAAGATAACTGAAACCAAACCAAAAATGGTTTAAATAATCAATACCCTCTTCTCTTCCTGCTTCTACTCCTGTTTCTCTTAACAAGAAGTTCAGAAGGGGTCATTAAATCAGAAGTTCAATATTTCACCAGATTCTCTTATTTAGTCTGCTTGGGTTCATTAGATTTCTTACATTTTGAAATTGTTGCATTTCATCAGTTTTGGAAAATTAACAGCCATTATTTCTGTTCTTCTTTCCTCCTTTTGGGATATCAATTGATTAAAATTGAAGTTTCTTGAATTTGAATCAATTTTGACATTGATTGAAGTTAAAATTTCTCACAGTATGTTCTATATTTCTTGTTACTTTTACATTTTAATAATTTTATCTCTTCATGATGCATTCTAGATAATTTCCTCTGATTTATCTTCCAGTTTATTAATTCTCTATTCAGCTGTATCTAATAAACACTTAAATTTGTTTATGGACTTCTTAATTTTGATTATTATACTTTCAGTACTAGTTATTTCCACTTAACTCTTTTTCAAATCACTTTAAAAAAGTTTACAGTTTAATAAAAACGTTTAAGCTTGTCTTGTATTTCTTTGAATATAGTAAGCATTTTGCTCTATAGTCTCTGTTTGATAATTCTGATATCTGAAGTTTTTGTGCATCTGTTTCTGTAATCTGCTGTTTCTGATTATTCTTGCCCATGATGTCTTTTTCCCTTGTGTTATCTTTTATTGTATCCTGGTCCTTATTTTTTAAAAAGATTTTATGAGACTAATTTGAAGTCTAGAATGGTAACTTTCTCCTGTGATGATCATTTTCTTTTGCTAGAGCTCTAGGGATTCTACCATTCCATTCTGCCTTAGCTCAGGTTGATTGCTTGAGTTTCCTTGGACCTAGATCACAGGCATCTGTGATTCAATTTTCCACCAGAGCTGTTTTGTTTCTAAGTTATCTTTAGCTTGAGAGTGAAGCCTGCTGTGCATGAGGAAGCCCAGCTTAGAATGGGGTATTATTTGTTAGACTCCCTTCCTTCAACCATCCCTGCACTTTGATTTCTGCTTCCCTTGCCCAACCTAGCTGACACAAAGCACAGCTTAGTTTTGCCACTGTTTCTTCCAGATTGGCAAATGCTCTAAGGGCAAAAGCTGCTGTGTGTTTTGGGTCAACCTCTTTGGGTTCTCACCTTCTCCTAGGTTTTGGCCTAGTACTTTTCTGTTGTCTTCTTAGCTCTTTCATGCTTTTAAGAAGATTTAAAAAAACTTGTCTTCAGTGGGAGGGTTGGTCCAAACTGCCCAAGCTGCCATTATAAAGAATGGAGAAAATAGAATCCCAATTCTTTGTATCCTCCATTCCTTATAGTTTCAAGATGGCTGCCACAACTTCATGTGTCACATGGAGAACAGATAACTGAGAGAGCCTGTTTTTCACACATGTATTTATGTAGGTCTTTTTAAGAGCAAGGAAACTTTTCCAAGATGTCCCTTGGCAGGCTTCTCCTCGTGTCTCAAAAGACATAATTTCACCACCAATTCCTAAATAAGTCACCAGAAAGGGGATTCAAATTCCATGATTGGTGTAACATAATTAACTTACCCTGTGGATCTGAAAGGGTCTCTGCCTCTCCTGAAGCACAGAGATGTTTGATTCCTGAAAAAAAATCTAGATTCTGCAAGCAAGGAAGAAGGGGTTAAATGGCTCTTGGGCAGGCAACTAACTCACTAACTCTATCATACTCTGTGCTCAGCTAGGATTAAGGACTAAGAAGTGTAGGCATGTTTCTTGCCCTACTTGGGAATGTATATGCTCCAAACGATGCATAGAAATGTAGAGCTAGACCCTAATGGAAAGGGATTAGAGATAACAAGGCCTTGTTTTTATTTTTTTATTATTTTTTTTAAAAGTGAATGAAATTTATTTATTTATTTATTTATTTATTTATTAATTATTATTTATGCCTACAGCACCTGGTCTTCCTAGGTGGTCTCCCATCCAAGTACTAACCAGGCCCAACCCTGCTTAGCTTCCAAGATCAGACATTGAGTTTGTTCAGGGTGGCATGGCTGTAGACCATGGATCGTGGCTCCCCTGGGCCGTGAACGCAGGACCTTCTGCATGTAAAGCAGACATGCTAACCGCTGCACTATGGGACCACGTCCAGGCCATGTTCCTTGAAAACTTACTTTGTAACTTAAAAATTACAAATTTGAGATAATCTGTGATCAAAATTTTATACATTTACTTAAAACTATTCAAAAATAAAATTCTGTAGTAGAAAGAATGACCTTATTGGAAATTTATTCACAAAATTTAATTATACTACAAGTTAGTTCTATAAATGCATATTGCATAAAAACTAATGTGTCTGATGGAATCATATGGCTTCATTGGGTGAGCTAGGTCCTTCCATGTGTTCTTGGCATAAGTGAGCTGCAGAAGAAGGATCAAACTAAAAGTTTAAGAATCTTCACAGACCTCAGAAACAGGAGCATCACTTCCTCAGTAGGGCTGGAAGGCTGTCCTTGCTCTAATATACTTATCCTCATTACCTAGGAGCAGGGTTGGAGGGCACAGAGGTGAGGTATGAGGGTACGAAAGATAGCCTTTCCTGAGGGCTGGCTTGTTCCCTGCCTGTGAGGAACTGGATAGGCTACATGTTTTCTCTTTGGAACAAGAGGCCTCAGAAAAAGGGGCATTTATCCCCCTTGCCGTCAACTGGCTTCTCCACAGTTTCCATTTGAAGAGAGGAGGTTCATTTCCTGAACAATACCTTCCACAGGTTCACGATCCCTTTCCCTCCCTCTCATTTTCAAATACCATGTCTATGGCTTGACCTTATCTTAGAAGTTCTGTTGTCAGTCCATCACTTGCCACAGGTTGCTAGCTCTTAGAAGTTCCTCAAAGAAGATACTCAAAGGTGTGCCAAGCAAATTGAAGGTGCATGGGGTGATATTTTTGGCCATAGGGAGCTGAGTACAGCTGGTTTTAAGTAGGATGAAAGTGAATTGAAAGTACACCTATGTGTAGGTTCTGTCTCCTTTTATTACCTCCATGCTATTTCATCCTTTAACTCTACCAGTTAAAGCTATTGATTTGTCAGACCAGTATCCTTTTAAAACCAAAAAACACCCTAAAACTTAATAAAGTTTGGAAGTATCAAGCCCAGTAGCCAGGCTTATTTTGCTTATTGAATTGCTCTTTAGGCATTATGCTGAGTGGCTCATGTGACAAGGTTTTGAAATAAAAATGGCCTGGTGTAGCTTGCAACTCCATCACTCAATACTGGGTATATCACTTATCCGCTCTAGATCTCAGTGTCCTCATTTATAAGATGCTGACAATATCAGCATTTGCATCATAGGGTTATTATATGGATTAAATGATACTGCACATGTTAAAACTTAATAAATGTTAGCTATTGATTCTTAATCCACAGTGCCTAAAATCTAACCTTTGGATGAGAAGAGGATGGCAGAATGGTCAAGAGGTGATTTGGGGCCTGAAAGCTTACGCATGTTTTGGAGGGGTGGGAAAGACAGAATATGTAGTGAGTGCTGTGTACTGGGGCTCTGAGAGAGGGCAATCAAGATTTGAGTGTGCAGGAGAGAATCAGAGACCAACGTGCATTTGCCTCGAGGTTTGTCCCAAGGCCCTGGGGGAAAGCTTTAGCCTCAGGCTACCCTGTGCACCTCATTGTGACTGGGATGTGTTTCCTTCAGGGGTGGAGTCATCCATCCATAGCTCCTTATTTTAAGACCTTGCATCCTCTCCTTGAGACTATCTGCCATGTGGCTGAGCTGGGCTGTCTCCTGTTGTTTCAGTCCACCAGCTCGAAGTGCTCCCTGCCTCCCTGGAGTTACTTCTCCATTAAATAGATTAAGGGCTTGGGTGACCCAGCCCAGAATAATGGACATACTAATTGGCAGGCATTAGAAGGCTTCAGCATTGATAAATCTTCAGAACCTCAGCAGTATCTGCTGAAATCCATTCTTATCGACCACTTTGGGAGAGAAGGATCCAAGGGCAATGGTGAATGCCTGGCTGAGGAAGAGGGAGGGGCTGAGGCAGCAGTGTCCTCAGAGGTGCTGGAAGTATAGAGCCCTCCCTGGGTGGAAGCATTAAAAGGAGGAGGAAGACAGAAAAAACGTTTCCCTCTTTAAACAGGAATGGTGGTCGCAACCAGCTCTTCTTCAGCACCTCAGAGGAATGAGTGACGAAGCATGAAGCAGCAGTTTGGGAAAGAGGTTATGTCAGAGCAAAGGTGTGTAGTAGCTTCGGTATACACTGTGGCCACTGTGGGCATTTAGATGTATCCTGGTCTTTTCATCAGAGAAGCAAACAGCCCTTTGGTCCCTGTTTGTATGATGGGTTTGAATGGAAGGAAGGGGAAAATGGGTTTTGGAAAGACCAAGTGTTTGTCTCCAGTTTACCCCATGGGCTTGCATCTGAGCCTTGAGGAGAGGAGTGCTGTGCAGAAGTTGAAGAAATTGTCCTCATGAGGGCTCTGTATGACATTTGGGGATAGGTGATGCTGATCTTGTGAACATAGAGTGGGGAAGAGGGACTAAGTTTCCATTAGGGCTTGATCTGGGAGTAGTGAGAACTCCAGGGAACTTGGGCTGTTTGGCACTCAGAGTGTTGTGGTTTGAGAGCCCTGGAGCCAGCGCTCTGGGTCAGATGCTGGTGTCCTCACAGAGGGCACCTTAGTCATCCTCCAGCAGCAGGGGCAGCCAGAGCAGAAGAGGAAGGACATGGCAAGTATGACTGATGGATTGCTTGGTGGGCCCAGGGGAGATGTGAGTGGGGCTCCTGGATGCAATAGGATGAGCTTTTTCAAGGGCTGAGATACCACATGTGAAAGGAAATCAGGCCAAAGCCAGTGGAATTTGAACTACCTCTGTTAATGAGGACTTCTTGTCTGGTGAGGACTGCAAAACTCAAGTTATGGAAGAAACATCTTGGCACTGAGGTACTCCTTAAATTGACAAATATTTACCGCATACCTACTCTGCAGATACTCTTATGAATGTGAACGAGATAGGCAAAATCTTTGTCTTCATGGAAATGGCAGTGAAGGGAAAGAATTGTTTAGTTGGAAAGTGCCATGGGAACGGAGAAGAGGAAACAAGGAATTTTAGCTGTGGATTTGGCTTTGAAAGGCCTCGAGGGATGGGTAGAAGCTGGACTTGTGGAGATGGAGGGCAACAGAGGAAAGATGCAGAGTGGGAAGGTTTGGAGAGTATGGGAAATAGTCTCCATGTGGAGGTCATATGTGTACATGTGCTCATTGCAAGAGTGTGTGCAGGAGATTGAGATAATGAGAGAGAAAGCTGGACAGGTTGGCTGAGTGGGCTTTATGTTCTACCCTAGAGATTTAGGATTTTATTTAGTAGTTTATGGGCATGTATTGGGAGATCATGAGCAAAGAAAGTAACTTGATCAATCCTTTCCTGTCTCTGAGGTCATTTGGTAGCATTGGTGTTAGGCAGGACTTCAGGGCATGATTTTTTTCAATATGTTCTCTTCCTGGCTTTCTCATGGGAGCAGTTGTAATTTTATTTTTACCCACATTTCTGTTTTAGGTGTGTGTCAGATTAGCAGCCCTATGCCTCCAGTTGGAAGAGAGCTTCTGTTCAAAGTGCTGTGTGGGTGGAGTCCTTCCGCCACTGTCCAAGCCCTGCTGCCCCTCCTGGGTGTTGACCTTGGCTGTAGAGGGCATGGCCCTTGATTTAATGCTGTTTGCTTTCCCGGCCTTTTCAGCTCCTTCTGGGTGCTTTGGAACAACCTAGGTTCCTTCAAAGATTTTGAGCAAGTTGCAGCTTATGATTTGGGTTTGAGCTAGGAGCAGCAACTGATAAACAAATGGTCAATTATCTTGGGAATGTAGGCCTTAGCTTCAGCCAGTTTTACTTTCATTTCATCATAAATATAAGCAGCTTCATAAATTTAAATTGGTTTCTAGAAACAGACCCTGGTTCCAGGACCATTTCTCAGTGTGCAAGGCAGGCTTGTCAGCAAAGACGAGGATGCATTCTTAAGGTATATTTACCAGGAGGTGGTCTGTAAAGAGGCAGATCTGGTGGCTTAAAACTTCTGTATTCAAATGAAGGGTATGGTATATATTACCTTCCAGTGACAGTGATGTTTCAAAATATCCTTATGGTGTTGTTAGCTTAGTTGGCCTGGACACTATGTTCACGAAGGGAAGGCTGTGGCTCAGTTCTGGAGTTTTCTCTGTGTTGGACAGATAACTTCTCTTTGGTTATGGTTAGAGACCACATCTACCATCCTAGCTTGTAGTCTCGGTTAGCTTTTTATTAGTTATGCAAGGACCAGCAAAAACATTATAGACAGTAGACAAAACTCTAGTACTTCTGCTGGAGAAAGAACCATTGGTAATGGCTGTGTTGTAATTTCATGTTTTTGGACATTGATCAAGTACTTCCCATGTGGCAGGAACTGTCCTAGGTGCTTATCTCAAACATCACAATAGTATTGTGTCGATTTTATAGATGAGGAAACTGAGGTTCAAAGAAGTTATGTGACTTGCCCAAGTCATTCAGCTTTCATAGTAGTGAGTTAGGATTCTATCCTAGGTTTTCTTCTTCTAAACCTCATGTTCTTTCTACTTCTGCATCTGGAAACTGTGATGAGAATACCTATACCCTAGTCACCTGGAGGCAGAATCAGATGTTGGACCATTTGATGACAATTTGGGGCTCCTCTGGCCACTGAAGTTTATTTGGCTATGACTTTAGGCCTCCTCCTGCTCTGAATCAGTTACCTCTGTCCCATTTGGCTTTCAAGTTAACATCTGCTCATTGCCAAATAGACCCCTGGAGATCTCTCTTGCTCTGTCTTCCAATCCCCAACCCCCTGCCGAATTGGGGAATTGGCAGATGGAAGATCAAGTAGCAGATGGAAGGATCAGATTTCAGGCATTGAAAGCTTCATTCTGATCTTCCACAGCTCAGAGGGAGAGGAGGGGCTACTGATCAGTGTATTCTGTGGACCTGCTTCCCTGAGCAGGGAGGGGGTGGCGGTGGAGGTCTAAACTGGTCATTTCTATTATGAAAAAGAAAAACAGTTGTGTTTTTTTCCTTGAGCATGTGGGGAAAAAGAATCAGCAAGTTATTTGATATTTAAATAACTAAAACGTTTATTAAGAGTCATTTCTGAGTATAGGCAGAATTAGTATGATTTGAAAGGTACCAGGAAGTGCTCCCTTGCCAGAACCTCTCTGACCCTGGCAGTGCTTTGGTGCCCAGTGGGTTCATTCATTATTTGGGGCCAACACTACTTAGCTAATCCTTTCATGAGTGGGAAAATAGAGCATGCTGCTGTTAATTTAAGATTCTTTGCCTCCGGAAGAAGTAGAGGCTCTGTGTGTGTGTGTGTGTGTGTGTGTGTGTGTGTGTGTGTGTGTGTGTGTGTGTGTGTTTGTGTGTGTGTGTGTGAGGTGGGTGGTGTAAAGTGAATGAAATGACTCAGATGTGAGAGACATTCTGGGATGGCTTCCTGGAGGAGAGAAGTACTTTACATGGTGTGGAGGCAAAGAGGATTATTCTTTGACAAGCTGTAGATTGGGATATTCACCAAGTTACTGAACATCAGTTTTCAGTTTCTCAGGTAATAGAATTAGCTTTAGTAGTACACAGTACAAAGCCATGTTAACTTACAAGCTTTTACAATTACTTTTTGAAAGCTCTTTTTGCTTTGGCATAGTAAATCTTTCTCACAGTGCCAAAGATTTAGAAATTTTAGAAATGACATGTAATTAATGCCAAAAAAAAAAATCTCTTTGGGTTTCAAGCTGCCTCAGAAATCTACTCATTCTCCCCTCTCCAAGCCTTTCCTGCTTCCTCTCAGTATCATCCAGGTAGCCTCTCTGAGGGCGAGTAGGCACTGAGTGAGGCAGAGAAGAATATCTTTCCTGAGGGTGATTGCCACACTTTCTGGGCCCAAGCAGCATTTCATGGGGATGCAGGAGACACTTCCCTCTGTGCCAGGAGCCAGATTTCAGGGAGGCTGAGTCAGGACAGAAGGACCATAAATGTCAGAGGGCTCTGGCTGCTACTTGATGGGACCTGTTCTGGAGGCCTAGGGAGTGGAGGTGGCTTTGACTACTGCCTGGGAAGGAAACAGGGCACACTTTTCTTAGGATTTAAGGAAGCTTTGGCAACTGAGAATTACACCATTTCTGTAGGAAAGGGGGTTTCTTGAGACTACAAAGATGTGTGTAAATGTGAACAGTTTAAAAGTGCAACACATACATACATACAGAAACTCTCCACCCCTGCCATCGATCCTGGATATGACTAAGAGTTGCATACATCTGTAATTAGGAGTCACAGAAACATCCACTTAGGCAACATGTAGAAAAGTTAGGCAGTGAGGCCACATAGTCATGGGCTCTAATATAAGTAAACAAATTTTATTTCTCATATTTTTGTCATATTTTATAATTATGTTTTATTTGAGCATTTATTATATACCAGGTGTGTCCTAAACACTGGAAGAATATCTTTTTATTTAGTTGTTACAATAACACTGGGAGGTAGCTATAATTCTTTCCAGTTTATAAAGCACCTCTGTCATCTCATTTGACTCTTCCAACAATATATATTTCCCCATTGTCCGAATGGGAAATGGTCAGAAGTAGTGATAATGGAACTTGAATTCAGAGAGCTCTTTATTGTAAATCCAATCCCCTTTTCGCCCTACCACAATCCCCAGCACTCTTCTCCCCTGATTCTTTTCTATAGAGACTGTCTCAGGATTCTGTGTCTAGAGGAGGTATCTGAGCAGGGTAATTTTTAAGACTATATATGATTGAGGAGAAAGAGATGGAGAGTGACTGGCAGGGCCCTGGGAGATGTGTCAGAGACTGTAAGCCTGGCACGGGCTTGCCATGAAGAGGGAGCTGGAAAGGAAAAACTCCCATGTCAGAGAAGAATGAGGCTATTCTCAACATCTTCACATCTGTGAAGGGACTGATGTTAGGAAGACTCACTGATGAATGGACAGAAGTTTTCAAACCCCAAAAGATATTAAAATAAATATTTAATTGGAACAGATTATGCTGCGAATCGTTAAGACAAACATAAATCTCATGAATAAGGTTTCTCTTATTTCTCTGAATCTCAATGAAATATTTATTGAGGAAAATGAAATCAGCTCATTGCTTTGCATGACTAAATGCCATTGCTGGCTTCTAAGAGCAGCTTCTTCAGGATCCGTCTGGATCATGAAGATGAGGGAGGAGCAGGAGTACTTTCAGGCTGACCCAACACTTACCGGACTGTTCAGATCTGGTGAGACTGAGGCAAAGTCTAGCATTGTGTTTGGAATAAAAAGGCAATTAATTTAATTTTTGGTCATTTAATGTTGATTTCGAAGGTCCTGGGTTACTTTCTAAATTTGAAAATGGAAAGGATGGGCTTCAGGATAAGTGCCTTGAATTTTCAGATAGCAAATCCTGAGATATACTATAAGAATGTCTAGAACATGACTCTCCGATTTGGGTTAAGGCCCTTGTAAGTGACACAGATGTCCTGATGCCATATCCAGTCTGCTGGGTGAGTAGTCTCTGCCAGTACTAATGATGTGCTCATTGGTAGTATAGGTGGTAGGACTCACAAATGCCTGTAGGGGTTGGGAGAGCACCATCAGTTCACCTGACCTTCACTTAGGGTAGTAAAGATCCATCTCCCCACAGAGGTCAGCTCCAGACACTGACTTCCTTAGCTTTGGCATCCCTAGGGGTGATGAGAGCAGAGCTGGCTATTCCAGGAAGTGGATTTCGAGAGACTGAACCAAACAATAAGTAAGTATGGGTACTAGAGGCAATGGAGGATACCCATGGTCTCTGCATTCTTTGGATTGATTTTGGCTGTAGCTATACCACTGGCAGGGTAGGTGGCCCAGACTCCTGGGTTCATGATTTTTTTGGCAGGCAGATCCTGTGTGAGTCAAATGATGGATGTTTCCATGGGTGATCTTGCTGTCCAAAGTTAGGCTTGCTGCTCCAATTTCATTTTGGTTTTCTTCTTGCAATGCACGGGTGTCTTATGTCAGTCTCATGGATGAAAGGTGACTTTATTCCTCCCTTACAAACACAGTGCTCTGGTCTGGGAGAAAGTTTAACCAGTATGTTGAGGGATAGTCATTTACTTAGGACTGACTATATTGTGTTCCTTGGCCTTAGGCTTCCCATTATCTAAATCTAGAGTATGATTTACAGGATTGGCATGGAAGAAGAACCCTCACCGCTAGCAGAATTACTGAATTCAACTAAGTATGTACAAATGATTCCTGACTTAACTGTTGTTCAACTTAAGATTTTTAGACTTTACGATGGTTAAAAAGTGATATGAACTCAGTAGAAAATATACTTCAAAATTTGAATTTTGATCTTTTCCTGGGCTAATGATATGCGATGTATATGCCCTTGTGATGCGGGCAGCAGCAGTGGCCCTGGCTTCCAGCCACATGGTACTCTGTAGTGTACTGTGTCACCAGTGTCTTTTGAATACTGTTTTTGTATTACATCATGTCTGTAAAATGGCCACCTATGTCTCCTGCTTCTGGTGAGAAGAAGAGGAAAGCAAGTACTCTTGAGATGAAACTCAAGATAATTGCACAATAGTTAGCTAATGTAAGCGTTCTGAGCATGTTTAAGGTTGGTTAGGCTAAACTCTGATGTTCGGAGGGTTGGGTATATTAAATGCATTTTTGATTTATAATATTTTCAACTTACGGTGGGTTTATCAGATGTAACACCATAAGTTTAGAAGCATCTGTACTGATAATGAGACATGTACCCAGTACTGGTTTGGATGCTCTAGAAGATGCAGAAATGTTAGAGAAATTCCTGTCTTTGGAGAAGCTTACAAGCTACACAGAAAGATTAAACATATATTTGTATAAATATATACATTTTTATATATTTCACATAATTAGCTAACTCTTCATTCAGCATGTATTTACTCAGTACCTTTCCTTAGCAGACCACAAAAGAAATCAGAAATGCTTTTACCCTAAAGCCACTTAAAAAGACTTGTTCATAATTGTATTATAAAGTAGAGAGTAATATGAATCCATGCTCTCCATGAAAGGTTGTATTTGATGCAAGAATGTAAACACTACTTCTATTAGTAGATCAAAGAATGGAGGCACCAAAGATTTTGACTGTTTATATTGTTCAACACCTAGAACCTAGTACAGTGCCTGGTACACGTACATTCAAATGTTGAATGAATGAATGAGTGAATGAATTTTGCTAGGCAAAAATGGTTAGAGGAAGCCTTGTGGAAGACATCCAGCTTGAGTTAGATATTTAAAACGTGATTGGGGAGGGCGTTTCAGGTTTTTCAGGGGAAGTTGCTGCCACCATCGTAGCACTCTGATATTGATTTCCCTTTCATGTTTATGAAATATTGCACAAGTCACTCATGTGCACTCAGCCATTTCTTAACTCCTTTATCAGACCATTAGGGAGGGGTTGACTCTGGGGCCTGTGGTACCTGGGTGTATGATAAAGTGCAAGAAATAGTGATTTATTTCTACTCGAAGCATTTTTATAGCTTAGGAATGCCTTTGGAGCCCTGTTGAAAGAGGCCGTGGATTGGAATTCTTCATAAGGCCATTAATTATTGACTTTGCTTTGTTGTAAAACAATGGCGCTGCTTCTAGGTGTCAGCTGTTGAAGATGCAGAGAGTATCACTGTAAGTGCTCCTAATCACAGGCGGACCTGTTAGCAGACACTCAGGGAAGAAGATAGGACACTGTCAGCACTGCTGCAGGGGAGATGGGCAATTAGTGGCTTCAGATGTCATACAGCATCCTTCTCTCTTTGCTCTCCTGGGCGCTTTCTGTTGGGCAATCAGAGATTTTAGTTATGACTCTAAAAACAAGTCCCAGTGAGAGAATCTGGGCTATTAGCTTGCCATATGGTGAGGTAAGTGGTGCCAGGGAGTTTGGCTGCAGTGGTTGTGATCGAAATTCTGCAGGTGGTGGTGGTAAATAGAAGGAGAAAAAATTCCTGGGTGTCACGGGGGTGATTTGCCATCTGGGCTGTGGAGCTGGATGTACCAGTGTGGCCTGCAGTGCTAGAGGCGACTTGGTGCCACCCATGCTGCTGCTGTTTTGTCCTTCAGCAGGTTCTGAGGGCTGGATCTGCTCTCCTGTCTCATGTCTGGTAGTACACGACGCCAGGCTGTAGGATCCTTCTCAGTGGGTGTCTCTATAATGATGTGCATGGAAGCTTGACTTCTGAGTATATGTGGTAAAGCTGAGGAGATGGTCTGTGTTTAGCACTGTAGGGACAAAGGAGGGTATCCACTGACATTTAAATGAAATGTGTGCTGAGCCCGTAGAGGGGGCACAACCCTAGCTTAGATGCTGGAGTATAAGAAAGAGACAGTCTCTGCATCACCAGTAATGGAAACAGGCTGTTTTTATAATTTCCAAATTGCTTTCATATGAGTTATTTCACTTGAAATCCACAACAGTTTTCTGAGAAAGGTAGGGCAGGGATTATTATCACCCTTTTCCATATGAGGAAACTGAAGCTCAAACAGGGGAAGAGGTTTGCCTAAGGTAGCCTAGCTAAGCAAGGAGAAGCCAAGTCTTGAATCCAGGACCTCAGATTGTGTACTCTTGCTTTGTTCTATTATTTCATGTTGTCAGTTCCTAATCATGAGGACAGACAAATACACATGACATGACTTAAAGATGCTAATATTGTGAAAAGGGAGATACAAAGTTAGAGATGGAGTAGTGAGTAAGCAAGAGTTCTAGGAGCAGGCGACCTTGAGCTGTCCTGCAAGGAAAGGAAGCCATGATTTTGGTGGGCAGAGGGCTGCATGTGGTGTTCCTGGAAATGTTGGCAGATATCGTTATTCAGGCCCACTCTTCATTATTCCTGGGCATGCAGAGGAGTCTGGGGGGAGTCAAGGCCACTGAGGGCTCCAAATAATTGAAATCAGAGGAGATACAGACACCTCTTTTTAACTTACAGCATGATGCTCCTTTCCTAGAAATGCTTTACACACACTGCCTGCAAACAACAAAATGCCTTGGAATGAATTTCTTCCATTTTTTCTCCTTGATTACCCTGTGGGCAGGGAAATACTTAGAAGGAGAGAAGAGGAGATGGCAGGAATCTGGATTTCCCACAATTAGGCCATCAGCCCCTCTCGTTGATTAGGACTAGGCTGTACTGATCAGATGTTTCCACTCTGAGTAATGGTGGCTCCATGAGTTAGAGGCCCCATCTTGGTTTGGGTCCCCACTCAGAAAGACAGGTGAGGAAAAGAAGATGAGTCTACCAGCTTGTACCGAAAAACTCAACAGCTTACCTAGTAACACTCCCCGCTCTAGGGTGCCCTTTGACAAACTCTCTTCTGCCTTCATGGTTTATTTTAGACGTTCACTACAGAAATGTTGAATGAAAGAGGATCATGGTTGGAGGAATTCCTGGCTAAGAATTAGAAGAAATTTCCTTGCTTTTGCCAGACCACAAATTAGTGATACTTTTCTTTCTCTTGCTCTCTTTTTAAAAATTAAGTCATGAGTGAGAATTTCCAAACTTGAAAAGACAGACATCAGAAGGCTTTTTCAGTGAGGTCGCTTTAATTTTTACTCGATTATGTTTAAAAATAATCCAGTATCACTCAAGCTCTGTCACTGTTGGTGAGGTTTCTCTCTTTCAACCATTGATCTAATTCATAGTCTGAGCAAACATTTGAGAACCCTTCCTGCTCCCCACTAGGGCTCCATCTTAGGTGAGGTGGTCAACGAGATTTGTCTGTGGTCTTTGGATATCACCTGGTTACTCCTCCATGTTTTAAACTCAAGAAAATGGACAGGGATGCCATCACAACTTTTATTTCTAAGTTGAGGATACAAAGCCAGATCCTTCTACGAAAAATAACACAAAATTGCATGCTTGCAAGAACTTTTCATGATATAACACAGAATGTTAAGGCTATTCCTTTGCTATAACTTAATTTTCTGTGGAAATGGAATGGCCTAAGCCTGCTTACTATGCTCTCCAAGTGACAGTTTCATCAAGTCCATATGTTCAGAGATGAAGGAAGTATTGTCACATGGCAAATGGCCAAGAAAATCCCTGACCTACTTCCGTAGGATTGTCTATGAGTGCCTGGCACACCACCCTTCAGTTATTTCCAACGATTGTGAACAGATGGGCACAATACTCTTTAAGTCATAGAAAAGTAACTTGTATTTGGCCATTATTCAAGCAAAATGAAAGAAGGTACTGTTGTCCATCTGGCTCAGCTGTATTATAATGATTCATAAAATAATGACCCCTGGTTTGACAATGACAGCAGTCCAAGGTTTTCAGGATGGGCACTTTTATGGCAGCAGCTCAGAGACCACCATTAACAAGTTTCAAATTGATTACAGATTTGTGGGCTCGACTTGCCTTGTTCTTGGTTTGTTTTTATTTCCAATTCTATGGCCTCTCCATATTGCATCAACTCATTAAATGTCTGATAAGATTCTTCCATTTCAATTTGATCCAGGTTAGGATTGTCTGCCAATTTAGGAAGGTCTCAATTTACTCTAAGTAGATGGTTGTGAGAATAAAACATATGGACCCGAAAGTGTACCTGACACAATTATACAGGGTGATTTTTCTGATCCTCTACTACTTAGTGAGTTTTTGGGTCCTATACTCCAAAACTCATTGTAGTGACTAGATTAACTTGCCATTCCATGTCACTTCCTTCCTAATCTGACTCTAAATTCTCTTCTTCCAGGAAGTCTTCTTTGGTTGACACTATCAACTTTTGGCCAAGAGTTCTTGATTAGTAGAATCTTATTTATAGATGAAATCTTAGATTCCATTGAGTTGAACTTCCACTTAGGCAGAAATTGCCTCTGGATGATATCTCATTGGTGATGATCTGTATCTTCAGTTGCAAGGTGCTTATGACTCCACAAGACAACTCATTTTATTGTTGGATGGAGCTAACTGTTAGTAAATTATTTTATGTAATTGAAATCTGACTTTGTCTAATTTAGGCACGTTGATCTTAGTTCAGCTCTCTAGAGTAATACAGAGCTATATAATTTCATTTTTACTTGAAATCCTTCAGATAATTGAGGACAGCACTTACTACTACAGTCTGTTTGGCAGTGCTTTATACTTTGTGGTCGATCCTTGTGTCTCCTTAATTTTGTTTTCTTTCTCTTATGCTTCATATACTTTATTACTCTTATTCCACATTTTTACAGGCTAATCCTCTCCATGATTTTGTGTGTCCCTTAAAAATTTATGCCTTTGGTATATACAATATGTTTTAAATTACTCAATTATTTTCTTCATACCTTCCCTCAGTTAATATTTTTTTAAGTACTCTTCTGTTTGTGCAGGTCTGTGGTAAGTGATAGAAAGGCAGCAATGAATAAGACCAACTCCTTGCCCTCAAGAAACACTTACTGATATGTCACACTCTGACTTTTCTCAAATTGTTTATTATACCTGTAGTCCAGTTTATCAATGGAATAAGATCAGTTAAAGAACATAGAAAACCAAAAGGCTGGAATGTTGAGACATAGATGCTTTCAACTACTGCTATGTTTGTCTAACTACTGGCTGCCCCTTGCCCCTCTCTCCACTTGTATCTTTTCTGTATATTAAAAGATATTCCTCCTCGAAAAAGATGTGTTTCCTACAGAAATTATTTAGATAGCAAACACTAATGAGGACAGAAGCCTGAGATGAAATAAACTTGGGCTGAGAATGGAAGCCTCAGTCCAATCCCACTTTACTGATTCAAAAGTAGTAGGTTTACTTCTGCCTCATCCAGAGGAAAGGTATTTCCTCTGAGCTGACAGTATGGGGGAGCAGGAAAACCAAACAAAAATTTAAACCAAGTGACAAAAAAAATAGACGGTCCCTCAGCATGGAATAAGACTACAGATTCCTGGAAAACAAACAAACAAACAAACAAACAAACAAACAAACAAACAAACTTGATTTGAGTACTCAAAAGATGTCTGGAGAAGAAGTGAGCTTGGTGGAGGGCGGCATTGTGCTCCAAAGAACTGTGTCTTCATGGGGGTGACTCTGGTATGGTGCTGAGGTATTCCTACATGCCCATGCTCAGGTGCTGTCTCTGCCTTCTTCTACTGGTCCTGAAGGGTTTTGGAAGCTAGAGTCACCTCATGCATCTGACCCTCTGCTGCATGTTCCCTGTCCTCTCCCCCACTCCCTAGTGCTTGCCCTGTTTATGTGGCTACACCTCTGCGTAGGGATAGAAGCACCTTTCTAATCCAGAAAAGCCCTGAAGTTGTTCTCAGTCATTTGCATTTCACATCTAGAGAACCAATCCAGAAATTACGAATTGAGATATTGAGGCTGTAGAACGCTGATAAGTAAAATTGTGCCATAGCCTCATTTACCCACTTACGTGAAGGTTTTTTGAAGAAAGTCAGGCAGCTTTTGTGTGAGTGAAGAAGTCAGGCTATTCTCAGGAGCAGTAGCCGAATCATGTCTCAGCATCACAGTGGTGTGGGAAGCTTATCTTGTCCATTAGCAGACTCTGAGTGTCCCTTGTTCCCTCCTACTCTTGTCCTTTGCTCTGCTAGGGGGCAGAGCACTTTCCACCATTGCTTCACTTCTCTGCCTTAAGTTTCACCTATTTAAAGATGAGCTCAAGGCCTGTGTACTCTTTGTCTGCACATTCCAGCCCACAGTAACTCCTCTTTAGACTTAACCTTGCATTTGGTGATCAATATGTCTTGTCTTGGGCACTGCCCTTGGTGGTGAAGTGTGAGATGGGAGCATGCTGTGCTTCAGTAACTTGGGCAATGACACTAAGAGAGAGTAGCTGGGGAGAAGGAAAGTGGTAACAGGCAGAGATCAGGGAAGGTAGGGATAAGGTAGAACTTGACCTTGTCTAAGAGAAGGATATAGATCAAAATCATCACCTTCTACCATCAATTCACTCTATTACCAAGGCCCTATGGACAGGGCTGTTCTCCCCTCTTCTATTTTCATTTCATTAAGACTTGCTTTCCCTTCTGAGTACAAGACCGTCTTTAATGTTTGTTTTAACCTCATTTTATCTATGAAAGAAGTTGGGTGCATTAAGTGAGAAAAGGAAGGCAGATGACAACATCCCCTGTGATGTACCCTAGTGCCTTGCCCCCTCAAGGGAAGCCTTGTTGATTTTCCTTGTGACTTCCAGAATGTCTAGCTTAGCAACATAAAATATGCTCTTTATAAATGTGTTCATTGTTTGATAACTGAGTAACATTTGCCAAACCACATATAAACAAATGAAGTGAGTAATAACTCATCTATTTATGGGGTAACCTTCATCATTCAGGACATGAAATAGCCTTACAGCAGCAAAGAAGCCCAGTACAACGAATGAGACCAGGACTTCTTGGCTTATGATTGTGTGTAAAGTTTCTGATTGGACTATCTTCAATATTTCCTAGAACAGCAATTAGAGGGATGTGCTCTGGCCTGCTGCTACTTCAGAGATATCTACCCATGAAGGAAGAGACACCGAAATTGCTAAATGTTTAGTATAGAAGCAGACGTCTCTCTCTACATCTCAGGATGGTCTTCAAGGGTTGGGTGGTTTACTATGTTTAATAAGTAAGACTGTTAGAATTTTTTTTAAAAAGCTACTTAAAGACTAAAATCAGTTATCTGGAAACCTACCTGGGACACCTAGTTTCCCAGTGATACTTTAAAAAGAAACCTTTACCAATAATAATAAGGGTTGGTGAGAATGCGGAGCTCTTGGGACTCTCTTTGCTGGTGGGAGTGTATACTAGTGCTATCACTTTGAAAAAATTTTGGTGTATCTATTATGTATACCCCCATGGTCCTACAACTCTGCATCTGGATATGCCCAGCATGCATGAGGATTTATCTTTATCAAAATACATTCAAGAATGTTGACATCGGCTTTATTCATAATCGTCCAAACTGGAAACAACCAAAATTTTTCAATCAGCAGTAGAATGGATAAATACATTGTTGTGTATTGATGTAATAGAATGTTATATACAGCAACGAAGAAGAGCACACTGTTGGCATACTAACAGCATAGAGGAATCTTACAAACAGAATGTTAAGCAAAAGTAGCCAGATATAAAAGAACACATAATCTCTCATTTATATGAGGTTCAAGAACAAGCAAAACCCATTGTGTAAGGTATAGGTCAGATAATGGTTATTATTTTTTTAAGCATTTTATTTTATTTCATTTTATTTTCAGTTTAAATATAGTACATTGGTTAGACATTTATATAGTTTATGAAATTCTTGGCTGGAAGGGACCTTCTGGGTAGCTGTAACTGTTTGATTTAGATGGTGGTTACATCAGTGTATACATATGCAAAATTTTACTCAGCCCTTCCCTTAAGAGTTGTATACTCTACTCTGTGTAAGTTACAAAAGAGAAATTTTAAAAAAGAAAAATACAAAAGAAAAAGGAAATGCTACTCAAGTATGAGGCTGAGTAGTTTGCCCCAGACCCCTGTAACTTCTGTTTTTCTGCAGGTTAACAGACTCTTACCCTTGAAACCTCTTGTGAATTTTAGCTTCTTTCTCCTGCTACCAACTTGCTCTGGGAAGAGCTTGGGTGTGGGGGTCAGGAGGCCTTTGCCAGAGTCTCTCAGCCCCATTTGCCAGCTGTTTACTTATGGGTGAGCTCATCAGGGAAGCCTATGAAAAAGGCCTCTCAATACCTCCTCCATCTTTAACCCACAGGATTTGCTGAACATCACATTAGGTACAACATGTCAAAGAATTTTGGAAAAAATCAAAAGGGGCCACCCACATACCAGGAATATTATTATATTTGAACTAGATGAAATTGATAGCAGCTACTGATTTGAATCATATAAGGTGCTGCTATCAAAGACCGTGCTATGATTTCAAACAATTGGGCTATGATTTATGAATCATTTTGCTGGTTGGCCTTGGGAGGTCAGTAGCACAGGAGGGTGAGTCATGTATAGGGAAATATGATGGATTATAGAAGCAGCCACTTCCAGGAGGCCTGCAGGATTCAGGTGACTTACTGGTCAGCATCAGGGGTTCAGGATGATGATTCTTTTCAAAGTGAGGCCCATGGACTAATGTGACCAAGTAACCAAGTAAACAGTCCAGGTCTTAGACAGTCCAGGTCTAGTTCTGAATCTTCTGCCAAATTGTGTGTGACATGAGCAGTCAGTTCACTTCCCTGGGCCTTAGCTTTCTCATCCGTAAAATGGGGACCTACATGATGTCGTAGGTCCTTCTCAGCTCTAATTTCCTATGCGTCTTCCCCATACAGTCAATTCTCAACTATTTCCATAAGTATAATATATTTTAAATCCTTAATTGGCTCATCTTTTATGTGGCTGTTTTCCGTTCTTCCTAGTTTTTGTGTCCAGGAAATGCGAATTCATTTTTTAAACAAATAGATCCTTCACAACTCTGCTGTGAAAAATCATGTTGTTTCCTAACAATTTCTATCATTCTGGATTCTCGATTATCCATCATTATCCAGAATCTCTTTCCATCATTAGTGCAGATGACTGAGCACCACCCTAATGATGCGGTCATCTCCCTGTCCCTCAGGGCTCCCTCTCTCCATTGCAGCCCCAGCCTTGCATGCCTCACCAAGCAAAGCTGGATGTTGGTAATGTTCTGTTTTTGGCCATGTTTTCCTAAGGGTCGTGAGGGCAGCTCAAGCAGTGTTTTCAGAGCCCAGGATCTGGCACCTGAGCCAGTGTGAATGCTGGTGCGAAAAGCAGAAATCCAGTGAAGAGCGAGCTGCCAGCACTGGGGAGGTGAGCACCAAGGTGCAGCATGACACACTGTGGGCTTCTTGCCTGGCCTGAGCTTTTTAAGGCTGAATGAAAATGCAGAGCCAAGAAGAAAGTAGCTCATTCTCCTCTGGCAAGCCTAGGCAGAAATCTTATTTTGCACGTGGCAAGACTTGAGGAAGGAAGAGAGGACGGGTGATGGGGCCAGGAGAGGATGACTATGCAGTGTCTGGGAGGGAACCAGGCCCTACTACTACTGCTCAGAGATTTGGGGAAAAGTTGTGTGGCGCCTTTATTTTTCCTGTTCTTCTAACGACCGTTTCTGTAGGGATTTTTGTTCCTGTCTCATATTCTACTTTCTTCTGTGAGAGTTCTGTGGGTCAGGGGCAGGAAACTAGACCAGGTCTTGGCCTCTGAAGACACTCTTTCTCCCCTGACATCCTCCACCCCTTTGAGGAATAGTCTTGGTTCCTGCTTCTGGGCTGCCTAAACCCTTTTTTTCTGAAGTCAAATCCCTTTTTCTCTCTGTGTCTTCTCTGCCATTCCCTTATTTTATGTGGGAATTTGTCCCCTCATAGATGATGGCATGACTGACCACTTAACTGACCTCCACCAACTAAAGTGGTACTGCCTTTTAAGCAGGCCCCCTGCGGGGAACAAATGCCAGGATGCTATCATGTTCAGACCCTGTGGGATCTGCATTCTGGGAACTGTTTTCCAATCTGGTGGTGCAGGTGGTTGTTTCATTTTTGTTTTTAACTTTAACTATCCTTAATGGTGACAAAATTTTGTTCTTTGAATGCTAATTTGGTTTTTAGAAACAACACAGCTTCATTTGGGGAAATCTAGGGAAGAGGGAACCAAATCTGGGAAGCTGAGTGATGGTGTTTTTAGTATTAAAAAAAAAGGCAAGATTTACCTACGAAGTAATGACATAATTTGCTTGTTTATATTTTAAAAGTGATAGTGAGGGCTATTTCTAAGAGGAGACAAAAAATGTTTTTGACATCTGCTAGGCTAAGCATAGAGCCCAAGGGGGCAGCTATAAGAACAGCCCCCATTTCTCTACTTGGTGGGGGAGGCTGTAGGGTTTGCCTGTGGGTCTGAGGCACTATGGGAGCTCAGGGCACTCTCTGTGACTGCAGACCCACTCCTGCGCCTTGTGGGGAGGGAGGGGTGGATGAAATTGGGGCTATTGACAAGTTCCCTATAGACCTGTATTCAGATGTTGTTGGGGTGGGAGATTGAACAATGAAAGATTCTGCATTGGGGAGGATTGTCTGATGCCAAGAGAGCCCACCCTGAGCTGGTGGACCTGCCTGGATCCACAGGAAGGAAGAATTTGAGAGGGAGCAGGGATAGGACAATGTGTTTCTAGTATAATTTAAGTGACCTTTATCAAGTTGTTTGAAAGAGCTGGGATCTGGGCTGTGAGTGGTCCTTGAGGGACAATCTGGTTCCCAAGGACCCAGGTTGTTTTTTAGGACAGTGAATGAAGGCATTGAGAATGTTGTGATGGCTGCTGAAAAGAACTCTAGCCCAAAGCTGTGAATAGCCAGAAGGTTTAACTTTGGCAGGGTAGGGTCCTTGGTGATGAACTGAGTTGGGGCATTCTAACACAGTAGTCCAGCTGCTGAGCTCAGAGTCGGCAGGAGACCTAGTTTGGGGAAGGGAGGGAACTGATGCAGAATGAACATCTACTGTATACCAGGTATTTACATACATCACCTTATGTAAGATGGACATTACGATCCCCATTTTACAGATTAGAAAACGGAAGCACAGAGAGTGAAGCCACTTCCTCCGATCTCTTCAATGCCTCTCCCTTCTCAGTTGCTTGCACACTCATGCAGCCTTTGCACTGAGTGCATTGCATTACAATTATTTACCCACTCCTAGAGATTTTAATGGAATTGGTCCGAGATGGGGCCAGGCTTTGCTGTTATTTTAAAAGCTCCCCAGGTGACTTTAATGTGCAGCCAGTACTGAGAACTGCTGGTCTAGATTGTAGCTTTTTTGGTTTTTGTGTATCCTCAGGGCCTAGATCAGTGGTCCTCAAATTTGAGTGTGCATAAGAATCACTTGAAGAGTTTTTCAAAACACAAGTTGTTGGTTCCATCCTCAGAGTTTCTGATTCAGCAGCTTTGGGATTGGCTTGAGCATTTGTATTTCTAACAAGTTCCCTGGTGCTGCTGACGCTGCTGGCATCAGGACTACACTTGGAAAGCTCTTAGAATGAGAGTAGGTCCTCAGTAAGTGCTGATTGAATCAGGTACATCACCAAATTGCCCAAGGATTTGAACCCTAGCCTGTATGGTAGCAAAGCCCACCCTTTTACCATGACACTAGACAAACTTTCAGGGAGTCTGGGAGATGAGTGCGGTGGGCCTGATGTCTGCTTAACTTCGGGAAGGAAGGTAGAGTTCATTGGTCTTTATAGTCTCCTCACGATAGCAGTTTCCTATCAAGAAACTTAGTAGCCATTGGAGGCCCAGAAATTCTGGGTAAAGGTTCAAGGCAGCTGTGAAATCCTAGAGTTGTAACCCAGGATACAGACTCCTGGTGTAGAGTGTGACCTGGGAAAGGATGGTCATGCATGTGCACGTCTCAGAGAGTTTGTTGTAAATCTGGTGACACTGCTTTAAAGTTACACCTTGTTTGTGCTCCATAGGAAAGTCAGAAGACTCTAGCGATGGGAACATGGCCTAGTGATGTCAGAGGTTGGGGAGTGGGGTCCTGAGCCACCCTAGGTGTATAGGGAGGGGAAAGGGTTGGTGGGGAGAGGGGCTATTGAGAGTTTGGGTAACTGGAAGGGATGTTTTATGTCAGAGCAGGAGTGGAGTGTTAGGAGAGGAAGGAGAGAGCTTTGATGGTGAATACAGCAGAGGACATGGGGAAGTTCCATTTTCCTTCTGGAGGGATGTGCTTGAATACCTGGAGTCACCTGTTTTGCTGAATGACGAATAATTTTTAAAAAGTCACCCTAAAGCAAATCTTCACTTAAAGTGCCTACTACTACCATTCTAAATGCTGCGTGGGGCATCCAAAAAAATTAATGATAAAATGGAGAGTATAATGTGTCAAACGGTTGGTGCAGACGGCAGGCCTGTAAGAGGGAGGGAAGAGTCCTGTTGGCTGTGTGGTTGGAGAAGGCTTTGGGGAAAGTGAGTCTGCTCGTTCAGAGAGTAGTCTGGAGTGTGAGATGTAGTGATAATGGAACAAGGGAAGGTATGGGGCATGGCTCCTGATGTGTGAATAACTCATTCTAGGTACCGTGGATATTGGTGGGGGAGCAACAGCAAAGGTGTGGTTGGAAGGGGAAAACGACTGTAAGACACCTTGTTCTGAATTGTTTCATCTCTTCCTCAAAGCATGAGAGCTAGGATCATTGGGGACCACCCCAAGGACCCCCACCTCCTGGCACTTAGTACTGATTACTTCTTAAAAGAGTATCTCCAAGGAGTCCTCATAGCAAAATTTCATTTTTCTCTTTCCCAGAAATATTGAAGGTAGGAAGGAGGGGAGGAAAGCTCTCCCCTTTTAGAGATAGAAGACTGAGATCTAGGGAAGAGAAAGAGCAAAAAATGGTGCTCTGGGCATAAGTTGGATGCAGGGGTTCGCACAGACGGCTGTTCGAATGGAATGGTATCTGTGAGGGCAGGGATGAAGGGCACAGCCTTGCCTGAATAGCACTGGAATATGGATGCTTGATTCTCAGTTTTCTGTGTAATTTTTGTCTTTGTGAGGCTGGGGAGGAAGTGGAGAACAAGGGAGATCAGAACAGCCCTAGCCAGAGCATAAGACCTTAAACATCTCCCAATGGCCCCAGCTGGTTAGTATCTCAAGGTCCATAGGACCTATCCTGGGTGCTGTGTCTTGGTGCTATGGTTTCAGCAGTCCCCTCCCACAATTCATGCCACTTCTCATCTCTGACAGCCTTCTCTCTGTCCCTATCACCACCTCTGGGCCCAGTGGGAGCTGGGAATTTAATCAGAACTGCAAAATCCTCTCTCCCTATTGGATTGCCCATTAGACAGTGACTTAGCTAGCCTTTGAAGGGACTCCCACTCCCCCTGTCGGAACTATTCATGGATCCCTCAAATTTGAAATCAGCCTGATGTGACTGAGGGACGGGAAGGGGAGGGTGTCTATGCTCTACTCCATCAGTGGCATCACCCACGAGTATTTATCCAAAAAGGAGTGTTCTGTTGCCTTGGCAACTTCCTTGCATGGGTTCTGGTGCTTAGAATATCTAACAAATCTCCATGTTTCATGCTCAATGGGCAGAGTTGGAGGAGCAGATCACAGGGTAAATATCAATGATCAGAGCCCAGACTAACGATTAAAAGGGTGACTAAGACAGCATATAAGAAACCTCTGAGGTTGCAAAGGATTTACTACAGTCTTCCCTTCTCCTGTCTTCTCTCCTTCTACCTTTCTTTGCATAGTCATATCTCCCCCTTCTGTGAAGTTCCTGAGGTCTCTTGGTTATCTTTGTGTATCACTCAGTCACCATCATGAACAAGGTCAGTGTTCTCCTGGGGCTGAGAGGAAGTGTTGGGTACAGAGGGAGGAGGAGTCAAGGACCAATATGTGACTCTTCATCATGGCTTTGGTCTTCAGTGAGCTCCCTGTTTGTTGGGGAAGTGTTGTCTTCACCACCTCCACAGCACTTCTGCTGAGAGGAAAGACATTGACGTGAGGGAGCCCAAAGGTTGGGGATGTTCTCTGATATTGTTTATCTATGTGTGTATCGTGGTACACAAAATACAGATGCAAGGTGATAGAATGACTGCATTACAAATAAAATTGGTGCAGATTGAGCAAAGGCAGCTCAGGGAGGGTGTAGGAGGGGCTGATGAAGCTGGCCCAGTGGAAGAACATCCCTGTGTGGCAAAGAAGTGCTCTCCTCTCAGGGTTCATTGGTGGAAATTTTTTCTATGGTGATCCGGTCCTCTGTGAGAACATCTCCTTGGATACGGGAGACCAGAGTGTTGGAAGCAAAGGGCCCTGAAGTTGAAGGCACTCCCTTTAAGTCATTCTCTGGAGAAAACATGCTGAGCAAGTGCATGTGTGTCAGAGTCAGGGAATATATGTTGAGTAAGTGAAGCTTCCTCAGCAGCACAACAAAGTACTGTGCCTTCTGTAGCTTCCTGTGATGTTTCTCTCTTGAGCCACACTTTGGCTGGCATTTTAATGCATTCTCTTCCGTTATCACATCTGCAGTTTATTATGCACCAGGCCCTGTGTGACAGAGGCTCTTCAGAACCACTCCTTCCTGCTTGGTGGAGAACTGTGGGACAGTGGTCCCCCTCCTTGCCTTGTTAGAGATGGGGTGAGTGAAGAGAAGAGAAAGGCAGAGTTTTGGAGCACAGAGAGAAGGAATGTGAGAGTCGTTCCAGCAGGGCACCTGGGGTTCCCTCACACAGGGGTTTCAAGAGAGGTGTGGGCATTTCTTGAGTGAGGTAGAGCCCTGGGGTTTTGATATTAGACGATCTTGGGTCATCTTTGAAGGAACAGTTTCAAGAGAGTGTTGGTGGCACAAGGAAAGCATAGCTGGACAAGAGGAAATTTCTGCACCATCTGGAAGTGCTTATTGGTTCTAACCTTAGTCTCTGCTGGTGCACCTTGATCCCTTCTATTTTGCTTCTATAGGAGAGGGGCAATGGTTTTTCTGTGGTGCTTTGTGATGCCCTCTGGAGAAGTACTGCTTGCTGACTCTCATATTGTATACTCAGGATCCCACATTATCACATGGTAATTCCAGCCAGCAGGGTTATCTCTTCTATGACCCCTCCTTATTCAGTGATCAGGGCTGATACCTGGTGAAGCCGTGAAACTCTTCTAGGTCCTTTTGTCCTCTCCTCTCTAACTCATTTCAACAGCCTCCCCAAATAGGATCAGTGATCTCAACTCAAAAAAGACCCCTTCTTCCTCTCCAACACATTAGAACTCTTGCTCCCCCAGGAAGCTCATAAATTAATGCACATTTTGTTACTTATGATTGGTAACAGCTCAATGGGTTATTCCTCATGGGATATTTGTTATTTAAAAGAAGCTTGTTAAGCTAAAGAAATAAATCTCTAATGGTAGAATTTTAACTACTGCTGAAAGTCGGGTGGAGGTGATATTTTGGGGACCCTGGCACACTTTTGTAGAAGAGCAGTTATAGCCTCCCTCTGCTATATATCTGTCAGACCTTATTATGAGCAAGAATTCAGTTCAAGGTGCCCCAAATCCAACTTCAGGGGAAACATGATGAACATCTGGCAGGTAGAAAGAGAAACTGACTCATTATTGTGCTATCCCAGAGAGTATAACTATGCTTTCTGAGTAGATAGTAATGAAAAAAGAAAAAAAAAACTGCTCTGGGGTAGGGATGGAAGGAACTAACATTAAACTGATGATGTCTGTAGGCCCTGTACTATGTCAGGCACTTAACACTTGTCTTATTTACTCTTCAGAGAGGTTGAGTAACTTGCCCATGCTCACTCAGATGGAGCAACTGTGATTTTTACCCAGATCTTTCTGATTACAAAGTCTTATCCCTTGTCTCTATACCAAGATGCTGGTGAGGTCTCCTGTGATTCCCTGTTCCTGGCAAAGGCTGGTGATCCGTTGCTAGAGCACAGAAAGGGTCCCTGCTTGGAGCGGGAAGTGGACTTCATTCCTCCGGGCTTGAGAGCCTCACTGGCTCTGTGTATGCGAATAATTAAGAGTTGGCTCAGGGATTCTGTTTCCATTCTACTTGTGACTTCTCTTATCAGGACGTACAGTTCCTAACTCACAGAGCAGCTGTCCTGCCTTCCCTGGGGGCTTAAGGAGCAGGGAAAGGCTCATCTCACCCTGGGCGATGGGTGAACCCACCTTCCCTCTCCCAGCCTCAAGTTTCCTTTTCCTGAGTTTGTGATTCAGGATTTCTTCATTTGGATATCCTAGTGGAGCCTTAGACAGTATGTCTAAAATGGAACTAATGAACATAATCACCACCCTCCTCAAAGTTATTTTTTGCTGGGCTTCTCTAGTTCTGAATATGGCATTATCATTCTCTTCGTTTAAAGTTTTAGTTAACTTTGATTCTCTCCCACTTCTCCTGCTCCCCAGTCACCAGGACTTTTCTGTTCATCTTAAAATATCCAGGAAACTAGTCATTCTCTGCCATCCTCAAGGCCATCCCTTAGTTCAGATCCTCCTCATCCCATGACTACTAGTCCCTTCATTGGCCTCCTGAGCATTGCCGGTTTCCTTTACTCAAATCCCTCTTTAACTGTGTCTTTCCCCTGCTCAAGCACAGTTGGTGGTTTCTCAGAGCCTTCTGGCTAAGGATCAGACTCCTCACTCCACCAGCCAAGGCTCTCCAGTCTTGCCCAATCTGGTCTGTACTGTTTCTCACCAGCCCTCTCTTCTAACACAGAGAACATATTTCCTGCTTTTTATCCCATGGATGAGGTTTTTCCTGTCCTAAATATCCTTACTTTGCTTTCATTCTCCCCACTCATGCCCCCCTGGGATCCTTTAAGGCCCCTGTCCACTCCCCTTCTTCCACTGTATCTCCTGTGGCCACCAAAACTGGAAGCAAGAGTTCCCCTACTTTAACTGTACTATAATTTATTTTGGTACACCTTCTTTAACACTTTTTGTTGCATTTCACTAATTGTTAATTTTCACATTTTATCACCCTGTTTGCAAATTAATTCTGGGCGAGGACTATTTTATACACCCTGTTCCACAGCATTTAGCACAATGCAGATTATTGGTTAGGGGGCTGCCTGGTTCTCCTTCTTTCTGCTCACCACAGCCTCCTTTCCCTCACAGCCCCATCCTTGCCCCCAGAAATCTTCCCTTGTTAATTCTGGTGATTTTTCAGTTTGTCCGTGTCTCTGCCAGGCTGCTTTCCCTAGGCCACCTCAGACCCCTGTTCCTATACAAGTCTTACCATATTAGGGAAGCAACAGGATCCAGGTGTGGAGCCAGGTGGATCTGGGTTTGAATCTTGGATCTGTTCCTTACTAGTTGTGTGGCTTTGAGCAAGTTACTCAACCTCCCTGAGATTCAGCTTTTTAAATTCTGAAAATAATTTATTATGAGGTAAAGGTACATAATAGGCCCTCAATAAGCATTAATCTCCTGCCCCAATTCCATCCTTAAATCTTCCCTCTTCTGTGCAACCCTTCCTGAGTATTCCATTTGATACTCAACTCTGCTCCCACTGACTTCCTATCATGTCAAAGACTTGGGCATGTCAGACCTGGAAGGATTGCTTAGTTTAAGTCTTTCATTTTAGCCATGAGGAGGCTGAGGCCCAGAGACCTCCAACAACTTGCTACATATACTACCCAGAGCCCATGGACAGCTGAGCAGACCTGAGTCCCAGCAGGTGTCCATCAGTACTATGCCGTCCTTCCTGTGGCCACTACAACGTGTGCCCTCCCTCAGCCCTGGACTGTCTCCATCCCCAAAATATCCTGCACTGTGCAGAGTGAATGAATATTTCTGTGTGTGTGCCTTACTGCCCTGCTGGACTGTATGTTCCCCCAGACAGGGACATGCCAGCCTTTATGCTGTTCTCTGTCCCCTTTTGGTATTCAGTATAGACCTGGTTATAATAACTGAAGGTTAATCTCAGGCCCAAGAACACGAGTTTTTGCAGTTGGGCAGGAGGCCTTCTCTGTGGTTCCTGGGGCTGTCCTCACAGTATTCTGACAACCTCTGGCGAGTATTATTCTATGCAGTGTCCATCTGTGAGCAGCTCTAGGGGAGAAGCCTGTGTGTGTAGCTGTGGTGCTCTCTCTGTGTATCACTTTGCCTCCCACTCTGTACTTCTCCGGCCTCCCCTTGCTCCCATTTCCTCCCCCACCCCACCCTGCCACCCACTCCCAATGCAGTGCTACTGTTCTGCTGGCTGTGGCTAAGAATAAATCATCATTGTTGCATAGCAACGGTTTCCTTTACTCCGCCTCCTTGTTCTCCTCCCACAAAAGTCCCTCAGCACTAAATTTAAGGTAGTGTATCAGGAGATGCCATTACCCTACATATGCCTCTGAACCTCAGCATTGTTTCCCCTATAGCTTCTAACTTTAGGGGGTAGAAACTGACTGCTTTGTTTACTTTTCTATACTTAGTACCTAGTAGTTCCTGGCACATAGTAGGCGCTCAGTAAATATTGACTGGAGATGAATGAATGAATCATTTCCTCAGAATCCCTATAGTTGAGAGGTGCTTCTGGGACTGGGAAATATTATGGACTTCAATATGATCTATAATTCACCTCTATTGGCTAGACCCCTTTCTTTTCCCTTTCTCCAGCTACCTAAGAAGCTGGTGTAGTAAGAGAGGGCATATATTTATTCATATCTACAGGCATGTGGATGGTAAATATGTTTTCTTCTCTTTCTCTTCTTTAAGTGAGTTGTTCAGTCAACCCTCATGATTTACTGAGCCCAGTGGGAGGTACCAGTCTTATGGGACTTCATGATTCCTGCCTTGGGAAGGTCATAGTGAAAGGGCTGGGAGTAGATTATTCTTTTCGGTGACAGGAACATGAGGCTTGCTTTCAGGGAAAGATGATCCTCTGTTAGCTTTGAAGTCACAAAGTACTAGATTTGAATTCCAGCTCTACTAGTTGTAAGCTGTGTGACCCTGGGTGGGTCCCTTAACTCAGCTCTTAGATTGTAAGGTTTGTGTGAGAAAATCTACAAATAGAGTCTAGCAGAGTGCCAGGAGACAGGGGTGCTCTCCTTTTAGTGAGGAGACACAAACATACCAGAAAGGTCTGTAAATGAGGGTGATAGGATACTATTGAGATGCAGGTGGACAGAGAAGGGGAGACCCAAAGAGTATCTGCTTTTAGGGGCAAGAGGGAGTGCTGCTCTCCCTGGATCTAATGTATTTTTTCCCAGACCTAAAAAAGTCCAACTGACTTCCAAGCTGTTCTGTCCTCATCTCTTTCTAAACATCCCATGAAGCATCCCAAATTGACTCAATGTAAGCCTTAAGGAGGAGTGGAAGGTTTAGGGTCCAGAGGGAGAATGAACGTTTAGCTGCTTCTCTGGGGTTATGAAAATAAGTTTGAAGAGGAGGCTGGGGAGGGGCCACTGTTCAGCTAAAAATAGCAGCAGCAGCAGCAGCAGCAGCAGCAGCTAAGGGAGCAGCCAGAGGTCAGAAGCTGGGGCAGCCCCAGGCATGCATTCTTAGCAGAGGACTTGGAGCTTGGCTAAGCTATTCCCTGCTCCTTGGGATGGGGAGGTGGACACTGCTTAATCCCAGCATCTCATTCACGCTTCTAGGTTTGCATGTCACGTTGTCTTCTCTTCTTTCCCTCTCCTCCCCATTTCTTCTCTTCCTCCTCCTGTTCTCCTTACACACTGGCCCCATACCCGTTATCTTGACCTTCAGCTGCACAACAGTATCCATTTATTAGACTTTTTACAAACCAGTCACTATGTACTACGTATTCTTGGTCTTCTGTCCTCTGGGTGTCTGTAATCTGAGATAGCATCCTGGACCTATGGATTGCCAAAAAAAACAATCGAAGAACAACCATTAAATAAACACAAAATAGATGAGATAATATGTTCCCATCCTGTGTGAGAGTTGAGTCCAGTGGTATTTGTAGGACCTTCTGTATGTGTATTAGAGAAAGCCGAGAAGTTTCCTGCTTGAACAAGGTGAGGGTGAGCTAAGTTAGTGCTTTCCTAGGGTCGTGCTGCAGGGGAGAAACAAGCCTTCCTTTTTCTGGCAAGAGGCTGGAAGAAGGATGCTTTCTGGTTGGAATTTAGGGCTGGACCTTGGGAGAAAATACACACTGGAGGGATCTGAGGAGACAGGAGTTAAGACCTTCTCCACATCTGATGCAGACTCATTCTCATCCATTGATTAACTGATGGATCAAGGGATCGATCTATTGATCCTGTCATTAATCTACTCAACAAAAATTTAAGAAACATCTGCTAAATACCAGTGTGGATGGGAGGATATTCCAGATCAGTGGCTTTTCATCCTAGTACATATTGGAATTACCTGTGGAACCTGAAAAATACAGATGCTTAGGTTTTACCCCAGAAAAATTACATTGAAAAATATCTAGGTCTAGGAGACAGGGTAAAAAACCACTGGTCTAAATGACCCCAAGGCTGCTGCTTATACCACTAGCACTCATTGCCCCTTTTTGGTTATGGCTGCTCTTGCCTTCTGAATGATGTGACTAAAGATGTGGCCTAAGGTCACTGAGATATAGACAACACTCTATGGCCAGTTTACATAAGTATTTATTGAGTAGCTATTATGGGCTCAGAATTAGAGAGACACAGAGGCAAGGATAACAGTATCCCCTGGAAGTACCTTAATATATACACTCCATTTCCTTGAATGTTTATCTGGTAAGCCAGAGCCAGCTCTTCTGATAAATGGGATTTTCTGTGATTTGTCCTCTGTGTAAGAGAAACAGGGACTGTATCTGGTGCATTTCAGTTAAGTGGAGATGAGGTAGGCAGTGAAAAATACACAGAAATAGATGGAAGGCAGGCAAATAGGGGAGGGATGCTAATGGGACAAAATGAGTTCACCAGGCAGGTTTTTCACAAGTGTACTATCAAGTTGTCTAAATTGTGAAAAGGGAAAAGTAAATATGTCTGTTTAATATTTGGATTGTATCAGCAAGTATTTGAGCCCCTATGAGGCAACTGTCCTATGCTGGGTATAATGGACATGATCCTGGTACTCAAAGAATATGCCATCTAGCTGGGGAATTAAGATTAATATAAAGAAATAGAGATTTTAAGTACTCAGTTGTGTTTTATGACTGTAAGGTTATTAGGAGCTTGGGGAACAGAGAGGCACTATCTACAAGTAGGGTCCATGGCACATCTCTGCCAAATGTTTTTTATTAGTAATGAGAAATATGGAAATTAAAAGGAAGCATTTAGAAACTTTTATAGCAATTTGCCAGAGCAATTTTTCTTGTAAATCTAAAAAAATTTTTTTAATAGATCTCATATTTTGTTTTTAAAATTGCATTTTTCTAGTAATTCATTATTATTGTATTTTACAAAAGTGCTGGTCTATAACAGATTGAAATAAAAAACATGAAAAAGAAACCAAACCAAATCCAGGTTTGAGAAGCCCTGGGCTGGAGTAGCTGGAAATCTGAGATGTCGTGGAATGCTGGAGAGGTACCAGCAGGTGGGAAAAGGGCAGATGTTCTATCTGATGTACGAGTAAAAGTGTGTCATGAAAACCTCGGTCTTACTCATGGAGGCTCTAAGACCATGAATATTTATTGAGTTTTGGGTAGATGCTGAAGCTTTATTCATGATTTTTATATGACTGTTATGAATTTTTCATTGATTCCTCTTACATCCCTATGTGATAAAAATGCTTATCACCATCTCTTTTGTGTGGAGGCCTGAAGAGAGCAAACAATGCCTAGGTTACCACAGCTGTTGAGTGGCGGGCCTGCATTTTAAAGCCAGATGTGTTAGATAGACTCTGGAGCCTGATGGTTCACAACCCCCCACACCCATCCCAGTCATCTCTCTAGGTAACAAGAAGTGTGGGCCACAGACTGTCCATCTGGACCTTCCAGAATAAGAGTGAGGAGAAAATCCTACAGATTCAGATCACAGTGCTCAGGGTTGTCTTTCCAGAAAGGTGGCCTACCTTTTAGGGAGGGGAAGGGTGTTGACCTTTATATGGCAGTATTGCTCTTCCTTTTCCTGGGTACTCTACCAGAGGTATTTCAGTAGAAGTACTCATCCTGATCCGGGTCTTTCTTTTATTAGATTCTGCACTATCCTGTCAATATCTTTTGCTACTGGCATCTCATCCATCCATTTCTTTTTAAACATTTATGCTTTTAATTTTGAAGTAATATGAAGTTGCAAAGAAACATACAGGGAGGTCTTGTGTACCCTTCACCCAGCATGCCCCACTGTTAACATTTTGTACAGCTCTAGTACAGTATCAAACCAGGAAATCAACATAGGTATAATCCACAGACTCATTTGCTTTTTTTTTTTTTCTACTAATTTTTTTAAAGACTTTATTTTTTTAAAGAGCAGTTTTAAGTTCACAGAAAATTGAGAGGAAGGTACAGAGATTTCCCACCATGCACAGCCTCCCTCATTGTTAGCATCCCCTACCAGAGTGGTACGTGTGTGACAATTGATGAACTTACATTGACATATCATAATCACCCAAAGTCCAAAGTTTACACTTTATGGGTTTTGACAAAATATGATGGTATTTATTCACCATTGTAATATCATATATAGTAGTTTCACTGCCCTAAAAATCCTCAGTCCTCCGTCTATTTATCCTTCCCTCCCTGCTAGCTCCAGGCAACCACTGGTCTTTTTACTGCTCATAGCTTTGCTTTTTCCTGAATGTCATATAGTTGGAATTATATAGTATGTAGCCTTTTCACATTGGCTTCTTTCACTTAATAATATGCGTTTAAGTTTTCTCCATGTCTTTTTATGGCTTAATAGCTCATTTCTTTTTAGCACTGAGTGATATTTCATTTTAGATGTACCACAGTTTATCTGTTCATCTACTGAAAGATATCTTGGTCTCTTTCAAGTTTTGGCAATTATGAATAAAGTTACTATAAACATCCATGTGAAGGTTTTTGTATGGACATAAGTTTTCAACTACTTTGGTGAAAACCAGGAAGCACAATGTACCCATCCATTTTTAGTTCCATTTTCTGGGTACCATGCTTTAAGAGAAACATCAACAAGCTGTAGTATATCCGGAGGAGGGAGAGGATGGGTGGTCTGGAAGCTAGGTCTTATCCAGACTGTTCTAAGGAACTAGGGTGAGTTTCTTGTGTATAGAGTCATGTGTTATTCAGCACTCTTGTCTTAGCATGTAAGGCAGTGCCTAGTCGACCCTCAACAAATTTTTTTTTTTTTAATCAAATGTTTGTTTCAGAACAGAAAACACATATATAAGCACACTGGCTTCTTTCCATCTTGCTGGGCCTCCAGCGTGGAGGAAGGTTGAGATTTATCTATGCCCCCCATTGCTCTTGAGGGCAGAACTAGGATTAGCGAATGGGGAAAAGACATATGGAGAAACATTTAGCTGGATTTATGGAAGAACTTGAGAGAGAATGGGAACAATGCAGCAAGGAAGCAGACGGCTCTCTTATACTAGAAGTATTTGATTTAGTCAGTAGCAGACCATCAGGGATGTGGTGGGAACTATTCATGTATTTTATTGCTGTTGGGCCAAAAGGCTTTGTTGGAAGTATTTCCAGTTTCTTGTTTCTGAGATTCTAAGAACATGCAGACAGAAATAAGACATTTGGGTAGAGGGTGTTCATGGAGTTTGAGATGACAGCAAAATGTTTTCATGGAAGAACGTCTGTAGATTTTATGAAGATTGTATTTGCTTTTTAAAAGGAAAAGTCATAAGCAGCCAGATATAAAAGCTTTGTCTTAGCTTCTTTGTGTAACCTGTAGAATTTGCCCAGGGCAGCATCTGGAGTTAACCTGGTCATCAAATGCTCATCTTTTCTTTCTGGCAGCATTTGGCAACAGCAGTCCTAGAGAAAATTGTGGGAGCTAGAGTCTGACTACAGCTGACATGGTTTTGTCATGTTAATCACTTATTAATTAAGGAGAAGATTATTGCAATTCCTATTCCAGGAAATGAAGCAGGCACTGAATTAATCAGATAACTTCAGGTTGAAAAAAAAATAGGTCAAGTTTCTTAAATTAGGCCATCTGAGAAGGTTGTTATATATTCATATATGATTATTCTGTGAGGTATGGATTTAAATAATTTTTGTTTTTATTTCATTCTAGCTGCTAAAGGAGACACAAACTGTTCATGTTATATGTTTTAAAAACTCACAAAAAGAAAACTTATCTTTTTTTTGAGGTAAAGAGTAGAGAAAGGAACTAACACTTATTTATTGCCTACTATACATATGCTGAGAACTTTGCATATATTAATTCATTAATTTTCACAATGATTCTGATGGGTAGGTATTATCATTGCTACTTTATGGCCAAGGAAATTGAAGCTCAGAGCAGATAAATAACTTGTTTTGGGACATACATAGTGAAAAATAAAGTTTGGATTCAAAAATAGGTCTGTTGGACTCCAAAGCCAGTGCTCTTTATGCTGTTTACTATTGATGATATGCCATCTCTAGCAGACTCCAAACCTACTGTATTCAATAGATTTCAGAACTAGATCTTATTTTCAAATGATACCCACAGGTATCATTTCTCTGTCTGCAGGAAAGCCTGCCCAGACAGCATGTTTCCACCATTGTGGTTGACCTTTTCGTAGTAGTCAAACTGAGCCGTTTGGACCACTGCTACATTCAGCAGTCAGTTGCTTCTAGTCCGGGCTCCTGCTCATCCTCCAGGATGCATGATCCTGAAGGCGTGAATACTGTCCTTGGGCTGGGGTACAGTTTCTAGCTTGCCCACTACCCAATGTTTGATAATCCTAGTCTAATTTTTTCAAGTCTGGGATTGTGTTCTCATTCTCATAAGCAGGCTTGGAGAGAAGCCAGGAGACTTCATGGTACAGGAGACAGAATACTGTACCTGAATGTGCTTTGTTCTTGCTATGTGACTTACCAGTCCTATGGCTTAAAGGAGTCCCTTAGCTGGCTAAGCCTCAATTCTTTCACCAGCTAAAAGGGAATAGGAATAAACTCCTTTATTTTCTTTTTAGGGGGAGCATGAGACTCAGATGATATTATTATCTAGGCAACTTTGTAAACCATAGGCATTGTACAAATGTAAGTCTGGTGAATGAAAGAGAATGATCGTATCCCCTGGAAAAGCTTTCCTCTGGAAAGACCAGAAGCCAGTGCATACATCAGGGTAGGAAAACATGAGCTCCTTCTGGCCAGCCAGGCTGTTTCACTAGAGCAGGTTTGGTCTCTGTGGCCTCCTCTTTTTCCTGAATAGCATGGCTGTATTTCTTGGCTTGGATTGTTGAGATAATTGCTCCCAATCTTCCCTTTTCAATGTGTGGGAGGCTGTTAGACCTGAACAATAGCCACTGGCTAAAAGCCTTTCCAAAGATTCTGATTGGGTAGACCATGTTCTGCTCAATACAATTTGCTTGCTGGTTAAATAAATATTAGGGTTGTTAATCTTCATTAGAGAGTGTTAGCCAAGAAAAATTGCATTTTAAAAAAAACCCATATATTAACATGGGAAAGAAAATAAAAGTAAAACCAAGCAATATTTAATAATTCGAATGTCCTGAAAGCTTCTAATGAAGACTAAAAAGCCTCTAATATGTGTTTGTTCAATAAATAAGACTGTGGCTTCTAATTCTTTTTGAAAGTGGAGCATATATCTTAAATAAAAAAGCAAGCTTTCTAATCTGAACAATTAGAAACTGTGAATTTTTGCTGTCATTTAACAGGTTTGGATTTGCAAGGCAGTTTTCATGGAGATTTTTCCTCATGTAGATTTTAGGCCTTAAATTTATTTTGTGTTTCTATTTTCTTATAAGTAAACTTTTTACTGAAGTAGCACATACATATAGAAAATACACAAATTCTAAATGTACAGCTCAATGACTTTTTACCTGGTGAACCAGCATACAGATCAAGAAACAGATATTATCAGCACCCACAACACTTGTCCCTTTGCCCTCTTCCGTTAACTGGTCTCTCCTCTCAAAGTAATCTTTAGGGTGACTTTCCAGCATCATAAAATTAGTTAGCCTATTTTGAAATTTTATATAAATGGAATCTTAAAGTACATACTATTTTGTATCTGTCTTCTTGTTCAACATTATATGTAATTGATTAATCCATGCTGTGTTAGTGATCGTCACTTTCATTGTTATGTAATATGCTATTGTATATACGGTTGACCTTTGAACACTTAGGAGGTGCCAACCTTCCGTGCAGTTGAAAATCCACATACAATTTTGACTCTGTCAAAACTTATCTGCAAATAGCCCACTGGTGACCGGAAGCTTTACCAATAACATAAAAGCCGATTAACATATTTTGTATATTATATATATTATATACTGTATTATTACAATAAAGTAAGCTGGAGAAAAGAAAATGTTATTAAGAAAATCATCATGTATATGTATTTACTGAAAAAACATTCACATATAAGTGGACTTGTGCAGTTCAAACCTATGCTGTTTAAGGGTCAATTGTATATACCACAATTTATCTATTTTACTGTATAAGGAGTATGAGTTGTTTCCAGTTTGGGACTACTATGAATAAAACTTTGTAAACTATAAATAAAGCTTTGAACACTTTTATATAGGTCTATTGATGAATATATATATACCCAGTTTTATGGAGTATATACCTAAGAGTGTAATTACCAAGCTATAGAATATGAGTATGTTTAGCTTTAGTAAACACTGCCTAATAGTTTTCCAAAATTGTTGTAACAATTTACATCTCCACCAGCATGTGGGAGACTTCTAGTTGCTTCACACCTTTGTCAATACTTGGTATTATTTGTCTTTTCCATTTTAGCTTCTGTGGTAGGTATGTGGTAGTGCCCCATTTTGGGTTTTCTTTGTTTTTTGTTTTGTAGTTTCCTAATGATGAATGAAGTCGAGAACATTTTCATATGTTTATTGACCATTTGGATACCCTCTTTTGTAAAGTGAATCTTCAGTCCTTTGCCCAGTCTTTGCTATTGAATTATCTGGAGTTCTTATTGAATTGCAAGAGTTCTTTATATATTCTGATGAGTCTTTTGTTGAATATATGCATTGTGAATATCTTCCTCCAGTCTGTGGCTCAGTGCTTCATGCTCTTTTTGATGTATTTTGATGTTATTAATTTTAATGTAGTCCAATCTATCAAGATTTTTTCTTTTCCATTTAGTGCTTTTTGTGTGCAGTAGAAACCTTTGTCTACCCTAAACCTTTTTACTGAAAGTTTTCCTGTTTTACTTTTCACATTTAGATTGGTGATCTATTTAGAAATGCTTCTTGTGTGTGGTGAGGGAAAGATTCTTTTTTTTCCTTCCTGTTTTGCCATCCAGTTGACTTAGAATTATTTGTTGAAAAGACCATTCTTTCCCCACAGCACTATAGTGTCACCTTTGTCATAAATCAAGTGACCATATATGTGTGGGTCTGTTTTCAAGTATTAAAATTTGGAGGTGTTCACCAAGTAATTTGTACTACCTTGAGTTCAGTTGTATTGAATAAGTGCCCACCTTGACTCTTGGCATGAATGACTAAGAGAAGCCAGGGCAAGGTCAGAGGTCCAGAAAAGTTTCCAGGTATAAAACCCATCGACTCACAGACTATTTAGATATGCTTCTCCAAATAAAATAACTTTGATACAATTATGAATTGATTAACTGTCCTCTCTATTGGAAGATAGCTATATCATAAGAAATGGAATTTAAAGGAATGCAATACCTAGTTTCAAATACAATTTCTCACAAGATTCAACTGAAAATGATTGTTACTTTATCTGATGCCAGTTCTCCTCACAATAAGGGAATACTTTCTCTGAAAACAAGCTCAGCAGGTGCCTATCTTTGGGTTCATTACATTTGCCTGATCTGCGTGCTCAGGAATTAGACACCCAGAGCTTTTAATTGCTTGCTTATTTTAATTACTGTGTGGAGGTCCTTTTGTTTGTGTCCATCTACTTCCAGCAACCTGAAATCTTTCATATTTCCTAAGGCAGATGGGTTTGGAGTGCTGCTAATGGATGCTTCCTCAGGTAGATGAGCACCTTCTTTTCTAGGGCCCCACCCAATTTAAACTATAGAGATAGATCCCCACCTATCCAGGTAGTACAGCTCCTTTCTATCAATAATGCCTAGGCTGGTCAGTAAAGAGGAGTCCTACCTTCTGGAGAACATGGTTCTGGTCCAAGCACCTTTAAGCTTGGAGAGTTACTTCTCATCTCAGATCCCTTCTTTTGGGGCTGTTCTAGAAGTTTGAGCTGCCATGAATGGGAGACATTATTCAACAAACAATGAAGCAATAGCTTCTTTATGTTTCCATTTGGTCAACAAATATAGTTGAGTACCGGCTATATACCAATGCTCAAAATCTATTCCTAGCCCTTTAGGGGCTTAGTTAGCTTTTGATTGTGTAAAATTACTGTGTCTACTTAAGCTCAGGGTCTGACAAAAACCCTACTGATGTTTAATCACTAGTTCTCAACTCTTGCCTGTCTGTTTGCTGCCACAGCTAGACCTAGCTGAGTGGTGGATGGCAAATCTCACCTGCCTGTCCCTATATTGTACATCCTTTTGTACCTCCATTGTAACTTGAGCTAATCTGTGATTTATTAATCAGATGACTCCAAATTGGATGGTAGGTTTTGCATAGTATCATCCAAACTTGGTACCTACTGTAGCACTTGTTGTCCTAGCTATGATCTTAAGTGTCTTAAGATGCTGCTGTGCTACCCCAGGGTCTGCCATTGAGCTGGAGACAGAGTGGTGCCCTTTTCAAGAGAGAATTAATCTTTTTTGCATAGTGCTATCCATATGTTGGGATCTTGGGTTACCCCAGTGCTTAATGGCAAAAGGTATATAACAGTGATATAGGGTTTGAACAGTGGTATAATATTCCCCAAATTGTCATGTCTTATTTCAGTCAGTGAAGAATCTTAGTCACAAGTCTTTGCTGCCCCAGATGTTGTGTAACTTTGATCTCATCCACCCATTTTCTCTGTGTGTGCGCAGAATGGCTAGAGATTTTATCTTAGACTTTTAAAATTATGTTCTTTTAAAATGGGAATTTAAAAAAGACACTCCTGTTTTGTTTATTTAAAATTTTTAAATTAGTCTTTGCAAATTTAAAAACCATTGTATGTAATAGAATAACAGACTTTCAGAACCCAGAGATATTAGATATCATTAGTCTAATCTTCTCATGGCTAAATAATATGGTGAGATTTCTCTCTCTGGAGATATTTTTAAATGTCTTTTACAATCACAGGAAGTCAGAGCTGGAAGAGAACTGAAAACTGTGTGAGGCCAGCAGTCTCATTCTGCAGATGAGGAACCCTGAGCCCTGAGGAGGCAAGCAGCTGGGTCACACAGATAGTGTTTTGATAAGATCCTGGGTGCCCAGGTCCCCCAATCTGGGAGTCTTTTCTTGAGTAGACAAGTCTGCTTCTCACTTCCAATTTTACTTCATAATTATTACCCAAAGACAGCCTGGAATTTCTTAGTATCCATGAATGTGCTTGTCATACAACATTAATCCATGCCAGGATTTAAGGTAACATAGAAATAGCCGAAATGTACCTTGGGCAAGTGCCATGAATCCAGTGGGAGTGGGCTGGGAAAAGTAGTTATGTTAATAAAACCTTTCCACATCAAAAGTGTGAGTCAGATTCAATATATGAACACCACCAAGAAGTTACACACTGAAGGAGTTTAATTTTAGTTCAAACAGATCTTCAGTTTCATTTCTCTTCAGAAACAAAGGGTGTACAATTGTTATGTATTTCAGCTTGGACTGATTACTCAAAATGGGGAAACACTCTGGAGGAGGGTCATTTTTCTTGTGAACTGCTCTGCTGGGCACCATCTATTTCTAGCAAAGCTTGGACTTCTAGTCCAATAGAGGTGGAAGTGGAAAAGTGTGCCTTCTCTCCCCTCTGCCTCGGCTGCAGTCAGGAAATTCCACACCAGCCCCTTCTCCCTGTGAGCGTCCCTGCCACAGGCTTTTTCCTGAGGCCTGTTGCTCCAGGCTTGTCTACAGCCAGGCAAGGGTGGCTGTGGATATGGGGCTAGCAGGAGCTTTCTGTGATAGTGTACAAAGCTTTTCTTAAGGAGAAGGGAAACCAGAGGAGTCAGCCATCCTCCTGCTTCTTGGAGCTCCATTTCTTCTCGTATTTCTCCATGAAGGACTAAGCCAAGAAAAGAGCCTCAAAGAAGTGCCTTGTGGACCTTAGAAATTATTCTTTCCACTGCACTCTAGGCTTGCTACTGCCTCCTCCATGTCACCTCCACCCTCTGCTCCTTAAGGTCCCAGCAGGGTAGTTTGTGGGTGAATGAGGAGCATAGAGATGGTGCTGTGTTTCATCCCTGGACTTTGTGTCTGGTGATGTGAGGGACCCTGATGGAGCCTTATGGGAGAGACAGCCTACTCTGCCTGAGAAGCTCCCAGTCTAATGGGGAGATGATAATCACCTGCCTGATGGCCTCCAATGCAAAGCAGTGCCTGAGCTGGCGGTCACTGTGTTACCTCCTGGATGCCAGTGCCACTCCTAGGGAAGTACGGTATTGGGAAGAAGAGGATCTGAGCTACGATGGTGATTCTGTCCTCTCTGGACAGGCTGTTGTCCAATAAGAGCCATTCGTGTGTTGATTTGCAAAGCACTCTTGAGCTCCTCTTTGGGGATTTTTGTCCGAAGGGGATCTCCATTCCTGGAATTCACTGAAAGCTCTCACTGACATGTCCTCTGCAGCTCATCACGTTAATGAGAAGGGAGGGCTGGAGGCCCAGCCCTGTCAGGATGGCTGTATTGATTGCAGTGTCTGGTGGAAGGTTACAGCAATGGATGGGGGATTCGCTGATAGTTGAGGAATAAAGTTCTGGCCCTGGAGCCTGTCTTTTTAACTGGGCTCCCAGCCAGTGCTTCCTCGCCAACTCCCTGCTCACCCCAGTCCATCATGCACACCCAACTAGATCTGGCTTCCCTGAACACCACTTAGTCGAATTTCCCAATTGCTTAGAAATCCTTAATGGGTCCTTTTGGCCTGGACTCAAGGCCTTACAGGATCAGGTTCGCATCCACAAACAGTTACCTTTACAACCTGTCACTGATCAAGCCTACCCTTTGCAGCAAAGCCCGTTATCTACTCAGATGAAATCTGCTCATTGTCCCCTGAAGATTCTAGGCTTATTTGAACGTCCATGCCTTTTACCAGGTTGTTTCTGTGTTGTCTTATCCACCACTTGCTCAGATACAGTCCTTCCATCAGTACTTGGCTCTTTCACCTTCTCTGCTCATCTAGCTATGCAATAGCCTGCTTCTCTATCATGTACCAAGTCTCCAGAGGGCAGGAACTCCTATAACCTCAGTGCAAGGCTGAATGGAGATGATCACACACTGCTTCTTAGGGGAATAGGGAGAGAGGGATATGTGAAATCATGAACCCTCTCTGGACAACTTCATATTTTTCTTTCTTGACCAGGTATTCATGCCTCTATTTTAAAGTGAGGTCTAGAGATGTTTAATGGGATGGGAGGTCTGGAGACAGATGCCTCAGAAAGGTTTCCCACAAGGCAATGGTCAAGAGCAGAATTAAAATGGAGCAGGTGCTAGAGGCAAAAATAAAAACAAACAAAGAAAACAAGAAATTGGATATAATGCACCTTGGAGTTGGGAGGTGCGTGTATGGGTTGAATAAGCACTCTCTGAAAGTTCATATCTACCTGAAACCTCAGAACGTGACTTTGTTTGGAAACAACAGTGCCTTTGTAGATGTGATTAGTTAAGGTAAGATGAGGCCATACTGGATTAGGATGAGTCTGAAATCCAATGAGAAGAGCAGAGGACATGGAGAAGAAGGCCATGTGAAGATGGAAGCAGAGATGAGTGATGTAGCTATAAGTCCAGGAATGCCAAGGACTGCTGGGAGCTACGTGAAGCTGGGGTGAGGCAAGGAGGTGTTATTCCTTAGAGCTTTTAGGTGATGACACCTTGATTTTGGACTTCTAGCCTGAACTATGAGAGAATAAATTTTTATTGTTTTAAGCTGTCCAGTTTGAGGTAATTTGTTGTGGCAGCCTAGGAAGTGAATACAGTGTGGTTCAATGTTTATTTAGGTTGTGCATGTGTGTGTATTATATATATCTGATACATATATTTCTGATCTATCTATACATATAGATAGATCAGAAATTCAGAGGATCTAATGCTTGGATGACAGTATGTCTCTGTGTTTTCAGTACTGCGAAGAACAGTACTGAAAATAATTAGAACACAATTAGAACCACAGTTAGCTGTGGTTCTAATTGTGGTAAGAAGTCTGCACTTGTCATTCATAATGCAGTTTTGCCAAGAACTACCTAGGGGCAAACTGACTCTTGGAAGCCCCTAGACATCTGGATGGAAGTGGCTGGTCAATGAATCACATAGGGCATTTTGAGCATGATGGGAAGTCATGGGTAGAACCATACTGCATGGTGCAGGAATGAGAAATCACACCAGGCAGGATCTTTTGGTTGCTCCTATTTTTATGCAGAGGAAATCTTGTTAAAGTGATCAGAAATAGAGGAGGTGTGTGCTTGGGAAGAGGGCAGAGAGAAGGGTGATAGGGTGTGTATTATGATGCTCTTGTGAAAAAGTGGGTGGGCTGTGGGTTTGCTTTGATACAAGTGAAAAAAGAGAAAAGAGACAGTGCTGAACTACCCAAGCTGGTTTCTGCTGTGAGTGCTATGTAAGAGAATTGCCTTCTTTTTCTCGGCCACCAGTCAGCTCCGGTCAATTCTCCTCAAAACAGTGAGAATCCCACAAGCAAAGGATGGGACAAGAGACAGCTCTGCCCTTGGAGTAAGTTCTTCCACCTCCTCAGGGTTAGAGGCGGTGAGGTACAAAGGGTTGCACACCAGAAGCCTCGTGCAGTTGCACCTATCCGTTCTATTTGAGTAAGTCTGTCCTCCTCTCTGAGCCTTGGTCTTTTCCCTTTTACAGGAGGCATATGAGGTTGATGTGAGCATTGATGAATACTTTGTGAACCTTAAAATGCTATATACTGTTGTATTTTAGAGTCCTCCCCAGGACTGAGCAGGAAGATAGGTGTAGTTCTTGTCCTTTGGGGATTTGAGGTGGCTCGCAGACTGTGAAAAGTGATGCAAGTCTTGGCTTGGGATGATGAAAAAGTTCTGGAGATGGATGATTGTGGTGGCTGCACAACAATGTGAATGTACAAATGCAGAAGTGTACACTTAAAGATGGTTAAAGTGCTAAATGTTATGTTGTATGTATTTTACCACGATAAAAAAATCATGAGCACCTCCCTTCAACAAAGTAATGCAAATGCTGGACAAAGCTGATATTCAAGTAAATTTGACACTCTGGGTTTTACAGAGTGATTATTGCACTTTTTTTTTGATGAATGCTCATATTTGCAATCATTGTGAGGAATTACCTCTGTTTACTAGGACTCAATTAACACAATATATTATTGTTATTACTTTTGGATGGCTGTAGAAATTCCATTGGGAGGGAGTAAATTAGATTACAATAATTGGAGTTGAAATTAACTGTAAACTATACTTAAGTAACATATAATCTGAGATTACCCTGCCAGCTCTACCTCTGCCCCAAGGTTATGCTCTCTCCTCAACACTATTCTTCTTTTTTCTGTCCCTTGGATTCCTAACTTACTTTTTATCCCAGGAGGTCAGGATAGAAGCAGATTTGCATCTGTAGCACAGAAACACGTGAGTCTCATGTGGCCTCATGCAGTTCACGAAAAATATCCCATGTGATCATGGACCCTGGTGCTCTGGCCCAGACTTTGCTTCTGAAAGAGAACTGTTTGGACACCTCCCAGAGCATTTTATTCTCCAGGCATGTGGGCATCTACACCAAAGCTGTACAATGTTACCTCCTAATTTTCTCTTCTCTCTAGCTCCAACCTGCTTCTGAAGATCAAAACCATAAGCATAAATACTCTCTGACAGCCTCTCCATTTCTGAGGAGTCCCCACAGGCTGAAGGCCCAGAAAATAACTCCAAAAGGAGCTGGAAGATGGACATTTTCTGGATCGAAAAATTGTTTGATTTTGGCACAAAATAAAATATTTAAGATTTTGTGTTCAAATATTAGAGCCTGGATCGTGCCTCTTCTAAATCATCGCTGAAAATAATGTAGAATGCCATTTAACGTAGAACCAATGTGTTGCCAGGTGACTTTGAGTCATGTACAGAGCCAGGCGTAGCTTTCAGATGTAATGGCTACATGCGTTCCTGCTTTCAGGGCAGATAGCCAGTTACTAAGAAGCGGGTTGTGGATAGGAAAAATCAGTGCCTTCCTTGTGGGTTTCTTCTTGTTGAATTTTGCTCCACAGGTTGGAAGATAAGTTCTAGTCCTTCTATCTAGGCCTTAAAAGTCGGGTGGAATATGCGCTCACTGGAACCTGTGAACATTATTAAAACAAGGTGCTCACTGCCTTCTGTGGGCAGAAGAGGCAGGAGGAAGAGCCAGTGTGAAGGTGTAGGAGTTGGAAGGAAGTTGGAAACCGGCTCCTTGTTGCCCTTCACTTGAGAGTCACAAAGAAAAAAAGATGTCTCCTTGCTGAAAGGTAAGAGTATAAATTTATCTAAACTCTGACTATTATACTCTATTTTAGCATCAGTGGCATAGTTCCATAATATGTGAAAATTCTATTTGAATTATTGTGAATCCATGCTCTGAGGCAAAATCATACGCCCAGTCTTAACTCCTCGGGTGGGGCCATCAGAGCTGGAGTACTGCTTAGTGTCCTCTGAAGGGGGTATTATTCGAGTTATATGTGGTAGAGAAGAATCTCTAGAAACTAGACAGGTACTAACTACACTCCTGTCCTTTTTCTCTTTAGCAAAATGGAAGCTCCTTTCTGCCCATGAAGCCCTTCCTCACTGAAGGTTATTCCAAAGGAGAAGAAGAAGCATGACTTCTAAATACCATCAAAGGAAATAAGCGTGTCTAAAGGAGACGAGGACAACTGAGTGCATATTCACATGTGAAACGCATCTGCTACACTAAACAATTCTGCATGAGTGAGAAAAGGTGCATGATGGAGATAACACCAGTATCTCCTTCTAGCATTCCGCTTCCCGAATTCCTGCTGTTGCTGTGTCTGAAACAGCAGCATCTTCATCAGGACCATGCAGGGAACAAACACAAACTACCCACAGTCCCCTTAGCTGTATTCAAAATATATCACAGAGAGGATGACATTTGAAGATGAGAATGGTAAAAAATAAAAAAAGCACTATGTTCTCCTGGCATGCTGGTATGAGTGCCTGAAAATAGATGTCAGCCAGGTTTCATGTGTACATTATCCCCAGTTTCAGAAGACACTCTCGGCAAACCTTTCAGGGTGGGGATATGATCAGGCAATGGAAGCATCTATGAAGAGTGAGCATCTCCTTCAGGACTTGCTGATGGATGGTTGATCACTCACACAGAGGGAAGGAACCATGGACTTCATGATAATGACACTTGAACCAGCTTTTGTTTCTCTAGGGCATTAAAAATAGAAGGGAACCACCATATATAGAGTATAGGAAGTCTTACGGAAAAGAGGTGGTAAAGTATTCATTTTGACAAGTCACTTGCAAGTGATGATGGAAGTAATTTGGAGAAAAATATCTTCGTCTAATACTGTGTTAGGGTGTGCATCCTGTAGTCTAAATCTGTTGATGACATTAAAATATATTTTTTGTTGTTCTTTATAGATGTTTATAAGTTGGAGGCACTCCAGAAAATAGAAGAGGGAAATAGGTTCTAAAACATATAATGTGTTCTAGAATTAGAGCTGCATAATAAGTAAAAAGAAACGATGTAAAGGTAGGAGAAATGTATAAATATTACAACAAGGACACGGAACTATTTTATGACCTTTACTCAGAGACTGAAAACATTGGATAAGTCTCTAAAAGACACTGAGAGGCAACAGGCAAAAACTAGATAATGTAAGGTAGTGATATCTTTTTGAGAGTTTAAAGCAAAATAAAGAAGTTATTCAAGAAAATAATATCTGAGGATCTCAAAGGAGTACAATGTGTAGTTTCACAGTTTGGAAAGATAACCCAGTTCTGGGAGCCCTTATCTCTATTCCAGACAGTGATATGAGTTCAGGATCTATTTTGAGAAGATCCCAAGACAATTTCAGAGGATTATGGCTGTGAAAGCATAGGTGACCCTCCAGATGAGCTTGGTCCCTTTAAAGTCAGAAGTGACCACCCCTGGACTGAGTGGCCCTTGACCATGGACCTAATATTTTTCACCTGCACACTTGCTTCGGGCCAATTTCCAAGCTCTGTGCTCTTCCACCTGAGCTTCCCTGTACTCAGTCTTGTTCCTGAGCCACCTGACTGATTTTTAATGCCTGGAGATTTGTTTCCATCTCTGCATGACCAAGCCTTGGCCAAGCCACTATTTCTGTTGACTCAGTTGCAACATCTGCCCCTGCTGGGGATGATCATACTTTTCAAAGGTGACGCACAGTTCAGTTTGAACTCAGACTCTTCTGTGATCATTCTGAGCAGCAGAGAGCACTGTATTTTAGAATCACCGTGGAACTCACACACTTAAATGTACAGTCAGTTTCTATAGCCATTGCTGTGTCCAGATTGGACAGTGACCTTGACTGAGACATTCCTTACCTCTGTTTCAGATAAACTCAGCTGGCATTTAAAATCTCAGTATACTTCCCCTGGCTTGTCCACAGGAAAGTAAAGTGGAACACTTCATCAAGAAATGAAGAAGAAACACATGATTGGCCATTGCTGCTGTATAAATCATGGCTCTCAAGCTCCTAGGTGGCAGTGTAAATGCAAGTGACACTGCTGCTGCATTTGCCTGGCACACCTATAAAATATGCAGCATATTTTAGCTTTCAGTGTTGGAATTTCCAAATAGAGACTCATAAGATCCTCAGGTGTTTGATTCTAACAGAGAGCCAGGGATTCTGTGCTACAAAATGACCTACAGCTTGGGGAAAGGACCCAGTCTTCTGTGTCTCTTGCTTCAAACTCTTCCATCTTCTGGAGGCCAGAGAAAGATGTATGTCTACATTTCGAAATATGTGACTTGAACAAGAATTACTAACCCGTGGAAAACTTGTCTGTCTTTGAATAAATTCTCAGTTTACAGAAGTCTATGGAAATATCAAAATAAAGCATCAGAAGAAGCAGTAATGTCAGAGGTCATTAACTAAGGAGATAACCTGAAAAATAAAGTTCTATGTGTCAAAAACTATCTTCGATTAGTTTGGACTTTTATTTTTCATCCTCTTCCTCTTTTATATTTCTCTTCTAAAATTAAGTGCTCTTTCACGATCTACTTCATATTGTGAAAAACACCAAGTCCAGAAATTAGGATAGCTTTTCTTATTTGAGTAATAACCAAGCAGCAGCATGGTGTGGAGGAAGGAGCTTGGTTTTCTGTCTTTATGGCTAACCTTGGGTAACCTTGGCTTTGTCATGACACCTCTCTGGACCTCTTTTTTTTTTTTAAATCTGTAAAATAAGGGGAGTTCTCTGGAATACCCTTCTGACTCTAAAGTCTGTTGACTCTGCCCTGCTGATGGTTTCTCCTGTTTGGAAGTTTCTGAATTTCTCATAAACTGTCATAAGAGCCAGAATTCAGGAGAAATGCAAACTTATGACTCTATTTGCAACAATGTTCAAAAATTTTCAATGCAAATGTAGGTAATTGTCATCATTGCCTGAATATATTATACTTTAAAAATACTGTATTCTAAAATATAACCTTTAGAAAAACAAATTAGTTATGGAAAATAAATAATTGTTACGGCTTATCCCTGACCCTTCAGTGGCCCTCAGTCATCACCTGCAGTGCCGGATCTCGACCCTGGTTTTGCATTAGCATCGCCTGGAGAGATTTTAAATACACCATTACCTGCCCTGCCACTTCAGAACTTCTGACATAATTGGTCTGTCATGGGTCTGGGTACCAGTATTTTTAAGAGTCAAGTTAAGAACCAGTGGTCTGCAAAATAAATTCAATTCCCAAGGCTGGTATATAAGGCCCTCCAATGCATAGCTTGAACCTACTTATCTTCTATGCTGATTACCTGTGGTCCCTTCTAATATGCCATCATGTTTCACGAGTCGTGTTCACACTTCCAAACCTTTGCATCTACTGTTATGACTGGGAGTGCTATCACCCCCAAATGCCTAGTCTTTTTTGGCAATGCAGATTTTTTATTAGCATAGTTCCTATAATACTTTGTAATGGCCTGCTTTGCAGTCATCTATCTATATTGTAAACATTTTATCCATAATTATATAATATTTTATCCACAATTCATAAATTTGGACCTATCTCTCTCATGCTTAAACCTTTCCCTGCACCCTGTGCTTTCTCATTTCTCAGGAATAACATCCACACCTCTTAACTTGACTTACAAAGCCCTGTATAATCTGAACCTGTCTCTTTCTCAGACCTTTTCTCCTACCGCTTCCCACTTGTTCACTTCACTCCAACCTTACCAGCCTTCTGTTTTTAAAACATGTCAGGCTTGTTCTCATCTCAGGGCCTTTGCACACGTTGTTCCTCCCACCTGGGGCATTGTTTTTCATTTGTCTCTTTCCCAACATTCAGGCCTTAGCTCAAATGTCATTTCTTTAAAGCTGTCTTTCCTGAGCAGCCTAGCCAAAGTAGCACATTCCTCACCCCACCTGTCATGCTCTATCCTACTGCTTTTACATTTTTAGGACTTATGCTATCTAAAATGATATTTTTATTCTGTACACATGATTATTGAAAGCCTTCCATTACTATTATGCAAGTTCTATGAATATATGAACTTTCTCTGTCTAGTAAGGGCTTAATAACTATTGAATGGATGAATGTTGTCTCTCCTATAAGATAATGCTATGCCTAGCATAGTGACTGGAAAGGTGTTCAATAAGTATTTGATGAATGAGTGCCTATGTCACAGATGTTTCTCCTTAACAGTATGACCAAAGACCTCTAAATAACACTAATAAGAGTTAGACTGATGTACATTTGCATTCTTCTTAATTTCTGGTTAAAAAAAAAGAAATATATTTTTCTTTTTGTAAGAAAATCAGATTCCGTCTCTCCAGAACTTCAAAATTTTCATTTCTAGGACACAGACTGTGGGCTCTCCCTCTTTCCAGGGATCCATTCAGCAAATAACAAAAGGAAAGAGGTTCCTCTAGGAATCAGCTGTGCCTAAAAGCCCCAAATTTAAACAGACCACTGCTCTGAGGTAACATGAGAGAACAGATGTTTTTTTGAACATTTAAATTTGGAGGCTTTCCTAATGGGTGACTGGACAATCAAAGATGGAGGGTGGGCAGGGTCAAGAGAGGAGCCGCAGGGCTCTGCACCAAGAGCCTGGGCCCAGGGCTCCCTTAGCTTTTTCCCTGCAGTCGACCTCTGCCCTAAGGTCCTTGTGAAATCATGGAGGAGGAAACTCTGATCGGTGATGGTGATGGTGATAGATAATAATTTCTTCTCCTCAGCTTGGCCCTTGCCCTGGGATACCTAGAGGTAGAGAATAATTGGGAAGTTTATCAGAAACTTTGGGGGCAAGTATGGAACAGCACCGGGCTCTCTAAAAATCATGCGGTTTGTCGGGTATAATCTGAGGAGAAAGGGATAGCAAGTTAGTTTTCCCATGTTTAAAATGAAGGGATTGGGCTAGATGGTCTTTAGCAGTTCCTCTGTTTCCAGCTTGCTCAATCTGTAAGAATTTGTTAACATTTTTTTTTTATTAAAGTGATCAACATCCAAACTGTAGACAAAAGATAATGTAGTTAGTCTTTTCATCATGAAAGTCTTTGAACATATACCAGGTATCCTCTGTATAAAATTCCATGACACTCTTTGTTCTGCGAGGCACCATCTAGCAAATTGAGATAGTAAATTACCATTACAGCGAAGTCTGGTTGGGACACTGTGGAGCTGTATGGTTTCATATAGTAGTCACCAGCCACTTGTAGCTATTAAAGTTAAAATTAGTTACAATTAAAATAAAATAAATTCAGCTCAGTTACATTAGCTACAAGTGATCAATAGCTATATATGGCTAGTTGGGGGCTGTATTGAACAGAGCAGGTATGTGCATTTCCATCATTACAGAAAGTTCTATTGAACAGTGCTGGTTTAGAGGGCATCACTGTTAAGGGTGAGAGGTGTCTAGTTAGAGAGCTGCCAAGGCCCCATCTGTCTCTAAGGCTGAGTGATTCTGTGGCTTCGTATTGGGAAGATTGCATTTCTGCTCAAAGATTTTGGCTTCCAAAGGTGCTGAGTTTGGTAGAGAGGAACAAAACAGCTGCAAGGAATTTATGTCTGCCTGAGGACATTGTCATTCACCTCAAGATTACAGCAAGATTAGGAGATGATGAGATTATACTAGAAAGCCCTTCGAAAAGTTGAAGAGTTACATGAGTATAAGGTATAATGATCATGAAGTGAATGCATTAGACACAAAGGCAACTTGCTCCTGGCTCTTCCTTGACTCTAAGCAAATCAAGGTGAAGTTGGATTTGAAACAGTGGGGTTTGGTTGCCATTGGCAACTGTCTCTACCTGTCCAAGCTCTAGGAACCTGGGTTAGAGAGAATTTGGGAGAGTTCAGGGAAGAACATGGAGATCTGGCTTCTGCTAGGGAGAACTGTGTTTGCCTTGGCTTTAAGGGAGCCACTCAAATGGTGGTAAGAGTCATGAGATTCACTTAGATCGGGGACTCAGCACGGTTTGAAAACTAGGGGAGGCTCCCTAGGGAGAGGCTTAGTGGCACAATCTTCTTTTCCAGGTGAAGAGTGAGATCATAGAAAAGGTGACTGTCTTCTCCACATGTCTCCTGGTCTGGCTTTCCTTCTATTTCCCCTCATATCTTTTCATTATGGTCTTAACTCCTGTTGTGACAACATGGTCTGTTAACATTGTAGAAAAGGCACTTATTTTGATGGATGTGGTAACTGCATTCACATGTCCACTGGTTTGGGTTAGATCTCAGTAGGACTCTGATGGAAGAGAACTCGGAATGATTTGGAAGGCAGCCCTATCTGTCACTGTCATCAACAGTGCATCCAAACATGACACCGTGCTGGGAGCTATAGGAAACCAGAGACTAGGGTACAGACTCTGTCCTTGGATAGAGAACCATCTAAACACAGGCAGGTATATTTAGAATATATACTGAGAGAGTACAACTCTTAAGTATTGACTCTTGGATAGAAAGTCATAGACTTTGAGCTACATGAACCTTGATTCAAATTCTGTTTATTGACTGTATGATCTTTGGGTTTACATATGTACAATGGAAATAATAATGCCTTACAGGGATGTTGCAGGAATGAATGATGGACATGTTTGTACAGGATCAAGCAGAAGGCTTGGCACACTGAGTTAGTTAACAAATTATTTCCATTCCCTTTATGAGAGGTCAGTGCTGTGACTTAGATGGAAGCAATAGAGCAACTACGGGGAGTCCATGCTTGGAGATTGGGGATCACTCCAATTTGTATCTGGGTTCTCTGTGCTATTCGAATGATATGGTAGGGATAGGGGTGTGTTGAGCTTACTGGGTCAGGAAGACCCTCCTTACAGGATGAGGGGTCACAGGTATGAAGGAGCCTAGTGCTCTTCAGTTTTGAGCCAGTGGTTGACATTTTAGCAGATGTATCTTCTCCCCAGCTGTGGGCTCTACTTGTACAGGGCTTGATGCTTATAGACCCTTTATAACTACCCATGCAGTAGAATACCAGGGACTAATGGAAGGGCAGTGTGTGCTTATATGGGCAGGGGGAGGATCTCTGTGGCTCCTTGGCGCCCCACCTTCAGTGAAATGCTGCTCTAATCAATGGTATTGATTGGTGTCTGATGGAGATTTAGTTCTGTTAGTTTGGTTTCCTGTTTTCCTATAGAATATAAGTGCATATTTATGTGTGTGTGTGTGTGTGTGTGTGAGAGAGAGAGAGAGAGAGAGAGAGAGAGAGAGAGAGAGAGAGAGAGAAGGAGTTATGTTTGACAGCAGACTGATTTTCCTGTCAATGGGGGAGCAGTAAGGGGTCTTAGTGGGGCCAGTTCTCTCTGGGACTCTCAGTAGACCTGGATGTGGGGGTGATGCCTTGCTGGAGTGGAACTAAGGAAATGAGGACTAGAGAGTTTTTCCCATTCAAGAACTGGAGAAAAAGGTGTTAATAGTTCTAATATGGGACTGGTGTTTTGAGAACAAGAGGTGAATGCCCATCTATGGATATGAATTGTAAGGCTGAGACAAGGGTTGGCTTGATTAAAACTCAACCAAAAGTGTTTCAGAGTTCCTCTCTCAGAAAAAACCTTGGCAAAGCCTTGGTTAGCTGTCATTGTTTTGTAGATATAATTGGGATGTGTGGAAAAAAAAAAACCAAAAAACAAAAACAAACAAATGACACAGACACCTAGTCCATCTTCCTCTAGACCTACTTCTCTGGCATCTCACAAACTTCTCTGAAGTGATCTCTCTTCTCTGAGTGAGTTAGAGGCTGTTGAACCATTGTGAGGGACCCAGTACCTTTTGTCAACATTGAACACTTTGTTATGTCATTTTACTTTTCATAACATCCCCATTACCTATGCATGTAAAAATCCTGGTTTTACAGATTAAGAAACAGCCTCAGGGATGTAAAGTATCTTGCTCAGGGTATATAAGTGGCAATGCTGGGATTAGAATTCTAAATCCGATTTTAGCACCAGATCATAGAGAGCCCCTTAATATCAGGTTAAGGAGTTTGGAATTCTTTTAGAAGGCAAGAGGGAGTTGTTGACAATGACCAACAACTTGACTTATGAGAGAAGACGTTTACTTCTTGAGCACACACAGAGAGGTTGTACATCAATAAAAGCAGTCTCTAAACCTACTCCCATTTTTATGAGCCCTTGTGAAACCCTTGAGCTTGGTTCTTTTTATGCAGTCAAAACTCTGTGCTGTCTGGCTTCGGTCTTGGAGTTTCTTGGAGCCTGGAGAGTCTCTCAGGCCATGAGCTGCATCAGCTACCTTGTCTGAAATATACTTTACAATCTTCCTCAATTCCCATATTCTTTATGTCACCCATGCTCTTAGAAGTGATGAATTTGTTTATTGGAGTAATCCTCTGTAAGATGATTTGGGGAATTGGACCCTAAACCACTTTTCTCTGTGTTGCCCATTTATTCACACTTCTGCCCATCAAGGGCACATATTGTGGTGCCCAGTTCAACTGTGTGCCTCACATACCACCTTGGGGCTTGGGTTATTGACATCTGTAAAACTGTGAGTTCATTGATGGAAGGGTCCTCAACGTACACATTTCTGAATATCCTATGCCTACAGTGCAGTGCTGGGCTTGTAAGATACACTGCATACATATATGTGTATTATTATACATATTATATATATGTATAAATTCATTATATATATAATAAATATATGTATGTGTGTGTGTGTAAAGTGATTATTAGAAGAACCTTCTGAAAGAAGTCCTTCATGGGGCTTGCTTAGAAACAACGTAGATTCCTCACTGGTTGGGTGGGTGGGTATTGCAGAGAGGAGTCAGGGAAATTTTCCAAGAGGTGTATCAGTTATATATTGCAATGTAAGAAAATATCCAAACAACTCTTTATTTGTTTACAATTCTTTGGGTCTGCCACTTGGATTGGGATCAGCTGGGTTGTTCTTTTGCTAGTCCCATCTTGGGTCACTCATGTAGCTTTAGTCAGTTGACGACTTGACTGGAATTGAGTGGTCTAAGATGGCTTTGTTTGCATGTCCAACAGTTGGTGCTGGCTGTCAGATGGGTACCTCTCTCTATCTTGTGGTGTCTCATTCACCAGAAGACCAGACGGAATGTTTACATGATGGCAGAAGTGTTCCAAGAGGATGAGAGTAGAATCTGCAAGACTTCTTGAAGTCGAGGCTTAAAAGTCACACTACATCTTCTGCTGTATTCTTTCGGTTAAAGGAAGCCTCAGACTAGCCCAGATTTAGACAGGACGATAGACTTCACCAGAGACAAAGTCACATTGTGAAGGAGGAGTATGCACACATGGATGGAAGGACTCAATGGGACCAGCTTTGTAAACAATCATAGATCAACTTCTGTTTTTCTGACCCTCTGTTAAGTTTAAATTCCCTGATGAATTCCTGCCTGTGGAGACCAAATTAGAATTTGGATGCTTAGACAGATGGTTTAATAACTGCAAGCAGTTACCATCAGGGTCTCTGAATAGAACCTTTCTTGGGGTTCTGGGAGAGATTCTGGTGTATGTCCTAAGCATCCTCCCCCAAAACCTTGTGCCACCTGCATACATTTTTGTACGCAAAGAAGGAAGGTGGCTTGGTGGAGAGGAAAAGCACGGGTTTGGGAGTTAGGCAGACCTGGGTTTAGCCAGTTCAACTTTATCATTGACTGGCTATGTGGCTTTGAGTAGTTTACTTGATTTCTCTGAATCTTATTTTCCTCATTCATAATATGGGTATATCTATTTTGTGTGATTCATATCATTTTGTATGATTGATGTCAAAGTGTCATTCATTCAGCAATAAGTAATGATGTTTGCTCCAGGAATAATTAGAATCCATTCCAAGGGCAGAAAGAGCTCGAGCTTCTCATTCAGATCTCCTGAATCAAGCCTGTCCCACCCCTAGCCCCATGCCCTTTTACCTTGGCACACTGGCCAAAAGGTCACAGGTTTCTTCAGGTTTTTCTGTTTTATTCTTTCATGATTGCTGTGAGCAGAGAAGATCAGGATAAGTTCACCTGATCCCATGCAGAAAGGCCAGAGGAGGGAGTTTAAGAAAAACAGCCAAAAAGGCTTCTCTAGACAATAAAAGATTCTGCTTGAGTACTGAATGGAGCAGCCAGAAATGGTGCGCAGAGACTCAGCTCACTGCTTAGGACAAAAGTTTCAGAACACCTGGACCCTGGGTCTTCAAGGTCTGAGGTTTTGGGCAAACTTTTTAACCTAACTTTCCTATCTATAAAATGAGGATCAGAATTTTGTTTTTCAAGTTAGTCGAGAATAGGAGGAAAAAAACTGCCAAGAGCCCAGTAGAGTTCTTAGAACATAATAGGTGCACAGTAAGGAAGAGCTTTGTGGTTATTCTCAATTCTCTCAACATTATGCATCACTGCTCCCAGTGGGCTGGGGCTGTTGTCATTCACAGGAAGTGGTGAAGTAAGACCATTCCATGTTTTGAATGACATGTGTCCTGGAATGTGATAGCTGCATTTCAGAAAATTTGTGTCACATGAATTTTTATAAACTGAATCCTATTTCCTTATTGACTGATCTGATCATTAATCTCAGTGAAAGAGTTTATTGGAAAGCAGGTATAATAAAATGAGCAGAGCTGCCACAGTTGGCTTCCTCCCATCCTCATTCTAGCCAGGAAATTGGGCTTTGGGGGATTAAGTAAATACCTTGTCCAAGGTCGTACAACTAGTGACATAGCTAGAGAACAAGGCCGTCTTATCCAGAAGGGGAAGAAAAAAAAGAAGGAAAATGCATCGCAAGTAGACTAGAAGGAAATGCATTAAAAATATTAGAGTTAATAGATGGGAAGTGGGGTTGAGACATTAAGTCATTCTATTTCCTATGTCTGTTTTTCAAAATTTCTATGAGAGCATGTATTGCTTTTATAATGGCTAAAATAAATTTGATAAAGAAGAAAAAGTAAATTTAGAAAGAGAACTGTGCCTATGTAGTAGCCTATGCTTAGTTTATGGACATGGATGACCCAGATTGGAAGAGAATGCAGTGGACAAAGGGCAGGCAGAATTAGTAGTGGACACAAACCATCTCTTAAGCTTAGAGGATGGAACTACCTTATGGAAGTGGTGCTTAGGTTAGGTTGATTTGAAGTTTTGGGGTTTGAAGGGAATGTAAGGGTCAACAAACCATTGCATTGAAGCTTCCTCTACTTCATTTATCTTTGTCTTGGCCTCCTGGTCTAGTGATAACTGGGGGAAGAAGGAGTAAGATGGAAGGGGCCCAGGTTTCCTGTTGTTTTGAAAGGCCATGTTTCAGGGCCAACTGGAGAGACCAGGCCAAGGCTTTGGAAATCCCCAGCCAGGCAGAGATGAAATTTCTCCAGGAATTTTGGAAGAAAATATAGAAAGCTTATTGTAAATATTGATACTGTGAAGTGCAAAATACACTACTATTCACCATTGCCAGGAAGTTCTTGATGTTCCAGTAGACTTTCTGTAGCAGTGAGGTAGGAACTTTTAAAAGTACAGCATTTGCCTGCTTTAGGCACACGGCTTACTTGCTTGTCAGTAGCTGCCAGTCACCCCTCGGGTTTGGGTTGTCTCTCCTGGGCCCCTCTACCAGAAAATCTCATGTCAGTCTCCTTTCTTAGAGCCAGCTGGGCCCCTCCTCCATCCCCAGGATATCACGCCATTGGGCAGAGTGTTCAGAAATTCAGAATCACAGCTGTCTCCCTGGAGAGAAGTACAAGTTCAGGATTCCCCTTGTGCCCCCACACATGTGTCCTGGTGCTAGCTCTCTGCCATTTCCCCTTTCCCTGCAGATTTGGCCTGACCTGACCAGGCCCCTGGTCAAGGGAGCATATCCAGAGGAGGACTTTCCCACCAGAGGGAGGAATGGGACAGCTGGCAGGCATGCTGGAGAGTTCTAGCATGTGTGTTCTGGGGACAGAATCCTGGATGTGAATGCGGGACATTGTTGCTGAGGTCTGTTCCAAAGCTCAGGCTCTTGGCTTTTGGTCTTTCATCACATGAAGAAGGAGTAGGGTGAACTACACCAGCATCCCATCTCACCTGAAGATGTGGAGCTCTGTGGTACCTTCTGGAGAGTGGACACTCTGTACTTTTCTTAGGCATTCTTCACCCCTAATCATCTTTGCTGGCAGATCATCCAGCCTCAGACAGAAGGGAAAGAGGTAGACCTTGCCTTAAATATGTTCCTCAGTGACAGTAACTCTCTAGAAGTTGAATGCACCTGTTTGTTTGAGGCATGTATCAGCTTCTTGCCGTCAGTTTTTCTTGCCAGTTGCCTTGAAAGAGAGATTTATGTGTGCTGTTCTCATTGCAGGGGTGGGTATGCAAAGGCAGATAGTGGGCCTTGGTACCCTACTTTTTTTTCTTTATCAAATTTATTTTGGCCAGGGAGGGATAGGAAAGTTATGTGGTTGGGAACCAGAGGTGAGCGTGGACCCAGGAGGGATCTGTGTGTGTGGCCTCAGCTGCAGGTAGAGGGGTTTTGGGCCAGGGATTCACCCACAAGGCCTGGAGCTTGGAATACTTGGCTTTCCTTGTCAGTCAGAGCTCTTCTTCCTTTCTCGATTTCAACTCATGTAATCCTTGGCAGGGTAGATGTTTTGAGGATGACTCAGGTCCTTTGAGCTAGTCACCATCTTCAGAATTGAGAAAACAGTGACAAGATTTAATCTACAAAGAGGCTTCCTCTTCTGGCTGACCAGTCTGTGTGGGGACCTTGTCCTCACAGTCTGACTGGTGTGTGCTCAGGGTTTTGGCCCTTTGGGACATTGCCTGGAACCTGACGCTCCTAGGAAGGTAAATCAGCTGCTGGTGCCCAGTGAGGGCACACATTGTCAAGCCACAGGCGGCAGACCTGAACAGTAGATGGGGCAAACATGAGAAGCCAGGAGTCTTGGCTCCAACTCAAGTTCAATCATCAACTGTATTACCTTATGTGTAAGTTACTTCTCCAGTCTTGCCTTAGTTCTTTCAGATGCAAAATAAGGTCCAGTTCTGGATTATTCAGACCACTGCTCTCTTTTTATTTTCAAGGAAATTTGGGAGGTGACTATATATTCCAACTTTATGTCAGTCCTCTCTTTGTCTCATGCCAAAAGGCATCCTCAGGCCTTGGTTAAAAGGAATAATAGAGTGTTGGCGTTAGGAGGGATCTTGGAGAGCATCTGATTCAAACTCCTACTGTTGGGCATCCATAATATTCAGAAAGCAAAGGAGACAGCAGATTGATTTCCTGTCAGACTTCTGGGACAGAGAGGCCCACTGGGCCCCAAGGACTCAGAGCACTTAGTAAAGATCACTTGACCGTCTCTGAAAAGAGGTAGAGGCAGTCTCTCTCTTATTAGAAATGGACAGAATGCCTGTGGGGGCACCTCTGGGGGCGGGGGACAGGTGTGCTAACTGCCTTCCTTTGTTCTTTCTCCCTTCCTTTCCACCACACCTGAGAGTCTGGGAGCTTGTTCTGTATGGGTGGAGACCTTTGCTGTGTCCTTTCTAGGGAAAGGCCAGCCGCCTTTCATGCCCTCAAGACAAGGCTGCTGCTTGGCAAGTGTGGACTCAGACAAAGCCCTTGTTGCCTCCCTGCAGCATTTTAAACTCAACGACTGTCCCGGTAACCTTGACCATTACCTGTAGTCTAGTAAAAATATCAGGAAGGGTGATTAATTGGGAGCGATATTAGGGAGGTAAGGGTTCCAAATGAGTCAGAAGCTTGGGAAGGGGTCATAAGGAGTCAGAAGATACTTGTGAAGTGCTAGTGAGGAATAGGTTTGAAGCATGTTGGAGGTAGTTGTATTTTAGTGGCCAGTAGCCCAGAAATTTCTTCTTATCCTTTGCAGTTTTCCCATAGTTTCCTAAGCTTCATATCTTAGAGTGCAATCCCAATCTAATCAGTATATTGCTGTGTAATAGGTGGACTTTTCCACAGCTACTTGGTCCAAGCCAGTGTTTCCTAAAGTATGGTTTGGGCCACTTGGATCAGCAACACCTGGGGAGCTCTTTCAAAAAGCGGGTACTGGACTCCACCCAGACATCCAGGTCCAAGCAGTGGCATCTAAGTGTTGCCTGAGATAAAGGGCACAGTTTTTATAACCCTCTTGTTGAGTCCACAACATACCTCTTTATTAAAAGGGTAATATTTAAACAACACTAAGCAAGCAGTAAAAGGAAGATAATTATTTCAGAGCAAACATTTTAAAGAAACAAATGCCCAAGATACATAGCTGTATCTTCCTCATTAAGCCACAGCTCCCCCTTCCTCAGTTTTCTCCTAATCATAATCATGTAACAAACTTTGATCAGGACGATGCTGAATTTGAGCCTGGGGTAGCTGGTGGGGGTGAGAGTATTTGGCCTTTCTTGGTTTCATAGCCCTGGCTCTTCTCAGCTGCTGACCTTGCTCTTGTCCTTCTCTGCCAGGGCTGCTCTGTTTCCTCACCTGTCAAGGGAGGCTGTAGTGGCTTTTGGAAGGAGTGCCCTAGCTTTCCCTCTGTAGTGCTCCTAAGCGCTTCCAGGCGCTCGTATCTTGATGGCTGTAGTTTTCCGTGATTTGGAAAAAGTAAATTCTGGTTCCCCAGACTGTTCCTACCAGTTTACTCTTGTGTTAGCATTTCCTTCTCCCAACTTTTATCAAGAAATGTGGAGCAATCCACATCTTTTTTTTTCTTAACCTAGAAAATGAAGACAGTAGGTGTAAGGGGAAGTTGGAAGAAAGTTTTTACTGGTGCTTCAAAAAGAACCAAGTTGGAATCTTGGCCCCACCACCTATAAGCTGTGTAACTTTTAGCAGGTCAAATAAAGTCTCTAAGAATCAGTCTCCTCATCTGAAAAATGGCAGGAGGGACGACCTACTGCACAGAATTGATGTGAAGTTTCAGTACAACAACAGGAGAAAGCTCTAGCTCAGTTCTCCTTACATATTAGTTACTCAGTGAATATCACCATCCTTCCACTTCCCTCCCCTGGTTCTCTTTCCTGCATAGCTCAGTTCACTCTGTGTTCTCCTTCTTCTCAATTCTGCTTGCCCGCCCCCTTTTCCATGTTTGTACATTTCCTTAATTCTCACTTATCTTCCTATAATGAACAACACTCTTCTCACTCTATGTTTATCTATGACCCCAACTTACAAATGTGTTATATCTAAAAATTCATTAGTAAGTCAAGTATCAGAACTAGGCTTATGCTTTCCAAAAAAAAAAAAAAAATGTTTATACATAATGGTTAAATTCCTAGGCTAGACCTAAAATAACTCACCGCATATCATGCATTTGCAATGAAAAAAAAGTAGAAAACAACATTGTTATAATAATAAGCATAGCAAAAGCCTCCGTAAAGAGAAGTCTTCTTTTATTTTTTTTCCAGAGGGCTGCTTATGATCAAAAACAGGTTAAATTAAATTAGACGATGAGGAGGTGGGTGGCCGAAACTTTTGTGGAGGCTCTGACATTGATTTCGGGGTGCTTTTAAGGGCTTTGCTAGCTTTGGTTCTTTATTAGCTTGAATTTACTTGAAAATGCATGGCTTTGCCTTTTTTCCTGATGCAGGTGTAAATCGCTGGCACTGATCTTGCATTTATCAGCCATCATTAGGATTATTTTTGGCTCAAAATTGGAACGAAGCAAGGAGGAGAAAGTAGAGGGGAGGGAGAAAGAAATCTTTTCTTGAGTTAGTTTGGAAAGAATTGGATATAAAGAAGAGAGACAGATAGACTTAGGATGGATATGTATGTATTGTAAAAATACTGTATCGTGGAAAGTGATTCTTCTGATGGATATATAGAGCATGACATCTTTCCTCTGATGGGGACAAAAGGAAGAGATAGAAAAGAGAAACCAAGTCAGGTGGGAGAGTGAGTGCCCTCAACTATTTTAGGGACAGGGTACAGTGACCTTGTGGCAGATCAAGGTTGAGAATCTTGTTACTAACCTAAGTTTGAATGTTTCCACATTGGCAATTAGTATCCCAGGAGTGCCTATAGTGACTGCAGCCTTTTGCAGTAGGAAAAATCAATCTGATGGAAATTACACACAAAATAAAATTATCCTAAGGGAATTAAATACATTGTGGATACTGGAAGATATTAATCGGTCAGAAGTCAAAACAATAGAGTGGCAAATATTTGGGGACAAGAGAGAGGACTTCAGGGCAGTGTACTAGTTATCTACTTCTGTGTAACAAATTACTCCAAAACTTCATGGCTTAAAATAACACACATTTATTATCTTATAGTTTCTGTGAGTCAGGAGTCCAGATATGGCTTCCTGGATCCTCTGCCTCATGGTCTCTCATGAGGCTGCAATCAAGATGTCATCCAGGGCTGGGGTTTCACGTGAAGACTTGACTGGAAGAAGATCTCCTTTCAAGCTCACTTTCATGGTTGTTGGCAGTTTCTCAGGGTTGTTGAATTGAGGACCTTAGTTTCTAGTTGGCTGTTGGCTGTTGGCTGGAGACTGATCTCAGTTCCTTGCCATGCGGCCTCTCCCACATGGCAGCTTATTTCATCAACACCAAGGAGAGAGAGAGTCCTCTAGCAAGATGGAAGTCACAGTCTTATGTAACCTAATCACAGAAGTGACATCTTATCACTTTAGCCATATTCTGTTCATTAAGAAGTAAGTCACTAGGCCAGTGTACACTCAAGGAGAGAGGATTTCATGTGGGCATGGAAACTAGGAGGTAGGACCTTTGGGTACAGTCTCAGAGTCTGCTTCCCACAGCTAGCTGACTGAGGGATCTGGTGTCCCAATCATATCTGGTTCTATCTTGTGGCTCTTTAGCCACCTCACCATTAGCCTCTGGCCCTGAAAGATATGCTTTCTGCTTGGGTTACTTGTGCTGCTCTACTGTTCTGATAAAACCAGCATCTTAACAGCTGTTCTTCCTCATTAAAGATTTTTGTACTGAATATAAAACACATAAAAAGAAATAAACAATAAGGAAGCAGGTCAGGAACTTTCAAAATATTAAATATTTATATGTATACAGGATGTTATGAGCTGAATTGTATCCCCCTGTCCCCAATTCATATGTTGAAACCTTAACCTCCAGAATATGACTGTATTTGGACATAGGGCCTTTAAAGAGCTGATTAAGTTAAAATGAGGCCCAAACTGGTATCCTTATAAGAAGAGGAGATTAAGACACATGGAGAGACACCAGGAGTGCATGTGCACAGAGGGATAATCGTGCACAGAGGCAGCAAGAGGGTGGCCATCTGCAAGCCAGGGGAGAGACCTTAGAGGAAACCAACCCAGCTGGTACCTTGTCTCATGCTTAAGGCCAAAGTTTGTCCTAAGGACTTCAGTTTACACTTGAATTTCTCTCCCTTCTCTGTCAGAAGAGAGATCTACTTGAGCTTCATTTATTCCCTGCCACTTCCATATTTCTTTCAAAGCTCTAATTAAAACTCCTGATTATGGGGCTTCTGTACTGTGTCCTATTTCCGGTGATGCTCTCAGGCTGAGGGTCTGCCCTTCTTGGAAGGTCTGTCTGGTGCTAGCTATTAGTAGTTCCTCCAGTGTTTGTTCCTCGCTGTTCCTCTGGTCTAGGTTGCAACATGAGATGTCCCTGGCCCAGGCCCAGCTACCCTCTGCCTTGCTCTGGGGAGCCATCTCATAAACACACATGGTAGCCAAGGGAGGGGAAGAAGGGGATCCGAGGAAGACCTGAGGCAACTCGAGGGTGGCATGTCAGCCCAGAATGCCCCATCTCAGCCCCGAATGCCCCATCTCAGCCCCAGCACTCAGGTGGTGATGGTGCCCTTCCCCTCTTGTCAGCTATCCCTCTGCCTTTCATTTTCAAGGCCACTGGGAGTTTGTTTTGACCCAGTTTATAATCATATTCAGCAGAGAGTTGAGGACAGACCCATAGGGTCTGTTCCTGGGCCGGAGGACTGCCATCTGAGCCAGGTTAGGAGGGCAGAGACAAAGTCTCACATCGTTAGAGTCACACTTCAGTGGTGAGCCAGAATGGAGTTACCTGGCTTGGGGGCCCAGCTTATTTACTGTGGTTGCCTCATCAGAGAGAGGGATGTGTTCAGTGGGGGATATTCACAGGATTCTGAGGGGCAGTTACCACAAAGAGGATAAGGACTCCTTTGAGCAATAGCACTACTGTTGGAGTAATGCTGCGCCCCCCATAAGGTTGCCCTTGAGAAGGTCACTCACTGCTCATGGGCATTTGGTGCCACTGGTCTCTTCGAGATGTTCACCACAGTGGTTAGGTTCTTAGCTTCTGGAGCCAGACTTCATGGGTTCAAATCTTGGTTCTGTGACTTCTTTTCTCAATTCCTCCATGTTCCCAGTTGTAAAACGGGGGTAATTGCAGTGGCAAACTCCAAAGGATTATAGTGAAGATTAAATGAGTTAATATTTTAAAGGTAATTAGAAATATGCCTAGCAAATGAGTAATAGGCATTATTTTAAAAGCCTTCCTTTTTTCCATTTCTTTTATTGTGATACAATATACATATCAAAATATACCATCTTAACCACTTTTAAGTGTACAGTTCTGAGGTATCAAATACATTCATGATATTGTGCAAGCAACCATCACCATCATCTGTAATGCTTTTCATCTTATAAAACTGAAACTATATATATGTATCTATTAAATAATAACTCCCTATTCCCTCCTCCTCCAAGTCTCTGGCAACCACCAGTCTACTTTCTTTTTCTATAAATCTAAGTACCTCATATAAGTGGAATCTTATAGTATTTGTCTTTTTGTGACTGGCTTATTTCACTTAGCATAATATCCTCAGGGTTCATCCATGTTGTAGCATATGTCAGCATTTCCTTACTTTTTAAAACTGAATCATCTTCCAGTATGTATATACCACCTTTTGCTTATCCATTCATCTGTCAGTGTATACTTGGGTTGCTTCTATGGTTCAACTATTTTGAATAGTGCTGCTGTGAACGTGGGTATACCAATATCTCTTCAAGACTGCTTTTAGTTCTTCCGGGTATGTATGCAGAAGTGGAATCGCTGAATCATATGGTAATTCTATTTTAAATTTTTTCAGGAACTGCCATATCGTTTCCCATTGTGGCTACACCATTTTACATTCCCACCAACACTGCACAAGGGTTCCAGTGTCTCCACATCCTTGGCAACATTTGTTATTTTCTTTTTGTTTTTGATAGTAGCCATCCTAATAAATGTGAAGTGGTAGTTCATTATAGTTCTGATTGCTTTCCTTAATGATGTTGAGCATCTTTTCATGTGTTTATTGGTCATTTGTACACCTTCCAAAAGTCTTCTTAACGTGTGATTGCCTTTTGCGGTAGGCTCTGGAGAGAGAAAAAACTTGTCTTAAATATCACTGAATCTATACAGTGCCTAACCAGAGCCTGTTGCAAAGCAGGCACCCAGTTATTTACTGAATGAAATACTGAGATATTTGATAATCTTCCCACAGCCTACATCTTCACTAGGCAGGGGCTGAGGCTAATAAACTTGTAACCTTTTTCCTAGGACTAAAAACTGTCTTAGCGTCCCTTTGGAGAATTTCTCCCTGCAGCTCAACGTAACTCAAGTTTCAACCATTAAAGTAACTCTTTTCTTTGACATAGATGTTTCCTGTGCAATGCCTTATCTGTGCTCCAAGCCTGAGCATATTAGATCCCTCCTTAGTGGGGGTTTTGAGAGAGGTGACTATGGGGACAGTGTGGGGATATTTTTCTGGGAGGAGGGCATGGCAGAAGAGGGGAATGATGCTGGAGGAAAAGGCTAGCAGTTTATTATATATGTAGATGGATGTTGATGACTTGACAGCAGTGCCCAGAGCTCACCTTGGTCGGGGTAGGGGGCATATTTCTGACATTCACAGGGTTTGACATGGAACATGTGGGTTGTGCTCTTTTTAAAAACAAAGTCCTTCTTTCAGGTTGTGGAACAGAGGCTCTGTATATACTCAAAAACAAGAAGTAAATGTCACATATTTAGAGATAACCATTTAACCGTCCTATTAAACACTATCCTCAAGAGCAGAGTGAGGGGGAGGTAGGCCTCCACTTCAGATCTGATGAATTTAATATCGAAGTAGAGGTTTCTACAGCACCCTGGTCACCCATCCAGATACAGGGGATGTGTGGGGAAGGAGAAGCAAGGATCTTCAGCAGCTGTTCAGACTCTACTTTATTAGCAAAACTTCTTAAGCCTCTCGTATGAAAGGGTATCTTCATCCTGGTTTCTGTTTTCCTGAATATTTGGGTGCTGAGAGATGGGGCAGAGAAGAGAGAAGCATGAAGAAATGACCATGAATGGCAGAGCAATAAGCCAAGAGGAATCTAGTTGTTTTAAAAGATATCTTTAGTGAGGCACATAGGGATTGATGGATAGATGAACTGTAAATGGATTAATTGGAGTGCCAGGGTAGAGTTAAAAGAAAGGGAATGGGCCAATTAAATGTATATCATGGGGGTAGATTTCTACTCTAAGTGATTATTAGAGAATTAAAAGGTGGGAGAGTTTTTAAGATTTATATTTGAAGCAAGAAGAACTAAATGAATTTGTTGAAAGGGAATTAGGATATTGGAGCAGAGCAATATTGGGAAGTTTCCCAATAAATGCATTTTCACCTGTTCCCTTTTTCCTTTAAGGTAGATAGACTAGAGGTTTTGAACCCTAATTACAAATGGAATCTCCTAGGGACATATTTAAAAGACCCCAGGTTCAGGCCCCACTCCAGAGAAAGTAATGAGAATCTCTGACCTGGGGTCTGAGTGTCATATTTTTACATATAGCCAGGGTTGAGTCCATAGTGTTTAAGATAAATCGGATTCTGCAGTAGTCTAGATAAGGGATGAGGGATGTAGATGTTCAAGACAGTAAGAAAACAGTCATGAGGGGTCAGGGGTTGTGGAGGAGTAAAACTCTGTAGGGAAAAAGACATTGCTGAAAAGATTTCTCTAAGAGCAAAAGCTGCTTTAGTTAGTATGATGCTTTAATTAGTAAATGATACCCTCGGCATGGCTATTTCTGACAGAAATTGGTGTCTGACACTCAAATTAGTTTCTTAATTACATTTACCTTCAGCTTCTCGTGTCTTATGCCCGCACAGACAGTGGTTTTGTAATCAAGGGTCTGGCAGAAGGAAGTACTTTGGACAGGGAGAATGAGAGAGGCTGGAGCAGGTGTTTTGGACAGGAGGAGCATGTACTCTATTACCTAGTGTCAAGAACTATGAAGGGGCTGAGATATTACCTACTTGCAAGCTAACAAGTTATCCTGCTACAGTTTCATGGATGCTGGCAGAAGATATGAGACTCCTGGGTCAGAGACAAAGGGCTTAGTTACTCGTGGCAAAACAAGTAGCATGAGCTTTAGCATATTCGTGTTGGTACCCCTTATCCCCATGTTCCACGGGGACAATGCAGAGGGGCCCTGGTGGGCCTTGCCAGTGCAGTGGATTTGTATCACAGGTAAGGAACCCCAACCTTAGGAAACTCCAGTCTTTTAAAGGGGCTGCAAGCAAATCTACCTAACTTTTGTTTCAGAGGGAGACAGTATCTTTATTATACTGGTCAGCAAACAAATCTGCTCTCTGCCTCACAGGGAGCCGATCTCCTTATCTTCTAAGGCTGTTTGCAACATGAACATCCTTGCAAAAGTAGTCTCGAACAAAAACTGTCAGGGCCTCCGTGAAGAAATGTGAGAGGTTATGGAGAATCACCTAACACCTAAGGTCTCCCAGTGAGTAGGTGTTGCAGTGACACTAACCCAGTCTTCTCAGTATATTTCACATGTTCCAGGGAAGTCTGAGCATAACAGTTCACTTTGGTATGGAGTGGAGAGTGTTCTGAGACACTAAGCCAAATACTCATGTGTTCAAGTCTGAAACCATTGATACTGTATGTGATATCAGCTCATACTGTCAGAGCATGCAAGCAATTTTAGAAATTTTGAAAAAGGCATAGGAGGCGGGAGGTAGAGATGCTTCTGCATGTGACCACCCAGTTCTTGGCTCTGGAAGAGTCTCACATGCATTGTATAAAAAGCAATACCAGGGGGAACACACACACACACACACACACACACACACACACACACACACACAATATATATCATGTATATATAATATGTATGTACTTTTAAACAGTGCTTTATAGTACACAAGTACTTTCCCAAGCTATCTCATTTTAGTCCATAGTTATTTTCCCTATTTTCTGTGCATGAGCACTGAGAAAATATAGGGAATGATAATAATTAGAACCAGTTCAGATATTACTTATTCTAGGAAGCTACTTTTTAATGGATTTGGATGGTGGTAAAGGTATGGGGTGGAGAACAGAAGAGATGGAAAGAACAGAGGGTATTTGCATAGGCAAAGAGTATGTGTGTAAGCCCAGAAGCTGAAACAAACAGGGAGGTTGGGGTGGTTGATTCTGCTCATTTCTCCTCTGAACCCTTCCAGGGCCTCTGACTTTCTCCGTAGTTGTTTTATTTATGAGGGCTGTCATTTCTCTTCAAGATCCTACCTGTCCCCTTCCCACCATCATCAACTCTGACACTTGTCCATAGGAAGGTTTTTTGGAGCATAGTCCTATTTGAGGAGGCTGGGGCAGGCCAGATCATCTCCAAAGACTGCCAGATCACTGGCCAGGTGTCTCATTTATCTGTTGTTGATCCCGAGACATAATGGCATGAAGCAACAACCATTTTATTATGCTCATGATTTTGTGGGTCAAGAATTCAGTCAGGGTAGCTTTTCTCTACAATGCCTGGAGCCTCAGGGGTGGTTCTGATAGTTAGAGAACTATGGCTGGGACAGGTGCTATGTTTGGAGTTTTGCCTGTAGCTAGATTTTCTGTCCCTCTTCCCATTGTTTTTGCTGGGGCTGGAATGTCTAACAGGGCTTCATCCATGTCTGATGCCTTGGGGACCTGCCAGCCTGGCCAGTCATTTTCTTCTCTTCATGAGGTCTCTCCACATGGCTAGCTTGGGCTTCCTTATAGTATGGTGGTCTCAGGGTAGTCAGATTTCCTACATTGTGGATAGCTTTCTCAATGTGAGTATTTTAAAGCCTTGGGCAGATGCTGCAGGGCCTCAGTAGTCCTAGAATGTTCCTTCTACTACATTCTATGGGTCAATTAAGTCATTAAGACCACCTCAGATTCAAAGGAAGGGGGATTAGACTCTCTCTTATTGCAAGGACTAGCAAACAATTAGTTGCCTTCTTTAATCTACCACAACAAGTCTGCACACCATATCTTCAGGTGAGGGGCCTGGGAACCTGTGTATTTAACAAGTGACTCTGGAGACTCCAGTCGTCAGGAAAGTTTGAGTAACACTGGAATTGAGAGTTGGTTTAAACTAGAAATTGTGTTTGTCTTGAATTAACTACATATATATAAAATTTTTGTTCTCCAGGAAATTGTGAAAATGTGTCATATTCTTTATTGGCCTGACCTAGAATCTATTTGATATGTGATCTAATTTTTATCCCCCTCATGCTGGTCTTGGTACATTTTGCCTTCAGATACCTCCTTCCCCCTAACTTGTCCTGCCCTGCCCTGTATTACAGGTGCCACCCCTGCAGTCGACATTTCCCTGGTTCCGTGAGAGCTGGCTCATGGCTGAGTTTGGTTAGTGGAAAGCACTGGAGGAGATTGAAAGGTGGAACAAAAGAGGAAGCGGGAATATATCACTCTCCCTCTCTGATTACCACAATTTTGGGGTGAGGGAAATGAGGCTCAGCTCTTCTGGTTCCAGTTTCTGGGGTGATCCTGGCTCCTGCATATCTCTGGGATTTCATTCTATCTTGTTTGACTTCTTAGCTCTTCTAGCACTTGGATAACTAATTCCCCTGCATTGAGTTCCCTGTTTTTAATTCCTAGAGTGATTTTCATTTATCTATTTGGACCTTGAATGATACATTCTTTTAATATTTTTGCCTAATTTAACTAACGGCATACACCTCTCCACTCTCAAGCTCACACCCACTACCTCCTCTAGAAATAGAATCCAATTTAGCATTCATTCTGGAATTCCTTTAAAAGTGCAATTTCTGGCATTTCCAAAAGAAAGACAGAAAACTACATGGAAAAATGGCAATCTTTATAGCCTCATCTGCCAGAGATAACCGCTCTTTAACCTTTGATATATTTCCTTCTAGCCTTTCTTTTCTTTTTTTTATTTAATATATTTTCTCCAATATTTTTATGCATTTTTATATAGTCGAGCTCACACAGTATATCTATTTTTGCATCCTATCTCTTTTAGCTTGACATTTTATCATAAGCATTTTTCCATTTCTTTAGAACTCTTTATAAGCACCACTTTTAACTTGTGAAAGGAACCACAAGATAGAATCAGGGAGAACTCTGACTTTAGAAATTCAGTATTCCAAAAAGAGAGTTTTTGCATCTGCATCTCTCAAATTAGTTACTCAGGCATTCACTGAGTACTTATGGTAACCATGGTGTAGAGGGAGACGTGAAGGAAGAAATGATGTAGGTGCTCCTAAAGGACTGGTTAGGAAACCAAGAGGACACATATGAAGCAATTAGAGAGCAATAGAAGATGAAAAAAAAATCAATTGCTAGGTGGATTACTTCATACTGTGAGTGTCAAAAAAGAGCAGGGGAGGGAGAGATCCATATGAGACGGACTGCTCCCTAAAAGTCTCTTCCTGTGATGCCATCTGAATAGTGAATCAACATGGGCAGGTAGGTCTGCAGGAGAGTTGAAGAAGCCTTAGAAGAAGAGGGTTCACATTAGGGGCTCTAGAGTCAGGCAGACCTGGGTCTAGTCCTGGCTCAATCATCTCCATTAGCTGTGTGATGATAGGCAGGTTAGGAGCCCGCCTAGGCCCATTTCTTAGCAGTAATGATAATACTGTCTACTTCTTGGAATAAAATACAGTATTCAAAAGAATAACAAATGTATATCTTCCCACCAGGATTAAAACTTTCTTCCAAGTGAACATGGACATGAATAGTCTTCATGTAAGCACTTGCTGTGGGTTGTCACCTGTAGTTAAATCTGCATTTCCATGTTACTGAAAGTATAAATGGCCCTATGGGAACAGAGGAATTAGAGTCTGAGTTAAGTTTGGCTCTGTAGCTCCCAGGTGCAGCTGAGCCAAGGGGAACTCAGCCCTCCCCCAGTGCCTCTTAAACTCCAGGTACTGCTAGAGCTGTTAGGTCAATGTGGCCTCTCAGATTTCATCCTGGCCCTGTTCCTTTCTGGGTGGCCCCTTGCAGCTTCGTGGGAGGGGGGTTGTGTGTTGAGAAGAGTGTTTGCTACAGACATGTATTTGAAGACTCTGAGCTAGTAGACATGAATGCTCCTAGAAGAAGGTAGTGATGGTAGGGGTGGGATTGGGAGAGTTACAAGCATGAGAGCATGAGTATGTGGTTGTTGGGAATACTGCAGATTAATGAAGATATCTGTGGATACAAAATACCTTTAGAATCTGCAACATTTGCTTGTTACTACTAGAAGAGACTTGGGGAGAAGAATTAGTGAGCAGATTAAGACTTTGGTAGAAAGCATATACATGTATACTTACTCAGAAGGTGTGAAAGAACTTGTCCCGCAACCCCACATTAATTAACTTCTCTCCTGAAGCTTCGCCAAGCCCGTGAGAGCTTACCAGACTTTACAGGACCTCATTCCTCCTCCACAGAGTCATTTATCTTACTCAAGACCTCCTGTGTGAAATGCAACTTAGGATGCTGCCTGCTATAAACTGATAGCTGCCCAGTTCCCTTGCTGTAAGGATCAAACTGATGGCACATGTAGAAGTACTTTGTTTGTGGTGGGCAGGGTGCTCCTGGGGAGTGGGCCCTGGCTTTTAAGAGCAGTAATAGAGCATATCAACATTTCCAATACCTCCTGCTGAGGCTCTCTTGTGTGGGCAGGGTGGGAGGATGGAAGAAATCTTTTCCTTTTCCTTCTCCTCTCCAAGGGCCATACAGAGCCACCAGTCTTGTCCTTCTGCCATGAAAGGGGAAGGTCTTAAGATACAGAGCCCCGGTGAATCACTGCCCCTGCATACTTATTCCTGGGCACAGAATTGGCTCCACAAGAGCCCATGTCTTTGCCTCCACTCTCATCTACCTCTTGACTCCATTGTTTGGATAACAATGAGGAGCCAAGTTTAGCAGTGAGCGTGGGGTGCTTTGTCCAGGCTTCTGCACAAAAGGACAGCTGCTGAAGCCTGCAAAGGGCTGCCAACCTGCCAGAAATCTAATTTCAGACACTTGCATCAAACTCACCTGCACTGTAGTGCACTCCCATAATTGTTTCAGTTCTTGTCAAAACTGCTTTTTGCCTTGGGAGAAGACAGAGCTCCACAGAGCCAAGAAAGGGGAAACTGGGGACCCTTCTTTCATCAGTAGCTTTGTCCGGGAACTCTCTTGCCAACTGTACACTCTGAATAATGGGAGTAAATGGGAAAGGGTTAGAGTGACTCCATGACTCCGCTGGTCTTAAGCAAGAACCCCTAAAGTTGCCCCTTGGTGACGTCTGCACAGTGTACATGTGGCCTTCTCCTGATTTGTGTGGCCCGAGCAAATGTCCTGATTTACTAGTTTAATTCCTGGCTTATATGGGGCTCAGACTGACAAGCTGCAGATGGGGTCCTTCTCAGGGTCAGTACTCAGGTAAAGTTTGTTTTAAAGACCAGTCTGTTATGTGAAGGACGCTGAAAAATGGTGAGGTGCTCTTCCCATGAGAGGTATTGCTGTTGTTATTGATAATAACTGGTAATAATGGAGACAGCTGCTGCTCGTTTCTGAGATCATGTTCCAGTTCACTGACCAAAGACTGGAGAGAAGGACAGGGTGGGGGCTGGGGTAGCAGCGACAGCAAGGGATTTTCTATAAGCTCACATCAAAGAGATTCCTCAGGATCACATCCCCTTAGAGCTTTTTTTTTTTTTTGTGTATTGAGGTTGGCCTTCCCCACCCCTTCATTTCTGAGGGCAAAAGTACTTTCCTGTTCTCCTTGGCTACTTATTTCTGAATCTTCATGTTATTTTCTTAATCATCTAAATACATACACATATAAAAATATGTAAACAGAAATATATAAATATATATGTAACAAAAATAAAGCATACATAACCTTATTATTCACTTTTTAAAACCTAAAATGCATTGTTTCAATGTCATTCAATTAAAAACATCTTTCAATATCATTGTATTTCTTTAAAGTATTTTTAATGGCTCAGTCATATTCTGTCTTTTTAATGCATCTTGATAATGACAACAATATTACTAGCTAACATTTATTGAACAATTTCTTGCTATTCAGTTATCTAGGAATATATCAAGCACTGTCCTAAGTTAAAATATGAAGTGGCAGGTACTATAATTATGCCCATTTACAGGTGAGGAAATGGAGGCTTAAGAAATTTAAGCATTTTTTAAAAATGGTTACACAGTTCTTGAGTAGCAGAGCCAGAATTTAATTTACACATTTGATTTCAGACCCTGCATACCTAATAATTACACTGCAGTTCTGTGATTTACTTAACTGCTCTCTTATTGTTGACACTTAGGATTTTTTTAATTAAAAAAATTATAAACCCTCGTTTAATCTTTGCATACATCTATAATGATATCCTTGACTAGATTTGCCTTATATCATTCTACTATCTTTGAAGAACATAATATTCTGCAGAGTCCTAACATGTTAACCTTTTTATTTGCATTCTATGTAATACTGTGTTTGTTTGTTTGTTTCCTGAGCATCTGTGATTCTGGCAAAAGGTACCCACCTTCTCCAGGAGCTTTAATCCAGACCAGCCCTCTTGCTCACCAAGCCCTTGCTTCTGACCTCTAAAAGCAAGCCCTGGGTGCTGATTATAAATAAACACTCAGAGTATAGTCTTCTCCTGTTCCCCCATTTGCTCCCAACCTGTTTCATTTCATCTTGTCCCATGGATTCCAGGTTCTGCCAAACCATACCTGAGTTCCTCTTCCCTGACTCTCCCAATTGTGGCACTCCTCCAGCTGTGGGTGACATCTTTAACTGCTCTCCCCCATTTCCTACTGGAATGCTACCCAAACCTCTCTTCTGCTTCATACTCACTGACTCAGGTGACAGTTCCATGAACTGTCTGAACTGTCCAGAAAAATAATACCACATTTATACGAAGCCAGAGAAACAGATGCATAACCAAGAGGTATTATTTATCTTTTTAGCTAGATTTCTGATCGTGGAATTAAAGTCCTTGTGCAGTGTGGAGGGAGGTAGGTAGATGCTGGGTGGTGAGCGCTCCTTTATTCACTCCCACAGGTAATGTAGCCTTGGGAAATCTCTGGACCAGGCTTGTTAGCGGTGCCAGCAGGGGCAGACCTGGACCCTGGACACGCCTGGGCTTGGTTTCATACTCCATTGCCATTTGTGTGACCACAGTCAATTTCTTAACTTTTTAAGCCTAATTTCCTCATTGGAAATAGGATAATACAAACTTCACAAGTTTATTGTGAAGATTAGGTTTTCAGAAAGTATATGGCAAGTCCTTTGATTGCCCACAGCTGGCCACATGGTAAGGGCTTAGTGATTTTTTCATTAAAGGCTTCTGAGGTGGGAAAGATCAAAGAGATGGTTTATGTTCTCACTGTGCCCAACTGCTTCCCTGTGGGGAGGACAAGCTGAGAGTTGACTGGCTGAGCTGCTGAGGGCTTCCCCCAGGGAGAGCAACAGCTCTAAAACAAAAGTGGTGCATGATCTCCTCTGGGCCAGGATTCTTATTCTGGGTCCATGAGTGGGCTTTTCTGGAGGTATGTGCAGCTCCTACAATTGTAAGAAATCTTGTGGTTGCATGTGTATGTGCAGTTGACTGGGACAAAAGTCTGTGGCTTTCATCAGATTCTCAAAGGGGTCACTGACTCCAGAGAGGCTAGTAACTGCTACTTTAGAGGCTCCCCTGGCTTCTGCATCCTCTTCCTTCACCAACAGTGGCTGTGGGCTGCAGAGGGCAGGGCCTGAGAATGGATTGTGGGGCCTCAGCTAGACTCAGGAAATACATGGAAGCCCAACAGATCAGTGCTAGGAGGGAGTCAGGGCAAGAATGGGACAGGGGTCATCAGGGGTCAAGGTGAGGTAGTGAGGCAAATTAAGGAAGCTAAGGAAAGGCCTGAAAGGCCAGAGCCAGGGGGATGCTGAAGCTGAGTTAGGGCTGTCCGTGTGCCTGCAGCACTGAGGCCCTGAATGGGGGACCTGGATGGAGAGTTAGCACTGCAGTACGTGCCTGACATTCACTTTTGCTTCTTCTAGGCTTCTTCCCATTTTCCTTCTCTGCTTTCCTTGCACCAAGAGTTCTGTCTACTAGAAGTTCAGAGCCCATTTTCCTCTCCTTCTCACATGCTCCATTCACCCCAGAAATGCAGAAAGATCACCCCCAGTGCCATAGACCTCAGCCGCCCTGGGCTCTTGCACTCTAAGAGGTTTTTGGATTGGTACTAAATGGCCCCAATTCAACCCTCCCTGGGATCTGTGGAGTCCTAATTGGGCACCCACAGGAGTGGCCAGCTGTTTTTCTACTTTGGAGAAGGTAAAAAGAAATGTACAGACACTATAATAAGAAGGATAAATGTTTTACATTCATTTATATCAATATTTTTTATTAAGAACTTACCACATGCCAGGTACCATTCTAGATGCTAGAAACAATATTGAATTAGATACAATCACTTTTTCTTAAGGAGTAAAGGGTCTTGTGTGGAAGTCAGAACAATAGCCAGGCAATTACCTTGCAGTGATAAAAGTGTTCTACGGGAGGAGTACGTGGCTGGCCTGAGCAATGATGAGTCTGTGCAGCTACATGCAATAGGGGAGTAATCGGAGACGTGCCAGAGAACTTCAAGGTCTGTCCTTGTTGTTTGAGAGAGGAAGAGTGAAGCATATGGAGGGGAGGATGACCCTTGGAAGACATCTTCTCTTCTTAGATTTGTTTTTTTAGAACCTCTTTTGGGTGTTCTTTGGGAGAGAGTCCTACTAAGATACATGTTCTGTTGGCCACAGGTTTCTAATCTTTTTCAACCTTTTATGGTATTTGCTAGATTCTCCATGACCTTTCTTCTTCTGCATTAATCTAAATTGTAAAATAGGAGAGGATTGTTATCAGTGGGAAGGGTGGAGTGTTGCAGCAGGAGCAGCAACAGTTAGGCATGCAGCATGAAAAAAATGACCAGTAGTTTAATGAAAGAAGCACTGGATTGCTAGAGAAATCTGGGTTCAGAATCTGATTCTACTACTTATAATACATGGCACATTTGGAAAATAACTTAACCTCTCTGAGTTCTCCTCCTTTATCTATAAAAGTGAGATAGGTTATCTCTGCCTTAGATAATTATGGTGAATAATACATGAGAGAATGCATGTAAAAGTGACTCAGCATGTTCAGTGGGAGGGGATACATTCAGGAGCCTGAGAGGCTTTTCTGAGTCTTGAGTATATTTTTTCATAGCCCTTCGCATTTGAGAGAGCAGACAATCAAGAGACACCCCACACTATCCCTCTTGGGAGGATGCGAATGTCCTTTTGATTGTGAATCTGCATATGTGGCACAGATACTGCAGGTTAGCGTACTCTAATATCATTCCAAGGATCTTCTCCATTTTCTTTCTTTATTATAAAGGGTAGAGAGTGAAATACTTATATTTCCAGCTTCCCTTGTCACTAGAGAAGACCACGCGAGAAAATTATGACTATTGATATATAGGCACAAGTCATTTGGAAGGTCTTCTTAGGTAGAGATAAAGCCATCCGAAGAGAAAGCTGTTTGGTCTTCAACTTCCTTTCTTCCTGTGATGGAGACATGAGGCCAGATGTGTTGCAGCCATCCTGTGACCAAGAGACAAAAGCCATATACAAAGATGGTGGCTCAAGACGAAAGCTACCATTGTGGCAGCCTGGACTGCCAGCTACAGATTTCTTGTTGCTTGAGGCATATAAGCACCTTACTTATTTAAGCCATTATAATAGGGCTTTATGTTACTCTAAGCCAAACACAATCCTAACCAAAGCAGGACTGTGAGGCCTAGGAAGACCCGGCTGAACTTGGGCTCAGAGGGTGGCGGAGACACTGTGCAGTGCAGGCCATCCTTCATAGCTTAAGGAACAATGGCTTTCCTTGACTTTGGTTGGCTGAGCTCCTGCTCACGCCAGTATCTTGGCACTCCCCATGGAAGACTGGAGCCTTGTGTATATTTTCTTTTTTTAACAGACATTGATAGTTTTCAGAACTTTTCTTTTCCTGGAGAAGAATCCTTGGGGGAAAACAGGGATTTAAAATACCATCCTCATCAAAAAGCATATACAAAGTCCTAGTGTACAGAGGCTCTGCTGGGGTCTGTACAGGTTGATGAGCGTGATTTCTGTTCTCCCAAAGCTCCCGGTGGGAGGGACGTGTATAGAGCCGCCCTCAGAAGCTCTGGATCTGCTGCAGCACATTGAACATAAACAAGTGATGGACTTGGGAATGTTTACTTTTTGAGAATGTTTAACTTTTAAGGACATATCAATTAATTTTGTACGAGTTAAATCCATAAATGCAGCCAAGGGAGTTGCTCAGACTTCTGAGGGCAGCTCTACACATGTCCCTCTCACCAAGAGCTTTGGGAGAACAGAAATCATGCTTGTCAACCTGTACAGGCACTAGCAGAGCCTCCGTACACCAGGACTTTTAAATGCTCTTTGATGAGGATGGCATTTTAAATTCCTGTTTTCCCCAAGGATCCAATGATGTGCCTCCCATCTTGGGAAGATGTGGCTTTTACTTGGGCTTTCTCTTCATTTCTAGTTAGTCTTGGGCCTTGGAGCTATGACCAGCAGCTACTAGAAATGAAGGTCATCCAGTCAGTGGGCTAGGGCCACATAAACACTTCTTGTCACATTATAACACTCTCACCCCCTCCCCATCTCTTACCTTCCATCATTTGCAAGAGAAAACAGGGACTTCAGACCTAACGCAAGTTGGAAGTGTGAAATCCTATGCTTTGACCTACCTTCTTTACATGGAAGTAATTTAGAAAATTTAAATTAGAAAAAAACCAGTATGAAGATCTAGAATTTTTTTTCTAGATGTGGCGGCTACACTACCCTACTCCTATAATGAGAATGTCAGTAACCTACTTTTCCTCGACCCCTTCCCCGCCCCACCCTGGTCTCTTCTCATCACCTTTCTTTTAGGCTACATTTTCACAGACCGGGCTATACACACCCCTCTTGCCAAGCCTGCCTTCTGTACTTGTAGCATTTGTTTTTCTCTCCTGTGATTACCTCTTGCAACAGATATGACTGGGGTCCTTACCCCATAATTTTGCTTCATCACGTTTTTTTCAAGACACACCTTTTCCCCTCTCTTATAGAGAGCAAAGTACCATTCCCTTAATTCCTGAGAATCTTCTGGAATCTCTAGAGCCCTCGGTGCTGCAGCAGTGCTCCTCGGCTGTCCTGCTTGCTGCTCGTCTGGCTGGCTGAGTCTCATTTCTGGTACATTGTGCCAGCTGGCAGGCTGGGCCAGCAGACTCTCCATCCTTAGCTTTGCTTGTTTCCTTTACTCTTTGATGTATTCTGGTGGTGGCTCATGTTCCATTAATGTTTTATAAGTTGCCCCCAAGAACTTTGGTTGCATTACTCTGGGGAAGTTTTCCATCCTTACTCCTCCTCAGTGTAGAGCTTTGGGGCTGGAGAGAGAATTTCGTTTCCCTGAAACCTGTTGTCATCCATCCTCAAGCCTCCAATTAGCTGAAGCTCAGTGCAGCAGTTTGGAGGTGCCAACGATTTCCCTGACCACGGAGGGAAAGCTCCTGGGGACAGTGACAGGCTGGCTCGTTATCCTGAGCTGTGTCAGCCTTCACATTAAGTCATTCTTCTGGGCTCTTTATTACAGCTTCTGGCTGAGACAGATTCTATTTGATTATGCCCACTTAGCAGGGCTAGAAATTAAGACCAAGGGAAGGGAGCAGGAGGCTTGTTTAAGGTGAGGTAGCCAGTTGAAGGCAGAGCAAAATGATAGCTTCTCTCTTGCTTTTGGACTGAGGGTGCAAAGATTAGCCTCCTCTGCCATCCTCAAGGACGTGAGCTGTGAGCCTGCTGTCTAGTTGCTGTGGGTAAAAGGAGGTCGGAAGTGCCCAGGTAGCAGCTTCTGTGGTGCTTTGTGCTTTGGCTTAGGATCATGTTCCCAAAGCATGGCAAAAAAGAGAAAATAATTACAGAGTGATAACTAACAATGACTCCTCTGTGCCTGGAACTGTGATAGGTGCTTTCCATTCTCCAGCAATGTGACTATGTTAGGTGCACGTCCCCGCATTTTACAGATGAGGATTCTAAAGCTCAGAGATGTTGAGTCACTTGTCCTTCTTCAAACATAGCTAAATAAGTGGCAATTAATCTCACCCGCCTTACATTCAGAGTCCTGCTAGGTTTGATTCTTCTTTAAAAATGGGAATTCTCTTCAGACCCTTCATCCCAAGTGGTTTTTCCTTCGCTGGGTCTATTGGTCAGCTTTACTTAGGTTTCCTCTTAGGATCCTTTCATTGTCATAATTATTGTTTTGCTGTTATGCTTTTATGAGTCTTTCAGCTCAGTTCTGGCAAACACACAGTCTCTTAGACTCACGGAATCTAAATCCAAATACAGACGCCAGAGTCTGTATTTAAAAAATTTTCTCAACCAAATCTGGTGATCAGCTAGGTTTTGGAACAACTGTTCTAGGACACAAATAAAAACTCCAATTTCTTTATTTTCCACATGAGGATTATTTTCCACACATGGAATGTTTACTTAAAAATTAAAAAAGTGGATGCAGGCTGACTGCCCCTTAGCACCCCATAAGCTTCTATACTCCTTTCCCCAAATATCTAATCACTGTATGCTTATCTAATTATGATGCACTTTGATTCCAGAAGGTAAATCATGTGCAATTGATCAAAGAAAATATTCTAGTCATTTATCTTTGGCTTCAGAATATGTCATGTGATTTCATCTTCTGCTTTGGATTATCTGTGCCACTGCATTAATGTGCTAACTGCACATTCTTTACAAAAAATAAATCCTGTTTCAGAATTTACCTCAAGGGGATTGTGATGACTCCCTCATCTCTTAGTTTAAAACAAAATCTCTAAGATCTTTTCTTTCAGAGCAGTTCTCCACGTTGCCCCAGAATTTTACTGCCTTCCTACCTAGAACTAGTATTGTTCTTTGTAATTGTTTCTTACCAGCCTGTTAGGAGAGAACTATCTGGATATCTGGAGGTCAGAACTTTGAGCTATGTTAAAGGAGACATAGTTCTTCCTTATGCCTTTGCATCTTTGTAACATTTGCCTTTACTTTTTTAAGTTTTTGTTTGTAAAGTCTGCAATCCAGCCATTATTTCCTTCCACTTTTTTTTTTCCAGAAATCTCTACAAATGCAATGTTATCTTGCCAAATCTCACCAGATAGAAAGGTGAAGTTAGTGATGTGCTGGTAAATGTTTCCAAGGAGGATTAAAAGCCATGATCATCTGTAGCATTTGCTGATTTCCGTTGTGTGAATGCTCCTGTCTGTGGCAAATTTCAAGCTACCAATCTGTTTACCAGCCAGCTGGCAAAAATCTTGGAAACTGCAGTTGGCTCCTGGGAATCAGAACAGGCTCCCCACACACCACAGGGTATAGTTAGCTGTTTAAGGGAGGATTCTAATCAGCTATGGTGTTTTACACAAATGAAAATCATTTTTAGAGTCCTATTTACCAGTTGTCTGACTTTGGGCAAATCATTTGACTTCTATGAGCCTCAGTTTCCACATCTGTGAAATACAGATAATATCCATCTTAAAAAAGAATATAAGAGGATTTAATGAGGCAATTACTAAAACGGGTCTGGCATATGTTAGGTGTGAAGCAAATGATTGTTCCCCTCTGACCTGACAGAAACACAAAGCTGAGAACAGTGGAAGATTTTGAATTTTGGGTGCCATCTAAATGGAAACGTCTGCTGGTGGGTGCAGATGCAGCTAGGGCTAGACTGGGTAAGAGACAAGGCCAAGGATTTTGATTTGGGAATCAGAACAGTAATACTTATGTTCATATTGCTCTCTAAAATTTACTTGGTACTTTCACATGTGTTTGTCAGAGGCATGAGAATGGGCAAATTCTTTTAGAGCAGGGGTCCCCAACCCCTGGGCTGCGAACTGATCCTAGTCTGTGGCCTGTTAGGAACTGGGCCACACAGCAGGAAGTGAGAGACAGAAGAGCAAGTGAAGCTTCATCTGTATTTGCAGCTGCTCCCCAGCGCTAGCATCACCACCTCAGCTCCACCTCAGATCATTAGCCATTAGATTCTTATAGGAGCACTGGTCCCTGAGTTGGGGACCGCTGTTTTAGAGAGAAGAAAGGAGGACCTGGCTCACCACTGGTAGCTGGTATTGAGTCCTTTCAAGTTTTCCTTTCCCCTGTGTTTATTTTTCTCCTTCTCTTTCATATTCTGTCATAGGTTTTGTACCCAAGTCACTCACATATCTTTATTGCCTTTAAAAGTGACCACGTCTACCCTTTGCAGAATACATTAACACTAGATGTAAGATTCTGGAATGGAGATAGAAAGTAATTTCTTCAGTCTCCAGTTTGCCACCCTGATATTTCACCAAAAATTATGACAACAGTGTCAGTGTTCTCTGCTTACTGGTCAGCATAGGTTGACTGCTATGATAATCTGCAAGTATCAGGAATAAGACAATAGAAGCTTGTGTCACACAGTCCACTACAGTCCTCCACTGGAACGTCTGCATCCAGTCTTCAGAGGAAGGGAGACAGAGAATGTGGAGGACACACATGTGACACATGGGCCAGTCCTGGAAATGGCGTATTTCACTTTTGTCCGCATTCCACTGGCTAGAACTCGGTCACATGTTTACTCCTAACTGCAAGGGAGGCTGGAAACAAGGAGATTATGTCCTTCAGAAGAAGAGGGAATGGACTTGGTGAGCATCTGGCCAGTCTCTGAGCCATTCCTACAGGGCCTGGTAGAAACCATCACCACCGTGGGTATAGGTCAATCCAGGTGACCACAGATGACCTCTTCTGCTTAGTCCCTAGGGTTTTCTGGGTAGTGTGGCACATTGAGAAGTATAACCCTGTTCCCACAGTCAGACAGAGATTTCATCTAAGTTGGATTTACAGTTGTCGAGTTTACTGTTACATGAGTTCTCCAAACTTTTCAGGGCTGTAGCAGCTAGTTTCAAGTTAACATTTTAAGTTGGTAATAATATTTGCTGTTGTGTTTATAATTAGCATGTCATTAACAGTCAGTGGGGTGGGGATTTTCATGGGACTTTTTAATTTAGCTACTTGTTTTCTGAAATACTTCAGACAGTCCTTTTGGGATGTTTTAGCCACTTGCCTACATGAGGAAAACTTACTTCCCACCTCAAAAGAAGATTGGTGTTGACACTTTTGAAGGGGTTGGCAGAATGTCTGGCTGAGAGCTCAGAGACTGCTGAGCTGGCCTAGAAGAGGTGAATGATTAGCCATGAAATACATGGAAATCAATGGAGCATCACAAAAGCAAGCTTCCTTCAGGCCAGCATCACCAGCCAAGGTCGAGGAGGGAGATTTGGACAGTCCTGGGAGGAGGGGACTGAATTCACAGTCTGAAAGAGGTGAGAGATACAGTGCTCAGTGGTTCTACACTACAGGGTCATCAAACAATTCCTAGCCGGCCCCCAGGCAGTGACTTGGGGAGAAAGGGACTACACGACATGCTTCCCTCTCCAGTCTGTCAGGAGAGGGGCATGGCAAAGGATGAGCAAGATCCTGAATAGTTAGGTGGAGTTCAGAGCCCAATGCTAGCTGCAGACTACAAACTGTAGAACTCAGTAGGAAACTGAGGCAAAAGCTCAACAGTCTGGCTCTCCTGTGACTCCATAGAAACTCGGGGGTTAGGGGCATGCCTGGGCTGCACCAAACGCAGCTAGATCCCCACCTAAGGGGATTGGAGCTCTGGATGTGCCTTGACCTAGGTGACTTGGGAACTCTGTGAGACAGATCCATATGGAAAGAGGGTTTTTGTACAGGCTTTGGGATGGGGTAGACCTGAGTTTAAAACCTGGCTTCATCATTTCCTAGTTCTGTGGCCTTGGGTAAATTATTTGATTTCTCTAATTAAACAACATGAAATATGTGAGGCATTTAGGGAGGCTACCCCTAGGTAGGAACCTTTAATTAATGGGAACAAACATCTACTAGAAAGCCCCACAAAAGCAGCAAGAGCAAAATAGCCAGGCAGGCTTGTGAAGGCAGGAGCTAAAATTTGGGCTCTTCTGATACGTGATTTATAAAGCCTGTGTTTTGTGAGGTAAGCTGTCACCAGCGGGGTGGTGGTGCCTCTGTTATGCTCGCTGGTTTCACCCTCTGGGCTTTCCACAGTGTGGGTAACTGGAGGGCTGGGCATATGCCTTCTTCTCAGTTAGGTTTCTTGAAAATGGAAAAGAGATCTATTTAGTCAGCCCACGTTCTGGCTACTAAACTTTTTCGGCACTTTTACTTCCCAGCTTGAGGGCCAACCCTTTCTCATGGAAGGCTGTGAGTGACATGGTTATCACACATTGTCTTCTAATACCTATGTGACTAGAAGCACAAAGATCCCTAAAGGGGTAGAAAGGGCCTTTTTTTTTTTGTACTGGTACTCAACCCTGAATGGTTGGAAAGTTGAACATAAATTACTTTAACCTTGAGCTTCAAGTGACTGTGAAGTCTTGAGGGCTGCCCATATCTTGGAGAGGAGATGGCTTTCACCTTAAGACAAGCAGGATGAATCATGAAAGGAAAGGACTTCTTCAAGAAGCTTGATGTTTTTAAAGGTCTTATACAAAAACTTAAAGGAAGGGCAAGTAACTGGATTAAAGCCAGCAGGAGGCAAGCTTATGAACAGCAATGATAGAGGAGGGTTTTGGTTTTCTGCTTGGGGAAGCTGATGTATTGTAAAGGGAGTTGGAGAAGCCAAGGGTATAGGCCTGTATTTCTGCTTTCTCCATCTCCAGTCAAGAGAACATGCTTCAATTTGGAAGGTGTAAAATAGATTGTTCATACAAGAGCTGATGGCCAAGGAGGTGCAAAAATAGTAAAAGTACCAAGCTACTTCAGCAGTCATAGCCATAATTGCCATTGATTGTCCACCTACTGTGTGCCATGGGAACTTTATATACATTGTCTCTGTATAAAGTTGGTGTTATTGGCATTATTTTATCTATAAATCCACAAGGCCCAGAGAAATTAAGCATGCTGGGTTCCTAGAGAGGGGAGGATTAGAACCGTTCTGTCTGCCTCCCCCCATTGCTTTGAGAGTGGCTTTGTGTCTCAGGCCTGAAGGAATTGTATCCTGAGATGCCAAAGGAACTTGACTTTGTGATCACAGGGAAATCACCAAGAAATCACTGAGTAGAGATGAGGAAATGCCTAGAACTTGAAGAGACAAGAATGCACAGATTCATGAAACTATAGACTTCCGAGCTTGATCTTATTACCTGGCAAAATTCTAAGATCCTAGCTTTTGCACTAACAGGCTGTGAAACCTTGGGCAAATGATATAATCCCTCTGGGCATTAGTTTCTTTGTCTGTAAAATATGTGCTTGTATTACTCTTTTCTCTAAGGTCCCTTCTAGTTCAAAGTATTTCATCCTAATAAATTCCTTTAATGTATTCTGACAGTTTTAGTGTTTCAGCTCTATCTCTATTAGAAAACTCTTTGTATCAAATGCTTCAGCCTTTCTTCAAAGGGTAAAAGGTTCAGAACATGGAGGTCAGAGTGAAATAGTGGTACGCTTAAATCTCACCTCTTTTACCTACTAGTTCGATGACCTTAAGCTAATTCTGTAAACCCTCTGTACCTCAATTTTTCCTGCTGTAAAATGCTGATCTTTCACTCATTTCTATTTGTTTCACGGGATTGTTTTAGGGTTAAATATAAGAATACAATAATAAGCTCAGTGCCTAGACTGTTAACAAGTACCCAGTAAATGCTAGTTCCCATATTTCATTGATTCTGAGAGACCCCTTTCTCCCCACATTTTGCTATTTCTCAAGTCAGAATTCATCTAGTAGTTTACACTGCACAATCATCTTAATTGCAAGTTTTTTCTTTATGTGCATAAACTAGTGATGCATTTTACTATTAATTGAATATGTTATTTCCCCAGCATGATTCTCACCCCTGAAGTTCTCATTTCCCCTCTGAGATGCCCCCTTCTCTAACTTCTTGCTGGCCATTATCTCTTTTACGGCAAAGCAGAATTAGGGAATGAAACAGCTCGGTAGGGACAGCCTCGGTCATCATCTTGTCTGGATTGTTCATTTTACTGGTGTTGACAATGAAGGACAGGAAGGGGAAGAGACTTCGAAGAAGCCACAAGGGGAACCGAGGTCTTCAGATTCCTAGTCTAGTGTTCTTTTCCACATCAGCAACATTACTAGCCTGGAACAAACCACAGCTATGACTGAGTTGCTCTTTATGTGCCTGGGCCCCAGTCAAATGGTAACACTTCCAAATCTACATGTGGATTTTGATAAAAGGATTTTAATCCTAGAGCCCCTCAAACTGGCATGATTAGACTTCTCTTCCCATTTGTACAAACATAGAATCATAACATTTTAGAGCTTAAGGGAAGATTTTTTCTATGGAAACTATAATGTCTTCATCTTTGCATGTAGTCTGAATTTAAGGCATGTTCTCTGGAGACAGCTTGTTTCTTCCCAGTTATTGTGTCTTCAGTTCTAGGAGCTGACAACATGTGGATGACTGTGTCTTCAATTGTCAATGGTTTCTGCAGTTTGGTTGCTTTCAGGTTTGTACAGCTGAGCCCAGTGACAGATGAATCACACAGTTCAGACACTTCACTAATTCATTCATTCACTCCATCACCTAGCACTTATTGGCCACTTAGTATCTAACAGTCACAAGGTAGGCACATAATCTCAGTTTATCCTGACACTAGCCTTATGAGGTTGGTGCTACTTATGTTTTGTAGATGGGAAAACTGAGGAAGAGTAATGCTAAGTAACATTTTTTTAAGTTGGGTGTTGATGAATCCTTCTTGTGGAAATGAACTAGGGCATTCCAAAAGCAATGGAGAACTTTAGTGTTATAAGAAAAATGTCTTAATTTGAAATAACAATATGAATTATTTTACACTACAAGATGTGAACAGAAAAATATGCCATAGCCTATAGAAAAGAAATAGAGTATTCATTGAGTAGCTTATTAGCTCTAAACATAGAATTACTCTGAGCTCATAGAATCCAGAGTAGTTCTTTTTCTTGTCTCATGTATAGGTTGAACTTAAGGTGCTCAAAATATCCAGAGGGCCTGGTCTTTTTCTGGTCTCTATGAGCAGCTAATTTCTCTCCTCTTCGGTCTCTTTTAAATAAATGATCTTTTGTATTAAAAAGAATGTCTTTATTGTCTTTACATCCATAAATTTCTAAAACTCATTATTCACAAGAATTTTCTTAATCAGGTGGTTACTCAAAATTTTGAATAGAGCAGAACAAGTCAAACCTGTTTGCAAAGGGCTTTTTCCTTGGTAGAACGTTCATCTAGTCTTTTGAGTGATTTCTCACCTTGCCATGTATTGGACTGTGGGCTTCAAAAGCCATTGAGCAGGTTGGTTTTTTGCTATATATAGCATGGCAGCCTGATTTCCAGTGTGACCTTTTAGCTTTTAACAAAAAGCCTTGATAGAGGGTGATTGGACTCTGCAAAATAAGCATACAGGCAAGTTTTCAAACAGCCTTTTGAAAATGTTGAGTCTCTTACTTTGTGAAGATTTTTTCCCATTAGGGGACCTGAGGATTTCTCTTCTCATTTAGACTTCTTGGTCTTCTGGCACAGCTGTCTCATGAGGTGGCAGAGGGTCAGAGGCATCTAATGAGGCTTGGCAGCTAATAACTTAAAGCTTTGGTTCCCACTGGAGAATTTGATCAGATTTCAAAAATTAATAGTGATATTAATTTTTTTGAAAAAACAAGGTGAGGAGATAAAAGTCACTTGTTTTATTCCTAGGCTCATGTGCTTAGACCATCAAAGATGGTCATCTCTGCGACTCCCCTGGATGGCAGATCTGTGTTCCATGGACTCTGGGTTCTTCCTTGCTGGATGAGCCCCTTATCAGTTGTATTATAGACAGTTTTTTACTCATTCAATATCAGTTATGGCGTATGAAGAACGTTCCCTGTACATTCCAAAGGAGCACTTGACATAGATCCTGCCTTCAGGGAACTTACCATTTGTAGGATATCTGTCCATCTAAATGATTAGCACCATCAATAGAACTATTATGCAATAATGGAAATGTTTTCCGTGTCTCTCATTAACTTCTTCCTGACAAATGTAACCAAGAAAAATGAACTTTTAATTTAATTAATTGGAATTTAAGTAGCCTCATGTACCCAGTATTCCTCCTGTGTTGGAAAGCAAAGCTCCAAACCACCGTCTACCCATCCTTGTGTTTTAATGTGACTGTACTTAACAATGGCCATACTTTTTAGGCCATGTGGTATGAAGCAGAGAAGGCTTGACTAAGATTGGGTTTCTAGACTCATCATAAGACCTTGAGTCCCTTCCCTTCACTGGATCTGTTTCCCTTCCTAAAAATGAAGGATTAGCAGCTCTGTAAGGACTTTCTAGCTTTGGCATTCCGCTTGGTTCTGGCCCCTGATGGATCTTCTAGGAAGGGGTGCATTTTTTCCAGTGATCTGAGGAGAAGGAAGGTTGTTGTCTCTGCTCAACTCACTGGCATGGGCTCTTTGTAAAGCCACTGGCACATTTAGAAGTTCTTTCTGGATGAGGGTAATGGGAGAAGGAGGTGAGGGAAAGAGATGTTTTATTTTGGGAGGCTGGGGAAGATGTGGGAGGTGGAGGCGCTGGCCCCATTTCTGGGGTGGTGATCCATTTCATTATGCATCATAGGGGTTTCAGGGCTACATTCAGTTGTCAGAGGATAAAGTGGTTGGAAGAGGTGGCAGGACTCTATTGGGGCTGACATTTCAGGAAGACCTGAGCGTGTCTTCTCAGGTTTGGTTTGTCTGAATGTCCTAGTGGGTGTGCTGAGACATTTACACACATAGGAATTGGTTATTTTGAATAGCTTTCACCCCACATTGGAAACCATGTTCCCTGTGTTCCCTGATTGGGAACATAGCCACATAGTTACCCAGCATCTAGTGACACACTTGCCCTGTAGACTAATGCTTGCCAAGAGTTCAGGGTTACAACCAGCATGTTTATGGCCTCAGACCCTCTGAGATACCAGGGCGGTGCAGGTAGACATGCGATGACCCAGGCTTCCTCTGATGGTGGTCACCAATACCCTGAAGTTGGTGGTGATGGTGGTGGTAATGGGAGGGCTTTAGCTAGAGCCTAAAAGCACAAGCATGCTTCAAGATCAGAAAGGCATAAAACCTGTAATTGCTTCCACAAAAAGACTACAGTGCAGACATGATAGCTAATACCTTCCTTTTGTATAGGGCTTTGTAGTTTGGCAACTGCTTTGCTTTGAATTTACTTAATCTTTACTGGGGTAATATTGACATACCACTTGAGGAAATTGAGGGCATATAGGAAGAGTAGCCTCCTCAAAGTTGCTAAGTTGGTATGAGTTGAACCCAGGTCATCTGACTCCATGTCTAGTGTTTTTTTTTCTGCTACTCCATGGGGACCAGAAGCTCCATTAGTAGCGCAGTCCTGAAGTTCTGGAGAGAACATGTCACCAAGAGCTATGAGTCCTCATCATATCGTGGATGAGGACTCCAGCAGACATCTAGCAAGAACATAGAGAACAGTAGGATATCAGGCCGGGTGAGTGGGATTAATTCTTACCAGTATGATGGTATAAGCAAGCTGCCAGCTGTCCTCTCCCAAGCCTGTGAGCCTTTATCTTTTATTTATGAGCCCACCATAGGACAGGGGTAGGAACCTCAGTCCCAGCTTTAGAGGATTGGCAGTGACACCAGTGGGGAAGATTCCTGATGAGGAGGCTGCCTACCTTCCCCTTCTGTGATACTTCTCCTGACTATGGTACTTCTGCTGGCCACTTCTGGGCAATAAAAATATCTAGTGCTTGGTCTGGGGAAGTTTGCTGGAGGAAGGGGGACCAAAAGCCCAAGTCAGACCATTTCTAGGGCCTTGCTTCTTATTCTGGTGATTAACCCCAAAGAACAAATTGCAAAACATGCAAACAAACTGAAAGAGAGATAAAGATGAAGAGCATGGAGATTAGGAGATCAAAAAGGCAGAGGACTGTAAAATCCAGACAGAGAAAGCAGAGAGGTGGTTTAATATAGATTTGAGTTTTGGGTGTTTTGTCATGTGGTCTTCATGTAATGCTACAACTTAAAAATTTTAGTATATATTCACTGTACAAAGTTTGAAAACTGTATAAAAGCATAAAGAAGGAAATTAAATATCTCCATAATTCCACAGCCAAGAAATGTATTATTTGTATATTTGAGGTAATACCAAATTGCTATTTCTGAAGGCAAAAAACCACTTGAGTCTTGGCAATTTCATATGATTCAATCTAACACATATAGAACATGTATCATTAGTATCCTAATTTTTATATATTTTGAGCATTCTTCCATGAAATTATAAATTACTCAAAAATAAGCATTTTAGTGGCTGATTGGTGTTCCATTTATAGCTATCTCAAGTTTCTCTATCTCGTCCCCTTCTATTGGAGTTTAGGCTGTTTGCAGTTTGGGACCACAATAAAAAGTGCTGCTTGAAACCTTACGTCCTCGAACATTTGTCCTTATTTTTCCTTAGTTCTTTAGGGTAGACATCTAGAAGGGGAATTACTAGTCACTGGTTATGCGTAGTATCTTTATTCATGACTCATATTACCGAACTGCTTTCTAGAAAGGTTGTTGCAACTTTACTTGCACCAGCAGAGATATGGGCAGGCAAGGCTAATACCATACTCTTGCCAGCCTTGAAGATTATTGCCTTTTCAGAATCTCTGCAAATTTAATGGATTTTAAAACTTCTTATTGTTTAGTTGACATTTCCTGGCTAATAATTAGGTTGACTACTTTTTCTTATGTTTATTAGCTATTTCTCCTTTTTTGGAAATGTACATTTATATTCTTTGCCTGTTTTTCCAAAGGAACAGTATTAATCCTTTCTCTGTCAGATTTGTTGTAAATATGTTCCCAGCTTGTCATTTACATTCTAAATTTTGTTTATACTCTGACGTGTAGTTTACAATTTTCCACTGACAAAACCATCAATATTTTCTTTTCCAATTTCTTTCAATGCTTTCATGCCTAGAGAGCTCTTTCTCATTTGGGGATAAGTTAAATATTCACTCATATTTTCTCTTAAGGAGTTTTCTTAAATGTCATTTTTTTAAGATTGGGTTTCTAATCTGTCTAAAATTTATTTTGGTGTATGGTTTGAAGTTGTGAGGATTAACTTGATTTTTCTTTTTCAAATAGCCCATTTTTTTCCAGTGCCATTTATTGAATAATTTATCTTTTCCCCCAATTGCATTGGGTTCTTCCATTATCATATATTAGGTTCTTATATATGACAGATGTGTGTTAGGTCTATAAATCAGACTCCATTCATTTGTATGTTAATTCTTGTATCTGTTCCTCCTTTTAATAACTGTAGTTTAAATACATATTTTAAAATATCTAGTAGGGCAAGCCCAACCCATTTTTCATCTTTTTTCCAAAAATGTTTAATTACTTTCATCCATTTATTCCTCCAAGTGGAAGTGTAGTTTAAAATCCCTTTGGCACATAACAGGTACTTAGAGATTCATTCGACAGATATCTGCTAAAATATTTAGCTTTTTAAGTCAGCATGTTGATTTTATTTGAATTTTATTTTATTTGAATCTTCTTTAATGTCTTACATTCCTGAGATAACCCCTATTTGCATACATGGCAAATCTTTAAATGACATTTAATGAAAAATTAATTTTTGTTTTATAACTTCTTTGGACTTTAATTCCTTTAGCTATAAGGCAATTTTATGTATGATGAATGGTAGCCATTTTTTATTTGCCATGGAATCACATCACATACTGAACAGCTGCGTAACACAGTTGTCCTAAACTTTAAATAAGTTTGCTTTTAAAATATTATTTTAGAATGCTCTTTTCAGATGGTATCATAACAACCTAATTCTTAAACTTTTAAGTGCCTGAATATTATGCAAAGATCTTGTTTATGAAAGATTAATATACAAAGGAGGAAATTTGCCTTTCTCCAATTATTTCAAGAATAAATAAAAATTGGACAGTGAAAAAACATTAAAGAAACATTAATGCCAGCCATAATTGCATTTTCCAGAGATAACCACTGTGTACTAGTATATATGTAGTTTCTATACACACACGTACACCAGTATATGTAAAAACAGAATAAAGCTGTATATACAGTGTCATAATCTGTTTTTTTTACTTAACATGCTTCTTGTGGCATTAATTATTCTGTACATATTAATTATGTACAGTGTCATGTTTAATGGCTGCATAGAGTGGACATACCATGGATTATTTTACCAATCTCCTATGGTTAAGCATTTAAGTTTGGTGTGATTTTTCAGTAGTACAAAGCCATAATAAACATCTTTACTCTCCTCCACCTTACCATTATTCTAATCTTTAACATATAAGCTGTGTGGTGAGTACATGTGCACATTCATCCATGGACAGGGCACCCTCTCGACTCCCTGGTTATGGCAAAGACTTCTCTTCTTTAGGGAGCTGGATAAGAGCAAAGAGGGCCAGGTATTTCAGCCTCCTGGAAGTAGTCTGCTCAGATTACTGGAGAAAATTCTAAGTATCAGACAATTAATGAGAAAATAGTTTCAGAAATCATGGAACAGAAAATTTTAACAACTTGGGGCCATTGATTTTATGGAGCAGGTGAATTTAAGGTCAGACTCACCTGGGTTTGTGTTCGCCACTCGCTGTGCCCCCACACTGACCTCTGCAACCACCCTAACCTTCTCCTTCTGTGAACTCCCCATTCACACTGGCTGGACAGTTAGAGGCCAACCAAGGAAAAGACCCCAGGGCATAGACTCTCCTCAGGCCTCTCTTGTTCTTTCACCCTACGGGCAGCTGGGGCTCCTCATGGGGCTCTGAAGGTTTTGCCTACAGGTAGATGTTGGGGTTACCTCATCTCAGATGGTGGTTCTGCTATTGGGATGCATGTTCATTAGGGGTACTTCTCAGAAATGCCGTCTGGACCTGTACACCTTTGTTTGGAGCCCAGCCTCTTAAGAGCAGTGGGGTAGAGGAGTCATGGAAGAAGGAATGTGGTGTGCTAGCTATCGGCAACAGCATATAGAGTTTAGTGTGTGTGTATGTGGGAGGGGGGGTGGGTTGCGGGCAGTGCCTGTGATCATAGCCCTTTGGACACAGGGGGAAGCAGTAAGTTCTCAATAAGCTCGATCAGTAGCTGGTCTCCCTTTGGGGATAGGAGACTCTCCTTGGCATCTGGGGAACATGGCTAGGGGTACAGGAATTGCATGGAGTGCTTGCCAAACAGCCTGGATTGGGGAGAAGAGAAGAACTGCATACACAGAGTGCGAACAGTGTAGCTTACAGGTATGTAGTAGGAAGACGCGGAGGCAGTTTTTAGCTGTTATTTTCTAAATTTACTCCTTTCATTTACTTGTTCACTCACTCATTTATTTGTTCATTCACAGGATCAACACTTATTATTGAGCATCCACTATGTGCTATGCCCCAGGCTAAAGCTACTAAGATGAACAAGGAAGAGAGAAGGAGTGCTATGTTAACTTAGCCTCAGCTATGCATCAGCTATGTACCTTCAAATAGATTTTCTCCTGTAATCATCACCTATGAAGTAGGTGTTGTTACCTGAGGAGGAAACAGAGACACAGAGAGGTTAAGTAAGTTGTCCAAGGATACACAGCTAAGTGTTTTACTCAGGGCTGTCTCTCAGGATGTGCCTGCTTTGGGAGAGCTTGCCATCTCATACAGAAAATGGCTTATTGAGCAAATAGTGTCCAGGCATGCCCAGGCTGCCCAACTGGGAACACTTGAGAACCCCCTTCTTATCCTGCTTGTCCAGCCTCTCAGGGATCTCATTAAATAAGTTTGCAGACTCATCTTGCTGGCCCTAATCATGACCATAACCCCTCATGGATCCAAGAGGAGTCAGGTTGTCTAGCAGGGCTTAGAGGCCAGGAGAGCCTTCAATTTGGAAGGCTTCCAGGAAATGTACTGTCATGGCATCTATAAAATTCATTTTATGTTTAACCTCGGTTCTCCCAGCCCTCAGTAACTCCATAATGAGAGAGAATTACCTCTGATTAAGCTTATCCTTGTAGGATCCTGTATGCAGCCTTCACCTCCCACCATCTGCCTCAGCTTCCTTTTATTCAAGCTAAGGAAGCTAAATCATTTCTCTTCTCTAGTTACTTTCTCTGCCAACCTAACCACAGTATTGGGCCCCAGCTAAATCATGAGTGTTAGAAACTGGGCCATGAGTGAATCAGATGCCGAATGATAGAATCTAGTGGTTAGAACTTGAGATAAATTATCGTGTCTCATTTTAACTTTGCTTTAGACCATGGGTCCCAACTATTTAGAGGGCCATTTTCTCCTTGGAAAGTCTGATGAAAACTAGAATTATACAGATTCTCTTCTCAGAAAACTGGACACATATGGAACATATATGCAGTAATTTCCCTGAGGTTGCACGAGGTTCATTTTTGAGGCAAGTTTAGGAAGCCCACTTGGGTTTACCAAGTGCTCCTGGGATGTGTGACTTAGTATGTCCCTGATGAGCAGGGTTGAGGGTTACCTAGGCATCACTTTGCAGACATTTCCAAGCTTCTTCTTGTTTTCCATAATTCTAGAGAAGGGTTCTAGCTTCATGAAGTATTCAAATTACTCCTGGTTTCCTATTTAGCACTTGACATGGTTATTCTCCTTTCTAAAGAAATAGCAGGCTTCATGAGTCAGACTCTCTCCAGATCTTGGTCATTTCCTAGGTTATGCTGGCTCCTGGTTTTGCTAGGTCCACAGGGGAACTTTATTGCTTTTCTCCGACAAACATTAAACACATCTCTCTATTACTCTGGAGAGGGTCTGGGTCAGAGGGGGAAAAACCACTGTTTTCCTCTTTTCTGTTCCCCTAAACCCACCAGAGAGACTTCAGTATTCACCATCATCCTGTTGAGTCCAAGACCTTGCTGAGGATCCTGTAACACTTTGCTTCTTCTTTAGTTATTATCTTTCTACTTTTTAGACACTTTCTTAGAGCTTGAGTTTTATTATCCCTTTAGGATTTTCTTGTATGTATGTACCTCTATCACTGTGTTTCTTACATGATATTAAAATTACATGTTCATGTATCTCTAATTCTCCCCTTAAACAAGAAGTCCCCAAAGATCAGGAAATCTACATTTTTTTATTGTACTAACAGTGATGGAAACTTTGCCTGTCACATATAGGTGCTCAATGAATATTTATTGAACTGAATTTGGACAATGTTTAAATACCCAAAGTAATAATTTAAGGGGAGATTTAAAAATTGCTTAAAACTCTAGGAATCTTTTCATGGCCAACCCATCCAACCTCAGATATGGTCATCCAGTTACTTCAGAAACCTAAACAAAGTAGTGGGAGACATATGGAATTCATGCTGTATCATTTCCATCAGAAACCTGTGTGCGTGTGTATGTGCGTGTTTGTGTGTGATATGCACAGACTTTTCCTTCTTGGTTACTGCAGTTATTTGAAAACAGCACCAGAACAAGTCTTTTTATTCTCTCCAGCAATCACTTCCAGTGTATGTCCCTTCAACACTTCTTCACATTTGTTTATCTCCCTGCTATATCTTAAATGTCTCATTTTTCTCTGCCTCTTTTTCATGTGATTCCTATATCCTGGGATAGGCTGGACAGCAGCCACTCCAAGTACTAACTACACAACCAGCTCAGGACCAAGGACAGCAGCAAGCTAGTTCTTGAAGTGGGAGGTGCTTTCGCTTGCTCAAGTTTGTTCAACAATATGACCTTTGGGTGGGGCCCTTCTCACCCTCTGGGCTGTAGTTATGCAGAACTGGTTATTACTTTGGCCCTTGTCCTTCCATGTCAGTGGTGGGCCTGTGTCCATTCTGTGCCTGATATGTCACTGTGGCATTGCTTCCACCGATGGGCATGGAGGTGGGAGCAGGGAGAAGCTCTGGACTGGGAATGAGAGGGACTGCTCGAGGAGCAGCTGATGAAGGTCTCCTTCTCCGACCTCTGCAGTCAGCTGTTGCTGCTCTGTGCTGCCTACACCTGAATTTCAGGCCATAAGGAACAGGGGGAGAGGGGAGAGGCATTGGGGAGGTTCTGGGCCATTTCATGTTTGGATGCCTGCCAGAGTGGCTTTCATAATGACGGAGGCCAGTGCCAGCTTTTCGAATCAACAATTTCATCTTTAACTAAAGTCATTATGCCCTGATTAGACTAAAATTAATTAAAATTAAAATACTATTGATAGGCATACTGGAGAAGAGAGCAGGGGACTGACAGTGAGAGTTACAAGGAGAAAGACTTTTATATGTCTGAACTTCCACAGCATATACCTTCTGCCTCTGAGTACTTTAATTCTCTCTAAATATGTTATAAAAGCAAATATATTGCTAATGTTTAACAGTTGATTCAGATCCATTGTTGACTAATTCATCACTGGCTAATGTTCAGTGGTACTTCATGGACCCATACTAGGGTAATGCTTAACATAACAAAAAGACAATAAATCTACCACCACCACCACCACCATCCGTGAGGTATGAATACTTTAAGTAACTGGGTCAGTTAGTAAAGAATCAGTTTTTTAAAAAAAGTGATAGGTAGATATAATCACTTCTCAAGTGGCCATTTTCTTGTGTCTAGAGTACACTGAATGATGTCAGCTTTTCTGGGGGAGGGAGGGAGAATGAATGAGCCTGTGTGTATTGCAGCTGAGGTCTCAACTCGAGCTAATATTAAATCTTGTGAAGAATAAACAGAAACGGTTTGCTCATTAGCTGGGCTTAGAGAGGTGTTAGCCACATGTTTAAAGTGCTAATTATTAGTAATCTTTAATGGAGCTAATTTAGCAATGGTAAGTGTTACAAATTTCTGCTCTTCAAAAGTAGCCCTTTAGCCAGGACTTTATATCTAATATTGACATTAGAAAGTTAATATTGATATTGACCACAATTAGAGTTCACATGGGAGTACGAGAGAAAGATGGAGGTGTGGGGGTAGAAATAGGCACAGAGAGGGACCAATGGAGGAAGAGGCATAGCAATTACTAAGCGCCTTTTGTGTGGAAGGCACCATGGCACCATGGATGAGTATCAGTTGGTCTGTGGGTCACTCACTAAGCACCAGCTGTGTGTAAGCACTACAGATATGGAGATAAGCACCTAGTTCCTGCCCTTGGGAACTTAGAGTCCAGAGAGGAGTCCAGATGCAGCAGTGGAGATAGCATGACAGTGAGGGGTCTGCCTTATGAATTCATGAACAGAGGAGCTAGTCCAGCCTGGGGTGGGAGGAGTTAGGGAGGGCTTCCTGGGGAAGGTACACAACTCACTGTAGTACTGACAGAAAATAGTCATTGTGAGGAGTGACGTTCAAATGCATGCCAAAGTTGAGGGAAGGTAGACATTGCTTCTCCTAAGTGTAAAGACTGTCCAGTCTGGCTGTTATATCAAGTCCCTAGCTACTGCTTTACATTGCATGAGGTCTTGTCAGTTTGCTTAGAAAAGCTTAGTTTTAGCATTTGCCAAAGAGGAGCCCTTGTTTTGTTTTGTTTTGTTTTTCCTCTCCACTTTTGAACAAGGTTAGCAGAGGCTCATGAATGTTCTCTTAGAAGTCCCATGGCCTGGTGCCAGGGAATAGAACTCTGCCACACTGTCCCACCTCCATAGTTTCAGCTCATTCAAGGAAGGAGGGTGCTGCCAGGGCTGTACTGATATTTGTGGTGTCAGTGGTGAGGGTCAGCTGTGGGAGTCGACCTCACAGTGGGTAGATGGATCCCCATGTTGGGAAGGGGCCAGTGGATCGCTACATTGTGCTGTGCATTCTGTTGCTAACACAAAGCTTCCCAGTCTCTTTTTCCGCCAGTTTTATTCCTTCTTCTCAATACACATGTCCTGCCTCAGTGGTAGTTATTTTAACAAAAGCTCCAAGGAGCATATTTATAGTCGCTGGAGGAGTTTTCCAACAGGCAGTTTCCTTAATAGTTCATTAGTGTCTGTAAAGAGGAGACATTAACCTTCATCTGCATGTACATGTGTGTGTATCTTTCTATCCAGTGCTTTCTCTTTTGCTCTTGCCCTATTCCCTTTCATTCTTGCCACCTCTCCCTCCTTCTCTTGAGTTAATATAGGAAAGGGGAGAAGGAGAGAAGGGACCATGAGGAGAATGAAGATTATTGCTTTTACCCGATAGGTTCCCTCCTGCACTGACAGTGTCTTTTCCCAAGGGCTTTGCCCACCTAGTACCTATACAGACAGGACCTTAAGTCTCTTCCCTTTATGTGCTTCAGTACTATGTTGCATGTTGACAGGGTCTTACACAAACTCTCTGCCTTCTACTGGCCTGGCAGGCTCCCAGGAGGTACCTCATAGACAAACCTTCTTCTTGCCTCTCTTGGAACTTAAGGAGAAGATAAAGAGAGACAAAGCTCCAGTGCCCCCGGCCCCCGTATTCCACCACCCACCTCAGCAGGGGCCATGACAGAGGAGAATGTGATGTGGAAATTGGGGTCAGAGCCTGCTAGGTCCAGTTCTTTTGTGGAGCCAAAGCCTTCTCCTGGGACCAGACAGATTCCACCCAGCTCTGACCCTTGCTGCAGCACAGTCCTGGCTCTCCGAGCTTCTGAAGGCATTTGCAGCCACATCTTTGCTGTTGTCTTCTCAGGAGCCCATCCTGTTGAGAGATCAGGTTGAGATCACGGAGCCCACCTACCACCTCCATGCCCTCCTTTCCATCACTCCCTAACTCTGCTTTTCTGTTCAGCAAGTAAAGCTCTCTCCACCTCTGATATGCAGCTTATTTGCCCCTTACTCTCTGCTTTGGCATGCAATGCTCCACACCGGAGCACCAGCCCATGGCCTTTCCCTTATTCAAAACTGGGTTCAAAGATCACCTCCTCTGGGGAGCTGCCTTGATGAATCAGCTCCAACTCACCACCCTTACTCCTTGTCTGCTTAGGTTTAGTTCAGTATTTCTTGAGCCCCTTTTGGGTGACAGGCACTGTATTGGTGCTAGGATTACAAAACAAATAATGTGGACCTATCCTCAGGTGTCAGGATCAGTTAGTGGGGAGTAGAATGAAAATACAGAAATGCTTCTCAGGAGTAATAGAGTACAAGATACCATCAGAGACATCTCCACTTGACTCGAGGTCAAGGAAACAGTGCAGAGGAAATGATGGATTAGAGGGAGATTTAAAAAGTAGAATCAACAGAACTGAACAACTAAATTGATACTTGGCATGTAGGAGCGGAGGAGTCTAGGATGCCACCCAGGTTCTGTTTGGGTAACTAAGTGGATGGCAACAATAATCAGGATATAGGGGATGCAGGGCAGCCAAGTTGAGGGCAAGATGGGAGGGTCTTTATCAGAGTCTTAGAATCTTTAGTATTTTGTACAGAGTATGGGAGCTTCCTCATATCAGGGGAAATGGGCACTCAGTATTTTATCTGGCTGGAAACTCTCAGAGGGCAGAAATTGGTTCTCTTCTCCAAGGGACAGAATTGCCTGAGATGAGCGTTGTGTTCTCATTAAATGTGGAGCTCCCTGGGGTGGGGGTACCTCTCCTCCCTCTGTTTCCCCTTCAGTATTGCCCAGCGTTCTGGGCTTTGTACCTGTGGGTGGGAGTGCAGGTGTGATAAAGAGGCATAAACCGACTGGCTCCTCTGCCCTCCAGGCCTGGCTCAGAGATGGCGTCTTGATCTGTAAAAATGATGAGTGACAGTATTTATGGTACTGAGACAGTTAGGAAGGCAGGGCTCTGAGGATTGGGGTAGAGGGGAAGATTTGTTGTGAAATTACAATATTTGATGCACGAAGGAGTGGTTGAAGCTACCATAATTCTGAGTAGTTTGGACAGGGGTCATTCATAAATATTCCTACAGCCAAAAAACAAGATGTGGTCCAGTCTCAATACCGTGGAAGGAGAAGTTATCCATCTTCTGGATAGCTTTTTTATTCTAGAGGTGAATTTGAATGATGGGTTATAGGGTAATGGCTGAATCTCTGGAATTCTCATGATATAGGTGGGAGGGCTAATAAATAACATTAGATCAGATTTTAGAGGTTCTGTTTAGAGGAGGTTAAAGGATACTTTTATCTATCTCTGCCTCTGAGGCAACTCTGGAATAGAAAGACATACTTTAGTGTACAGCACCTCTCCAAAGGTAATGTGCAGATGAATCACCCGGATTTCTTATTAAAATGTAGATCCTGATTCTATAAGTCTGGGGTGGAGCCTGAGGTTGTACATTTCTAGCAAGGCTTTACCCTGTGATGCTTGTTACTTTGAGTAGAAAGGCTTTAGCACTCACCTTTAGGAAGTCTTTTGAGCCCCCTTCCATTCTGTACAGGTAATGTCTTATATCTGATAACAGTTCATTATCCTATCTGCATATTGTCTGTCTCTCTCTGCCTGGAAGCCCCCTGGAGATCTGGGTCCATTCCTTATTTGTCTTAGTATCACCAAAGCCTAACTTAAGGTCTAGCCTATAATATGTGCTCAATAAAGAATTGGTGAAGCAATAATTCTGGGAATAGGAACCTGTCCAAATAATGCCTAAACCAGGGTTTGGCATAACAAGCTCTTGGAACTCAGTCATAAGCCAGATCTCTTCTGTGCAGCAGATCAATGAGTGTTTCAGTGCCTCTCTGATCGAGGCACCCATGTTGGACACCACAAGGGTGGAGTGGAAAAAGGAGGCAGAGACCTGAACACTGGGAAATTTGCCATCTCAGTGGGCAAACAGGGTTCAGGCCCACTTGAAGCAATATTAGAATACTTACACAGTAACTTCTAAATAAGTGTAAATTAAGGGGGTGTGACTAAGAACCAAAGGAAGTAAAGAACAATCCATGGGTACCCTGGCAGCTTGCGCCTCCAAATGTTCAACACTTAGTTGTTTGTTTCTTTGCTTGTAGAAATCAGGATTGCTTTCTGAAGGAAGTTAGCATAGAGCACAACACACCCAGCTGCTCTGGGGGGCTCACTGCCATCCCACAGCCACAAAACCAGAGACAGGGACTATGACACAAGGGCCAGTCTTGCTTTTGCCATGTGGGGCCACAGACAGGCTGGGAGCCAGAGTGAGTTTGATCAGCATTTTTCTGTGTGTGGAATGGTGACTGAAAATTGAAGAGAATGGGTAGCAGTGATGGAAACAATACATTTAGAGCAAGGGGATGCAAAAGAGGGGATTGGAAAAGACCCACAGTGGAGATCCTGGGGATGTGATGGTGGTAATTTTTACTTCCCTAGTAGATGCAGAGCATTTCAACTTTGCTAATTAACGAGAACAGCAGGCTTGTAATTCTGCCAGCAGCAGGACGTGAATGGGGTAAGGTTGGTGCTGAATGCCAGTGGAGCATGCCTTTGTCCGTAAGAGAAAGCATAGCACTCACATTGGGTCAGAACCATAAGGGTGTCCTCTGGTTCTTTTTTTTCCCTTGCAGTAACTCCAAGGGTTTAGGGACTCTTATTTCTTCTCAGGCTTCCTTTAGAGGTAGCAAAGGGCTTATTGTTTCAACAGGCTTTTCTTTTAGAGGGAGAAGCTGCTGTATGGTTGGTCTAGAGTTTATAATCTAGTATTGGTATCAAATATACCTTGTATCAGAGATTGCAATTGCAGGTCAAGTCTGCCTCACAGAAGTTTTTTCATCACTAGTCTCCCGTTTCGGTAACTTGGTCTACCTGCCAAGTGAGGTGATGTACCTTAAGCATTACAATCCCAAAACAGGTTCCTGGGAAACAGTGGGCTGGGAGTTGATTTATCTTCCCAAAGTACACTGAATCTCCCGAAGGAATTCGTTCCCAAAATTCCTTTCAAAGCATATTGATCTGACAACCTGAGGATCTTAACGGTCAATAAATATGAAGAAAGGGTTTGAAAAGCCTCAGATTATTAGAGCTGATTGGTACTCTGGAGATCATCTACTCAGATCACCAGTACTTGGTGTGACAGATGAGGCCACTGACCTTGTGTCAGTCACTTTAGGAAGGGTTTGCCTTTCATTCATTTACTTACTATTTCATCAAATATTTATTGAATATTTATTATGAGTCTGCCCAGACATATACCTGATAGTGAAAACATGTTGCTATTTTATTGGTCCTGTTCGAGTTAACATTCAATGAACTTCCCTTTTATTATAGGTTCTGACAGTTGGTTTTACAAGGGTCCTGGGGGAACTGCTCCACAGGATCTTCGAATAGGTTATCTATGCAAGGTCACCAACTTTTGAGCTGCCAGGCTAATTAGTTTAGCTCTCCTTGGCTTTATATAATACATACATTGTTGAAAAGTTATTTGTAATTCAATTTTGGGCAAATAAAAAATTAATTCAAACCACTAAGGCAGCTTTTATTTAAAGAGACCTTGGAGCAACTCCTTTTGTAATGTGAAAAATCTTGTTATTGTTGTTAGAAATGATTATCCCCTAGTTAAGGATTTTGTAGATCTGGACACTTTAGGTTTTTGTCCAGTAGGTACAACCTGGCAGATAGAGCAACACTGGTCTGAACTGGATGGGGGTAGACACTGGCCTGGAAAGAGGAAGCTCTAGGCATCTTAGACCAGCCCAATTCAAGATACTGACATTTCCTGGAGCCCGTGATTGCAAGCTGCATGGATAGCTTGCTCCCCTCCTCTCAGGTCCTGGAGTCTGGAGGGGAGAAGGAAGTGGTAGGCATGGCGAATGGGATGTGAAGGTGAGATTCAGAGCTCACTCTCCTTTTCCACTGATAGGAATAAAGAGGGTGAAGGATGGGAAACCTTTTGCTTCTGTTATAACAGACTTCAAACTCTTTGTTAAGGTATAGGGACTGTGTAGAATTAGAGTTCTTGTGTATACTTTAACACAGTAGAGGAGGACAGGAAGAGCAGTGGAAAAATAGGACAGGAGTTTAGGAGAGAAGAGAGTTATGTGGATTCTTGTTATCCAGTAAAATCTCGTTAGCTTAGTCCTTTCTATTTTTGAAATTGTAAGTAATCTGGAAGAAGATAGCTGGTTTAGATTTTCATATTAATTTTTTTCTATAGAAATGAATAGTATGCATAGTGATGCAGGAAAGAATGTTTTAAGACTGAAGTATAGAAAGATATTTCATATATGAAAATAAGCTATTTTGATGCAGAAGCATCATTTTTCACAAACAATTCATATATTAATTAAAGATGATCCTTGTCTAGTTGGTAAAGCCTGGTAGGACTCTTTTTTTACTAGGAAACCTGAAACATCTTTATTGCATGAGGGTAAAAAACAAACATATGTATCTGTTTGTAATTTCTATAATAATTTATATTGATCCTAATTAGTTTCTATTAGTGAGGTTTAATAGCTTTTTTGTATCAGGAGGTAAAGTCAGAGCATAAAGATCTGTAGAAACTAAGGATAGAAAGTACAAGACAATGCTTATAGTTAAAACTTTATTTTTTATAGTGTTATTTTTTCTTCCGTTGCCTACAGTCTTTTTAAAGAGAGCCTTGCAGCTGGTTACTCCAGCATTGGGGACCATGGGCCACTTGTAAAGAGAAGTAACTGATGAATAAAAAGGCTCACTGTCTTCATTTAGTAAAAAATGGAAAAGAAGAAGTAGGTGAAGTTGTCAGAGACACTTAGGAAGTTTGTTTGGGGTTAGAGCATGATGTCTGACCATGGTAACTAGTATTCTGGGGACACATCTCTTCTTTTTGGTTGAGTGTGCAGTGGGCTTATTTCCCTTACCTAGCCTAGTGATCTTAATTCTGAGTTGTTGCCAAAATTCCCAACATTTTTGGATCTCTCGAAATAGTGTTTAGGGATTGGGATAGCCTTGAGTGGGACTGGCCTGCCCAGCACATTGCTCCCCCTGTGGATTGTCAGATTTGTCCTGCAGGGGACTAAGCCAAGCACAGAAAGGCACTAGAGGAGCTGTCCGTGGTCTCTGGTTCTGTCTCACTGAGCTGACACAGAGCTGCTTCTCATCTGGGGTCCATCTGTGCCATGTCCCCAGTGGTGATACACAGCAGAGATGTGAGTGTAGGCTGGCTTTCCCTGAGAGTCCTCGTGGGTTCTCGGGTTAAATGATAGAGGCACGGTGGGCTGGCCTGGGGCTTTATATGTGTGTGTGTGGAAGCTGGATCCTCCCTTCCCACGCATCTCACCAGGGCTGTGTTGTCCTTTGCCTCCTGAGGCTACTGTTTCTCGAGGCATATTTGTATCTTTCATTCTGTGTGAGCCCCAGGCCTCTGCCTCCAACCCCCTAACAAGAACTCATCTAGACCCCAGAAAGGGCTTTCCAACAGAGAAGCCAGAGTTAGGCAGAGAATGAGTTGCTGAAGAAAGGAGTACATTTCTTTCTCAGGAGATGGGTGTCTCCTACCTCCTGTTTATTGTGGACTGACAATGGTGAAATTGAAGGAGGGAGAGAAGAGTGGCAAAGGGTATTATGTGCAACTTTGCTTCCCACTTGGACACTTTTTGTGGTTTCATTTTTCCATTTGTGCAGTGAAGACTTAACAGTTGCTGTGTAACATAGAGGATAGGCAAATAGAATTATTTAGGGCATTGCGGTCCATCTTGATATTAATTAACCTGTTCAACAGATATTTGCTAAATGTTTACTGTGTACCAGACACTGTGCTAGAACGAGATGTACAAAACGACTTTTTAAAAAGCCTCTATCTTCAAGTTCACAGCAGCAGGGCTATTGATGTTGCCTCCAGGGCATGGAGTTTTGTGTATGTATATATGGTGGGGGGTGACATAGACTGTCTTCTTCCTAAAAGGGGCCCGGAAGACCTCATCCTTGGTCCTCCTTGTGGCTTGGCATCATGTGGAAGTGCTCTTTCCATTGTGGACCCTCTCCTGTTCTACTGGGCTGGGCTGTAGGGCCTGAACAAGGCATAACTTTATGGCCTATGACAAGGTTGGGAGGCTGAAGGTGGGACCCAGGGATTCAGCCATCTGGCCTCTTTTACCCTGATTCCTTCTGTTTTGTTGTCCCACAGGTTCTTTTCGGAATGATGGTTTGAAAGCTTCTGATGTCCTTCCCATCCTAAAGGAAAAAGTGGCCTTCGTGTCTGGTGAGTGTCTGTGAACTTCCTTCTGTAATAGACCCAGAGAAAGTTGTGTGTCTATGCACATGTGTGGCATTCAATTCTTTGTGTGTTAGTGAGAGAGAAGTAAGGGTGGAAGTTGTGCTCGGAGCAGCTGCTTCGTCTCTACAGAGGTAGGCAGAAAGAGAAGGAATAGCTCTGGTCCCAGCCAGGTGTTCTGAAGGATGTTTACAACCACAGATGTGTGTCCCCACACCCCTCCCACCCCCTACATACATACACCTTACCTTGCCCACCTCCCAGGCCTATCAGACCTGGCAGGAGCTGCTGAAGCCCCTCTGAGAGAGGCTACACCTGGAGAAATCTGTCCACTTCACAATTCCCAGAGGTTTTATTTGCGTTCATCTCTAAGTGGGTCATAGACAATATTAAGAAACATTCTGGTTCCTTCTTATTTCTCCTTCCTGGCAAAGGGAACTCAAGTAAATGTCTGTATTTATTTATTTTTCTGAATAATGACTTCCAAATATTTACTTCTGACTTCTCTTTCCAACCGCATCTTGCATACCTTGACCTTTTACTATCTAATTCAGGGGCTTGGCAAACTAGAGCCTGTATTTTGCTACATGTCAGATATCTGTTGTTTTTTTTTTCTTTTGTAAATAGAATTTTATTGGAATGTAGCTACGTGAATGTGTTTAGCTAATGTATTAGTTTCCCATCACTGTTATAACTAGTTGCCACTAATTTGGAGGCTTACAACAAGAGAAATTCTCTCACTTATGGAGGTCAGAATTACAAAATTGGCTTCCTGAGTTGAAACCAAGGTATCAGCAGGGTTGCGCTGTGTCCAGAAGCTCCAGGGGAGAATTTGTTTGGTGTCTCTTTCAGCTTCTGGTGGCTGTCAGCATTGCTTGGCTTGCGGCTGCATCACTCCCGTCTCTGCCTCTGTGGTGACATTGACTTCTGCAATTCTGTCCGTGTCAAATCTCCCTCTGCCTCATAGTGAGGATACTTGTAACTGCATTTAGGGCCCACTTGGATAATCCAGGATAATCTTTCCATCTCAAGATCCTTAATTATATCTGCAAAGATTCTTTTTCCAAAGAAGATAACATTTACAGGTTCCAGTGGTTAGGACTTGGTATGTTTGGGGACCATTGTTCCATCTACTATAGGTACTGGCAGTGGCTGCTTTGTCATTATAACATCAGAGTTGAATAGTTCCAGCAGAGACCAGATGGCCACAAGCCTTAAATATTTACTATATGGCCTGTTTAAGAAAGTTTGGTAACCCCTGATATAATTGAAGCCAAACTATAAGATGTACCAGCACCACTCCAAGTGCCAGATACAGGGCTTTGTACAGGCCTCCTGAGTCAGAATCTCTGTCAGGGGCTGGGAGAATGGCAATGTGAGTAGCCAAGGATCACATTTAAAGAAACATTCTCAAGTGCTTAAGCCTCATGGACTGAGCTTTTGTTTCTTCTGAATGATCCTGGTCATCTCCTAGGAGTGGCTGTGGAATCACAGGGCAAGAGTGAGTTCGGTCCCACAGTGCAGGGATTCACTCCACGGGTACTGGGGCCTGGCTGATGGGTGACTGCCAAAATGGAGAGAAGGGAGAGCGAGGAGGAGAAACCAAACAGCAGGTATCTCCCACCTGACCAGAAGGAAGAGGCAAGTCCAGTGATTCAAAGCGTCAGGATGGAAGGTGAGGGCAGAATATGTGATGGGAACATGTAAGCCTCTGTAAGGTACTACATGCGTTCCATATTATTATGATTAGTAGTAGTAGTAATATTAATAATGCTAGTGTTTTATTATTGTTGTTGCTGTTAGAGGAGAATGACCAGGAAGCTGCCTGTCACTATTAGTGTTAGGTACTTATGTATCTGTTAGGTAGTAAGCCCTGTCACTGAAGATGTTGAAGCACAGGCTGATGCCTTGGTAGAATCACATGGCAGCAATTTCAGTATGGGTAGAGTATAGGTAAGACAACCCTCAAAGCCTGGGATCTGAGTGCCTGCTGAGCCTGGGAGTGAGACCTTGTGTAGGAATCCTGGAAGCCACTGGACAGTGCCAGGCCTCTGACTTTTGTTGCTGCCCATAATCTGGGCTCTGAGGACATGGCTGATAGCCCTCTGGGGAATCAGATCAGGTATTTTCCTCTTCTTCTTTATGTCCCTTAGCCTATTTAACCTGATGTCTTCTCCGTTCCCTGGGTATCCTGCTAATCCTCCCATTTCTCTCATGTCTGGTGTTTCCTCTACCTGTGGTGCCTTCCCTACACATTCGGCCAATCCAAGCTTCTCTTCTTCCCAAGTCACTTTCCACTTTGCCTCCTCCTGGAGGCCTTCCTGGCTTTAATGTATAGCCTCTGCATACCATCCTATTCCATATCATTTTGGGGCATATGAATAGAGACACTGACATAGAGACCCTTGCATAATTGTCCATCATTTGTTTGTTTGTTTGTTTTTCATGAGAATTCAGTTGGAGCCCCAGGGCAGGGCCTAGCCAACTCTAGAGAAGAACGTCTGAAGTGCAGAGAGTTGTCCTAATGGAGCACAAAGAAGCAAGGTGCCAGGAAGGCATTTCGTCAGGTATGAGGCAGGTAGACGTTTCCAGAGCAGGAGTAGTGTGCAGCTTATGTCATGTGCCCACACTGGTCAAGCAGCCTAGGGTGAGTCCTATTCCTCTGCACATGGTGCCAGGAGCTTTTGGGCTTAAGGAAGATTGTACTTCTGTGGCTGGGAAGGATGCTGAAGGTACCAGGGAGAAGACTGGCTGCATGTAACAGTCAAAAACTAAAAACAAATTTAAAAACTACTTGTTTTTTTTTAGTTTTTAGAAGACAAAACGCAAAAATAAGACAAAAACAAAGAAATCTAGCATCATATAATGCAGTGTAGCAAGAACATTTCTTTCTGAGAAGAAAGCACTGCAAGAAGGTAGTAAGCAGAGAAATCAACTGTTGGTCATGCCTGCCCTCCCCTGTCGGTGCCTCCCCTGTCAGTGGTCAGGGTAAGGGAAAGCTGTGCTGCCATGTGAGCACACATTTGGAATAATCTAGTGCATCCTAGCAGCTTCTGCATGTGGGTGTGTGCGCTTGTATGTGACAGGATCTTTGGCTGTGCCTCAGGGAGCCTCCATCATTCCTGCTCCATTGTTCACAACCCGCCTCTGCCCCTGCCTTCTCTCCAGCTTCCTTTGTGTGTTATGCGTCCCACTCACAGCACCCACTGTCCCTTTTATTCAATCTTCTTGTGCAGGACCCATTTCACCCCTATTACATTCGTGTGCACACACAACCTCCTTTTGGCCACCTCCTGACGTCCCTTTTTGTCACCTGTCTCCCACCAGCATCATTGTGGGAGATAACAGCATCGTTCTCTGGGAAATTCCAAGCTGTGGTGGCACAATATTTTGTACTCTGAACCCATGACCTTCGAAGTGTGTTCCATGGAACAGCAGCAGTCCCATGAGATGGTCCTCAAAAAGCAAAACGGGGTCCTACTCTCAAATAAGTTTGGGAAATGCTGTGTATAATAGCCCCCTCTTGGATATCTGCCATGTTCATTAAAGTGCATGTCCATCAAGCACATGAAAGCATTTCTCAAACTACAGAATAACGTCATTCCCTTAAAACTATCACATTATCCATTAACATCCTGCAGAACTATAGTTACATGAACCAAACTTTTGGTATGATTCCCAAATGTATTTTTTTGTCCTGCTCCCAAACTACTCTAATCTGCTTGCTCTAACTGGAACCTGATCCCCCCTGAAAAACGGAAACACCATTCTCCTCCACCTTAGTCTGGGAAGCCTTAACTTTCCCTGCTTTTGGACTTGCCTCCTCCCAAGCCCTCACTTCCCCTGCCTCTGTGGAAGGTGATCAGTGCCATCTCTAGAACATCAAACCAGCCCCTCTCTCTTTAGTCTCTACATGCCTATCCTATAGTTCCTAGCACCAAATCCTTGCACAAGTAGGCAAATAACAGGTATTTGATGAGCAAGGGAATGGTGTTTTTGAAGATCTTGCTACCGTCTCTATTACCTTTTCAAAACATGGCTACTTTTGTCTCCCACTTTCTGGGACCCAATTCCATAATACACACTAACTCTAGCAGGGGGTTCTCATTCTTCATCTCTTATTACCTTCCGTAACTTCAGAACCCATGTCAATTATGGATCAAATGCTGCAGCTTCATGGCTGCTCAGCTTCTTTTGGCAACAGAGTCTTCTGCCTCCCTACTGTGGCCATGCACATCCAAGACCCTGCCCCTTGGTGTGTCTGTCTGTGGCCTTAGCCTCTTGCCTTTGACTTTTTCTGATATTCCCCTGACTGGTGGGAGAGGATGGATGTCAGATGAACAAATCACATGCCACTCCCTCTTCTCTGGGAACTCATCATCCAGCAGGACGTTTCCTACCCTCGCTGGGCCCTCCCCGCTTACCCCAGGCATTAGGTCTGTCCTGCTATCACTCGATTTAGAGCCTGGCATGGACTCTGCAGCCAGACCTTTTGACAGAGCTCTCACCCTGCTGCCTTCTCTTAAGTCCACATCATACACAGTCCTGCTGTTCACCCTCCGGGACAGTCGCCAGTGGTGGTCCACTCCTCCTCTCTCTCAGCACCTCGCCCTGACCCGTGACACGTGATCACGTCTCCTTTTTCACCTAAAGAACATTGTTCCCCATGCAGGCTGAACGCCTTCCTGTCCATAATTGATCTGTTTCCTCCTCCCTCTTTGACTTTTATCAGCCACTACAGAGAAAGGGGCCGGAGCCCTCCCCTTGCACCTACCTGCTCTGAGGCCCTGCTCCATCTGTTGTCCCACTCTTTCTAGCATAATGATTTTCTTCCTCTGTGCTTCTTCCTCCTCCTCTTCCTACAGTCTTGAAAGGTCCTGTCCTTTCTGAAAAATACTCAGCTTGATCCTGCTATCCCTTCTTGACTCCTCTCCATACTGCTTGAAGGGAAGGGATTGTACTGTCCAGGCTTTCTCCCTTCACTATCTAGAACCTTCCCAAGCCATGATTTTGTGAAACACCTGCCTCCGAGTGAGAACTGGCTCTAGCTCAGGAAGGACAGTGCCAACAGCCCTCTAAACTCCTCAGTTAGCCTTTGCCGATCAGACCGGCCTTGGCCCTATATGTTCCCATAGCTCTACTCTTAAAGTGTCCATGCAAGGTCAGGAAGAAAAGCAACAGCTGCAGTTAAAACCATCCAAGTGAAAATCCTTGGCTGGAGAGGGGGGGGGCCTGTGGGAGAACTTCCCAGCTCTCGGGAAACCTTCCGTTTAGCCCTTCTTCTTCCTTTTTCTCCTGTGGAAGGCAGTTGAGAGGTGGGACTATTTCCAAGGCAGATGAGTTGGGGGTGGTTATTCATATAAGGAACAGGGCCTGTGGGATGGGAGGTCGGGAACTGAGGGCCTGGCCCCAACTCTGTGGTATATCCAGGCAAGTCAGCCCTGGTGTGGGGCTGGAGGGAGGAGCCAGGGGAGGGGCGGCGGTGCTGAAACATGTTTTCATCAGGGCGGGTCTCTCGGTGACCTTGACCTTGTTTGATCTCTTTTCTCCTTGCAGTCAGCCTCCTCATTTCCTCCACAGAAGTATCCTGGAATGGATTGGGTTTTGTTTGTCGAGCCTCCCCTCTGTGTGACTTCAGGACCCCATAATCGAAGGAAACATTATTCACAAACTCCCATTAGGTGGGGGCCATGGGAGGCTCTGCCTTTCCTCAGAAGAGATCTTTCTTCCAAGGGCTGAGCTTTAGGCATCTTTTCCAGCATTGAGGATGGTCATGGCAACCCCCTCTCTTGTGTTAGATTCCTTTGTGTGGTTCTTGCTCTGGCGGGTGGATGTGAGGTGGCTGCCTGAGATGCATATGGGATGGGGAGTCTATGTTCATGACAGGTTTTTTTTTTTGGTGTGAGAACATGGTTACTACACCTTAGCTTCATCCCCATCTAACTCTCTTGAGAAACTTGGCCCTGCTTCCTAATTGCAGCATCCATTAATGAAGCTTGGAAAATAAGAAGAAAGAAAAAGCAATTATGTAAAATCCTAGCCTGTAATAACAACAATGCTCATCATTTTGGTGTTCTCCTTATAGCTTTTTTTTTTTTACATGATATTTGGAAAACATTTGTAATCATAGTGTGTACAAATGCATTGGTAGTGATTAAGACCTTGAATATCCTTATTTTCAATAACGATTCATGTGCACCTCCAGCAGGAGTGACAGGTGGTACCTCAGGCAGGCAGGCAGGGGTCGATCCGTGGCTGTGTAGAAAACACTTAAGGTCTTTTCTATGGATCTAAAAACCTCCCAGCAATTGTGTCCAGGGTAGATGCTTTAAGGGCTTCTCACCACAGTAGTCAGTTAATCCTGAGCACTCCCACCTCACAGAACCTTGCAAAGAGAAGTGAATTGAAGGTTTACTATCCAAAGACCATAGTATTTTCAATGGCTTGTTTTCTCAATAAGGACACTTATACCACCTTCACTATCATTGCACATTTGTAAAGATATTTACTTTTCAAAGTGCTTCCACATGTGCCATCTCATCACTCCTGGCAGCAGCCCTGTTATGTGTTCATTTTTATTTTCTTCTGCATTTTGCAGATAAGGCTTCAGAGAAGTCAAAGACATTACCCACATCCAAACCCTATGCCCTTGTCCCAAACAGTGACCGTATTTCTCTAAGCACCATATTTCTGCCTGTTTCATCCGGCACTCAGATGGAGTTCTTTTTCCTCTGCAGCACACTTTTTGCCTGGTTTTCTTATACTCCCTCCTCTCCTTCCCTGCAGGGGGCCGTGATAAACGAGGTGGACCCATCCTGACCTTCCCCGCTCGCAGCAATCATGACAGAATAAGACAGGAAGACCTACGGAAACTCGTGACCTATTTGGCCAGTGTGCCAAGGTAAGGTGTAGGAGCATGTCCTGCACAGAAGAGGAGGGGGGTCTGGGTGGATGCATGTGAATTGGAATGAGCCTCCATCTCTGCCAGACGCCCAGGGTGCTTCTGCCTTTGTAGTAGATTCCGTTTATTCCTGGAACATCGTCAGTCATTGTTTGCCTCATTTCCATCATTCCTGTTGTTTCTTCTGGGATTCATATGAATGCAGTGGAAGCTGGAAGTGGGAACTGTGGGCAGAGGTGACAGTCCCAGGCTGAGAGGACCAGGATGGGGCCTGGAACAGGAGACAGCGTGGCTTGGGGAAGAGAGATGGGAAGCTGCAGTTTACCTTGGGGAGATGGGAACTCTGGCTGATTCCACTCTGGCTTGTGTAATGGATTATTTTTAAAACTTCTGGCTTGTGAATATATTTGTGATTTTTAGAGTCTGAGTCAAATAATTTCATCTGTATCATTCAAGAGGCAGTCTTCAGCTCAGTCTAGGTCAGTGGGGGATAAGAGTGTCACCAAGGGGGGTGGAAATTGGTTCTTGGGGACAGCAAAAAAACTTACTCTTTTATGTACTCAGCACAGCTATACATGTAGTATATAAATAGTTATACAGTATATTTGTAGTATTAAAATTTAATTGGGCATGGGTGATTAAGGAAGAACATATAGAAAGTTTCTTTTGGGACAAGGGATGATGATAATTTTTTTAAAAAGTTGAGAAGCACAGGTTTCTGAGTGTTTCTAGGTGCTGCTGGTCACAGAGGTTGGTAGAGGGAGACATGCCAAGGACATGGTCAATATCCTTCAAAGAGAGAAGTCTTTGCCTAGTTCGAGAATTATAGAATGTGAGAGCTAGAAGAACCCTGAAAAATAATGTAGGCAAATATGTGTTGCATTCTGCTTGGGAAACAGGGTCAAGATGGGACGAGAGTTGCTTCTGAGGTGTCAGTGGCAGAGCTTGGCCTAGAATCTACTTCTCCTGACTGCTGCCCCAGGTCTCTCTGCCCTCGCTCTTGGCCAGCGAGAACTCTGTTCTCTAACTCTTAGAGGGACTGGAGCCTGTCAAGTGTTTTCTGCGGCAAATAAGAAGTGGTGCTTGGGGCTTTCAGAACTTTCATCTTGTGTCTGTGCATTTTATAGGAGAATTAGTAAATTATAGAGAAGAGCTATAGATTCAGCACTGCCTTTTCTGGGAAACCCTGGATAATTCTTAAACGTGCTGATTATGTTTTTTAAGCAGATGTCAAGTGAGGCAAGCACTACATTTGAAAGAGCTGCAGGAGAGAGAAATGTAAAGGATTGGTAGATGGTGATGGTCAGGTGGTAATGGGGATTTAAGAGCAGTCATCAAATGCTTACAAGGATATTGCATAGAATGAGGAGCCCTGAAGAGCTGTAAGCAGGAGGCTGTGGACAAATAGATGATGAACAGTGTCTATTTTTTTTTCTTTATGATATCCACCAAGGACCAGAAAAAAATATATAAAAGGTTTTAAGCTTCAACAAAAAGGATTTGGGTTAGAATCGAAGAAGAACTTCTAAACTTTGTGCATGAGACTTTGGACTAAAGAATAGAACAGAAGGGTTTTTTCCCCCCTACAGGTCTTTAGATAGAAGAAATATTCCCATCTGTCTCAGAGGCAAGAAGATGGACTAAATAACCCATGATTGATCTAGGTAATTTAGCAATTTAGCAGCTAGAGGCTAAGCAGTTTTAAAAGCACCTTTCTTAGGTACAGTATCAGGCATAAAACCAGGCATTTTTAAAACCAATTTACAAGAAAAGTTTTTATGGGGACCCATAACGGATTCTCAGCTCTTTTAGAACCAGAAGAAATTGGGATCCCTGGAGATATGAAGAGTACATTTTTCATTCTGCTGTGTTTACCACATCCTGCAGCTAATGCACACTTATCTTCTCTTTAGAATAGAAGGTGAAAGAGTTGGAAGAACAATTTTCTTCATTCTGACTTGTTAAACAACGATGGTTTAAAACAGATTGGGAACAATTAAAGAGGAAAAGACTTCTGCTGGGGGAAGGGGAATGAAACCCAAGAGGGGCTGAGAAGAAGGTCATGAAAAATGAGAAACAGTACATTTTTATTGAAGGACTATACTAGATGCAGGCTCTCTGCTTCTCAGAGGGTGATCATAAGCATTACATCCTGTACTCCTGTGAACAGAGAAAGTTCTTCACAGATTCCGGCAGGTGGGAGGTAAGCATCCTGTTGCCACTTTCAGTGGGAAGAATTGTTCTGGGATGCCTGCTGCCTCTCTCCCAGGGGGCCTGTGTTCACCAGGAGTGTGAGTACCTGGCAGGCTGCAGAGTTTACCAACTAGTCATGCCCACCAGTCACTTTCTAATTCCATTGGTCACAAGTTCACATGTGATGGCTGTTGGAAACAAAACCTGAAACAGAATTGTTCTAAAGACAGTGAAGTCTGGGCCAGATAGTGTTTGCCACTCTCCTGCTTAGTCAGGGCTTTGGGAAAGGCGAGAAACTATGAAAATGAATAGCTGGATTAAGTGGATGATACTGATGGGAAGAAATGATCTACTCTGGGTCATGGCCCAGGAGGCTAAAAAATCAGGCTCCCATGGAGGTGGAGTGTGCTTTACAGACTGGTGTGATCATCTCTCAGTAACATTTGGCATTCATTTATTCATGTATTTATTCATTCTTTTTTTTTCCACGCTGGATTTTATTGAGTAGTAGTTACTGTGGTGTTTTTGAACTGGCTCACATGCATGTGGTCAGATGGGGCCTAGGGTGTATTCATTCTTTATTTAACAAATATTTAGAGTCTCTGTCTGCCAGGCAGATTGAGAATTCATAGTGAGAATGAAGAGACATTTTGAGAAAGTTAGGGAAAACCTGGGAATTTCCCTACCCAGTGCAAAACTAGTGGCCATAAAGGGGGTGCAATATATGACTGTGCTGGTGACATAGGAGATGAACCAACCAGCAGAAGACAAACAAGGACCACTAAGTGATGAAATAGGATCCTGGAATCTAAGGAACCAGTCATCTTGATGGCCATTTGTGACACATTCTTAGAATAGATCATTGAACAGATGGTTGTGATTATTTAGAAATGAATGGAAAGAAATAGTTCCACTATCCTCTGTGAAAGCCAGGCCATGTCTAGACCACCACATTCAACTCCGCACATGGAACTCTTTCAGCCTTATTTTAAGAACTACATTGACCAGTAAAAGTATTGTCAGGGGGAGCAGCACATTGCGCGATCCACAAACTGTGTCTGCAGTTGAAGGATTGAAGGATGTTTTCTGGCAGGAGTAAAAATGGAAGAAAAGTGATTCCTGACTTCAGGTATCAGGAGAGCTGCTTCAAAGAGGAGAGAACAGGCATGATTGCTGTTGCATTAATGGACTAGAAAGATGAGGACTCTGAAGTGAAGAAAGATCCTGCCCATTTGGAGCTGTCCAGCAGTAGTGCTGCTGCCTCTGGAAAAAGTGAGCTTCTGGTCACTGGAGACCGGATAACCTTCTGTTAGGGATGCTGTAGGAAGAATTCCTCCACTGGGCCGGAGGCTGGATTAGATAATTTCTAGGAAGATTTCCTGCCCTGAATTCTATGTTTCTTTGATGTTGAAAAAAAAAAAAAAAACCAAATAACCCATACATTATAAAACCGAGGACCTCAGAACAGAATATTACTCCCCTCACCAACATGCGCTCCATTTCTCAGCCTCCCTAAATAAGTTAAGGCCTGGAATTTTACTTCAGATCTTGTCTACATCATCAATCCTAAGAGAACTTCTTTCTAGTCCCCTTGGACTCTGGGAATTTTAGGGCATCACCTGGGACCAAGAATCATCCTGGGGTGTGACAGTTTGAAACAGCCCAAGTTACTATTTTGGGATCCATCTCAGCCTGAGATGAATCCTTTCCATCATCCCTTTCTTGCTCCTGATGAGTCCGCGCATCCAGCTCCTGGGTCCTCTCTAAATTTTCTATAATTTTGTGCTAAAGAATCATAGAATATCAGGATAGGAAGACGCCTTAAATGTCTTCTATTTCAACTTTCTAACCACTCTATTTATTTCAATTCAACAAATATTTATCAACTAATGATGATGAGCCAGAGCTTGGAGAGAGATCTTGGTGAATTTTCATGTTATCTTTCTTGACTGTTGTCCATCCTGCACTTATCTAGCTTTTTCATTTGTTTGTTTTTCCGGCCTGCTATCTGCTGCAGTTATTTGTTCATGAAAAAGAGTAGAAGGCAAATACTCAGATACAAGCAGCTCATGAATGCTCCTAGAAATTGAGAGACAGAAAATCTAGTCTACAAGTAAACAATTGCCCAGACAGAGCTCACAGTGGGGATAATCTACCCACAGTGATTACTGGGAGTTGACCATGTGCTTGAAATAGGAACTTCTAAGTATCTAATAAAGAAATCCTAGGTTATTTTTATTGCACTGAATTCCTCCTTTCCATCATCGTTATCCTGCTTTGTCATGATCATCTTTTTGCTGCTCCTAAAGGCATCAGTTGTTAGCCCCTTGATGTATCTGCCATTTAACTCTGCTCTTAACAGTGCTGCTGAGATGCTAAGTGTTCTGGCAAAGAATGTGGGTGTAATATTGGTGAGGAAAGATGACAAGAAACTATGAGGGGATATTCTGTCATGCCAATCAAACCAAGGTGCCAGTATTCACAAGTTATTATTTGATAATATTTGCTCGTGTTCTACTGATTTCAGCCAGAGATAAATTCGGCTTATAGCCAGCACTATTTTTGTGCAGCATCACTAGAAAAAATAGGAATAAGCAGAGAGAACCAGAAAGACAGATAAAAGATGAGGAAGTAAAAACTGCAAGGGTTTCCTCCCACTGTATTCAGCATGGAAGAGCCCAAGCTGTCTAGACTGTCATCACTGAATGTGTTTTGTTGTAAGGATCTACTGAGACATGTTTTTCACATCCTGATCTTTTCTCTGAGATCACTAATTTAAAGAAGATGTGAGGAGTGGTGATGGAAGGTTCAGAAAATAGGACTGATGAGAACATTCTTCTAAAACTTATACCTTTTCACACTTATTTTAATTTATTTTGTTGCTTATGTATAGAAGATTTATAATTTCTATTTCGGTTCTCACATTCTACATAAATTTCTGAGCAATATCTCTTAGGTGTCCCTATTGTTACCTGTGTAGAACACAAGCCCTAAAGAGCAAAGTGTGTTCTGCTATCATGCTAAGGAACATAACATCACAACAGTAACTACTATTGTTAGTGATCACCTTCCTTGGAGCCGTGCAGACCTTCAGAACAAAGGGAAGAGAGGCCTCTTAGGATGGATGGAAAACACTGGGGTTCAGATTGTAGCTCCACCTCTTCTCACTCAGGAAACACATGGCCATTCAAGCTGGGTAATCTCAGAAGAGTTTAATGAAGAGACAGTCTACAATGATGCAGGTAGGGAACAGGGAAACCAATAATGTTTAGATTTCCAAGTTATCCCAGGGCTCAAACAGTAGGGAGGGGAGACGGTCCTACTTCTGGGCCTGAAGGAGCAAGGAGAGGAGCTGTGCCATGAATCTGGAGAGAGAGCTGACAGGAGCTTTGGATCTTTGGTAGAGAGGTGCCACCCACTCATGGTGATTCCATGATAGAGGACAGGGGGATCAATATCCTCACTTCACTGTGCTCCTGTTCTCTGACCTCCTGTCATTGTTTGTCATTGACTGAATGCAACCAAATCCAGGTGATGGGGAGCCCACTGATGCAGTTCTTGTGAGTCAGGCTCCCAGGGCATCAGGTAGAGGGGAGAAGATGGAGAGTGGATTTGAATGGGGCAAATGGAAGATATTTGGCACAGGATGAGGCCTTGGACATATTACTCAACATTTCTGAGTTCAATATTCTTATTTTTAATTTGAGAAAAGAATATCCATCTCACAGGACGTTGTGAAGAAATTATCTAGCAGTCTCTCTGCAGTACCCAGTACTTGAAAGAGAATAATAATAGTAATAATAATAATAATAATAATAATAATAAAAACAACTGTACATATATACATACATATATAGTAAGGTTTGCAGTATCTGAAGGAATAGATGTACATGTAAGTTATGAAGCATAATAATAAAATGCACACCTGAGAGCTCACCTTCCAACTTGGAAGCAAAACATCATCTCTGTTCTTGAAGCTACCTGTGATTCCTCTCCATTCCAATCCTTTATATCCCCCCTAAATATCCACTCTTCTGAGTTTTGTATTTATTCTTCTTTTGCTTTTTTGGTATAGTTTACCACATGTTTTCATAAACATTATATTGTTTAGTTTTATTTTTCGAGCTTTATAAAAATGGTATTGTATCATATGTAGTTTCCTATGACAAACTTTTTTGAACTATTATGATATGCAACAAGATGGATGAATCTTCAAACATAATTTTGAGTGGGGAAAAAAGCATTTAATGCTTCCTACCTCTGGAACCAATCTAGTAAGTGATAAGTAAGTGCTAGCCACTATTATTATTATCTTTAACCTACATTATTGCACTGTGATAAGTATTTTGCATGCATTAACTTAATCACAGCACTTTGAGATGGATATTATTATTCCCATTTTACACATGAGGAGATAGGCTCAGAGAGGTTAGGTAACTTGCTTGTGCATGTACAGCCAGTATAATCTGGAGTAAGGTGGTCTAGCACCAGAGCTTAAGTTTTTATCCACTGAAGTGATAGGAGGCAACAGTAATGGAGTGCAGGGGATAGATTTGGGGAGAGTAGGAAGATAGATGCTAAAGGATGTGCTAAGGGTTGGACTGGAACAGGGCAGTGAAAGAGAGTGGTTAAGGAGATGAGGGGGCAGGCAGATGTTACGGTGGTGGGCAGTGACTACTTTGCATCAAACCTGCTTTCTTGTAGTATTCTAAGTGTGAAGATTGATGCTGATGGGAAATGCAGGTGGAGATTGCCTTAGACAAGGGCTTCTGCTGGCCAAGGCAGCAGTGGTGACTGTGGATGTGCAGGACAATGGAGGTGGTGTGGGGGACCCTCAACTTCCTCCCTCAGGTGTTTGTATCCAGTTTTATAATGGTAAACACTGCTCGTTTATGCTCATCTGTGGATGACAGTCAACTATGCTTTAGTAACCGGATTACATCAAGAGAAGCAGAAAAAACAAAAGTACTTAAGACCACAGAAACTATTTAAAAAGATGAGTAAAAGACTGCCAGTAGCAGGGACCCTGGACTCAAAGCCTGGGTCGGTTGGGTGGTCTCTCTTGTATTCTAGGAATGGTCATCTTGTTCGGTTTTCTCCAGTTTGAGATGTTTCTTTCACTCGATCTCCTGCCTAGTTCTATCTTCTGCACTGCTCTGGCGTCAGAAACACAATATTGGCATTAGTTAGTTGTTAGCTAATCTGCATTTTGAAGATGTTTCACTTCTTTGACCACTGCTGGACTAGACAGGCCAGTACCTGCATAGCCCTGATTGGGCTGAGGGGCTAGAGGGGCTCATGGAAATCGTATGAAAAGCAACTGTGTGGAGGTTTGGGGGAGCGCCAGCTGTGATGCTCCAGCTGCGGAGACAAGCATTTGTGATTCCCTGGAGAGCAGTAACCTGGACAGTCAGAGGTGGAAACCATGTGGCCATGAAATAACTACAAGAAGCAGCTCTGGTAATTCTAGGAACCGGTAAATAAATGCCTTAGGTAGTAAATCAAGGACCCAGCAAGGATAAAGGGATTCGTGATGAAAAGAGGGATGTTGTTTTTTCTTCACATGCATCTTCAGTATGACCCTTAGAAGGGACTTTAATTGGTGGGAGTGGAACTATGAACTACTAGAGAAGGAAAAAAAGGACTTGAAGAAAAATACTGACCCTTGGAAATTATGCAGGGGATTTCAGCCCAGGAAGAATGAACCCCAGAACCCTCTCCTCTAGAAGGGGAAATATGCATGCTTCCCAACAAATCCCTCACCTGTAAAATAGGCATGAAGCTATTACCAAACACAACAGTAGTGAGGATTACATGATAACACATATAAGGTACCTACCTAGCCCTGGGCTTGGCTCACAGAAGGGGCCAATGACAAATGGTGTTTTCTTTCTCTTGCCTTGCTTGAAAGTAGGGGTCTTGTTTTGTCACCTGTTCCTCATTGTCCCTAGCACTGTTTCATCAAAGTCTGTGTTAGGGTTATGATTGAGGTTAGGATTGGAGCCAGCAGAAATAGTACCAATAGCAGTAAGGCTGATAACGCCTAACAGGCTCATAATAAGTATTGAATGAATGAATATGTATGCCTAATAGTGTGATAAAGTTTTGACTTTTTTACTAATTAGAAAAATATTTCTTTAGTATAGAAAATAAATGCTGACGAATACAAAGAATTTTTTTAAAAAGTATCATCTAGAGGTAGTAACAATTAATATATTGATAGATTTCTTTCCTATCTTATTTTCTTTAGAGCTTTATAAAAATAGAATTGAATCATATTTTTTATTTAATTTTGCTGCTTGCTTTATTCTGCTTTGCTTTATGCCATAAGAATATTTTCTCAACATTAAAAACTTTATGCATAATAGTGTATCTTGGGCTGCATCATATTTTAATTAACTCTATCATTAGACATCTGAGTTATTTCCAAAACTTCATTGCCACAAATAACTCAGTAAACATCTTTGTGTATAAACATTTGTCTGCATTTCAGATGATTTCTTTGGGATAGATTTGTAGCAATCGTGGTCATTTTTTTAAGGCTTGTGATACAAAATGCCAGATTGTTCTCCAAATTACCCAATTTATAGTTCTAGTATGACTTTACATGTTTCCAAATTTAAGTTTATTTGCTCATCATTGCCCAGGCCCCACTGTGCAAACAGTGCTATCACCATCATCAAGAAATCCTTAGAACCATATGTACTGTACCTCAACCTGATCTTGGATTGGAAAAGAGTAAAGGAATTGGTCAGGAGGCCTGCCCTTTGGAGTGTTGCAGGTTAGGATTCATTTTATTTTCTCTAACTAATAGACTTCTTGAAGGGGATCATACATTTAAAGTTCGGATCTGATATGAAATCTGGAAAGACTTGTTTTTGTCCTTGGTGAGGTTTTAGTTTTGCCGCTGGGTATGTTTCAGCTTTTGGCTGGTCCTGCAAGTCAGTTCCTGGCTTGGCCCAAAGTGGTCTTAACCTCCTCTGTGCTCATCTGAACTGAGGTCCTTATTTATCTGCCTTCCACAAGGAAGCTAGGACTCCTTGGAGTTTGTCTCCTGGGCAGCAGTGTTGAATGAGCCTCTGAAACTTAGATGTAGCCATTTAATTTCTTTTTCAGGCTCCTGAAGTCTATGCTTCACCAACAGCAGGCTTTTAGAAAGCTAATGTTTCTGGTTCCACTTAGATTAGGTAAACTTAGCATGTCAGGTGAAATAAGTCCCAGTACATTCAAGTTTTTCTGGAATTCATGCTAGGGAAACAGGATGATTAAATTTAGTTCAGATTCATGGGATGTTGGAAATAAGGGAGTTCCCTAAATATAAATACTGGAGAGACAGCCTAGGACAAGGTAAGAAGGATGTGTTTTTCACTTGGTGGGTTCCAGATTTGGAGTTGTTTTTCCTGACCCCATTATGGTGTTATTTTCAGCACGTTTTATATTTCTTCTTCACCTGTCATTGGTTAGGTGTTATTGTGTGCCCTTCACTGGTGTTTGGGGTTATGTATATTTTTAGCATGTATTGGATACTGACATTTTACGTTACGACACTAATTTTGTAGAGACTAGACTACCTTTATTTTATACACTTCCAGAAAGTTAGGTATGCTGCCACCAAGTGGTAGAGTACCTTAGCTCAGCTGTCCAAGAAGACATAGATGGTTTTTGTCAGAGATTTCAAATGGTAATATTCTGCTCTCTCTCCTCATTAGACCTTGGATTTTCCAGGCTTTACTTTTTAAAATTTTATTGAAATACTGAAACGTAAATAACCACTAAGCAACAATTATTTTTACTAAACTACAAAATGGGTTTAATATAATCTTTCTCAGAGAACTGTAGTAAATATTTAATTAAAATAATGTTTGTGAAAATAGCCTGGGTATGTAATAATTTGCAGTTGAAATGGGAATTTTATAATGATGCTATTTTGGGGGAAAACATATGGCTAAATAATGTGATATGTCTATACCAATTCTTAACTTTCTTTTATAAAATGAAATCATTTTTTAAGGTTAAAAAAAAAATCCCTCCTGTTGGTTTGTCCTCAGTCTTGGGTAAATTTGAAATCACAGCACTCCAAGCATACTTGTCTTTTGGAACTTCTACTGTTTTCCTCACTATTTTCATGAGTCACAAACATTGAAGATAAAAGTCTTTGTCTTTTCAAACTTTCCCTTCCAGACACTGTTTTCTTTCTCTAGACATGGAGAATGAGGACAAGAAACACATCACTACCTAGGGCTTTTTGTTGCTGGGAGTATAACCCTGGTGAATATACTCGCTACTTGCAGACAATTTCTGTACTGGTTTACCACTGTAGCTTCTACTAAGAGAAGAACATCTGTCCCCCCTCTTTCACTCCATCTCATTTGGATTGCTTTAGATAAAAAGTCTTCTTTCTTAAAAGTCCAGCATCACCTAAGCAGAGCAAAATAATTTGAACACAGTTCAAAAAAAAAACTTTTGAATTTAAAAAACTCATATAATGGTGATGGGCCATGATACGACTTCTGATTGTCTACAAGGCTCTCTCCATGATAGTCAGCCTCCTGAGGGCAGGGATGGTGGGTCTTGTTTGGCGGGTGAGTTTGCAGAGCAGCACCTTGCAAGTTGGCTGAATTCAATTAGATTGGGAGCTCCCCAAGGGGAAAGCGCAGTGTCTCATACCAAACCCCTTGAGGCCAATGCCAGGCTCCCTCTTCCAGACATGAAGTCACTGAGGCCAGACACACCCAGATTTCCTTCATGATGTTTCTTTCCACTGTAAGGAGCTGTACCCAAAAGGGAGTGCCCAGACCAGGGCTGGCGGACTGGCTCAGTGGCAGAAAGAAGGCAGAGCCCTCTAACAGAGGACAGAGTGTGGAAAAGCATGTCAGGAAACCGGGAGTGGACTCTGTCTCACCAAGGAGAAGTATTATTATTTCTAAATTAGGCAAGTTTGACAGCCAGCCCTATTTCTCCCAGAACCCAGACGGGAGCACTTTGTCAGAGCTGTGGTGACTCAGCTAGGACAAATGTTTTTCCGGACAATTTACTGACATAATCCAAGTGTGTGTCCTCATGGCCCTGCTTTTTCTTTTTTTTCTCAGATCCTCCCTGCCACCCCCTCACTCCTTCTAGGTCAAGAGAGGACTAGCCTTGCTTTGGAGAGCTACCCCAAACTCTAAAACCAGTGCATTTTTCTCCCTCTCATCTTTCAGACTGTTCTGTGCTGTTCTGAGCTGGAATTTCATCTGTCCCCATTGCTGGTAATTCACGTGTCGGGTTTTTTACAGCGGCTCCTCTTGGCCTGGTGCCCAGGGCAAGGTCTGAACCTTGTGCTGTGACATGCCCCACCCTGATTCCCTGCCCAGGAAGAGAATGTCCTCTGTCTCTAGACCATAGGCTGTTTTCCTTTGCAGGAAGCTCGGGCTTCAGCACTCGTTTGCTGATGAGAAACTCCCTGTTTTGGACGTGCAGAACCACTCCTCACCCTCCCCCAAACCCTGATTGTGATGGAGCTGTTTATTAGGATGCCTGCAAATCAGTCCACATTTAATTCTTTGCATACACAGGGCGCTTGTTTAGTTTTTACATATACACCAACTTAGAATGGCCAAATAATCTTCTGGCTTTTTCAGGCTGTCCCTGAACTTGCAGGCTAATGAGGGGGAACGCTTAGAGCCCTTCCTGTTTAGTTTCAACTTTCAAATATGTTCCCTCCCTCAGGTGTTCTCCGTCCAGCTCTCCATGACCTCCCTTGCTGTTCCCAGGTTTACACCAGTGTCTGAGCTATCAGTGTTTTCCTTTGTATATACGTGGGGACCTCGTCAGTGCCCTTGACCTCGAACACTCTGCCAGGCGTCAGAGGGAAAGAAGCCTGGCTGCAGGGCAGGGCCGCCTGGGCAGCGGGAAGTGGAGCGCCTGCGTGGACAGAGCCCCGGGAGCATTCCTGGGGGTGACTGTGTTGGGGGTTTGTCTGGACATGTGTCTGTGTGTGTGCAGGCAAACAGCATTGGACTTTCTAGAAAGAGAGTGTCACTTAAGGGGAAGGAGGAGGAGGGGTGGGGTGGAGGTGTTTGAAGGTGAGTTTTGACCGAAGACCATTTCCTGGAGGAAGCGTGTGGTTTTTTAATGAGGATTCCACCTGCCCTGACAGGAAACAGGAACCCATCTGCAGAATAGCGGATCCTGTGAAAGTGTGGGGAGAGGTGGGGGTGCAGCAAGAGGGAGAAGAAAGAGTGGTGATGGCAGTAGGGACTGGAGTAAGCAAAGGAGAAGTAACCATTGTACCTCCCGACCAGCTGCAGCTTCGCGCTGAGCAGGGGGCAGCACGTGGCTGCACCATCGTAGCCTCTCGGGTCAGCTCTTCTCTCTCTTCTCTGTCTCCCCATTTTGGACAAGCTCTCTGTGTCTTATAGTTGGGATGACTGAGGCACTGTGGTTAGACAGGTCACAGTCATTGGAACATGGACTTGATCTTTGATTTGCTACTCACAGATGTATGAGCAGTGATTATAATGACTTGACTTGTTTTCCACCCAACCTGACTGTGGGGGAAAGAAGGAGCTATCAAGAAGGCCAGAGGAGCATGGCCTGGGGTTTGTTTGGGGAGGGCAAGGGAAGGGCTACAGTGGGAGGCTGTGGTTTTGGTTTCCAGTTTGTTTTGTCTTTCTCTCTGCTGCTTTGGTTTCCATTTCATTTCTGCTTCACGTTCTGAATGTCCCAGAAGGAAGGCATAGACAACTCTGGGAGGGAAATAGGGTAGGAGGCTGCTGTCTGGAAATAGATATGTCAATTTTTATCCCAGCTTCCCTGAACCCACCCTTCTGCCACCTCCCTTCTCTGGCCAACCAGCCGCAGACTTCTAGGAGCAATGGTTCTGGTCCTTCTTCAGGAGTTTCCAAGCCCTCTTTCTCTTAGCTTAGAGCAGCTCCCTCCAAATGCCCTGCCCCCAGGCCAGTCTGATTTAGAAGGCAGGTATCTTCCTTTGGTGAAAGGCGGTCGTGTTTCAGAGCTTTGAGACTATAAGATGACCTGGCCGATTAACAAACACACCGGGGTTTATGTAGCCATCCTTTGGAAGACTGCATACTTTCTCCTTGGTCCTGCTGTCACCCGTGCCATTTCTGGAACTCTCTTTGGGAGCTTCCTTCAGCCTATGGCATGTTATTTTGACTATCTGCAAGATGACAAATCTTTGTTCTTTCTGAGCAGACTCGAGTTTTAGAAAGTGTTTTGTTTAAAGGTGGCATCGAGGACAAGTCAGTCAGTGTGTGGGTAGAGAGGTCCTGCTGTGTTTTTTTAGGCCACTGGGCCTGTCACTTTATGACCATACCTGGGGATGCAGGGAGCAATCTTGGGGCCTGTGACTGTGCTATTTAATACTTCACTACTTTCTGCTACGGGGAAAAGAGAGAAGATCAGACACATTTCTTCCCCCTGAACACTTGCAATGAGAGTTTTTTTTGTTCGTTTGTCCTTTTAAACAGCTTTATTTGGCTGGAATTGGTAGCAGACTTTAAAGAGGTGGAAAATGGCAAAGGTCCTCATTGGCCTCCATTTTCCCGGGACTCTGCCTAGGGCAAGGGCTGGGTTTGCTTCTGTTTGAGTTGAGGGTGGGAACTGGGGCAGAGTTCCTAGACCTGGAAATGGGCAAGCAAATCTCTGGAATCTGTACTGTGGTGGTACTTAACCACAGCTGAACATTCGAATCACCAGGGAACTTTTACATACTACTGAACCCCACCTCAGAGCAATTAGTCAGAGTCCCTTCACTTTATGGAGGAGAAATCGAGGCTTCGACTGAAAATAAAGCATCACCTTTGACCTTTGCGCCCAGTCCTGACATCACAGGTCAGAGGTGCAGAGGCAAAAGATGTGTTAAATGTGTAGAACAGATATACATTCTTTGAAATAATCATGACCTGGGAAAGGGGGCAGAGAGTATCTCCCAGTAAAAAAAACAAAACAAAATAAAACTAAAAAAAAAACAAGAAACAGACAAACAAAACCTCTGGACAGATTAACATGCAATCTGAGGAAGACTTATGATAGCTGAATCATATCGTGAGAGAAAGCCAGCTGAGGGTGGAGAGTCAATTGCAACTTGCTGAGAGAGGTTCAAGACCAGCAAGAGAGTCCTCCCACCTCTGAGAGCTCTTCTCTCCTGCCTTTTGGTCATCCAGCCCTCTGGGAGCTGTCCACGTTGGGAAGGAGGAGTCTGGGAACAGTCTGTATTAGCATGCATTCCTGACACTACATTCCCTAGAGAGTGGCTCATTTCTTTATAAGGCACTGCCTCCTCCAATATTCTTTTTACTGGTTCTGATTATACCAATTCGAAAGCTTAAAGGAGGTGCTAATGTGTCTTTAACACTTTTCTTTAACACCTGCTGATTTTTGGTTGTTTAAGAAAGTGGGTGTGGTGTGGTTTGGGGCAATCAGCAGAGAGCTGCTGTTAGAATAGCAATAAGAAGCAGAAAACAGGTTAACAGAGATGGGAGTGATGGGCAACGATTTAAACAAAATCCAGATCCTGCAGCCAGAGACTCCCCACTGCCTAAGATGGCATGAAAACTCCGGCCCAAATGGGTCAGGGGAGTTGTTTTCCCCTCAGAACTCCAAGACTTTTCTTTCTCCTCAAATTCTGAATGGAGAATTCAGCTCATGAACTGATTTCAAGGAGAAATGAGTACAGCACGGTTCTGGAAAAGAGCGTGAACTGAGTGACTTGGGACTGTTCTTCCTGTTCTGCTGGTTTTTGTCTGCTCCTGGTGAACTGTGTCCAGGTATTAAAGGCCGTCACGTTCCCTTGGTAAGCCTGCTCCAGCATCCTTTCAAACCCCCTGCATCGCTCCTTCCGCTTGCATCTGCAGGGCCTGTGCCACCCTCATTAAGCAGGAAGTCCTTCACTTGTCCTTTTACTCTGTCACCCGTTAGAGTGACAGAGACAGGTCACTGCTGTGGGACCAGTCTAGCCCTCTTTCCCAGTGTTCAATTGGTCACCTTCGCTGGACAACTTAGTAAAGAGGTCTGATTCGCAACTTGCTTCTATGCCATCACAGCCCAAGCACTGGGCATTCCTGGGCCCCCACACTAGAATTCTGACACCCCACACTGCTGACACCCCATACCTGGCATCTAGAACCAATTGAACAGCCCCCAGCAGCACGCACTAGGCAGGGACTCTTGTCCCCTCACCTGGTCTGCTGGGTTGTGCTCATTACAGATCTCTACTCTCCCACATGCCATCAGGATGGAGTGATGTTATGTTTTTTTCCAGTAGCTATTTCAAGTGAGACTGTTCCATATGTTTATAGGTACAGGGTAAATCTCAGATGGCATCACAGGAGCTGGGGCAAACAAGCCCAAGTCAGGGCACAGTGGAAACCACGAGCAGGGTGGTCTTTGTTCCTGGAGAAGGGGTTTTAGTATTCGATACAGGATACCCTGGACCTCTGAAACAGATTTGATATCTGGAAGGATTTTTTTCCCTCTCAGTTCCAGAGTTCTTATGGCTTAATAAAAGATCTGAAGCAGGAAGATTGACACCTGGATGTCTGGCCCAAATCTACCCAACTGTGTGACCCTGAGCAAGCTACTTCTTTCCTCTGAAACTTGCTTCCCTCAGCACTAAAATGAAGGATTATCAGGAATACACTTTAAAGTTTCTTCGAGTTCAAGCATTCTGTGTCTCTGTGAGGTGAGGTAGCATGGCAGATACTGGAATCAAACAGATCATATTCAAGTACTGATTTTACCTCTTCCTGGTGGCTTTGAGCAAGTTACTTAACCTCTTTGAGCCTCAGAATAATAGGGTGGGATAATAATAGCAGGTACTTGTGAGCTTCACATGAGGAATAAATAAGATAATGCATGTAAAATGCTCAGCATATGTAGATTCTCATGTGCTCAATAAAATTGGCTTTTATCATTAATATATGTGTATGTCCCATTTTTATCAAAAACAGCTGCTCCAAGTTTCAGTAGTTTGGCTCTCATTTTATATTTCTCTCCAGCTTGAGGTTTTGAGCTCCTTAAGATTAGAACTCTGGCCCAGATCCAGCTGCTGGTCTCCTGCTTCCTTGCTGAACTTTACCACCTGTGCTTCTTCCCTGTAATGGAGGAACAGCCAGCGCGCAGGCTGTTTGCTACCTCAGGGCCTTTGCACAGGCTTTTCCCTCTGCCTGAATTATTTTTTTCTTGTTCCCTTAACTAGCTCCTTTCCATTCTTTCAGTTTCAGCTTAAATTGTCAGCTCCTCATAGTGGCCTGATGACTAATATGTTCTTAATTAAGACTTAAGACAATTTGCATTTATTCTGTTTATTTAGCTACTATCTTGTGTCCATTACTCCCCCTAGAATGTAACCTTCATGTTTCTGTCTTATTCACATTTATATCTATAGTACCTAGCAGTGGGTCAGCCACAAAGTAAGTGCTCAGTAATTATTTGTTGCATGAATAAATTAATAGACAATATGATATATTTATATGGCACAATATGCAGCACCTTCATAACTAGGCTCTCATTTTTAAGTCATAAATCTCTGTAAGGGATACAGAGATTGATCAGCTGGAGCCTAGCTGTAGTTACCTACACAGGGTAACTGTCATGCAGAGGAAGCACAAGATGATGGCAGTGAGTGGGAAGAGCCCTTACCCCACTGGGAATGGAGTCGAATGGGGAGGGACAATATCAGCAAGAGAAGACCTCTGGGAGGAAGAGGGATGTTAAGTTGAACTTTGAAATGTGGGAAGTTATCTAGGCAAAGATGGGGTAGGGGTGGGCAAGCACAAAGTCATAGAGGGATGGGAGGGCAAAGTCTAATACAAACTTGGAACTGATAAAGAAGTTAAGAGGGGTGTGGATAATACGTTGTGTGTTGTAGTAAGGGGTAGACTGCTCTGATAGAGGAGATCAAGGAAGACCCCGGGGAGAAGGTAGCAGTTGTAGCCAACCCTTTGGAGAAACGATAATGGGAGGTATCCAGAGTGGTTCCCCAATGTGGCTGGGATGGAATCCAGAGGGACAGTCTTGGCTTCACTTGTCCAGGGCCCTGGGTTGGAGCTGAGGAAGCAGGTATTGGGAGGTAGCGGCGCTTGGCTCCCTGAGGTCAGACCTATAACCCAGGGTGAAGCCCTGGCCTGTGGTTGTCATTGGCAGGTGCTCTGCCCTACTGCCAGGCTCCAGAGTGACATTTACCTTGAGGTACTGGTACCTTAATCCTTGCTTTCTAAGCTAAGGCCACTGAGAATTCTACTGGGTGAAACAGGGCTGGGGTAATAATAGCAGCTAAGACAGGAGGCAGAGCCAAAGGCATACGAGCAGACAGGTCATGTGAATGTATGAATGAGCTGGGAGTGGTTTAAAGCAGTGGTCCCCAATCTTTTTAGCACCTGGGACCAGTGCTCCTATGATAATCTAATGCATGATGATCTGAGGTGGAAATGAGATGATAATGCTAGTGCTGGGGAGCAGCTGCGAATATAGATGAAGCTTCACTTACTCCTCTGACGCTCACCTCCTCCTGTGCAGCCTGGTTCCTAATAGGCTACAGACCTATACCAGTCTTTGGCCCAGGGATGGGGACCTCTGGTTTAAAGAATGGAAAGTTTAAACCTTATCCAAAGACACTTGAAAGCATTACAAACAACAACAGCTGTGCCTGGTAAAACGACATTGGGGAGGTTTGGGTTCAGTAGTAGGCTGCTAAATTGTGATCTGTTAGGCATGGGATCCACCAGAAGTGCAAAGGGTCAGTGGTGAAACCTATTCACTGGTTCTTTATCTCCCACCACTGAGGCCCCACACTTTGACCAATCAGACCTGGGGCAGCCCTCACAGAGTCCCCAGGTCAGTGGGTCAAGAGATGACTCTGGGAGCATCAGATGTGGGCAGGACCCCAGGGCACCCAGAAAGACATGTACAACTTATGCAGAAGTTTTAGATGAAGATGCCAGGTTAGGAATATGATAAACAGAAACTCCACAGTGATTTCATAGCAAGTTAGAGAGGGAAGTGTGGGAGAGCAGCTCTCCAGCAGGTGTCTGGTTGAGCACAGTTATATTGGGGAGGGCAGCTGCCCAGGCCTGAAGGGAAAGCCTCCTGAGGCCAAGACAGTGGAGCACATTTGCAAAAAGAACCCGAGAAGTGCACTGTGCATAATGAAACCCTCGCAAGCCTGTGCTCACAATAAATGACTTCATTTGGGAGAGCACAAGGCAATGGAGAGAGAAATCCACCAACATTTTTGACAGGTTCCTGTAAAGCATGGCTATTGGTTGTCCTTGCAAATGTAGTTCTGATTATATTTTGTTGTTGTTCTGTCTGATCTAGTTGTATGTTACCTGTTGTTTATTAATGCCTGTTCTAATCTGATTTAGGCAGAATGAGTCTTTATCATTAAACTCGCACAAACCATGTAAGGGAGTCTAGATATTGTCCTTGGATCACCTGGGGAGACTCCTGGGCCTCATCTCAGACTAATTTTCATCAGATTATCTGAAAGGAGTTCCTCAAGTCATCATTTTAAAACTAGTGTCTTACATGATAAATGAAAGTCACTAAAATTTAAGAAACGTTGGCATAAAGCCATGAAAATGCTTTTTTTGGGGGATAACAAAGCTTGCTGAATGCAAAGAGTCCCTGTGACATGCAATAAACAGAACAATAAATGGTCTAGAATGGAGTATAAGAAATATCTGATCAATCATCTGGTCATTCAGTATATGTTTACTTTCTGGGCCGAGAGCCCCTGAGGATCTGTGTAACTAACAATTCACAGCTCAGTTTGAAGGGACTGTAATTTATCAGGAAGGATGAGAAGCTGGCCGGGGGGCCCAAGTGTTAAGCCCCAGATGGGAAATGAATGGGGCAGGGTGATGGAGCAGTGGCTGCATTCTCCCTCTAAAGTAGGGGAGTGGGAAATGGGGGAAGGTCACTCAATCTCCTTTCCCCTTCTTAGTGGATTTAAAGGCTTGCTGTTCCAAGCTTCGCCTTTCTATGTTCCCATCCTCACCAAACACAGTGCAAAATTTAGCCCCCCAAAATTTGATTTGGGCTAGTAAATATCTTTGAAAAGGTAAATAATCTAAAGGGAAAAGGAGGGTTACCTGTTATATTCAGTATCCATTGGTTTGCTCAAAGTACTCCCCATTTGAGGACACTGAGTGAGAGGAAAAGATTTCTGGGGGCATGGAGGCAGGCTGGGAACCTGCTGTGGGGCCTGGGGTAGCTCAAGAGCAGCATGCAGACCCTGGACACTTCTGAAGTCAGGGAGACAGGGACAGTGGATAGGAGTACACCAGAAACAAGCTCTGATGACATTTCCTCCAATCATCCCAAAGATCAACTAGGAGGACTGCTTCCCCACTGCACCCAGTTCCTGCCCCAGCACCCCACTGAAATTACCCTGAACAATGGGACCAAGGCCTCTTTGTTGCTAAATGCAGTAATTCTGATCTCAGTGACCTACCTCTGCAGGATTTGACACTAGCTCCTCCTTGAAATCCTCCCCTCCCTGATTTCTTTGGCTTCAGTGCTCTCCTGGCTTTCTCTAAACTTTCTGCCTTTTTTCCTCAGGCTCATTTATTTTCTTCTCCCATCTCTTAAACCTTGATATTCCATCAGTGTTCTGTCCTTGGCTCAGAATATGGTTCTTTTCATCTTACTCATTTTCATTGGGTGATCTCACTCACTTCTGTGCACATCTACTACCCCCATTCATGGATTTAATTCAGCAAATGTTATTGAGCACCTACTAGGTGTCAGGCATAGTATGACTCCCAGGTCAAAATTTGCAACCCAGATTTCTCTTATAATCTCTAGACCATACACCAAATTATCTTCAGAATTTCATGTATGTATGAAATACATAATTCATACTTATATAATTATTCATAATACAATAAAAACTCGAGATGGGGTTGAGGCGCAAATGATTTAGTAAGGGCATTCTCTTTGGGAAGAACTTGTAAGAGAGTAGGGGGTTGGAGAAACAGTAGAGAAGGGAAAGGACTGAGCAAGGATGTCTAGGTCTAGCCAGAGACCAACTGGAAGAATGGGGAGGCTCTAGAGCCTAAATTACACTTCAGAGTTACTCCTCCTTGAGGCCGAGTCTGAACTTTGGCACCTCCTGTGTGAGAGGCACTGGTTCCCCCCTGGGTGTGGATATAATAGCCCAGGTGTCTCTTGGAGCAGTGGAGACCATCAGCCAAAGGCAAGTCTCTAGCTATGGTCATGGGTGTAAGCTGATAGGTGCAACATTATTGGAGCTGGGTGCAGTGGTCAATAAAGGGGCCCTGGGTGGGACACCAACAGCATCTCCAACAGTAGCTACGACTTCTATAGTCCAGACCATGTCTGACACCATCATAAGTGCTTTCTATATATTAACAAATGTAACATTTGAGATAACCATGTAACGTAGTTATGATTATTTATATTTTACAGTGAAGGAATTGAGGCATAGAAGTTAAAAGTAACTTACCTATGGTTCCTCAATAAGTAAACGATGTAGCTGGATTCAGACTGGGGAAGGGTGGTTCCATACCCTTAATTCTTACCTCGACTTCCTCAGTGTAGTGAGTCTTAACAAATAAATAATGGACACTGTATTAGCCACTGGGAATCCAGTGTGAAATGAACACAAAAATCCCTGCTCTTAGTGAGGGAAGATGGACAATAAGTGAATAAGTAAAATATATGATCCAGATGGTAATAAACACTAAGGGGAAAAATAAATCAGGGAAGGGAGATAGGGAGCGCTAGGTGAAAGCTCCAGCTTTTAAATAGGGTGGCCCAAGGACAACTTCGCTTAGGGTGCATTTTAACAAAGATCCAAAGGAGGGGGTTTCTCTGTTTCTGCTGTCACCACTCCCTCTGGCCTACCCCAGTTTACTTTCCCTCTGCACAGCTGGGAGATAATCTTTACAAACCACCTGATCCCATTCCTTCCTTCAGTTGTTCCCTATTGCCCTCAGGCTAAATCCAGCACTCTGGCAAATCAAAGAGTATCCTAATGTGATACCTGCTTCCACTCCTGCCTTTTCTTTGGTGTCTGGGGCAAGAGTACAAGTGGAAACCCACATACCCTATGTCTATCTAAATATTGAAAATTAATATAGCAAGCTAAAAAACTATTCTTACACCTTGACAAATATATCTTCGTAGCGACCTAGGAGGCAAACTTTAGATTTCAATTTGTTGGACTCCTCTGAGTTTTATGCCAGAACTTGACAGCACAGGGAGACCGGCCCCCAGGCCATGTTCTCCCTCACTTCTCTGTCCACTGACCAGCTCTGTCTTCCACTGCAGGGATCTTATGTATGCAGGTGGACATTCCAGTTCACACACCCATATTCTAGCCACATCCTTAAAAATGACAGCCCTTTACTATCACTTAGGCTTAGGGGTGCTTGTGCTGGTGGTGTTACTTGCCTTGGGGGATTGGACCTGGGAAATGGGTACACATGGGCCCAGAAAGTAGGCTAAGGGCTCTTTGGGCAGTGAATTTTAGGATTGCAGGTACTAGGAGCTTGGTCAGTGAGGGAGGTGGAGGTGCAGCATGGACTCCACGTAGACAAGTCTCCTCCGCCCCAGGGTGGGTTTGGGAGTGGCGGGTATGCAAGAGGGTCAGAGCCTGGAAAGGGCTCTCTAAAGCACTCAGAGCAGCACTCTGTCATCACTCTGTTCCTCTTACCCATGTGCCTAAATCAAAGTGAATTACTTGAACTGTCTCAATATGCCACGGTCCCTTGCTTCTGTGATTTTGTGATTTTCCAGACTGCAGAGGGGAGGTCATTCACTCGGACTCCTTGGTGTAATTCCCCATCTCTTGTGAGCTCCCTGATCTAATCCCCTCATTGCTGACCCTTAACCTCCACCTCCAATGACAAAAACACTCCACACAGTGACAATAAAATGGAGTGTAATATAATATAGTGACCTAAGTATGGGCTTTGCTGTCAACAGTCCTGGTTTTGGTTATTTGCTTAGCCATTTGCTAGTGATGTGACTGAACTTCTGCAAATTTTGTGCCTTGATTTCATCCTTTACATGAAGGTTACCATACTAAGTTTATAAGGTATTGTGAGGATAAAATGAAATATGGTATACCCAGTGCCCAACAACAGTCCCTAATAGCATAAGCATGTGGTAAGAAATTCTTTTTCCTCCCCCAGCTATGCTCCTTACTTGAAACCAAACACACAAAGAACTTGAGAGATTAGGCTGTTCCACAGAAAGATGCCAATTAGATTAGCTCTCAGCCCCTGGGCCTCTTTCCTCTTCTCCTGAGTTAGTGAGAACTTCCTAGAGAATATTAGTCCCTGATTTCTACCTGAGTTGTCAGAAATTATTAATTGGTAGTGTGTAACCTGGTACTGACCACTGCATTTGGATGCTGGGATAGTCAAACTCCAAATCTTGGTAGCAACGCTGACTATTTGTTGTTAGGGATGGAGATTTCTCATGTCCGCACAATTATGGTAACAGGGATGGGGGCTGAGGAGCCAATACAGAAGGAAGCTGGTCATTTCTAAGAAAGGGCAAAACCCATAGTTACCTTGTTAGTGCCTGGCATAAGTGGACACACAACAAATGTGAGTCAAGCTGAACGAAACTAAGCTCAATGAGAAAAGCCATTAAACTCCAGTAGAAAAGTGAATCAAAGAACTCTCAAGTAAGTCAAAGAAGAAATACTTCTGGGCCAGTAAGCCATAGCTAGTAACCAGAGAAATGGAAATTTAAATGTAATGCAATATTTTTCCTAGAAAATGGGCAAAGATTTCAATGACTAGTGATGATGAGGATATGGTAAGGGGGAGGAGTACTCTTATGCATTGTTGTTAGACATGTAAGTTGATATGCCTTTCTGCAAAGCAGCAATGAGCATGATTAAATAAGTTATGGTATAGGTATAAGATGGGCTATGTGTCATTAAATGTAACAGTTTTAATGAAGTTTTAGACAGGAGAAAAAACTGTCCCAGTGAAAAGTAGCACACTATATGGTATTACACTGCACACACACAAATTACATGCACAAAAAAGACTGAAAGGAAATAGGCCAGATATAAATTCCTATCGTTAGCATCTCTTATACAGTTCTTTGAATATTTTATCTTTTCTATAATTAGCAGGTGTATCTTTTATAATGGGAAAGAGATTCTGTAATTTAAGAAAGCGTCGTTTTGCTTTCAGACAATAGGGCGGAGAAAACTATTTATGGAAGTCTCTTGCCACTTGTTGACTCAAGTGCCAGAGAAGAAGAGGCAGTGCCTTTTGGGATGTAGGATTTGGGGAAAAACAAAAGACACAGCCGTCTTCCCATGCTGAGTCTAGCCCTTTGTATTAACAAGAAGAAACGGAAAGAGTCTTCTCACCTGGGGAGCTTCCCTATCTAACTGAGAGGCCTAAGTAAGCCATTCACACAGTCACGGGGGCTGTGGTCTCTTCACCAGGCTGTGACACTCTCATCACTGTTGAGATTTGAGAATGAAGCCTGAAAAGAGATTTTGTTTCCATTTGTGGCTTAAATCTTCCAATTGTGGCCTTTTACCTCCAGTAGCTGGAAGCGATTGATATGTGGTAGCACACATCTGTGGGTCGTGTATCATGCACGGTGGTTTAAGCAAGTACAATCTGGGGAATAGGAAATTAAGTGAAAAACCCTAAGGAAATATCGCACCAGTGTTTATATAAGAATGTGAATTAACCAAAGTCTACTTTGAGTTATAAAATAAATGGCTAGGTTAAATAAGCCAAAAAGAAGAGAAGACCTCCTAACTACCAAAACATAAACTTAAAACTGAGATGTTATAACTATTTTCACCTTCATTTTATTTTTTGATTCTTAGGAATTACAAAGTCCAAGTGCTTAAATAAACTTAACTACTTAAGCTATGTAAAAACATCTTGATTCACTTAGTCTGCTTATCTTTTGGTTTTCAAGATGGTCACTGTCACCTTATCTGGCCTTGATTTTAGTAGTTTCCCTTCTCTTAATTTTCATAAACATGCCTTTTTATGCCCTCTTATAATGAAAGTACAAGAGACAGAAGACTGTATCCACTTTTTTGGTCAGTCCCACCCTTGGCTATCTGTTGGTAATCAACATGACTCAGCAACTTGATTTTTTTTTCTAAGTTGACTTACCTTTTGAACTATAAGTAATCTTAGGTAGAGTGGTGTTAAATATATATTATTAATACTTTGTGTACCATCTCTTATCAATTGATAGAATGTGCCTAGAACCCTTTATTGGAAAACATTCTTTGGCCCTGTTTGAGTTCGGTGATGAAGTATACTAGTGACTGCCATTGATGTGGGCATGGAGAAGGACAGCACTCATGACAAGGACTTTGAGGGTGATAGGTCCCTGTGTTTACAGAGCTTGTATTCAAATGAGGAAAACATGCTTCCTCCCAGGAACAAGAGAGACAAAAATCAAAAGTAAAATCAAACCAAATTACAAATACCCAATCAATACACATCCCAAGAAGTGTGATTTACTACAAGGAAGACCAAGTTATTTGATAAGTGCTTGGAGAAGGCAGAATGCCCTCAGTCAGATGAGTTAATCTGGAAAGGTGTTCTGAGGTAATGCACTTTTAGTTGGATTGGAAGGCAGCCGGGAGATGGGGCATGAGTTGGAAGAGTAGTCCGGATGAAGAGAAAGGCAGGTTTCCGGATGCTTTTTGACTGTGTACTCCAAAGTCTTCACTGCCCAGAGTGACCATGCCTGACCTCTGACCTACCAACAGTGAGGACGTGTGCAAACGTGGCTTCACCGTCATCATCGACATGCGGGGCTCCAAGTGGGACCTCATCAAGCCCCTCCTCAAGACGCTGCAGGAAGCCTTTCCAGCCGAGATTCATGTGGCCCTCATCATCAAACCCGACAACTTCTGGCAGAAGCAGAAGACCAACTTTGGTAGCTCCAAATTTATCTTCGAGGTGAGCCAGACCTCTCTCTTAGCACCCCCTTTCCCTTCCCCTTCTGCCACCTGTATGTTTCTCATTTGCGCCTCTCCATCTCCCTTGATACGCATGGCTGGGACTGGTATTTCAGGATTCCTGGGATACTGTAGCCCTACTGGGTAGGGTCTGGGGAGGAAAAAGAGAATCAAGTGATTGTCCCCAAAATTGTCATTAGGCAGCCTGTGTACTGTTGGCAAGTGTGTAAATTGAGACAGTTGTTTCTGGGGGCAACTTTATAATTTCGGTCAAATGCGTTAAAAAGAGTTTATATCTATTGATCTAGTAATTCTTCTAGGAAAATATTTTTAACATAAAAACTAAACAAAACTTTTTAAAAATTTAATTATAATTGTAAACAAAAATGTCTACAAGGTTGTTCATCACAGTATTTTTTGCAATAATATACACACATACATATACACATATATGCATATACACACACATATATATATAGTTTGTATTCTGAATATTCATTAATTTTGATGAATTAAAACACAAATACTATGAAACCTTTAGAAATCATATTTAGTTATATGTCAATTATAGCACAATTAAAAATCATATTTAGAAAAAGTGTCACTGAAAAATGCTTATGATGTATTATTTTAAAAAGGCATGTTACAAAACAGTATGGGTAGTATAATCTGAAATTTGTCTTAAGTGTATATGTGGAGAAGAAGGCTGAGAAACACATGAAAATGTTAGCAGTAGAGGTGGCTGGATTATGGGCGATTTTTATTTTCTTTGTATTTTTCTATCCTCCTTCGGGAATTATGTATTACCTTTATACTCGCAGAAAACATGTTATTTTTTAACTAGATTTTTTTTCCCAGAGGGCATATGTGTCCCCTGAGAATTTTTAATGATAACACATCAGATTAAATCGTTGGCTTAGGATCTTTGTTCCAACCAAATCTGAGCCGTTCCCCCTTCTTGGCATTTTAGCCCTCATCCGAACCTTGTATACGTATGTCCATTGGAAAGGCAGAGCTGCTCTTCAACTTGCAGCAACTTCCCATTCCAGACCGTTGTCCCTCCTCCCCCAGGGCCAGGGGCACCTGTGCATAGGGTGGTGGCCCCAATATTCTGTCATTTGAGCACAGCCTGATCACCTGAGCGAAGCAATACTCACTTTGTGTAAATAACACACAGAATCAACTTGGTATAAAAACACTCACTCTGCCAGCACCCCTCCCCAGCACTAGGAGGCCTGTAGGGAAATGCTTTTTGTATTTCTGGTTTGTTTATACAGAGGCGGTGACAACAACCCTATATATTTATAACATGAAAAGACTGAAAATAACCTTTCCAACAAATCCTGAAACTTTTGCTTGTGTAGCTGCCCAGCATCGCCCCAAGTTGAACAAGCTTGTCTCTGCCTCCTAAACAAAAAGTACAAGAGAGATAGCTGGAGACCCCCCACTTAGAAGAATATTTATAAAGCAGTGGCTTACAAACAGCCAATGAAACATGTAATGCACACTGAGAGTACAGGCTTGTTCAATAGCGGATACTTAATGGATAATTGGTGAATGTAATCATGGGAGACTTCCTGGATGTGGTAAACTTTGAGCTAGATTGGAAGGGGAGAATGCTCTAGAACAGGACTGCTCAAAGTTTAATGTGGAGTCCTTTGGGGGCCGTGCTAAATGTAGATTCTGATCCAGCAGATCTGGGATAGGTCTGAGATGCTGTGTTTCTAACAAACTCTCAGGGGATCTTAATGCTGCTAGCCCAAGGCACACACTTTGAGTAGCAGGATCTAGAGCAGCAGAGGTTCATATCACTGGCCGCACATTGGAATCACCTGGGGAGCTTTTAAAACTACCCATGCCCAAGTCCTGGCTAACTAAATCGGAGAAGGGCATCTGCTACCCGGGAGAGTCTGCCCAGCCTGCAACAGGAAGACAGACTCAGATCCTTGCAGCCTAGCTAGTGACCCACATTGTTTAACTCAGCCATGATAATGTCCTGGTCCGTGGGCCTGGGAGGGATTTCAGGCAATAAAGAACTAGACCTCTAGGCACTGGATTTATTTTTTCTTACAGCTTCTCCCGCTTCCAGCATCTGAAGCCCTGCTGCCATAGACTAGGGGGTGGGAAAGAGGAAGATGAGGCCAGTGGAGACTTAAAGGCAGCCTTTCCTGGAATGGCAAATAGTGGGCAGGTAGAGAGCCTTTTTGAGCCAGCTGGTCTGTTGAAAGTACCGCCTGTGGCTAATTTGTGGCTCCTGCCCAGTGGGCCACATGCTCTCTCACTCGCCCTTTCCTAGGCAGGCTGTAGTCATTATTATGTGGATTTACCTTGGTCTCCTCTGTTGACTCTCTCTCCTGCTGCCTTGGTCTTCTCCCCACTCTCCCCATTTCACTGAACCTCCCTCTGTGTGTCCGCCCTCCCAGACAAGCATGGTGTCGGTGGAGGGCCTCACGAAGCTGGTGGACCCCTCCCAGCTGACCGAGGAGTTTGACGGCTCCCTGGACTACAACCACGAGGAGTGGATCGAGCTGAGGCTCTCCCTGGAGGAGTTCTTCAACAGCGCTGTGCACCTGCTCTCGCGCCTGGAGGACCTTCAGGAGATGCTGGCGCGGAAGGAGTTCCCCGTGGACGTGGAGGGCTCGCGGAGGCTCATCGACGAGCACACGCAGCTTAAGAAGAAGGTACTGAAGGCCCCTGTGGAGGAGCTGGACCGGGAGGGACAGCGGCTGCTGCAGTGCATCCGCTGCAGCGATGGCTTCTCAGGGCGCAACTGCATCCCGGGCAGCGCCGACTTCCAGAGTCTGGTGCCCAAGATCACCAGCCTCCTGGACAAGCTGCACTCCACGCGGCAGCACCTGCACCAGATGTGGCACGTGCGCAAGCTCAAGCTGGACCAGTGCTTCCAGCTGCGGCTCTTCGAGCAGGATGCCGAGAAGGTGAGAGGGGAGCCAGCTTACCTGGGCCTGGGGTGGGAGTGGGGGGCGTGACTTTCTAGCGAAATTGATAGAGGCTGCTAGTCCTGATTAATGATAATACTTTAGTGAGAGGATTTCAGAAAGTATGCTACCGGTTTTAGCTGGCACACATTTCAGTCTTATATTTGTCCATTGATCACTGACTTTTTAAAGCTCCCCTTATATAGTGTTTATTATGCACCAGGCACTGTTCTAAGCATCCTGTGTAAAACAACTCATTTTAATCCTCTCAAGTCCTATAAGGTAGATATATTACCATCATCCTGTTTTACAGATGAAGAAACTGAGAGGCTAAATAACCTGGCCAAACTAGGAAGTAAAGTATGGCTCCAGAGACCATGCTTTCTCCCTGCTGTTGAATACTGCCCCTCTCCAGACATGTAGTGAGTGGTTCAAGCCAGCTGAGTAACAAAAATAACAATGCTGTTAGCAGCCACAAGAGCATGATTTAGTGATTATTGCTGTGCGGTGTACTTGACTATGACAAGCATTTCAAATACAGAGCCTCATTTAATCTGCAAAGTCCTTCGGTCCTTTGAGGTGGGAGTTGATGTCTCTGCTGAAGACAGGGAGATGGGTGCTCCTTGATCTTCGGGCTGCAGTAGCAGACTTGACATACGGATCCAGCTTTTTTTCAGTTTGAAGTACAGGGCTCTTACTGCCGTACTACTTCTTTCTGAAGGTTTTCCCTTGGCTGTTCAGCACTTAAGCAAGACTCCATTTTTTCCAGCAGTGAATTTTCAAAGCTTTCCCCTTATCGGAGCAGATATGAGAAAGTGAGAAAGAAAAATATCATATAGTACCTCTTTGACGAGGACACAGAAGTATCTTCTCTAGATTCTCTTTAGACTAACGAGAGTTCGCTATTATATGTGCTTTAGGAGAAGTGAAATGGGCTCCCCTATCAGTTTTCTGGGAATAACACATTTAAATGCACGATACTACTCTCAGAGATGCCATGCCATCTCTCAGTAGCCTGTGAGTTTTACAGACTGCATCTGATATAATAATGGTTTTGTATCTTTTAAGAGCCCGCATTGAAAATGTCTCAAGTATTTTCGAGTGATGAAATTGGGACATAAAACTCTATATAATGATGATCTCAATTTATGTGAGAGTGCCAGCATAGATAAGACTGGGAGAAAATTCACCACAATGTTAATAGTTTTAATTTCTAGGGGCCAGGCTTATGGCCGATTTTAATTTATCTGTATAAATTTTATGTATTTTTCAGTCTTTTATAAGTTATTAGAAGAAAATCAATACATGTAATTTTTAAAGAATGCATAGCCCTTTCTACAACAGAACTCTTGAATATCATTTAATTAGTTTTTGTAAGGAAGACGTTGAGGAGTTTCTTGTACAACCTTAAGAGCTGCAAAGGTTTTCTCTGACCTTCCTGAGGGCTCTTTGCCCAGTGGCCAGGCAGTCTGGGTCTGGCTCTGACCTGCTCTGGGAGGGGCCACTTAGACTGCAGAATCCTGTCACTCACTGTACACCAAGTGATGAGACACCAGGTCAGGTGAGCCAGCTGCTCTGTGAAGCCAGAAGCAGGTACTTCTGTGGAAAAGTTTGGAATAGATCCTCTTTCCTTGGGATGTCTTTGGGGCAGGACATCTGCTTTGCAGCCTGGCCTAGGTGCCCATTTCAGTGAGCCAGGGACAGAATGGGAGGCAGGTGACTTACGTCTGCCTAAATGTGTTTTAGAGTCCGAGGCAGTTCACAGCATCCTCAAAGCTCAAGGATATGGGAAGACTGCATAGGGCACAGATAGTGCCTGTCTCAAAAACAAAACAAAACACCATCTTAGCCACCAGGTAGAGAAGGATGGCTGACCTTCTTGAGCTAGACAGGTGCCAATCAACCAAGCAATAACTGCTGCCACACATACATCCTCTCAATCCGTGCTCATAAGAATTGTATAGTGTATTATTATTCCTGTTCTACTGTTGAGGAAATGGAGGCTCATAGAGATGGAGTGGCTTGCCCAAGATCACACTGCCGATGAGAAAGAGCCAGTATTTTGTCTGCTCCAAAGCCCACCTAAGCTCTTATCCAATAACCCTACTGTCCTTTGCTCCCAGGACTTGCTTCATGCTATCACAGAGCACTGCTTGCTACCCCCTGAGTCCCCTGGGCCATACCCTGATGACTCTATGAAAAATCTCAAATCCCGTCTCTTAATGCTCACTCCGCGGCAGCAGCTGTTAACACTCTGTGCTGTGGACCCCTTTGGTCTGGTGAAGCCTATGGACTCTCTTCACAATATTTTGTATTTTGTAAATACAAAATAACACATGTGGGCTTGGAAAATAATTATTGAAATACAGTTATTAAGGAACTTCTTTAGGAACCTGTTAAATAACAAGACATACTCGTAGTCTCACAACTACCATAAATTCAAGTATAAATGATATTTTAGGGCAACAACCCTGATGTGATATGAAAATGCATGTGTTTCTATTAATGTTAGAGGCACAAGTTTTGCTAACAGTAATATCGTTTGTTCCCAACATTTATAATTGAAGAGAATGCTGTATTCCAGATAGATATTAGTAAAAATAAAGGCCTATGTTTTTCTATATCCAAGTGCACGATCCCTGAATTCAGTGTGTGGACTCTAAGTTTAAGATCCATGTTCCATGGTGTATTTATATATTAAAAAGAAGTGTGTGTGCATGCATGTGTGCTTGGATGTGTGGTGTGTGTGTATCTGAGTGTGGAGGGGGAAGAGAGAGGAGAGAACATCAAAAACAAAACAGAGGGAGTGAGAGGATGATGGGAAGAGAGCAGCCCAGGAATATTTTGATATTGAGCCAGTGGTGAAAATGCTACTCAGGCTCGACCCAGCTGCCGCAGAAAATGTGCCGGGTGTGGGGCAAAGGAGAAAAACAGTCCTTTTAAGTTCCTGCAAGATTAATTTAAAATATTTGTGCAGAACAAAGTGCCTTAGCCCTTGACTTATTTGGTGTTTTTGAAAGGGGGTGAGGAGGGTGGTGGTTTGGGTGAGGATTGTACGCACGTGGATTCACATCTAAACAAGGGCGTCAGGAAATACTTAGGCATGAGCCACGTCCGAGCCTCCTTTCTGGTGGGAGGCTTGTCGGAGGCCTTTAATTCCAGATCTGGGAAGCTCTTGGCAATTGGAGGAGTCTGGTGATCACCCAGCTTCTATTTTTGTAAAGAGAGGGGCAGAGTCTCCCCTCTGGCCCTGTGGGGTGACAGCTTGTTTCCCAGGGATTGAGTGATGGATAGCACTCTCTATTTACCAGCTGGCCTTGGAGAATGAAGCTACCTCTCACCACCTTCCCCTGACCTCTGTGATGACCCGTGCATTCTTCATCTTGGGAGTGGTAGTGAGGGAGCCATTCTCTCTTCCAATTAAGCATGTAGGGAGGAGGGACTCTGTTCCACAGATAATTCATAAAGCAGGCCACCCATTCATTTAATAAACTTATGTTGAGCAACTGTCATGAGCCCTAGTAGGGCAGAATTTTTGCCATGGAGCCGAAAGCTGTGATAACCTCCTATTTATTATTAGTTATGTCTGCTGTGTGCACCCCACTGTTGTAGGTACAGCCTCTGCGATCGGGGAGCTTTCAGAGAAGAGGGTATTTTGCAGCTCAGGAATGATAGGAAAGCCTTACTGAGCAATTCGTGGGAGGGCTGGGTATTCAGAGGTGACTCAAGTAACACACAATGCATCTTGCTTGAAGATGAACACTGCTGCCTCGGTCCGGTGCCCTCTGGTCTGTAACTAATGGGCCTATCCTCCACTGTGTTCACAGAATGCAGGCTGGGTCGCCCCTCATTAGCCAGGCACAGATTACGGCTCTCTTTGCAGCCCTGTTTCACAGCCAGCTGCCCCCTCGGATGCAGTGGAACCTGTGTGATGAAGGTGTCTGCCCTGTAATCACATCCCATTACCAGATAAGGGAGGCCTCTTCTCCATTAGTGGGCAGTTTGTGGTATTTCTGGTGATTAAGGAGACTCATTGTAGATGTCCCCTTGGAAAAGGGAAGCATGGGTGCTGCTCAGTGGAACACCCTGTCTCGTCCCTTTTCCCTTTCCTGTGTGTCGAGAACACCTTAGAATGGTACAACTGGGAAAGATCCTGAGATAGAAAAGTCTACCTCCCATGCACATGTGACCTCATGATAACCATCTATTTGCTGATGCCAATGATAAGTATCAGAAAATGCTGCAGTTGCCACACTGCCTGCCTTCTGACCTGGGGGAGGCCCATAATCTTCCAGTCTTTATAGGGAAGGGGAAGTGCTTAGAAGACCTCCAGTTAATTATACTTAACTGATGGAGAAAGCTTTGTCTACTTTACTTCTGAATAAAGAAGGCTATATTGCTGTCTACCTAGGAGGTCCATACCTAGTCTTACCCAAAGCCATTCCAGAAAGGAGGAGTGTACTCCCACTTCCTGTGGGAGAACCTCCAAAAGAGTGAACAGAGCTACCCGGTGGGGCTTCCAGTATTGAGATTGCGCTTATTATTGTTTTATACAGCACACTGTGTTTGTTTTGTGTGTAAACCTATGCTTGGGACACACCGCAGACAAGATCTCACTTGGGAGCATGTTTAGGTGTCCACTTCCTCTGTGACCAAGGCATCTGTCCAGGTGAGGACCTCTCATTTGCTGAGAGGAGAGTGGCCTCAGTGGCTGCCTGAGCCTGTCCTCACCACACCACCTATGAGAAGCTCCCTTTGAAGAACCTAATTTTAAATGCCTTCGTGCATATTCATTTTTGCATGATGAAATTCTAATCACCTGCGGGTGCCATGTTCATGCCGAAATGGAGCTGTGTGAGAAGGGGTTTGGATTTGTCCTGGGGTTCCACTTACCAGTTGGGAGACCTGAGGTACATCATTAACCTCTGCTCCCCAATTATGGTCCTCAAAAAAACAAAGATGAAGAATTTGGGCTAGCTCAGTGACTTTTGACTTTTCTTTTGCCTCCCCATGCACTGTTCTCCTGTATAGTACTCTCTATGAAAATGTCTTTTGGTGGGAGAAGTGGGGTGGCAGGGCATGTAGTGATCATGGTAGTGGTGGCAGTGGCCGTGGTGGCAGAAAATAGGCTTGGAAGGGGACATAGAAGCATCTCCAGAGTAGTTTGACAAAGAGTGCCACTCACCCCAACATAAGAGTACCTGCTGTTCCTGCTCCTTTGAGACTTGCTGCACTAAATGATACCTAAGCCCTTTTACAGCTCAGTAATTCTATAAAAATATATGCCTTCTTGCTATTCATTCTTCCTTGTACATCTATAGGATGCTTTTTTCTCTTCAAAGTTGTCACCTTAGGTGATGATGAAAAATAAGAAACTTTTCTCAGAAAATAGTAATCTGTTGAGTTCTTTTCCTGTTTTAAAAACAAAACAAAACAAAACAAAACCCCAACTGCTGCCAGAGTTGTGGTGAGGCCCGAATGGAATGGGGTGATGTATGTGGAAGTACCCGGCACCATGCCCCACCCAGCATAGCTGCTTCCTGCGCATAGGCTTCCCTTCCTTCTCCCTGCACTATTTCAGTCATGATTTACTCTTCAGTCATCTGGCACCTGCTGAGACCATGCAGACTGTCACTGATGCTGTCTTGCAAATGAAATTGCTCCAAATAATTTTCAGTGATCCCTAATGTAACAAAATCAAGAACTGAACTTTGAGAGAAGTTAGCAATTATATTGGTTAATGGGGGTACCCAAAGATCACTAGGTTGTGTGGTGCCCCTGGGTGAGGCGCAAGAGAGGAGAGCCCATATCAAATTGGGGTCATTTCTGATAGGTCAGGGTTGGGGGAAATGCCACAGGGAAAGGGCTCTGGAAAAACAGTGTCCTTGAAGCAGCCATAGAGGAAAGCAAATTCTCCTCAGTGAGATTTAATTGCCCCTCCCCATGTACCTTCTACATCTGAGACATTTGTCACCTTCTGCTTTGTATTGTATCTAAATGTATTTGTCTTATTCTTCTGCAAACTTAGGGCCAGAAATAGTTCCTATCCAAGAAATATGTCTATGCATTTTGATATTCTTGGTGGTCTGTGCAAACAAAATAACGTTACTTTCATGCTACTCACCACGAGAAAATATTTATGGGGCTCATTGGGTAAAGGGCATCATGGTAGAAAGCAGGGCCCCGTGTTGAGGGGTGCATGGTATTATTTTGCTATTTGTATGTCCTGCTAACCACGTTAGCAATTCAGGACATCCCCAGGATGCTCTGTCAGTGGACAAAATATTCACTGCTGTTTCCTGCCTTTTCCCTCCAAGGTATAAAGAGTTCCAATCACTCCTTGGGGGCCAAAGTAAAACCCAGAGTCTCATCCTGCCTGGGGTGACAAGAGCCAGTGGGGCCAGTTGTGGAGAAACCGTGCTGCCTCTCCTTCCTGCCAGACACTGGCCCACTGCCTCTTCTCTTCACCACCGCTCCAGTCCCTAAACCTCTCAGGTCGCACTGAGCATGACTCCACGGTCATTCGTCAAACTGAAGTGCCATTGTAGTAATAATAATACATAATATTTTTTTGAAGTTACATTTTAAAGTGTTCTCACATTCCTGACCTTAGAGGTTTTCTGGTCCAGCCCTTCCTTTTACATAGAAAATTTTGACCCAGAAGCAGAGACCCACCCAAAGTCATCGATCATGGTGTTTCATTATTTGGTCTCCCGTCTACTTTGTGTGGCAGGCCAGGCAGGCGTGGATATGAGCATTGTTTTATAGATGGGAAAGCTGAGACTTGGTGAGGTTGGGAGGTGTGCCTGGGATAGAGACAGGTAGGCAGCATGGGAAGGTAAGCCCTCTGCTCTGAGGCTGGGGCTCTTCCTTTGTCTGTCTGTCTTCCTGTCTCTGTCTCTGTCTCTCTCACTCTCACACCCTCTCTGACACACATACACACACATACACACATCCGACCTTGCCCAGCAGGAGAAAGGACGCACATGCCAACAACTCAGAAGGTGTCTAGAGAGGCTGGGGAGAAATGGAGGGTAAGAGTCATCTGACCTTTGTCCTGTCCACTGCTCTTAAAGGGGCAAGCACAGACAGGCCTCCAGGGGGCGTGCTGACAGGTGTCTGTGATGCAGTTGCCCTGGCCTTTCTTGTTGGGAGGGAGGCTTCAAAGAGCTGCGACCTTTGGGGGCAGCCAGAAGGGCAAGACCTTTATGGGCGGTTTGTAATTTCCTGCTTTTTTGGAGAAAGGTTCCGGTGCCCTCATGTTCCTGCCCGCCCTCCTCCTACTGAGCCCGAAACTGCCGCCCTCCTCCACCCCCTGTTGACTGGGCTCAGGGTGAGGAAGTGTGTCTGTATTCCACCCCAGCACAGGACACAGTGTCCTGTATTATTTCTAGCCTTTTGGTCCTGGGAATCTCTGCTTGCTTTTTCTCATTTCCTCCCCTTGAACATTAGAAACATTAGGTTCCAAAAATAATCCAAGTCACAATGTTCTGCAGGCCGTATGTGTGAGTGTTTTCTCCCAAAGCTGTTTTTCTCCCTCTCCTTTCTCCCTTGCCTGCATTTTCAGCCCCACTGTATGCTGCAGTCACCAGGCCTGCACCAGGGCTGTGGGTGTGGGAGCAAAAGGAGGAAGGCCTGGGAGGAACGCTAGGCACACGAGACTTGGCTCGTTTCCAGGTCTCTCACGAGGGCTGGATCGGGCCAAGACCTGAACTGTCATACGTGAATAGCCTGTGTATGTGGCCTCTACTTATGAATGGACCCCATAGAACTACATACCCCATAGTTATGCCTTGACACTGAGAACATGACACTATGTTAACAAGTACTTTCCAGAATGCAGATTGTCATGCTGATTTTGTCCACAGCAATTTAGGTGAGCTAGGAAAAGTAGGGCCTAACAGAGATAGAACTTGTGTGAGGCACAGGGAAGTAACTGAGAAATATTCATTTGTCAACAGACATCGAGTGTCTACTATGTGTCAGGTCCTCGGCTAGGTGCTGTGGGCCATGTCTCCCCACCCCCAGCATTTTGGATGGGAGAATAGTGTAGGGAAAATCAGGTTCAGCATTGATGTGATTCCAATACCTTATAAGAAAAAGATGGTTGGAAATAGTAATCACTCCAGGAGTTAGACCCTCATTAGGTACCAAGGTCTCTTTTGCTTACTCGGCAGCAGTTGGGACTGAGGGGGAGACTAGCGTATATGGGGGAGAGGGTGCAAAGGTGGTCCAAGAAAAAAGGAAACATGTTAGTTCTGCCCTGGGAGGGAAAGTGGAAGAAATGTCTTCAGTCCATTTTTGAAGAACATAAGACATTCAGGTACAATTTATGAAGTGAAAAACAAAACAAAACAACAAAAACAAATTGAGTCTGGGGAAGGTAGCTTTTTCACGATCCCTTTCCAAGCATTTTACTTTGAGGAACGTTCCTTCCCTTCTCCTTCTGTCCTACCCCACTGCATCCCTTCTCCCTCCTTTTCTGTTGTGACCTCTCTTCTCCTTGCCCTTGCACCTCCTGCAGCCTGTACTTACCCCACCCTTTTGTGCATCCATTCTCTCTGAACTGGTTGCTTAGCTTCCCTTTTGTAGTCTTGCTTCCTTCCTTGGGTGGATCTAAGGAAGAGCTCCATGTGTGGTTCAGGCCTCCCAGGGAGGGCTGAGAAAACACAAGCAGGGAGACTCAGCCAGGGCTTCTAGAAAGAGCACTGGCTTTGCAATCACAGAGAACTGGGTTTGAATTCTAGCTTAGCCACTCCCCAGCTGATTCATTATCTGTGGCTAATTCACCCCTTTTGAGCAATTCGTTTATCTGTAAAATGTAGATTTTAATACATGCCTTAAGATTGTTGTATGGATGAAAGAAAATGTATTAAAGCATCTAGTATGCCTGGAGCCTAGTAGGTGTTTAATAGATGGTAGGTTTGTGGAGACAGACTTGAGTTGGGTCACACAAATAGGTGGGATCAGGAGTGAAAGAGAGGCATGCGGAGGCTTTCTTGCAGGGCCTGTGGGGAGGGAGGGCAAAGAGTACACCCTCATCACAAGAAGGATGCTGGAGCAGACAGTGGGCAGCATGTGGCAGCAGAGCGAGGAGGTGTGAGGTAGGGTCCTGGTGTCAGGAAGAGATCCTCAGAAGAATCTTGAGAAGGTGAGTGTTAGATACAGGATCTGCTGCTCATAGAAGGAAAGGGAAATGCAAGCATGTGACCCGGTTGGCAAGATCTTTGAACACTGTTGCTGAATGTAAGCCAGTTAAATAAGTACTGGGCATTTTGCTGGGGACAGGTAATTTGAAGACGAGCTAGAGCCAGGCCTTCTCATGTTGGAACAGGGGGCACTGGCAAACAAGTAGCTGCTGCACTTGGCAGGCTCACCCACTGAGGTACCTATCACTGCTATGGGAACAATATAGATGGGAAGGCATTCAGCTGAAGTTAGGGTGCAGGAGAAGGGTAGAGCATGAGCCAAGGGCATGGTAGCCTCAAGGTACAGGGTGGGCTCTGGGAGCACCTGCTGTCCAATGTGGCTGGAGCTCAGGCTCCACGGGGAGGCGTGCAGGAAGGTGATATGCATGTCATGTTGATTACCAGGAGTCACAACAGAAGGTCAGAAATCTGGTCATGGCACTCCCTGAATAACCAGAGACCATGACGAAAACTGGATTCTGATGAATGGTTCAGGTGCTACCAGGAGCATCTTAGAATGCTGGAACCAGAGGTTCAAATCCCTAACCCAGGGCAGAACTCCCTTCCAGCCTCCCTGACATGCATTCTTTTAGACTCTGCTGAGCATTTCTGGGGACAAGGAAGCCACAGCTTTGTGAAGCAACCCGTGTCATCATTATACAGCACCATTTGTTAGAAAGCCCTCCTCCCACCAGGCCAGGATTTGCCTTCCTGGAGCTTCCACCCCATCGTCCCATCTCTGCCCTCTGGGGTTCTCCAGGACTAGTCTCTTCTTTCTCCCGCAGGGCAGCCCTCAGATGACTCGAAGACAGTCCTCAGTAACCTTCCCGTTTTTTTCTGCACCAGAAAAACTCCCACTAGTTCTTCTGGCTTATTTTCATTTGATGTGGGCTTGACTCTTCAGTGTGGCCTTCCTGGGATGAGTTTTCAAACATTAGAAGGGATGAGGAAGGGTTGGCAGCTCTTGATCCCACTTCTGCAAGTGAGAAAATGATTTTGTGTGTTGGTGCACTTGTTTTTTGTAGCTCAAGCTAGTCTGAAACACCAGGATATTTCCACCTAGAGAATTATGTTTTCTCATGCAAATGGAAAGAGGCGCTGTCTCATATGTGAATACGAAAGGATGTCCTCTTGCATGTATACGTGGAGAGACCTTTCCAGGCTGAATGTGTTCAGTTAACAGGTGGCTGGTGCCTCGAGTTAGATGTGCCCAAGTCAGCAGTAGTTGTTACTCTTCCTCAGGGAAAAGCCTCGCTCCAGGGTATCAATTGTTCCAGCCCCATCCCCATGTCCCATGGCTCTCCCTGAGGTCATTCCCAAGCACAGCCAAAGCCTCTTGGTCTTATCTTGGAGGAGTCAGAAAACCCATGGTGAAACACGCAGAGGAACATTAATTCCCTTGGAGGAAATCTGCCTCAACTGGCATCCCAGAAGTGTTCTTCCCCCATGACCCTCATTCCATGTCCACCAGGAAATCTCATTTTTCTGCCCTTTGGCTCACCTCCAGTTCCTCCTTAGAGACCCTTTTCTAGGATATGAAAGACCCTGCTGTTGGGACAGTTGCTGTGATGGTGAGAGAAGACATGACCTTTCTTGATATGGAGAAGAAAAGGGATATTTGGTTTCCTCCATGCGGATCAGGTGGTCTGACTGGTCCCACCTCAGACTGGCACTTGTCCTGCCCTAGGAGATTTCCCTGGGGAGCTGACCCTTTTCATGAGGTGTCAAGAGGAAGTACATCTAGAAGGGCCTAGAATGAAGATTGTGACTGGATTTGGGCATTTAGCCCCCATCATCAAGGTGTCCTGTTCCGTGCCTTGCACAGTCTTACTTTCTCATACCTTTGTTCACATTAGCCTCCCTCCCACCCTGCCCATTGAAGGTCCAGCTCAAATGCTGCTCTTCCCACTCTTCCCTGTTGGAGGTGGTCTTCCTCTCCTCTGGGCATCTTCCTATAGCTCTTATCGATCCCTCCCAATGGCCTTGCTCCAGCTCATCTTGTATTATAGCTTTATGCTCAGATGACAATACATTTATGTTTAAAGTCCTCATTCCTTCAATTATATTGCAGATTTCTGGAGGTCAGTGCCAGTGTCTTAGATAACTCTGTGTTCCCCAGAGGCACACAGTCAGTGCCAAATAAAAAAAAGGACCGTGGCACAGTCTGTACTCACTAGGCTGCCTGATGGAACAAAACTTGTGTGAGTACTGTGAGCTGGCACAAGAGCACCACCTACTGCTGAGTGCTTCCAAGGGATGCTACTTTAATGCTCTCACTTAACTTGGGTTTTTGCGAGTTTCTCCTGCAACAGAAAGATTTGGAGGCAGGAAATCCAGTCCTGGTCCTTTTATAGTAATCCAAGTGTGAGCAGATGAGGTGGTTGTGGGAATGTAAATGGGAGGGGTGAACTTTGGATACACTAAAGGAAAAAAAAAATGGATTAGGCAACTGACCGACTGGATGCCAGGGGAGAAGGAAAGCTCAGTAACTACAGGCCTCATGTTAGGGTGGTGACAAGAGGATGGGAGTGGAGGGAAGTCCCCAAAACATTTTGGAAGAGGATGGATGAGTAAATTAAACTCAAATTTTAATTTCTCTTATGATACAGAAAAATGAGAGAAATGGTGACTAAGGTTGCTAAAAACATTACCATGAGTTATCTGGTGATTTGCATATCTGTCCTACTCTTAGGGACAATGACTATCTATCCACAGGAATTTCCCTTAGTTCTCTGAATAAGATTGTTAAAGAAATGGAGGGTTTTGAGGAGTGATTGCGCCCTTCATTCCATAAGTTCTTCCTGAGCTCCTGTAGGTTGTGCTCTGCCAAATAGGGTCTGGAAGCTGGAAGCATGACCAAGCATCTCCTCCTCGATGTGCCTGAGCCTGGCTACTGTGTGGTCTCTCACCTGCCTGGGCCCCATTGCATTAGCTGCTGCTGGAAGAGGGAGGAATAAGAACAGGGGAGTGCTAGCTCTCTTCCTGAGCTCAAGATCAAGCCCACTTAGCACAGAACCCTTATGCATAGCACCTGCCCCCTTCTCTCAGAGAGAGACTCCTGAAGGAAGGCCACCTCCTACTTAGCCCAAGTGAAAATTTTTTTCCCAGATGTGCAAGTGATTGGCACAGCCAATTTTAGGATGCGTGGGAGGACTAGATGAGAACATCCAGCAGACACTCCATTTTTGCAGTAACAATAATAGTTACCATTTATTGAGTGCATCCTGTATGCCAGGAACAAACATTAGCTCATCTAAATTAACTTGCCAAAGGCTAGATCTAAGTTTATGCCTAAATTTAGCTGTGGGATATAGTTGGGCACTATTTTCTTAGCTTGGATGAAATAGACTTTGACCTCTTCAATGCTACATTTTGGGAAGTGAGTGAAACACATTCCCTCACTCCATTCCTGAAAATATGTTATCAGCATCTGCGGTTCAGATGGAAAGAATTTGGCCCCTCGGAGTCAATATCCTGGGGCTGCCTGGGCCGCCTCATTGCTTGGTTGGTCCTGTTTCCCATCTGCTTGACTTGTTGGCTCCTGTATGAGCAGTTCTTCCTCACAGGGGGATACTGTATGCCAGTGCTTTAGGGAATTCAGTCTATCCAGGCAAACAGACTAGAAATAAAATGCAAAAACAAACAAACAAACCCCTTATTTAAAGTCTGAAAATATTTATATTAATAATGGACTTGGTGAGACTTTTAATTAGATCACTTAGCATGAGGAAGGCGAGAACAAAGGGAGAGGCCTTTAAGGCCTAACATGAGCATGTGCTTCTCTATGCAGAGCTGAGATGCGGCTCATTTTCAGAGATACTGTGTGATTTTAGCATGCAGTTTTGCAGTCTGGGTTTCTGTAATCAGAAAACAACTACTTTTTGCAACTGCCAGCTTAACTTGTCTGAGCCCAGTGGAAGTGAAAAGGAGTTAGCATTCATTCAGCATCTACTATATGTCATACCCTATACTGGGCACCTTTCATATGTTATCTTTATCTTCTCCTTTATATTTATCTTCTTTGACCCAGACATTGAAGGGTTTGTGAGAAAAGAAAGTGGAGGGGTAAAAAAGAAGGAGGGGGAGAGAGGGGCAGAGAATCCTCAGTTGGTGAGAAGTCTGTAATGTGCCAGTTGATGTTGTTCTATGAGGCCAAGGCTGGCTTGGACTCCCCTTTGTAATGAGATAAATGACTGTCTGTCTTGGGGCCTCAGTATAGACACCCAGTTCAGGGTTAAAGGTGAATTTGACCGTATCACTCCCTTTCAGTGCTTCCCTGCTGCAGCAGAATAAAGTCCCAGTTCCTCTGCCTTTTGATCTTTGCCCTTTTGTGACTGACCCCTCTGTTTCTTATCATCCCTTCTCGCTACATCTGGCTTCATGCTCCGGAGCTCTTTGTACCTCCTCTCTATTCCATGCTGTTATAAGCCTCCATACCTTTGCTCAAGCCATTTTCTCTCCTTAAGATGCCCTTCTCATCTACACTCTTTTCACTTAAGTCCTGTTGTCTTTCAAGTGTTGTTCAACTCTTGCCACCTTCTGGAAGCTATCCGTGCTTTCCCCTGTCTCTACTTCTACCAAGCTGAACCAAGTGCCCCTCTGCTGTCAGCCCATAGTATACTCTTTACATAGTACTTTTCATACTTAAAATTGACAGAATATTGAATGCACTTGTCTCCTTCACTAGACTCTGACCTTGATCTTTTATCATCAGTTTTTAATTAAAAGTCTGGGATACAGTGGGTACTAAAGAAGTGAATAAAATATTGTTCTAAGCATCATGAACATGACACTGTATCAGTATGCTTTTGGCTCTAGAAACAAAACTAGACTCTGTTGCAGTGTTCCATATTTTAATCCATTGTGTCTCTTTCTCTCCTTTTTTTTTTTTTTTTAAGGTTTTAATTATGGTCATTTTGAAAGTCATCTGCTAATTCATAGCCCGATCATCTCTGGGTCTATTTCTATTGGCAGTTTTATTTTTTGATTAGCAATTACTTTTCTCTGCTTTTTCATATGTGTAGTAATTTATATTATATACTGGATATTGTAAATGATATTTTTTTGTACATACTCTTGATTAGATTATCTTTCTGTAAATACTATTAAGTGTTCTGAGATGCAGTTAAATTACCATAAGGTCTTGATCATATTGAGCCTTAGTTTAGTCTTTATTGTAGCAGATCTACTTTTATCTTTTCATTAATCTTAGGGTATAGCCCTTATTCTTAGGATGTGGTTTTTCTGGGGTCTTTCTGGGGACTCAGCTCAGCCCAGAGTATTCACCAAAGTCTCTTCACACTGTTGGAATTAGAACTCCCAACATTTCCCCAGCACTGTGTAACCTCTAAAATTTCTGCTTAGCTCTCAATATCCTCCACTTCCCATAGCTGTTCTCTGCTAGGTCTTCTGGAGTCTTGCCTTGCATATTCACAGCTTAGGATTTGGCCGAGGACCTGAAGAAAACTTTAATGAAGATTTTTTTTAGGGTTCCCTTTTCTTAACTCCCTCTTCTCTAATAAACTATCACTGAAATTTCAAACACCTTACCAGTCCTATTTTCCTGCCTCGCAGTTTGTAAATACCCTCAAGAAGAAATTTAGGGCAAACATGGGATTTACGTGTGTTTTCCTTCTTTCCTGGACTGTTGGAATATGCTGATTGTTGAACAGTGCTTTCATCTAGTTTATAGATGGATTAAATCCGATATCAGCTACCCCACTCTAAGTCTCCAAATGAACTGTTTAAATAAAAATACAAATGCATTAGAATCACCTGGAGTGCCCCTCCTGAATCAGGATCTCAAGGAAGCTACATTTTTTAAGAAAACATTTAAGATAGTTCTCAATTAAGGCTAGGTTTGTGAACTATTATGGTAGACACTGGAGTAGTGAATTTGGAGGACAGAGAAATCAGAATGGGCTCGGTCAAAGAAGGCACCAAGAGGAGGTGAGACTTCAATTATATTTCTAAGGATAAGAATAATTTGATATTTGAGTGTGGAGCATTTCATGGGGGGAAAGATGTGAGCACAAATATGGGAGTCAAATGGGTATAGTATGATGTGTTTGCATGGCAGTGAATAGAATATGGCTGGAAAGGATGCTTGGTATAGGACAATGGTGTGAAATAATAGGGGAAGACAGATTTGGACCAAGTCAGGAGGAAGGGGGAGCCTCGAATGCCAGAATAAGGAGATTGGATTTTGCATTGTAGATGACAGCAACAATAATTTTGCGTGATTTATTTTTGTGTTTGTTTTGTTGTGTGTTTTTTTTCTTTTTTCTTTTTTTTTTTTTTTGACTGAGGGAATGACATGATGAAAGCAGTATACTAGAGAATTAGACCTGGTGGGGGCAGATGTTTTGGTAAAAGGGAAACAAATGGAGTCAGGGAAACCAGTAAGGAAGAGACTTCAGTAATCTAGGCAGGCAGGACTGAGGGGTAATGAGCAGCAGCAATGGAAAGTAAAGGACATATTTCAGAGTTATTTGAGGAAAGAAAGAATAAACGGGCTTTGGGGATGAGGTACAAATGTGGGAAGTCCAGAGAAGGCAATATTTTCATGGAAAAGACGTAGTTGTGGAGGTGCTGTGGAGCATCATGGGGATGTTTACGTTGAGTCACAGGCACCGTGTGACAAGCAGTAGCCTGAGATTTAGGTGTGTATTTGGGAGACAATTCAATAGTGGTTTAAAAGCATGGACTTGGAGTCATACAGATCTAGATTTGAGTCTTCAATATGCTATTTGAGTTTTCATTATGTGACCTTGGCCAAGTTGTTTAATCTCTTTAAATCTGTTTTTTCAACTAGAAAAAGGTGGTGATGATGGTATCTATTACCTGATAGGGCTGTTATGAAGACTGAGATAGTGTGTGTAAAGCTCACTGTGCAGAGCTTGGCATGTATTTATTCTTGTCAGTTATCTGGGCAGTTAAGGTTAGAAGGCACCTGGAACAGAGGAAATTGTATGGGATTCAGGTTCAGATGGACACTAGATTCTGAATTTATCTGTATCACTTACAAACTGTGTGATCTTTGGCAATTTTCTTCCCATCTTTGTACTGAGTTTTCAGCATGTTTAAAATGGAATTAGTAATACCTGCTTTGTAGCATTATTATAAGGACTACGTGAGATAATCTACAGAGGTACTTGGTACAGGGCCTGACACACAAAATAGGAAATTCTATTTGTGTTGTTGAAGGTATGAGCCTGGGTGGATTTTCAAGTGGAAAGAGTCTGATGAATAAAGGGCAGAGGGTTGATGGCCAAGTCTTGAGACTGTCACAGCAAGGGTGTGGGGGACAGGAAAGGAAGCCGTGAACAAGCAGCCAGAGAAATGGAAGCAGGTCTGGATAAGTCAATGTAGGATTGGAGGATTGGCGAGCTTTCAAAATGTGAGTGTTTTTATTGTTTTTGTCATGCTGAGACTAGACATGGTGTGTCACAGAAGAGAGGGCAAGTGTATGAAAGTGCTGGTTCTCCTGAGAGAATTTAGTTTTGGTTAGAGACCTGTGAAAGCACGAGAGAGAAGCTCATCATGATGATTTTCAGATGGCCTGCCTCTGAAAATGACCTGGTCAGAGGGCCAGAGAGTATAGAGTTTCAGAGAAGGGCTGCATCAGATTCTGACAGGAGACCAAAGGGAAGGAGAATTGGAAGAATGAAGGACTCAGAAAGGAGGAGATGATAGGTCTACATTGTAGGTGCAGACTTAAGAAAGTAGTAAAGGTAGTCCACATACAATGGGCTAAGTAGGAAGTGGATGGAAAACAAAAGTGGCAGGGGCAGAACACACTTCTGCAAGTTTGGTGATGATGGGAGGGATTGATGGAATGAAGCTCTGAGCACATGGGAAAGTGGAGCCACAGGGCTAACAGCACTGACACTGAAACAAGATTCAAACTGAGTTTGAATCTTGGCTGCGCCACTTATTAGCTGTGTGACAGCTTCGGGCAAGTTAATTAACCTCTTTCTGCCTCAGTTTCCCAGTCTGTGAAATGGAGATGATAATATTGGGGTTAATATTAGGGAGATAATTATAAGGTTAAGAGGATCAAATGAGTTAACATATGTAAAGTGTTTACAACAGTGCCTGGCACATAGTGATCATTCAACAAACATTAGTTGCTATTATTGTTGTTACTATTATTATGACTCTTGTCACTGAGAGAAATTGCAAATAGAAAGGAGGATGGAGAAAGGGAAGACAAAGAGAGGCACGATAATGTTGAATATATAGTTTGGCTCTGAAATATGGACGCATCACCTACCAAGGAGTCTTCTTAGACTCTGATTAGTGTTCTAACTTACAAGACTACTGTGGATCCCCTTTGGCACTAATCTACTCAGGACGACATAAGATGGGAACCATGGCTTGCCAGTAGGACAGTCCTTGCACAGTCTGGCTCAAGTGGCACAATCCGGCAAGGAGGCAGGATCCATGGAGGGCAGCTGTCCTGAAAGAGCCAGTAGCTCTTGTAACAACTCCATTGGCACCACATTCAGGGTCCCTGCAATGGATGTGCCAGTTACAAGGGTCACCCCATTCAGGGAAGCCCAAGATATGGTATCCCCATCAGGTATTTGTGGTTCATTGTTAGTCCTTCCAACCAGATGCAGTTTACCAGTATGGGCTGGGGGCGTTTTTATAACAGGATGATTTAGTAATGTGTTGGCACATACTATCTTGATCCGTTTCCAGGGAAACAGAACTGGGATGTTACCTGAATGTCAGATTATCATGCAGAATGCGGGAGGGTTTTGTTAACCCCTTGCTTATAGTGGGACATTAACCTGTTTTATAGAGAAATGGGGAGGGTTCTAACATGAGTAACATGTTAGGATGTTAGATCTGAGATTTCAGAATTAGGGAATTTGGGTATAGAGGGTGTAAAAAACATGCTAGGGTATCCATAGCATTTACAGAGACACAGTCTGGCTGGTGAAGTGTTTGATGTTCTGTATGATTCCTGAGTCTACAGTCATGAGGTCTCCCAGGTAACTAGGCCAAGACACCATCTCAGATCAGCTGGATTTATGGTAAAAATCACTTCTCTTTTATACAATATATTACATTATTCCACCTGACATGCAAAACTCCTATAGGAAATAATAGGCAGAGCCCAGAGGAACTTACCTTCCTCAATAGATGTTTGTTAACACCTGCAGTCCATTGGGCACAAGTCCCAACCACTTCCCCTGTCTATAGATACCAATATAAAAATAGTCTCTCAGAACTTTGAATACCCTATGGCCTGCAAGCCTTGCAAAATATAAAAGAAGCAAGATGTCAGATTCCCTTCGATGAGGAATTCTAGGAATCTAGAACCAAGGTTCACATTTCGAGATCCTTTATTTTTTCTCTCTCTTTGCCCCATTTTGGAAAAGCTCAATCCTAGGAGAGTGAGTAATCAAAAATGAGGATTGAAGTGGCTTGAGGGTCCCGGGCCAGAATACACACGTGGAGTCTGTGTGTTGTCCTGTTTGCACGAGAACATGTGCCCCAAGGTCAGAGTTTATGTGATGGCAGATTTGTATAGTGGGGAGATGTGATTTTGGTTCCCAGCCACTTCTCATTTTTAGGCCTTCTCTCCTGTCTTGAGCTCCTCTGCCACCCCATTTTAGGGTCTCATCCCTGGGTTGTGCTCAAAAAGGGCCTTGCTTTCTTACTGAGCTATTTCTTACTGAGCCATTTCTTACTGAGCCTTTCCCGTATTAGGATAAACTAATTCCAGGAGAGGTTGCTGGAATAATGCATTTTAATGGGCATTTCTCCTGAGTGAAAAATTGTTAAGAGCCAAAGGGATTGAGTCTCTAGTAGTGAAAGAGTTGGGGTATGGCAGAGGGGTTGGGGAAGGGGGAAGCAAGGCAGGAAGGTGTGAAACCTCTGGTCAGGCTCACAGGATGAGCAGGAGAATGGTGTATTCATGCATAACCATGAGGACGTGTATGGGTCTGAGTCCTGTGTGGGCAAGGGCATCCACAGAGCTCTGGAGTGTGTGTCAAGGAGGAGGCAGTGGGAAGATGCATAAGTATTCTTGGTCTGTGTAGCTCCCTGTGGTCGCTCTGGGGGTGCATTTCCAAGAGACGCGGGCTGTGGATGTATGTGTTTGTGTACAAGGTGCAGGTGTGATTCAATTAGCCCATGGTGATTTTGCAGTGAAGTGAACCCACTGCAACTCTAAATCATACCTTTCATCTGTTTCGTGTTCCAATTGAAAACATTATAGACATATAAGTCATAAAATATGCTCACTATATGGATTTTAAATCTATCATGTATATAGCACTTAACAAAGCATGAAACCATTATCTTATTTGAATCTCACTACTACTGCCCGAAGGTTGAAATAGTGTAAATTGCCATCCCCATTTTACAAATAAAGAAACTGAGCTTCAGACCAATAACCTAACTTGTCAAGATTTATACAAGAGCATCTGCACTAGAAGCCAAGTCTCCTGTTTGAAGTCTCTGGTCTTTGCACTCTATAACACATGAAGTTTTATTGTGGAATTGACTGCACGTCAAGTGGCCAGACATAGTCAGGTTTGCCTGCAAGGAGGTTGTCAGTACATTTTAGGGCACTGGATTTGATGTATGGATCACAGACAGTGTACAAACAGGGCACTGGGGACATGGGTGATGTTGGAGTGTGCATATTTAGGTAAAGAAAATCCATCATTGTATTTTGTCCTCTTAATCAACTCATCAGAGCTGAATCTGAGCAACTTAACAACCAGAATAGTCTGTGATTACAGACAGTATAAAATACTCACAGTAGGTGGTGAGGTGGTTTGAAAGTTAAAACTCTCCAGCAGATTCCATCGCTAAATTGAAAATGAGGAAAATAAGCCCAAGATCCTTATTTAATATCTTTGCTCTATGAAATAGTTTCTGCTTCATTAAAAACAGAACAATAATAACCTTTTAGTCATCCTCATCTTTAAAAGAAAAGGGGAAAATGGTTACTGTTTATTTTCCTAATTTACATTTTAAGTAGATTCTTTTTATCATTTATTATATATTAAGAATCAAATTTTTATATATTCACTGCATTTTAGCCAGCATAAAAAAATAACTTAATTAAAAGCAAAACATGAAAAAGAAGAAAACAACCAAAGTGGCTTGCTTACATGTAACATCTATCTTCTTAATTAGACAAAACTATGTTGGTTTCCAAACAAAGAGATAAAATTTCATTATTTAGACATGAACTTTCCTCTTAGAGGAATTTTGTTGTTATAGTACATTTTGTTGAACCTACCATTTGTAGCTTCTCAAAAAAAAAAAAAAAATAGATCACAATGTTTGAAACCACTGTAGAGATATTTTCATTAGTTTTTCTTTAGATCTTTGGGTCAGTCTAGTTCAAGTGTCTTCCAGAGAGCCCAATTCAAATGGATTAAATCATAAAATGTTCTATGTGGAAGGGAGCTTAGAAAGGGTCAGCTTGTCTGGAGATTAGCAACCCCAGAACCCATGGCCAACTTGCTCATGCATTCATTTGTTCATTCACTAAGTATGTATTAGGAGAAGTGAAGCTGTTTGAATCAACTATCCTCTATGCACTGATGGGGCAAGGGCGACGAGAGAGGAGAAGGCTGCGTGAATGACCCCACGTAAGGGACAGTACCTTCAGCTGTAGCCCCACAGTGTCCTGGCGACTGCCTGTTGAGGGGCAACTGCCCTGTGGAGCCCAGATGGAGTGGAGGAAGTAGGACATTGTCCCAAAAGCCTGGTTCCACAGGCACTCAGTGAATGTGCATTGGGTGAAATGAACGAATTCTAGACCCTGGGCTTTACTTCTCTGACCCTGTTTCCCATCTGTAAAGTTGGCCTCGTGGATGCAGTGAGATGAAGTGTGCAAAGGGATATTTTGAACTGTAACACACCAGACAAATGTCAGGGCTGAGAGGAAGAAGCTGCTTTTCTTTGGCTATCAATATCAGTTTTCTTATGCACATGCTTTTATTAAAAAAGTTATAAATGTAAGTTGTAGCATTGAATATGCCTTCTGATCCAGGAGACTCAATGAAATATTTTTATTTTGAATGGAAAAAAATACATTCTATAAGTTTCCAAATTGAGCTGAGTGTAAACCAGGATGCTTACCTCCATTCTGAGAACCACTTATGCCTTATAAATGAGAAGTCCAGAAATGAAGAGACTTGCCCATAGTCTCATGGATAGTTAGTGACAGAGCCAGGCCTGGAACCAGCCTAGTCTTCATCCCACTGGACTGCACACATGCACAAGAGTGCACACACATACACACATGTGAACATGCACACATGCACAAATGCATGCACACACATTTTCTCTCTGCAGCCAGTTCCACTGAATGTAACAGAAATGAAAGTTACCCTTGCAGGCAACCAGGCTTGGAAAGGTGAGGATTATATACCATTGGGCAACAGATTCAGCCCCAAAGAAGACTTGAGACAGTTTGTTGGCAAATAGCCATCTTGGAGAGACCCTGATTCCTGATATCACGTGGGACCATCTGGTCCCCAGAGCAGGTCTTTTTCTCTCTGAGACGTGTGTCATCTCTTTGGAACGCTGCCTCCAGCACAGCTGAACTTTCCCAGAATGCCCGCCCACTGGAGAGTAGCTCCTGTGCCCCAACGTGGAGTGCAGAATTGGGCAGAATGGCATGGGCTCAGACATTCTGTGAGAAGCACTAACAAGGACTTCTCAGTATTCTCAGTTCCTCTAGTATTCTTCACTCTTGCCTGTCTTTTAACTCACTTTTCTTACTGCTTTTCACACTAACTGGCCCACGTTCAGCTCTCCTTGCTCTGTAGTCCAGCAGGGACCTGGCACTGGGCCATCTAATCATTCTGGAGCTAGTACATAACTCCACTGCTTATTTGCATATCTAAATAGCAGTTAACAGAAATTACAGAGAAGGTCACTTCTTGGCCACTGGACAGATAGCCAAGAATGTGTGTGGAGTAAGCACTTTTCATCACAAGTTCCAAGGACTTCAGGCATTTTATATTTTCATTAACTTTATCAGTTCTTTTGTCAATTAGGAAAAAAGATGAGAAATTATTTTAGAATAGGGTTGAGAGGTAGAATTTTAAAAATCAAAAATTACAGAACAAGATTCCTCTAAACTCCTGGGGCACCTGTCTTATTTTTCCCCTCTTCCTTAATAATAATTTCTAAAAAGACAGAAGCCCATCTGATCGTCTGTGGCGTGGGGCTGGCCACGGCTGGTGGACCCAGGATAGTGCACACAGCAGAGGGACCCAGCCTCTACTGTAGCCCTTAGCCCATCCCAAACTACAGCATCAGTTCCAAGTCTAGCTGTCCTCTTCCCCAAAGGTTTCACACCTTTCCTGACTGTATCACTTGACTGATTTGGATAGAAAATTACAGAAAATCCAACTTAAATAGGCTTGAATAATAAAGAGGATTTTTTGGCTTAGGTAATAAGGAAGTCCAGAGACAAGGTGGAGATCAGGCAAGAGTCAGTCAGGGCTCTGCCTGTGTTTCCTGCCATTGTTTTGGCTACACCCTTTCTCTGCCCATTTTCTTCACCTTCAAGCTGCCAGAAGAATGGGTGCAACAGTTTGAGGCTCAGGGCCACAATGACACTATCAGAGGAACAGAAAGTGTATCTAAAGAACTAGGATTCTGTTTTTCCAGAAACTTCCAGCAAACGTCCTCTCATATTTTACTGTACTTAATTAGATAACATTCCTATTTCTGAGACAATCCCACTGGCAGGGAGGTGTTACACACTGATTGACAAGATCTGGTGTTCTGAGGTGGGATAATTCTTAGAGTGACACAGCCCACCCCTGGAGCTGGGATTCTGGTCAATGACCCTTAAAGCATGTGGCTGCCTGGGATAGAGGTGGAAACCTGAAAGAAAACCAGAGTACAGAGCTATAGGGAAGAAAATGACAGTACCCATTGTGCCAGACAGGACTTACTCTACCCTTAAAAATCCTCCTCTCTGGTTCCTGATGGGTTATAGCAGAAACCCTGGATTTGTGAGGCCGTGGAGTTTCTAGAAAAGTTAATTCAGCTCAGAGACAATCTAACAAAGTGTGTGGTCGGGCAGTGCATACATGCCATGTTAGGACACTCTGTTCCAACAGGGGGTTCCCTCCTCTCCTGGGGCAGTAGAGAGTGGACTAAGCCTCCCAGCTTGTCCCCTCATCACCTGTCACTAAAGCACATTTGGGGCCCTTTTGAGGTTTTCTAAAAGTTTTTACAAAGGGGAAGTAACTAGGGATAGTAAATAACTTCATTTTCCTGATTCTCTCTCTTGCTTTCTCTTAGGCTCTGTTGAGAAACACAGAGGCAGATAGTGGGTCCTTGTGCTAAAAGTGAGAGATCTCCCAGGAAACTAGACTGTGGGCCACCCTACTTTGAGAGCCATGACTGGGTCTCACCGGGCACCAGCAGTGGGGCTTTTTTTGCTTCCTGTACCTCTGAAAGTTTTGCGCCGTTGGACCCATAACCCTCCTGATTACTCTGTACCATCTCGTTCCCTCTAGATGTTCGATTGGATAAGCCACAACAAGGAGTTATTCCTCCAGAGCCATACGGAGATCGGAGTCAGCTACCAGCATGCCCTAGACCTCCAGACGCAGCACAATCACTTTGCCATGAACTCCATGGTGAGTGGAGCACCTGCTCTCAGTACTGCCTTGGGGGCAGGAGAGTGGTGAGGGAAGGGGCTTGGGGGGAGGATAAAGAGGGCCAGGAACAGACTACCAGGCTGACCAAGAATGGGGAACTCTGTGTGGATCCTTTAGCACTCCGTTTGCCAGGATGGTAACATGTGCAGGACACGTGGCCAGCCAGTGGTTCTGCAGCAGATTATGGCTTCATTTCTGCCCCTAGACCTTGCTTTACAAGGTGAAAGGAATGTGCTGGGGTTGTAGAAGGCATTAACTCAGCTCAAGACTAGAAGGGAATCATCAGTTCCACTTCGCTGACTTAACCAACTAGCATGTGAGTCACTGAGCTGGGATGGTGAGGGACCTCAGGCTCTGGTACATAGAAACGGTTGAGTGAATTGGTGCCTTTAGATTGGAGAAGAGGAGCCTTAAGGAAACATGGTTTCTGCCTTCAGATATGTGAAGGGCCTTGGAGAGAAGAGGATAAAATTGCTTTGTGTTGGTCTAGGAGGTGGAATTATCCAGCATGGCAGTGGGAGAGGGAGGCAGGACATTGCTCAGCGGGGTGGGGTGCATTGGGAGTCAGCGGGCACCTCATCATGGGGAGTGTTCAAGCAGACACTGAATTCAGAGAGGGATGTTTGCTAGCTGTGTGACCATAGGGAACTTACCTCTCTGTTCTTTAATTTCTTCATCTGTAAAATGGAAATAATAACAGCTACCTTATGGGTTGTTGCAAAGATTCAATGAGTTAATTGTAAGGCAGTTGGAGCTGTGCCTGGTACATGGCAAGTTATCAGTAAATATTGGTATTATTACGATGATGATGATGTAGGAGTCTAGTCTAGATAACATATCTGTTTCCTCATAAAACTAACACTTTGGGATACTATTATTTCCATGTGGTCACTCTAAGACTTTATTTCAAAATCTTGTTTGCCCCTTGAACCCATTGTATTTGAAATGCCTGCAATCAAAGTATGCTTCTCTTTCTCCCCTCTGCCAGCTCCTCCTACATGTACTACTGGTCCAAAAGGAGAGCTTCACCATCCCCCATATATCTGAACATCAAAGACACCTTATTATTTCAGCCAGGGATTCTGGGAGGGGGAAAGTGTTAGAAAAAGAAAAACTGGAGGATCACAGAGGCCAGGAAAGAAGAGAATTTTATTTTTTACCATGTTGTTTTAAATATGCTATACATCAAACTTAATGTATTGAAGAAGAAATAATTCTGGCCTCAACTTGTTTAATGTCTAGTTGGGGAGATAGATCGTCATGGTGCAGCTTGATATGTGTCATGGTAGAGATATGCTGAGTTGACTCAGAACCTTGAAATCTCAGTGGTTTAAAACAACAGGGGTTTATTCCTTGCTCCTACCACATGTCCATCACTGGCTGGTGGGAACTCTGCTTATCATGGTCCCTTGGGAACTTAGGCTCATGGAGCAGCCACTGTCTCAGATGCTGCCAGTTGCCTTGGCAGACAGAGCATGTAGCCAAGCACTGGAACTACGCACCTAGAAGTGACACATGCCACTTTCACTCATGTTTCATTAGCCAACACCAGTCACACAGCCACATTTCACTTTGTGGGTGGAGGTGTATGGTCCTACCACATGTTGGGGAGGAGAGAATGGAATATTCATGAATAGCCCTAATGACTAGCACAGGGAGCCATCGCAGGATGGAAGATAGAGACGAACATCATTAGATTTGCATAGAAAGGTAACTCTGTCTGCAGAATAGAAGGTTGTGGTCCCAGGCAGGGAAAATATCAACATTGATTTGTTATCAATTTTGGCTACAACAGTCTTATGTCTTCATCTAAATGTAAAGACTCATTGCTTTCCAAGCTAATATCCTATAATTATGTCTTATCCTTGGCTCAGTTTAGTCATAGAGGAGCAAAGCAATTGATCACAGGTGATTAATAAGGCGAACTCAAATATAGTCAAGTTTGATTATCTGTGTCCTTGTAGATTTCCAGTGGTGAATTTTCCAAATTCTGTGCCAAAATCTTCATGTCACCCAACTGCTTGGCCCTAAGGCAGACTAACTCATTTTAATAAGAAACAAAGACAAACATAATTAGGGAGGTAAATCTTCCACCAAACCCCTCAAAACAATGAACTACAAAGCTAAAGAGAAAGAGCCTTTGGCTTTGAATTATCTGCACCACTGCTTGTGTCTATTAATATGGATAACTGAGAGTTAGTGGCACATCAAAAACCTTCCCCTGACATATTCACTTTTGAAGTCTCCATATTCAGGACAATAATGAAGGAAGAAATTTACTGAAAGGGAAGCATCTTCTGGAGCTGGGAGAGTAGGAAGAAGAGATTTAATATACAACAACTAATTAGCGTATTCCAGCCCATCTTGAAGTCTCCCACCCTGAGAACGTGTGCAGCATTCAGAGGCCTCTGTAGCCTGATGAGGCTGGATCTCCTCTCTGGCCGCAGGGCAAGGGAAGGGAAATCTCAGAGTTGTTTGATCAAATTGCGTGGGCACCCGTGCTTTATAAATGGGGCCCTGTGCCTTTGTTAACTGGGAGGTTACACAGGTTTGTTATTAAAAGCAACTTCCACAAAGAGAGATGTCAGCATCCTGAACAGGTAAAAGGAGGGAATTACAGACTCATGTTCTCTGGCCTGAGTGATGGATGTTGCTGCCAAGAAACAGATGAATGGAAGCAGCTACTGCTGGAGCCCAGTGACTACAGGAATGATCAGTTACAATGGGGAGGTGGGAATGTGGGTTGTCCTGTAAATTCACTGAGGCATTTCTATCGCTGTTCTTGGGAGTTATACACTCGGCTAGACATATGCCCTCATATCTTTCCTGTAAAAGTAGGTGTAGTGTACTTTGTTTCGGGCTACAAGTGAGTTCTTTCGTGTCAAATACTGTTTTAGCACTGAAATAGGCCAGTGATTCCTTACCTTTCAGGGAGGTCACAGACCCCTTTGAAATCTAAATCCAGAGATATATGAATGAATTTTTTAAGACAATTTCAGGGATTTCAAGGAAATACTAAAGCCTATCAATCAGTCTCCCCCATTTAAGAACCTCATGACTATTCACGCATTCCTCAAATAATTAAGGATCGGACATTATGCTGAATGTTGGTGAACAAAAGCAAGATGGTCTGTCCCATGGAGGTTCAATTTAAATGAGAGGAAAAAGGTATATTTTTCAATCAATAATCAGTATTGACTTGCTCATTGTTCATTCATTGATAGTAATTAATTGTCTGAATTAACTCTATAATGTACCAACGAACTTATTATTTAAAAAAGACCTAGGTATACTGTTTTGTAAATGAAAATGATCAACTTGTAATTTCTGTTTTCTATGTTTTGTTTTCATGTGTCTAGCTTTTACACTGGTTAAAGATCCAAATCTAGCCGAGGTGACCATTACTGAGAAATAATTTTATATTATTAAATTGTGGAGGAAAAATCAGAAATTTCCTAAATTTCATTTTGAACTGGTACCAATAAAGGCTATCAATTATTAACATGACAAGAGTGTGGTACCCTACTGAGTCTGGTATGTGAGCAACTCTAAAAGAAAAAGGTTAAAATTGGTGGATGTTTGGCTTTTGTCATAACATGTTTTTTGCAGTTCCCACTGGGGAATTCTATTCTTTTGATCTTAAAAAACTAATAATAATAATAATGATAACCTACCTACTAAACCCAGTAGGAAAATATTTTCTGGCTTCTTATAGTGCCTCAGAAAGCCAGGTTTTCTCAGCTCCCCAGGGCCCTCCTCTTTCTTAATTATGCCTGTTGTGGCATAATTCTTACAAATTCTCCTCCTGAGTGTGGCCTTCTCCTCTGGTGGGAGTGGGCAGATAGAAATAAGATCGGGTTGTAATATGCAACAGAACAATCATATAGCCATTTAGTTCTAGTTCTAGTCATGAAAAGACATATGAGTATATACAAACATAACACAACCTTATTTACAATTTTAATTTGCCAGTTCTTTGGAGGGAAAAAATAAATTGTTAATAGTTTCTGTCTAGCATTTTAAAATATGAAATGATACTTATTTTCTATTATTATAACTGTAAGGATTCACATTATTGATAACCATGTGCAGCTTGGCGGTAGGAATCATTTCTGCTGCAGCACGTGTGTGATAGCTGCTTTAATCCTATTAATTTGCTCACTGGAGGCACATATTGCCACTTGATGGTGAGCAAATCAGACCAATTGCAGCAAAGTCTGTGGTGCTTTCTCTTTGTTTTGAGGGAAGGCTACAAATGGTAGCACCAAGGAAATATCAGATCTAGTGTAAGACTAGTAAAGATTCTGGGTCAGGTATCCTGACCCCAATTTGAGAAACCTTAGCCTAGGGTGGGTGCTCTGTCATCTTTGATTCTTGGCAACCCTAAACTATGTTTCTGTAGCACTTCTGATAATGACAGTAATTCTAAATTTTGGTTTAAGTGTGCATGTGTGTGCTTGCGTGCTCACACATGGACACACGGACACACACACACACACACACACACACACACACACACACACTTGCTATTGTGATATTTAAATAGCCAGTATTTGACCCTGCTGTAGTTGCAAAGCCCCTTCATAGAGCTCATTAAAAACAAAATCAATTTTATCTAGTGTTAGTCTTTTTAGTATAATTTTTTTCAAAGAATCATGCAGTGAGCTTGCTAAAAATGCAGATTTTTTTTTGGCTTTCACCCCAGACCTAGAAAATTGTAACCTCTGAAGGGTGGGACCCCAGGAACCTATTTTTTAATAAGTTCCCCAGGTGATTTATATGCATATTAGAGAACTGTTGTTCTGTGGACATCTACATTACAAAGTGGTTCTGTATTAGAATAAAGGATCGCAAGTTCTGAAAGACAGTCTGCTTCCAGGGTGACAGCACGAGGGGCTCCATAGACCTGCTCTTCACTTAAAATTTAAAAATGTTTAAAGTTTCTAGAAATTGTCCTATGTGCATACAGCAAATGAAGGAACATTTAAGAAAATCTACTAAAATTTTATAAGAACAGTGAGTCTGTAGTATTTGAACCAAGACCCACTCTTACCCTCTTCCCTCCCAGCTCATTAAGATGGAAGCTTCCCTCCAGACTCGTGCAACCAAGAACACAAGCCTCCCTTTCTCCCCAGGCTGCCAGATGAAGGACCGTCTTTCCAGATGGGCATTTATTATCCCAACCCAAGCTACCTATTGCTAATGCTAAGTTCTAAGAGAGTGTGGTCAAGAGCTGGAACTGCTTCTGCCTAGTCTCCACTCACGGGTCAGAGGCTCTAGCATGGGTACAACACCACTAACAATTCTAGGGCTCCAGATGGCCTTGCCCCAGCTTGTAATGCAGAGCCATGCTGGGTGAGGCAAGCCAAGAAGACCCGAGGCTCCTTAGTCCCCTCCACTGAGTGTTCAGCTTTTGAAGTGGGGTATCACTCAGGGAAACACAACATTTTCCCTAACCCCATCTCTAGAGACATGGCTCAGAGATTTTGCCTCGGGGTAGAAACAAACTGTAATACTGAGAGTGCCCAAACTTTTCCCAAAGCAACTGAGTTCATTTGTAACAGAGAATAGAGAAGTTTAAAATAACAACACTTTGGATGTGGTTCCATAGTTTGTGGTTAGCACGTCTGCTTTACACGCAGAAGGTCCTGGGTTTGCGCGCCAGTGGAGCCACGGTTCATGGTTTATGGCCACGCCACCCTGAACAAGCCCGATGTCTGATCTCGGAAGCTAAGCAGAGTCAGGCCTGGTTATTACTTGGATGGGAGACCACCAGGAAGACCAGGTGCTGTAGGCATAAATAATAATAATAATGATAATACTACTACTACTACTACTACTACTACTAATAATAATAATAATAACACTCTCAAAAATGCCCTTAGGGAGGCTCTGGTCTAAAGCAACTGGGAGAAGATTGGTAGAGTCATTGTAGATATCCAATAAATGCTAGTTTGCATGCTGGTTTGCAAGAGAGAACTGGGGAAAGAGACTTTCTGGAGCAGGAACAAATCTCAAGCACTTGACCTTAGAAACTATCCCTTCAGAGGAGCCTAAATTTGATTGAATAGGTCTATGGAAGAATTAACCCCCCAGGACGTTGTTGAAAACAATAATAAGCTAGAAATTAGTGGAATTTAACAGCTTGGAGTTGTCAGGGGAAAGAGAAAGTTAAAGAGAGCACTGTCAAGACCATGTCATCAGGAACAAATGAAAAGAGCCAGAAATGATTAAAAAAAATGAAATAAGGAAGTTAATATAACAAAAGCTATAAACATATATTTACTCTGCTTTCTTGTATCAGCTTCTTTAAAAGACATAAAATTATAAAAAGTGGTAATTATAATAATCTAATGATGGGTTTCTAACATTAATAGTTGTGATATGTATAATAACAATACCATAAAAAGTGGGGAAAGGGAATAAAACTATATAGGAGTAACATTTTAATATCTTATTAGAATTAAGTTAGTATATATCTGAAACTGATTGTGATAAGATGTTCATGGTAAGCCCCAGAGCAACAGCTGAAAAAAATAACTAAAAATATTGTGCAAAAATCCAGTAAAGATATTAAAATGCTGCATTATAAAGTTTTTACTTAATGCAAAAGAAAGCAGTATAGGATGAACAGAGGCATAAAAAAAAAAGACATGTAACAGAAAAAATTTACGTGGCAAATATAAATCCACCTATATCAGTAATAATGTTAAATGTGAAAAGATTAAATAATCTAATCAAAGGTAGAGATTTTTAGACTGGATAAAAGAACACAATCCAACTATATACTGTCTATAGGAGAAACATTTTAGATTCAAAAATTATAATAGTTTGAAAGTGAAAGGATTGATAAAGATATTTTACACAAACAACAAACACAAGAAAGCTAGAGTGGCTACGCTCATAACAAACTTAAAGACTTCAAAACAAAAAATGTTACTAGAGAAAGAGAAGGACATTTTATAATGATGAAAGAGTCACTCCATCAGGAAGATAGAACAATTATAAACATATATGTACCCAATAACAGAAAACCGAAATACATGAAACAAAATCTGACAGAAATAGAAAAATACAATTCAACAACAATAAAAAAAGAGAGAGACTTCAGCAGATATCTGTACTTCACTTTTAATAATGGATAGAACATCTAAGAGAAATAAGAAGATAGAAGACATGAACAAAAAATAGAAGACTATAAAACAAATAGTTATAAATACCCGTATTAAAAATAAAAATATCAAATTAATAACCTAATCTATTAAGGCATTAGAATAAGAAGAATAAACTAAACCTAAAGCAAGCAGAAAGAAATAAGAAAAATTAGAGTGGAAATTAATGAACTAGAGAATAGAGAAACAATAGAGAAAAATAAATGAAACCAAAAGGTCAACAAAATTGATAAACCTTTAACTAGAATAACCAAGAAAAAAAATCACTAGAATTAGATTACAAGAGGGGACATTACTATCAATCTTATAGAAATAGGATTATAAAGTAATACTACAAATAATTGTATGCCAATAAATTAGGTAACTTAGATGAAATAGACAAAAGCCAGATGGCTTCACCACTGAATTCTATCAAACATTTAAAGAAGAATTAATACTAATTCCTCAGGAACTTTTATAAAAATAGAAGAGGAAGGAACAATTCACAATTGATATTACGAAGCCAGTATCATCCTGATACCAAAACCAAAAAAGATATCGTATGAGAAAAGAAAACTACAGACCAATGTCACTTATGAGCATGGATGCAGAAATTCCTAAAGAAATACTAGCAAACCAAATACAGCAAAATATAGAAAAATTATATACCATGACCAATTGGGAGTTATCCCAAGATTATAAGGTTGGTTTAACATTGGTAGAATTTTTTAAAGGGGGAAATCCCACATAATCATCTCGATAGATCCAGAAAAAGCATTGGACAAAATCCAACACACTTTCATAATAAAAATGCTCAGCAAACTAAAAACAGAAGAGAACGTCTTCAACCTGATAAAGAGCATCTATGAAAAACCCATAGCTAATATCATATTTGATAGTGAAAGGCTGGATGGTTACCCATTAAAATCAGGAGCAAGACAAAGCTGTTTGCTCTTGCCACTTCTATTATTGGAGTTTCTGGCCAGGGCAATTGTTCAGGAAAAAGGAAAGGCATCCAGATTAGAAAGAAAAGTATCCCTATTCTCAGATGACATAATCTTTTATGTGGAAAATCCTAAAGCATCACTAAAAAACTATTAGAACTAGTAAATGAGTTCAGCAAGAGTGCAGGATAAACAATCAATATACAATCCATATTTCAACATATTTACAATGAACAATCTGAAAATGAAATTAAAACCATTCCATTTATAATAGCATCAAAAAGAATAAAATACTTGGGAAAAAATTTAACAAAAAGACTGCAAAACTTATACTCCAAAAACTAAAAAACATTGTTGAAAGAAATTAAAGATCTAAATAAAGGGTAAAACATATCATTTCATATTCTTAGATTAGAAGACAATATCATTAGGATGGTAAAATTGATCTACATATTCAGCACATCTCTATCAGAATTCTAGCCAGTTTCTTTGTAGAGGTTCACGACCTAATTCTAAAATTCATATGGAATTGCAAGGGACCCAGAATAGCCAAAACAATCTTTAAAAAGAACAAAGTTGGAGAACTCATATTTCCCAATTTCAAAACTTACCACAAACCAACAGTAATCAAGACAGTACAGTACTGGCATAACTATAGACATATAGATCAATAGAATAAAAGTGAGTGTCCCTAAACTCTTGTGTCTGTGGTCAACTGATTTTTGACAATGGTACCAAGACCATTCAATATAGAAAAAAATAGGCTTTTCAACAAATGGTGCTGGGACAACTGGATAGCCACATATGAAAGGATGAAGTTGGACCCTATGTCATACTAAATGAAAAACAGATAATTGTACATCAAAATAAAAAACTTTTGTGTTTCAAAAGATATAATCAAGAGATTGAGAAGGCAACTCACAACATGGGAAAAAATATTTGCAAATTATTTATCTTATAAGGGACTTGTATCTAAAATATATAAAAAGCTCTTACAACTCAATGACTAAAAGACAAATAACCCAATTAAAAAATGGACAAAGGATCTGAATAGACACTTCTTCAAAGGAATATACAAATAATCAATAAGTACATGAAAAGATACTTGAAAATGCACTAAAAGATGCTAGTCATTAGGGAAATGTTGATCAAAACCACAAATGGATACCATTTCACATCCATTAGGATGACTATAATAAAAAGTCAGATAAAAATAAATGTTGATGAGGATGTTGAGGATGGTGTAATCACTTTGGAATACAGTCTAACTGTTCCTCAAACAGTTAAACATTGAGTTGCCGTATGACCCAAAGATTCAACTCTTCGGTATATACCTAAGAGAAATGAAAACTCGTCTACATAAAATTTCCACATATTGTACAAAAATGTTTATAGCCACATTCATAATAGCTAAAAAGTAGAAACAACCCAAATATCCATCAGCTGATGAATGGATAAATAAAATATGGTCTATACATATAATGGTATATTATTTGGCCATAAAAAAGGAATGAAGTGCTGATACGTGCTATAAGATGGATGAACTTTAAAAATATTTTACTAAAGGAAAGAAGTCAACAAAGACCACATATTTATATGATTCTGTTTATTTCAAAGCCTAAAATAGGCAAACCTACAGAGACGGAAAGTAGATTAGTTGTTGCTATGGGTTGGGATGGATGGAAGATAGGGGGACAATAGTGAAAGGCTACAGGGTTTCTGTTTGAGATGATCAGAATGTTCTAAAGTTGACTGTGGTGTTGGTTGCACATATCTGTGTACTAAATACTATTATACTAAAAACCATTGAGTTGTATACTTAAAATGGGTGAATTGTATGTTATGTGAATTATACTTCAATAAAACTTAAAAAGAAGAAGAAAAAGACACCGGGAGAATGTTAAGTAGGTTTCTACTAGCATTAAGATATAACCTTTTTAGTGGATAAAGAAAGTGACCATGACAGCATGGACAACAACCCTGGCGGTATTAGCAAAGCTGAGGTAGGAGGTTCGGGTACACCACTTGGCATTCACTCATTGATGTATTCAACAGACTTTTGCTGTTTGTATTCTCTGTGTCCTTTGCTAGACACTGAGGACAACAAGAGGACAAAAGACATAAAGCTGCCTTCAAGGAGCTTGTAGTTTAGTCATTCTCAAATTCATGTACCTAATGCAAAGAGAATTTTACCTACTAGGGTGTAAGATCCTAAGGGCAAAGCTTTGTCTGTTTCATTCACACCTGTATCTCCAGGGCCTATAACAATGCCCGGAGCCTAGCAGCTGTCTATAAATGCTTTTTGAATGAATAAGGATAGTAAGCATGCCACAGCATCTGTCACCAACCTGGAGCAGCGTTTGGGCAGCTAGGACGCAGAACTGATAAGGCGGGGCCTTCACTTCTAAGGGAGCCTTATAGGATGTGATTCCAGCAGAAGCTGGAAAACCACGGGAAAGAAGATGAATGAAAGCAGTGGTTTCCATCAGAGGTGGGCCTTACAAAGTGCCTAGGTGATGCACAGTAAAGTCCAGGAACTACCAGACTGGATGATCTTTCAAGTTCCACCTGACCCCAAGCATCTTTGTTTCTGAGGTTCTAATCTTAAAGGTGGAAGTCAAGCCACTCAAATGTGTCCTTCCCTGGCAAGAATGAATGTGATCCAGTGTTTGCTGTTAACACTGGGATTCCTAAGGCAGGTCTTTTAGGGAAGATACTGCAAGTATCACCAGCCAGACCTGTTCTTGCTAATGAAGTTGAACAGGATGCAATTTTTGTATCTCCACAAACAGCCTCGTGGGTGGAATTTCCCTTTTCTTCCAACTCAGTGGGAGGATTAGATTTTATTTTCTGATTTGCTCAGGATCCATTTATGATCCTTGCTCTTGGCACCATTGTTAGCATTAAACTTGTCCTAAGGAGAGAAGAATGTGCTTTGAACTAAATCTGATAGAGCTGGTGCACATATCTAAGGCAGCCGTCCGCCCTGGCTGCCCACTAGAGTCACCTGGGGAGTTTTGAAAAAACACCACTTCTGGGGCCCACTGCCATAGTCTCTGGCTTAACTGTGCAGGGGTGGAGCCCAGGAAATCTATACAAGGTTGAGAACCAGATTGAGAATCACTGGTCCAGGGTGAAGAAAATAAGCCATCTGACAATTGCCTTGGGATCAAGCTCTAAAACTACTGGATATTTAGCCTGTGGAATTAGAAGTGAGGACTTCCCTTTAAGGTCAGGAGTACCCAGGGAGAAAGAGTATCTGTTTTTACTCCTTGTTCCATGCTCCCCACCCCAACCTTAACCTGCCCCTTAACCTTTACCTGCAGGTCTCTACTCAGCCATGTTTTAGGGATTGGTTCCTATCCAAACAAGAAACATAGGAAAGTTTCTTGTCTTAGGCAGAAGCTTTCTCAGCATCACTCTGATGCACAATCCTTACTTCTCTTACCTGCTGCCAAGTCACCTGGCCTGGGTCCTTTCTAAAAGGCTTCTGTGAGTTGACCTGCAGAGCTTGACTGACCAGCCAGGTTTCTGACTCGTGGCTGACACTGGCTTGGTTCAGCTTCTTCTTTTGATAACACACCTACTCCTGGCCCCAGATTTCCCTCCTCGTCTCTGTCACTCCTAGTCCTGTGCCCACAGCTCTGGTACCTCTTTTCTGGTTTCAGTCCACTGCTCTCTGGGTCCTCTGTCAGCATATTCCTTGCCTGCTGGTTATTGATTGTGTCCTTATTGTGTGCCCCCTGAGCCTTGCACTTCAGTTTACCCATATCTTTTTACATACTCATATGTAGCCAGTGTCTGCTCTCTGCCAGGCCTGCAGCTACCAAGAGTTAATTTGTCTGAAATTCAGCCAAAGCTGAATTATGCCTCTTCTTTGAGGTCTCCTGGAGCCAAACGAAAGGCACGAAATAGTCTATGAAATCTAACATGTCAGATGAGATAATGTACACGAAGGGGCTTAAACTGTAAAGCATGACACTAAAATGAAGTCTTGTTGATAATAGTAAGCAGCAGCACTGCATGTGCCATTCTGGGGCATGGATGCTAGCCAGCCAGGAGGAGTATCAGATGATGGATAGAGACTGATCAAAGACATACAGGTGAGATGTTTTACAAATCAGGATATTTGAGAACTGAGAGGTCAGGACTAGGTAGGCAGTTGAGAAGAGAATGGTATTAAAAAAAAAAAAAAAAAGCGGAAGTCAGAGTTCATGACACAGCCAGAGGCCCAGAAAAAAAGAGCTAAAGGATTTCCATCAGCAAGTCCTTTTGGTTCTATCCTCAAACTGTATCCAGAATCTGGCTACTTGTTACCACCTCCACAGTCACCACCCTGGGCCAAGATCTGTTCACTCTCTCACTTCATTCAGAGCTGAACTCAGATGTCACCCTGACTTCAGGGGTCAGCCTGCCCTGACTTCTCTGTTTTAAGTAGCACTTCCCAACCCGATCAGTCTTTTACTTAGCTATAGTCTGTACATACAGCAATGAAATAAGAAATATATAGTAAATATTAATTTATTGTCTGACTCCTTTACTAAATTATAAGCTTCATAAGCATAGGAGTTGTCTGTCTTGTCCCCTGCTTGCAGAGTGCATTGCATTATTGAATGAATGGTTGAATAAACAAATAGGACAGAGATTTAAGACTCCAGCAATAAGGCAAGATATCGATTAAAGGGACAAAGAGTTGCCTTAATCCCGAGCTTTCCTGTAGCTCTGTGGAGTCAGGGACCTGTTCCCCAGGGTGACTGGCCTAGGTTTATGGGTGGAGATTACTACTCCAAGGAAGGAGAGGGCAAGAGAAGCCCACCTGCCAGGCTCTTGCCCACTCTGGACCTGGGCTATTCTGGGAATTCCAAGGGCAAGTCAAGGGTCCCAGTTGGGGAGGCTTCAGAGATGTTGAAATTTTTATTGAATTCACTCTCCAGGGGCCCTATTTCTCTGGGATGTGAGTTTTCAAACCTTTAGGAGAAATTTCTTATCGTCTCTCTTCTCCCTTGATAGAAATCCTTGGCCACTCTGACTGCTTTCACATTTATGGCAGAATAAAACAGCATGGTATGAAAGAGCATGAGCACCAGGAGCTAACCATGGCTCTATGTTTCCTTCCTAGTTTTGTGATCATAGGCAAGTTATTTCAGTTTCTCAGAGTCTAACCACCACCATCAGTAAAACAGGAATAATGATCATGCTTTTGCCAAGGATGTTGTAAGGATGAGATGTGATGGTGCATTTTAGGCACAACATTTGGCTTGGTGTGATGCTTGGCAAATGTTCAGCAATTACTCTCGTCAGGCTCAGGAGTGCTAGAAAAAAATAGTTCTCTTTGTTTGGGGACAGCTCTCAGATTTCTCATCTACAGAGCTTCTCAAACTTTAATGTGCGTATGTATCACTTGGAACGATCTTGTTAAAATGCAGATTCTGATTCAGGATGTTGGGAAGGGGCCTGAGATTCTGCATTTCTAACCTGTTCCTGTCTTGTACTGATGCCACAGACCGAGCTCTGAATAGCCAGGTCCGATAAGAGGAAGGGCTGAAGGAAGAAAATTCTGGGCAATGCATTTTCCTGCAGTCTTATCGCCTCTGGTTTCAACCTAAAGGCAGCCTGAAATTATTACATTCTAACCCAGAAGGGCTACTTTGCATTGTTCCCTACCACTCTCTCCACTAGTGTTCCTGAATCTGATTCCAGCTGTCCCCACCCCTCCCTATCATATCCTGCAATGATGCCTCATACAAAGATGCTCAACCCCTCCAAGAAAGTTTCTTTCAGAACTGAGAAAGAAGAGAAAGAGGGGCTTCTCTTTTACTAAAATCTGTTCCTGGGTTTCCTTGGCCCTTGGACATATGGCCAGGAGCTTGTTTTCATGGCTGTTTAATGGTTTGTAAAGCAATTGCTGGAGGAAACATTGCTACAGCAAGCCAGGCGAGAGGAACAGAGGGCTTCATGGGCCAAAGTTATCTTTGCTGAGCACAGAGGCTGCCCTAGCTCATTTCCTCTCCCTGCCCGACAATGACAGATGGCTTCCACATGGTTTGACCTACTGTTTGGCCAGACTTGACCAGATAGTCATCCATCAGCTGCCCTATTTGGCCCCCTAGAGAGTACCCTGTGGTTTGTGGGAGGCAAAAGTTGGAGGTTTCATTTAGAGCTCATCACATCTCAGCTATTGTAGAAGAGTTTCAGGCATGGACAGTTCTTATCCCAGGTGTTATCATCCCAGTGTCCATATGTTTTGAGGTGGGATCAGCAGGTTTACATGGTAATGTTAAACTAATTAATCATAAAATGATGCTTTAACAGCTTCAGTACCCAAAGTGGGTTTGGTACTAAAAGATGTAAGCAATATACATTTCATTATTAATCTGGAGAAAAGAAGTAAGGTTCAGCTCTCTCCATTGCTTTGGCACAGTCTTTTTATTTTCTTACTGGTGTCGAATGTTACTCCCAAAGCCTCTGAACACTGTATGGGAAAATCTCCAAATACCTCTTCTTATGGCTATCTCTTCGAGTGTAACAAAACAGAAAAATATATGGTTCAGAGCATAAGAAAAGGTAGCAGAGGAGTCATGCAGAATAGGCATCAGGAGGCCTGGGTGTAGTCCCAATATGCCCCTCTCTTTGTTACTTTGAATATACCACTATTTATTTAACAAGATTTTTTAAGTACCAACTAGGTGGATTCAAGAAATGTCTGGGTTTTATTATTTTTTTCTAATTGAATGAGATTGTTACATCAACTTGGCTTCTAAAAAGCTTTAAATAAAGTGTGTTTATATTTCTTTCCTTAGTAAAGCAATATTTGCTCACTAAAACTTGCCTATTTCACTTATATATAAATTTTACTTTACTATAAAAAAAAAGGAAAAAGCTTCACCAAAGTAAAAAGAGGTAGGGGAAATTTGAGTTAATTGCAGCTTTCATGAAATGCATCCTGACCAAATCTATTAAAATTAAAGATATATTAAAACAATTTTAAAACTAAAAAATGTTAAAAATACCAAATCTATTAAAATCAAAATCACTCTGCAACCCTTAGAATTATTTGCAGAAGAAATAAAATAAGTAAATAAAAGGAATGAGTTTGATAAAAGTAAAAGATTAAACATGAATTTCCCATTAGCTGCATCACCCATATAGACATTTGATGTTTTGATGTAATAATTTTAAAGAGGAGGAAAAGGGCCCCTGACACTATACTTCCTCTGTACAGTATTAAGAAATTATTTTTTTAAATATATGTATACATCAAAAATTTTTAAAGCTTGCATATACACAAGAGAATTAAGGTGATAAAAAAGACCCTAAAGAAAAGTTCCCACCACCATGCATGTCTGATACAAAATAAAAATGCAAATCAAACTACAATGGGATACCATCTCACACCTTTTGGAATGGCTGTCATGGACAAGACAAGTGATAAGTGTTGAGAGGTTGTGGGCAAAAAGGAACCCACATACACTGCTAGTGGGACTGAAATTGGTACAACCATATGGAAAACAGTATGGAGGTTCCTCAAAAAACTAAGAATTGATCTACCTTATGATCCAACAATCCCTCTTCTGGGTATTTGCCCAAAAAACCTGAAAGCACTTATCTGCTAAAATATATGTACCTCGATATTCATAGCAGCATTATTCATGGTGGCCAGGACATGCAAGTAACTGAAGTGTCCTACGATAGATGATTGGGTAAAAAAGATGTGGTACATATATTCCATGGAATATTACTCAGCCATAAGAAAATATGAAATACTGCCTGCCATTTGCAACAACATGGATGGATCTTGAGATAATCATGCTAAGCGAAATAAGTCAGAAAAGTTGAAAACCATATGATTTCATTCATATATGGGATATAAAACTGAAAGCAACAAACAGACATGATAAACAGATTCGTGGACATGGACTGTGGATTAGTGGTTGCCAGAAGCAAGGGGTGGGAGGATTAGATAGGGGCAAAAGGGGTCAAATATTTGGTGATGGAAGGAAATCTTAACTTTGGGAGGTGAACACACAATGCAATATATATATATATGACATACTGTTGAATTGTACATTTGAAACTTATTTGGTTTTATTTATCAATATTATCCCAATAATTTTTAATAAAGAATAGATATCAATAACTGATAACATTTAGATATGATTCCCTGGTATATATGTTTTTCTCAGCTGAGCCGACACTATTTTTATATTTTTTATATTTCACATTTTGATTTAACCTTTGTTTTTCATTTGACCCGAATAATTTTGCTGAGTACCTTGGCCTTGGATGGTTGTTTGCCTGGCCTCTCTCCCTTGACTTTTGGATTTGGAGAGTCAAGTTCTCCAGAGCTTGTCTAGAGGACTGAATCCCTTTCAGGAATGTGGCCCCTACATGCCTTACCTTCTTTGATCATCTGAAGGATCAAAACTTCCATTTTCATAATAATAATTTAAAAGCTGTAGCCCCGTGAACTGTAATGGAATTGAGAACTCCATGCCAGGACTCATTCATCCCAGAAGTGAGATAGCTCTTCACTGACTCCGCTGCCTCTCTGGAGGTGAAAATGAGAAACATTGCCCCTGGACGACAAAGTGAAGGGCCCCATGCCCAGTGTGGGGAGGAGGCTTCTGCCACCTTTTGTAAAAGGGTCAGTGCTAAGGAGAAGGATCTGTCCCCTTATATGTCTTGACAGTCATACTTCTGGGTGCTTTAGTCCTGGTTAACACATAGCCTTAAGATGGCTATCCCAAGAGACCTCTCTTTTTCCAACTTAAGGTTTGGAAGAACACTATGTTGAAAGGCCATGGCTTACAGAGCAAGTCACTGGCTGATTCCGAATTCTCCGATCTCTCTGATCAAGGAAAGATCTGTGGACAATTCAGGGCCCTTGAATCCTAGGGGAAGAGCATCTGTCAACAGAGGGGATGCATTGTGCATGGTAGTGGCCTGACAAACAGCTAGGGCAGCTTTGCCTGCCGTAGAGCTGGGCACATGTGTCAGGCTCCTATGGAAAGGTGCTTTTCCTAGGAATAGTAGGGACATTGTGGCATGTTCTCTGCGAAATACAATGGAACTCTGCACTCTTGTTGGAATCTTTGCCTCTAGTTGGAATAGTTGATAGGTTTTTCTTTTGTTATTTTTTTTCCCAATACTTTGATTTGGTTTTCCTTTAACTTGGAGCGATAACAGCAATCTGCTGGAACTGGAAAAGGGAAAAGATTTAACATTCTTATTGGTTATATGCCAGACAATGGACAATGCTTTATGTCTCATGTCACCCACAGGAGAGAGTTTCTGTTTCAGGGTGGGAACCTATGACCACAGGAGTGTAAAATCCACTTCTGCTTTTAAGAGTGAAGTGAATGGAATTCAAGTGGTACACATATGCAGAAATGATCTGCTTTAACAATCAGCCCCTGTGTTTTAACAACACAGAGCTGAGGGTTACCAAAATGATAGCTTGTATCAAATGATTATTTCTAGAAGAATCAGTATTTTTTTCAGAGCATACCACATAAAAAACTTCATTTAAAGAGAAAAGTTAGCTGAGTTTTTAAGTGGAAAGTTATCATTATCTGCAAGTAATGTTGCATGTTTTTCAAGCCAGTCAGGGCAGACAGGAGCCAGGTTCAAAGGTGGAAACTTTGGCAAGGCTGGAAACTTTCATCAAGATTCTGCCAAGAAGTATTTTAAGGGGAATGACTCTGCTCCATTGATTTCAGTTAATCACAGTAGGAGACAAGATCTCAGGAGAAGGGGCCATCTATCCTGTGATCTCCAATTAATGAATGCAGGAATGAAATGAGAAAACAGAATTTTGTAGACAAGAACAGTGGAGGCAGGGTATAAATACAGAGGGTTTTTGAGTTAGCAAGATTTGCTGGAATTTAGTTATTTTTCCCATTTGTGACCAAAATGATGGGAGGAGAGTCTTAGGAGTGGGGTAGGATAGGGTGGATGAAACAACAGACCATGTAGCGAGCACGTTGCCATTCTGTAGGGTAGATGGTGTTTGTATCTTGGACTATGTGATACTTTGAATAATGATAATACTAGCACTGCATATATGTGTGTGGGGGGGTGTTAATTAATAAAGCAATTTGGAAGTAAGGTTTTAAGAAGATAGTCACTAAGCCAGAATTGTTAGTCATGTTATTAACTTCTGGCCAGGGCAGCTGGTTGGCCTAGGCAGCTCTGCTCAGGGAAGGAGGAGGGGAACAGCTGGCCCTTGGTCACCCAGCTCCAGCCATGGCCATCACACAGCAGGCCAGAGAGCAGAGCCAGGATGAGAGGCTGAGGCACGTGACAGTGGTGGCTGGGCGATGTATACCTCCACGGTGGGCAGCACTCCTCTCCCAGGTCACACTCCCCATGCATCGTCCCCTTGCTAACCTGTTAATGCACAGAGCAGTCTTTTGAAAGCATAAATCAGATCATGTTACTCTTTTGTTTAAAACTTTCCCATTGCATCTGGACACTTGAAAGTTTGAATTACTCTGGTTTCTTCAGTTTATGCCCCACTACCTCCAAAGAAGAGAGTTTGAGGAGGGCAATAGATTTAGTCAACATTCCCCCAGGCTCTGAAGAAATAAGAAAACAGTGACCTAAATTCTTTCTATATTCAATCTGGCTGCCCTCTCTAAACAGAGAATGTATCTAGAGGCCTGGGTTATATGGAGCAGATGCTGCTTACTCAGAAATGGAATATCTAAGATCATTCAGCTCAACTTCCTCACTTTACAGATGAGGAAACTGGGGCACAGAGAAGCCAAGTGACATCTTAAGCGACTGCCAGGGGTGAACCAGAACTCATGGCTCCTGACTCCTGGCCCAGTGACTGACTGATGGACAGCTCTGCAGATGGAAGGGCGTTTAAGGCTGGTGGGGAAGAGCGGCAGGGCCAGGCAGATGGGAGACAGTGGAGGAGGCAGCTTGTAGGAAATGGAAATGGAAAGGCCATGAAGAGTCAAAATCTCCATTCCTTCTGGCCATGTCCCCAAGACAGACCATATTCCCAAGTGCTCTTTAACAGTGACATGAACCATGACACAGAAGAACCACACAATGGATTGACCAAAGGCCATGACATGTCATTTGTTCCTAATGACTAAGCACCCCTATTCACCCAGACTCTTAATCCAGCTCTTTAACCTTGTTCTTTCCTTTTAAGTCATTTGCGACCTTCTGCACCATTCCTCTTTTCATTTGGTTTGTGGCTGCAGTTCAGAATCTATCTGCTTATTTGTCTCAGGTTCTAGGCTGAAGGAAAATGGAGGAGGATGATAATGAACTTGGGCAATGTTTCCTGCAGTGTTTTGCTATTCTGAAAAGGGGCTATAGAGAAAAAAATGAACAGATGTATGAGTCAACATTATCTTTATCTCTCTTTTGTGAGAAATACTGCCTCGACTTCTTTTGTGAAGAGTAATCATTTGTTAGTTTTAGTTAGACATTTCTCTGCCCACTGATAAGGAAACAAAAAGGCATTTACTGTGCTAGTCTCTAGAATGTGAAATGTAAGCTGTGGTCTGTTTTTTGTTTGTTTTTAGCTTTCATTTATGATCACAGGCTTAAGGGTTGAAGGGGCCCTGGAGGACCGCCAGCCTCACCACCCCCTTCTGTGCCAGAAGCCCCTTCCCAGCATCCCTACCAGTGGTTCAGATCCCTTTCCTCTGAATCCCCACAGCAAGTTGCCTCTACCTCTGTCAAAACACTTACTTCATTTTGCTTTAAATTACAGTTATTTGAGGACTTTTCTGAAGTCTCAGCTGTGAGCCCCTGAGGGCAGGAATCCTGTCTCATTTCTCTTTGATCTCTCACAGCAACCGACACAGAGCCTGGCCCACTCTCCATAAATATTTGAATGAGTGACAAGGTGTTAACAGCCTCAAGAAGGCAGCAGGTTAGACATCTTTAATAGCTAGAAAGTTCTTCCTAAGAGTGAGCAGATATGTGCCTCCCTGTGTTCATGGTGGGGAGGATGCCAACAGGCAGTAATGATAGAGGGCCAAACACCCATAAGATGTACATGAGGGACCCTGGGGACAGGCTAATAATACTCTGCTCTTATTGCTCTTCTTGTTTTCCATCTGGCCAAAGCACACAAGGTCTTTCCCAGGATAGGAAAACCCAACAACAAGATAGATCTGGATAAATAAGTGTGTGTGGCGGGGGGAGCATTTCCAGGATTTGAATCCAGTTTAGAAGGACAGCTATATCAGACACTGTCCATGTCCCACCCATATCCCCTCAGCCCGCCCTGAAGGTCATCTGCAAATGGTTCCCATACACATTGACAGCTTCCTGTGTTTCTCTGCCCATGGTCACTCTCTGATATGGGGGGGGGTGTGCTTGGCCTGTGTGTAGGTCAGACTAGAAATGCCAGGGAGTTACTCTAGGAGGGCTCTTCAATCATGAGCTATGAGACTTGGTGCATAAATACCCCAGATTCCTCATCTCCCAGTGGGACGGCAAAGGAGTGTGTTCTATACAGTCTCTAAAAAAGTTTCAGGAGGGATGACGCCCAGTTGCTCACAGCCGTAACCAATTAATGAACACATCATTTTTTTTTCTCCCTGTCTTCTTTGACTTCCCCACTCCATCACGGTGCTTTCTAAGGACCACACTCAAATAAACTATCTGTCCCAAATCCTTGACTCAGGGTCTGCTTCAGGGGAACCTAAACTAAGAAAACACAAGCTGGGGATTTGGAGGAATCCAAATGTTATTCCCTTAGAAGACAGAGCTTTTAAAATCAGTACATACCTTTTTTTTCCCTTTTCTTTCCCTCTATTTCTGAGTGCAGAGTTGGTTTTCCTGTCAATTCTGTAAATAGAGTTCCTAATTTTAAGTAGAATCTGTATCCTAACTCAGAAAACAGGGCTGATAATGATTTCTAAATCTCTGAAGGATAGTTATTTCAAATAACGAGAATAAGTAATTCTCTAGTCTGTTAAGGGAATGTATTATGTCAGAAAGATCTCAGGCCAGACTAAAGAAAGAGATTATGCATGGGGATCATTATACATCAGGATAGACTTGTGTTCAAGCACGTCACTGAACATTTTAAACTTCTGCAGAGATCATCTAGATGGAAAGAGATTTTATGCACCTGGCTTAGGTTAGGGATGGAATGCCTGGGGTCAGGGACAGCTAAGATGAATGGGGCAATGAAGGAAGAGGGAAAGGAAAATCAGGAACCTCCATTAAACTTACCCAATATTATTGAGATACCCCTGAGCTAAAAGAACCAAGAGAAAATGCTGTTGTTGAAGAATATTATTATTTGAGAGTATTTGTAAGAAAGAAAAATGATGTACAAGCCACCTGCCATCCTTATACTTCTTCAGACAGACATCATGTGAGTCAGAAAAGCTCTCTGTGGGTGCCACAATATTACTTGATTATTTTGACACCTCAGACAATTAATAGGAGATAGCAGTTAAAAATAACCATGCTCAACTGTCTTATATTTGTGAGGTTTTTCTTTTGTCTTCTTCCTGGAGGGTTTTCTGCTAGCCTAGTAGGAAACAACACACATTGTGGTCATGAATTTTAATTGGCAATCAAAGATGGGAGTGACTCTGAACAAAACACAAGAGGAAGGGAGTAAGCAGGGCCAGGATTGCCCCACAGATGTCTTTTGGGGGTACCCACAGATTCCTTTTGAGGTCAGGTGGGAAAATGTTCCTAAGTCAAGTAGGAATAGAAAGGTTTCCATTGATCTTGTTTCTAGCATGGAAAAATGTTGTGGCTTCAAATGCTCTCTTTAAACCCTGACTGATAGCTGGTGCCCCAGTTCTTTTGGTGAAGGGACAGATGTGGAGGCAGCAAAGTCTTTGTTTAGTGATTGGAAGATGTGAGGTTACCATGCAACATGTCCTTTGCCCTCTTCGATGTGCATTGCTGCCCTGTTGTGAGTGGCAGTAATGCCGTGGGTATAGCTCTCTCCTCAGCAAGAGAGGTGCCTTTGGGTCTTCCAGCTTTTACCCTAGTTTGAGCCATTACTTCTAGAGAGTAACTCTTAGAAGTACTGTGCATGACCTCATAAGATAATTGTGAGAATTACTAAGGTAGTCCTTATAAAGTGACAGCATTTATGTGCATTAGTAGTTGGCACAAAAACTGTACTGGTCCTCAGAATGAAAAGCCTCAGTTACTGTATCTACTATCTATTGGAATTTTATGTCATAGAGAAAGACTTCACTTGGACCAAAAATGAATACAGTAGTATAGCCTATACCAGCCTCTCACATACTTTTTGTTTGACGTAGATTCCTTCTCCCAAATACCCACCCCAAAAGTGATAAGTGGATGCCCTTCAGCCTGCCCCACTAAACACTCATTCTCTTTTGCCCCCCAGAATGCCTATGTCAACATCAACCGCATCATGTCTGTGGCTTCCCGCCTCTCTGAGGCTGGTCATTATGCTTCACAGCAAATCAAGCAGATTTCCACACAACTGGACCAGGAATGGAAGAGCTTTGCTGCTGCCTTGGACGAACGCAGCACCATCCTTGCCATGTCAGCAGTGTTCCACCAGAAGGCTGAGCAGGTGAGGCCAAGGGAGCTGCTGTGGCTGCTTGTGGTGGGAAGGATGGGGGAACAGGGGAAGGGCAGGGTGGGAGGACGTGCGCTTTTTGTAGAGAGCCCCTCCTCTCTTTTTGAAACACTGAAGACCTTGCGAGTAGTTGCAACAATAACCCATGTCCTACCACTTTTATGGCCCCTGTGTACATAAAGAATCATCGGTGGTTTTGCTTGTCTTCCAAACAAGAAGGAACCCGACGCCTGTTTACATTCCACTGGGTAGTTTATTGTTGTCTGCTTGTGTGTGTTGATTGCTTAGTATGCATTCCCTTAGCATGGACCAAAGGAGTGAAACTAAACTGATCATTGAGTTCTGAGAGCAGGGGAAACTAATTTTACATGAAGCATTTGCTATAGAGAACAAAAATGTAACAATAATATAGTAGATAGAAGTAACAATTATTTGTTGCCAATTATTTATTTACTGGCATTGGCCAGTGTCATTACTGACCCATTTTATAGAAAGGAGCACTGAAGCTCAGAGAGATTAAGTGACCTAAGATCCTGTGTTGGAGCTGGCTCTAACCAGATCATGGAGAGCCAGTTGTTAAATTTTCATGAATTTTGTGAGGTGGTTAAACATAGTCATTACTTAAAATTACATTGACATTAAATATGTCATATTAACAACAAAGCCCATAAATACTCAGAGCTCATTTCTTCCCAATTATTTTGCTGCATTTTATTATCTAGGTTCTTGAGATTGTTTATATGTATTTATCTCTATGGTGAAAATACTGTACAGTGTGGGCTACCAATAATCTCTTCCTAATTCTACATTTGATAGTGTCACATTGGTAATTTGGAATAGATCACGGTAGGAGTTTCATACCATGGAAATCATCAAATGCTACAAACTGAGGCTTGATTTATTGTTTTATTGATTGTCTAGAGTCTTAAAAAGTGAGGGAAAAATATTTTTATGCTGATTAAACTTAGAATTGTGTCTTGTCTGTAGCTCTTACATTGTGAATAGCACACAAAATTGAGGAAATATTCTTTGATATTCAAAAACTATTATTCTGTTCATCAAAGAAGTCCCTCACATCATGGATGAATTAGTAATGTTCTGACATAAGTCTTCAGATATTTTCACTGTTGTCTTACACCAACATGAGTGAAAATATCAACCAGCTTTCATGTTGAAACTATATGTCATATACAAAATCAATTAGCTACATCATATTTTCAATAAAGAGCATCATATATGTTGTTATTCTGTGTAAATTATGTGCTACATATCCTTTATATTAGTAAAGTTTATAATGCACATGTGTGTATTTGTGTGTGTATACATATATGTACTGGTTATTAAACATTTACTAATACACCACTGTGAAGTCTGTGGGCACCTGGGATTTCAACCTGGGTGTGTCTAACATTATAGTCTATGGTCTTAACCTCTAAATTTCTCTTTTTGTATGGCATTTGGGTAGCTCACAGATAATGGAGAGTTGAACGCAAGGTCATACCTTAAATCTCTCCCTCCATTAGCCACCAAACGTGAAAGGCAATATGGAATAGTTGAAAGAGTCTAGTCTTGGAGGTCAGATATATGTAGATTTTAATCACAGCCTCATCATTCATTAGCATTTAGGCAAGTCACTTCACCATTCCAGGCTGGTTTCCTCATCTCTAATGTGGGAATAATCACAAATCTCCCTGCACTGTTAAAAGGATTTGCAGTGGAGCATGTAAGTTGCCTAGTGTGTTTTTTAAATGATAGATTTTACCATGGGTATTTGATAAATATACTATCCTGGTATTTTGAATTTCCTTCACTGTGCCTGTTTCCACCTGAGACCTTTCCAAAGGCTAAAATACTTGTGTTGCAATTCAAGGGCAGCCAATCAGAGGGACCTAGTCATGTGTTTCTGTTTGTTTGTTTTTTAAGATGATGGTAGTAATGACTGATAGTAACTGGTTCATTCTTAGGACCATGAGAATATTCATGTCTAATCTCTTGTTCTGTTTTCAGCCCTATTATGTGCACACTTTATTCAAGGTTTATCCAGACTGGCAGTGGAGACCCAATGCTTCTCTCTCTGTCTCTCCTTCTTTCCTTGAGCTCACTGTATTGTGGGATCTGCTATAGGACTCATTTTAAAGTATAACAGAGAAATTGCAAAGACCTTAAAGAGGTGCTGCCCTCACAATTGGCACATTAATAACAAGTTGCTTTCAGGTTCCTTTGTAAAATGGTTATTGGTAGAGCAAAGAAGCTTCTGAGAATTTATCGAGTACATGCAATCCGATACTGGATAGCATCCAGAACTCTTCCATAAGTGTTGAGAGATGTCTAATGTGATAAACATATACAGAATGAAAAATCAACGACAACAGCCAAGAGGCCAGGGACTGAAAGCTGGAGTGACAACAAGACTAGAACTCAAGCAGTTACAATAAAAACAGTGCTGGAACAGAGTAGCTGGAGGAGTCAACTTCTTGTTGATGTTTTCTGACTTAGTTTGGATCAGAAGCAATTTTATTTGTATCTATTTTTAATGCAGTTTTCTCAGGTATTATTAGTCCTTCAGGGAAACTCATAAACCGTGGTTCTTTTTTAGCTAGGGGTAAAAAAACCCACCAAACAATGGATTCAAGGCTATTTTTTCAATTTGTTTATTTAGGCAGCTCTTTATTGACCTCATATGGGCTGTTTTGGCAATGAGATAAAAAGGTATTTAGGCAATTAATTTAAATGGAGCTGTGTATCCAGGCGAGAAGAATCACAGACAGCATTCCAGACTGTTGGGTGAAGAATTATTTGCATTTTAAAGGTGTACTTTTCCACTCAATAAATCTGAGTGATTTCAGTTGGCTCACCCTTTGTGCATGGAGACCCATAGTCTTCCACAGTTGTTAATTTTAATTTTTAAATAATTTGATAGCTGTCAGCATCTATATCTATATCACATCTCAGGAGCCACTGCCACCTACACATAGTGTATGGTGCCCCTCCCCTCTCCCACGCCTAAGAATAGTGACCCAATACTGGAGATCTTCTTGGGGGTTAATCTCCATTGCTTATGGGAATGGCTTCTACAAGTTGGGCGGGGGGAGGGGGGGTGGCGGGCTGAGAGTACTGTATAAGGTGTTCTTTGCTCTTCTTCACAGCTCAGTGTACAGACTATAAAATACATGTGTGGAAATATCCCATTACATTACATGCACACCCCCCCACACACACACACATACACATGCCTGTGAGTATGCACAGGATAAGCAGCTCTAATGTATACATGTAATGTAGCAAGCTGTTTACACATCTGTATTTTATAGTCAATGTGTGGATATGACTTGTTGAACATGCAGACACTTCCCACCCCCAGCAGTTTCATAATAGTCTTCTGTGTTTGTGGAAACTACACTCCCTAAACAGATATTGGGTCTGACTTCTTACATGGAGTTACTATTTGTACACTTAAGGGAAAAATTCTACCTTCGACAGACGTCTCTCTTAGGCTTCCTGAGGTCCCAGTGCTTCTTCCCAAGGTATCTGACTGTGTCCACAAAATCCACCCATTACCCACCCCCAGTGCTCCCACCCTGACCTGGCTGCATCTCCTTCCAGTTCCTGTCAGGAGTGGATGCCTGGTGCAAGATGTGCAGCGAAGGTGGCCTGCCATCCGAGATGCAGGACCTGGAGCTGGCGATCCACCACCACCAGTCCTTGTATGAGCAGGTGACCCAGGCCTACACAGAGGTGAGAATCAAACAGGACTCCAAGGGGTTCTGGATGTGTATGTATATGGGCATGTGGTGAGAGCACTGGCCTGTACACTGTGGAACAGCCTAGGTTGGTCTAAGAAAAGAAGCCATTTTTCTCCCATTGGAGACACCTTTAGGATCCTTGATCTATGAATGATGGTGTCTCCAGCCATGCAGCAGAAAAAACTGGGCCATCAGCAGGCACTGCCTTGGTGCATGTACACACACACACACACACACACACACACACACACACGCATGGACACACACACACCTGCCTCACTATGTATGTGAAGATTGAACTCTCTATATAAGGAAGCAACACTGTGCTCCTCTGGAGTTTGCTTTCTGGCTGGTACACATCAGCCTGCCACCCCTTTTATGAAGCAGCTCATCAAAAAATACTATTTTTCTCACTATACAAGGTCCAGAGGAAAACTCACCACAGAGTGGACATAAGTGTTTGCAGGCGTGAGAAGCTGCCATAGAAGTGAAGAAAAAGCTAAAAAAACTCTTCCACTGATAATTCAAAGGCCGGGGGCATGGTACAAAGTTAAGAAGGGGAGAAACACTTCTTGATCCTTGTTCCTTTCAAATTGAAAGGGTCATATAAGTACATCTGTTTGGACATATACAAGTAGGTAGGTTTGCTAACTGGTGTAAATTCTGAGGGAGGGAACTAAGGGATGTAAAGAAATGGGCTGATAAAAGAAGTTTGGTGAGGAGGGGAAAGTGAAATCACATCTGACCCACGATTTTCTTCAGTCAGAACAGTGTTTTCCAGGGTGGGTTTCTGGACCCACAGGCATTAGACTCACCTGAGGTGCTTGTTAGAGGTCAGATTCCTGGGTTACACCCCAGACTGAACCAGAATGTCAAGAAGTGGGACCTAGAACCTATGTTGTAACAAATATTACCCCAGGTGAGCTTGATAATGTTGATGCCAAAGAACCACTGGCTTCTAAGTGAGACTAAGGGTTTTTGCCAGTGTCAGAACTGAGTTGGAATCTTGGCTTCCTTACCAACAGTGTGACCTCAAGCAAGTTATTTAACCACTCTAAGCCTCAGTTTCTTCTGTGAAATAAAGATGATAACATGTACTTCATAGGGGAGTTTAAGGCTTATAAAGATAATGCATATAATTTACCTGGCCCAGTGCCTGGCAATAGTAAGTGCTAAGCATGGTAACAGGTTTTGTCATTATAGTAGGCAGAGAGGAGGACTTATGAGCCAAATCTGATCTCATCAGCTCTGATCCAAATGGCCCAAGGCTTTCTCTTAGAACTGTGCTCCTGCCTATGGATCAAAATCTCTAAACTTACTACTTATAAAACACAAAAATAGAGTATACAAATGAGATTAATATTATACTTATATGTTCCACATTGATGGGCTATGGGTGTAATTATAAATATAGACACAGTGTTTCTCTGCATTTATACTAAGGCCCTAGCATTGTGGGACATAGACATTCCCTCCCTGCCCACTTCAGAGGTCAACAGGCTGCCGCTGCCTCCTACAGATATTGACTGAGGCAGAGGACCGGAACTCACGTTGACACGGATTTCAGGACCATCCTGCCCTGGGCATAGTGTAGTGCCAAAGGACAGCATGTACTTAGAATGCACTGAAGAGAGCTCTCCTGGGTTTGGCCATAGAATATCTGTCTTATTCATGTCGCTAGAGGATATTTTCTCGTATTATTTAGAAGATATTTCCCCTCCCCCTCCCCCGGCAATACATTTTGGGAGGCAGCTCTGGTGAGATGGGTGGATAATGGTGGTCACCTAAATTGTATGTATTCCTTCAGGCAGGTTTCCTCTCTTGTCTCAGCTATACTTTCCACTCATGCTCCTCTTTTTCATACCCCAGCCCTACATTGCATTTCTGTGGCAGAGGGAGTAGCAGCTGCCTCTGTGCTCCTGAGCCCCCAGCCAAGCTATTATCAGGACATGAAGGTGGGGATGAGGGGAGGCTGTAAGCCCAGCAAACAGCTACCCATTGATGGTCATAAGACCAGAGATGGGAGCACATCTCCTTCCATACCTTGTTGGTGGAAAAGGACTATTTCAGCTTCAACTTTGATTTCATTGTTAACCAAGTTAATTTGGGGTCTTAAAATTGCTATCGATTCTCCAATCACTACTGTTTTAATTGAAAAGACACATGCTCTACTGGGTAATCTGCCAAGCCCTGGAGAGCCACAAGTGTCAATCATGATGCCACTTTCCAGACTTCTTGGTGCCCATAATTGTGCCAGGATTCCAATGAGGAGTAACAGGGAATGTCCCCCTCACACACTGGTCTTAGCATTGAAGGTGAGTGTTGGGGATCCCAGGTGCATGGATGGTTTATCCACAGTCTAAGGGTCCTTTCTTTACTCTTCATATTATGGAAAGATGAAGATGTTACCACTTTCAGGAGTTAAAAAGGGGGTTGTATAGAAGGAGAGCAAAAGATGGATCAATGTCGAAGAAAGAAAATGACAGGGAAATAAAGACAGGAGAGAGAAATGATGATGAAGATAGAATTGGTAGCCAATCCTACATGCTTGGCCTCATTCTAAGCACCTCACATGTGTTAACTCATTTAATCCTTACCACAACTCTATGAGGTATGTACCACTACTATTCCTATTTTACAAAGAAACTGAGGCTTAGAGGTTAGGTAAGTTGCCTCTAGTTACAGCTCTAGTAATTTGGAGCCAGGTAGAAGAAGGTAAAAAAGAAAGAGGGGGAGAGGTTTATGGAGTCAACATATATTCAGCTTCATTTCTGAAAAGAAGTTCTACTGCCTGACCTGTCAAGTGACTCAGTCAAAATATTTGTCAAGTACTATGTGCCAGGTGTTTTTTAGGTGTTGGGGAGACAATGAACAGGGCAGAGTCACTGCCTTCGTGGAGTTAACATTCAAGAGGGGAGAATCACAGATTCAGGAGTTTCATAGGCAACTGGCTGCTGCCCCAGCAGATCCTCTACCCCAGGATTCTAGGGTGCTCTGCCCTCCCCTGGGCTGCAGGCTGGGCGTGTTCCTTGTTTGCATGGGTCTGGGTAGGACTGAGATTCATAGTGCTAATCAGAAACCCCTGGGCAGACCCTCCTTGTCTGTCTGTGCCCCGCCTGCTGCTCTGCTCCCTTGACCTGACTTTCTTTGCTTCCTGCCTACAGGTCAGCCAGGATGGCAAGGCGCTGCTGGATGTGCTGCAGCGTCCTCTAAGTCCTGGGAACTCCGAGTCCCTCACGGCCACAGCCAACTACTCCAAGGCAGTGCACCAGGTGCTGGACGTGGTGCATGAGGTGCTGCACCACCAGCGGCGGCTCGAGAGCATCTGGCAGCACCGCAAGGTGCGGCTCCATCAGCGGCTGCAGCTCTGCGTCTTCCAGCAGGATGTCCAGCAGGTAACAGGCCCCTGCACCAGGCATCCATCCTAGTCAGGCAGATGCCTCAAGTTCCTGACCTAGGTGATCAGACCTGGGAACATCTGATTTGTGGAGGGAAGAGGGCAGTTCAGCTCCTAGCTATTCCATTCTACCTCCGAAAAAAAAAATCCATCTGGACTTGTTGATTGCATGTTTCTCACCTAAGCAGCTTTATAGACTGGGCCTTCTCACTCTGTGGTATTGAGAAATAGTAAGAGTAATTCAGTCTGAGAAATAGTAATTGCTTGCAGTCATGTGACTTAGTTTTCTTTGGGGAGAGCTTGACCCCTCACTTAGTCATGAGCTTTCTGGACAAATCAAGGACCCAGAGGATTATCTGAGCACTGTCAGGTTTGGACCCCACATAAAATGAGCCCACTTCCTAATTAGGGATGCAAGTGGCCTGCTTGAGTGGGGATTTGGGATGGGACATAGAGCCTTTAGGGGATTCTTTGGCAAAACTGGACTTGGGAAACCACATTTAAAACATGGGCTATTGATGACTTTATGTTTCATAATTAGAGATTATTTCTGGCTTATTCTGTCCTTTTGCATTATTATACCAGTCATAGCTTTTTCCTTGATTACGAATAACAAAGATATGGTTACATTTTTTATTTTAAAAGGACAGCCTTGCCACAAGTGCCCTTTTGGATGAAATAATCCATCCTTTTCCCCTCACGCTTTCTGTCTCCCTGAGGACTCCTGAGGGCTTCGCTCTAAGGACTAAGGGGGCTGCTGGCCGGGACCTGGGGACTGAGATCGAGGCCTTGTGTCATCTCCCTGCTGGTTCACTATGAGAGGCAGGGGTGGGGGCACGCGTTAGATTTTTCTGGGACTCCCACACAATTTCAAGACTGTACATGTAAAAAACTGCATTTTACTCTCCCTTCATACCTTCTATGCAATTGACCAGGTATAATCTGAAAGCATATCAAAATATACATGAAAAATTGAGAGCCAACTGGACATGTTGTCAGACACATTGATTCCCTTCACAGGTGTTGTTGGGAGGGGCCCTGGTGCTGGCCGTGACACCCTCTGAGGAAGGGGTTCACCATGCAGTCAGTCCCAGAAGTATGTAGCCTTCAAGAGTGTCTCCCATTCTCGGGCTGCCCTAACTCCCCTGCAGCTCCCCTTCCTCAGCTGGGGCAATGATTGAGTCATCAGAGGTAATGTCTCGGCCTCAGGAGACATGGGCACTGCTTATGTGTTGGCCCCAACGTCGAAACTAGTGTGGGGCCTGCTGGGAATGGGGAAGCAAATGAATCAGTTGCCTACTCCAGCCATCTGGAGCTGTCCAGAGAAATATATCATCTCTGTGCACAAGAGAGCACGGAGTCCATCTGTGATTGAGACAGAGGGAGATGGCAGCCTCTGGAGGCACACAAGGGGGTATTACTATTTCAGTGAACTCTGAGTGACTTGTGAAGATTATCCGGGCTACAGATCATGCAGCTTCCTTGGTGTGCTCTTTGTCCTTCTTCTGTTTTCATGGCTGTTATACTACATGGCTGGGTACTGGAGAGGGGCAAGAGGCCAACAGGAGGGTGGTATCCAGACTTGAACTGTTATCAGATTCTGCTATGACTCCTGTGACATCTTAATGTCACAATGGAATGGCTGGTGTGACATTCCTACACTAAAGCTAGGAAAAGTTATAATGGAACTATACCTGTGGCTATTCTATATCGTACTCTTAAAAATGAGACCATTTCTGGAATTGACACCCAATTAATTCATCTCTACTATACAAATCAAATTGTTGGCACTGAGGAAGAGCAAGCAGATTATTAGGTGAACGTGATGGGAGTTTGGATTTCCCATGAGAACTGAATGTCCCAGGGTGGTTAAATCCATTGTTCTTTTCAGATTATGTGAATATGGCTTTTTGGAACATTACTCCATTCACCCATTGTCCCACTCACTCTTTATCTCATTATGTGTCTGACTCTGGGACAAACGTACAAAGAAAAATGTGACAACGAGGGCTACAACCCTGGTGATGATCTCAAATGTTTACCTGCCACCCAAGCAGCCATTAGTGCCTGATGGATGTCTGAGCTGGCACTTCAGAAGTGTGCTAGACAATGCTCTCGGTGGCTAGACTGAAGGACTTGGCATTTGGTGTCCCAACCCCCAGAAAATTCATATATTTATCGTTTTCGATTTTGCATGTTTCATTTCTTCTATTCCAGTATTTTCTTGAGAGTAGAAACCATAGCTTCGTCCTCTCTGTGCCCCTTACAGCTCTTAGCTGTGTCTGGTATAAATCTGGGGTTCTCTTTATATTCCTGCTTCAGCTGAAATTATCATTTGGAGGACCCCAGTTTCTGCTTCTGTGAAGTAAACACCATTTAACCTCCCTCCCAATACATTCAGTACTTGCTGGTGAGTAGCTGGTGTCTGCTTGCAGAAATCGTGATGTGAAAGTCTTGAAGTTCCAGGTATTTTCAGCCCAAGAAGAGGACATAGGGACATACCCTCAGTGCTCAGCAGTTATTCAGCAAGTTTGGGCCTCTGCAGTTGGCCCAGCACTTCACTGGGTTCTGACAAGCTGCCTGGTTAGTCAGAATGGAATAAGACATACACATTTGAAAATATGTAGGACAGTTCTATGAGAGCATGCCTGTCAGTGTGCAGGGCAATAGAGTATTGATGAAACAGTTATAGGCAGAGGCATGAGAAGTCAGAGTTGGTGTCTTGAAGGAGGAGAGAATTGATTGAACCGTATAGTCTAGATCCAAAATACCTGAGCACATCTGGCGTCCAGAGATGTTTACTCAGCAGCCTAAGCGGGAAGCTTGTGAGCAAGCATCAATGGCTGGGGCAATACAGAATCACAGATATGAGCATGGGCTCTGCAGTCAGACAGCCTGGGTTTCAATCCTGCTGTGACAAATCTTGGCTGTGTGACCTTGGGCAAGTTTCCTCACCTATGGTGCTTCAATTTCTTCACCTCTAAAGTAGGAACACTCATAGAACCTATCTCATCCGACTGAGTAATATACAAGTACAGGGCTTAGCACAGCGCCTGCTTAGCATGCTGTAAATCCTCCATTAATGTTGTCTGGTGTGTTGGTCACATCCTCTTTGAGTGGTACTTGGGCGCCCCCTGGTGCTTGTGCTGTTGGAGACACTTAGCATGATTCTCCTGTTTTCTACAACAGTAACTATTTCATGGGGCTGCTGAGTTCCATTTTATCCAATGATAAAATCTGTCAAGGACCTGGAAGAGAATACAGTCTAACCTACTCTATGGTTGACAAAGTTGAGGCCCTGAGATGTAAAGTAACTTGGCCATAACCACACAGCCAGTTAATAATAGTGCTAGATTCAGAAGCCAGGCCTTCTGGCTCCCAGGCCAGTGTTCTACAGAAAAAGCCATATGAGAGAGGAGCCAAGAAGATAGAGAAGGAGAATTGGAAGAGAGACAAGAAGCACACGTGTATACTTAACATACAGGGAGAATGACAGACAGACGGACATGTATATACACCCTGAAACAGAGAGAGAGAAGGAGAGACAGAGACAGATAGACAATGAGGGAAGAAAAAGAAAGGGAGAGAGATTTAAAGACAAATGGAGAAAAACAGACATACTTGAAACAGGAGGAGAAAGAAAAAGAGGAAGGTGAAGAGAGAGACAGAAAGGAAAAAGACAGTGTGTGCCTACCTCCTTGTTCCATTGCCATTTCAGGATGTGGTCTTTGCCCGAGTAGGAATACTTTGTCCTTTAAGGGGCCAAAGCAGAGTAAAAGCAGAGAGGTGAAAACCAAAGATAGGCACCACTGAAAATGAGATTCCATTTAAACATCTGCAGTGAGAATTGGCCTGACACATCATCTGTGTGGTAGCCCTCCCTTGGGTACCAACAGGTGTACGTTCCGCTTTCTCTTCCCTGCTGGGCTTGGAGACAGTGGAAATAAATCTCTGAGGATTACACTGGAACTTGGGTTCATTCACCTGCAGAAAGGCATGAATGGGGCACACCTGCCATGGTATTGCTCATGGAATTATTTTCAGTACTAATGTTTTTCTGGTTTAGAGTGGGACAGTACTGACCAACAGCCGAAAAAGCTCTCCATGATAGCATACTTTGATATCCACCTCTGTTTCTTATTTTCCCCAAATTCCTGTGGCTTCTTATGGATGTAAAGGACTACTTCCAAGCCTAGATAGACCAGACTTTGTGGCAAGAAGAACAAGGGATAGCTAAATTCTTGTTCTTTCTAGTGGATGCAAATTCTATCCCATTATTTCATGAGCACTCTTTGGAGGCCATCTTGTTCTGCCTCCCTTTTTCTTCTCTTTCCATTTTGTGCAAGAGTAAATTATAAGGTGTTTTAGAACACCTGCTGTGTGCAAGGCCCTGTGCTAGGAATTGGAGATTTCTGGCCTGGGGGAAGACATATACACCTAAGGACATTTGAATAGCACACAGGTATCTAGTTCAGGCCAACAAAGCAAAACAAGAATGGGCTGATAGAATCAGAGCAGGGAAAGTTCCCTTTTTGTGGTGGGATTTGCATTGGTCCTTGGAGCTCAAGCAAAGGAGGTGGGGATGGTGTTCCTGGGGAAGGCCAGAAAGCAAAGGGTTAAGTTTTAGCCAGGAGATAGGGAAGAGGAGGTCTAACTAGATCCCAGCTCCTGGCAGCCAAAGTGGGAGGTAAGACTGGAAGGCTTACAAGTAGTCCTAGAGGTGTGTGTGGGACATTGACATGTTAAGGCTTTAATACCCTCCCTTAAAAATAGTATCTTTTGCTTTTAAGCAGTCCAGTCAGGTGAGCCAGTGAGGGGCAGTGATAGCAAAATTTCTGTGACTCAGTGACTTTCCATTCTGAATGAATGTATTAATATTAAAGTCCATAGTTCTTGTATTACAAATGAATCTCACCTGTTTCTATCAGTTTTTCTATATCCTCACATGGAAAATTACAGCTTTTACTATGTCAGCTCTTGCCTGTCCAAGAATGTGTAAAAAGGATTTGAGAATAATTTTTTAAAACTCCAGTTATTCAATCTTTTATTAACTATAGTGACTATAGACCCTTAATCATACTAAAGCAGGTCAGGCATGGTATAATCCAGTTGACAGCTTTGCATAATAAAAGATGAGTGCTTTGTGTTGCTCACAGAATGATTAGTTAGAAAAAAGTGACCAGAATGATGATGGATTTAAAAATTAACTCTTCCTAGAAGAAGGAAGGATTAAAGCATCCAAGAAGGAAAAAACTCAGGGCTTAGTCCCAGGTAGATCTGGGAACACACATACTAGGGGGAACCATTCAAAATTTGAACTGGTACTTGGTGGGTATGTTGAGGAGAGGATTCAAATGTCAGAGAAATTCCAGCCCTGAGATTTTGTTACTGGGATTAATTGTGTCTATAAAAGTTTTAGTATTCAGAGCTCAGGATTCATCACCTTTATGAGTAAATATGTTTGAGCATCTTATTCCTTCACATGCCTTTTTTATTTAATCTTCCAACACTATGAGGCAAGTGATAGTTTGGTCTCTACCTTACTGATGAGGAAATTGAGGCTTAGGAAGATTAAGTAAGCTTGCCCTTTAGTTTTGTAGAACAGGAATTCAAACCCACTAGGTCCAGGCTCTTAGCCTCTCTGCTAAGCCCTGGGCACTATGCTAGGTGATGGAAAAGCAGAGGGACACAGCCCCTGCCCTTGAGGAGTTTATGATTTAGTGCTGGAATGTTATTACTTAAAGGGCCCTGATGGATTACTTGGTCCCAAAGGATGAGATTTGCCCCAGGTTATATATATAGCCTCTGACACCAGAGATTCATGCTCAAACTGTCTGTTCAGTAAGACCAAGTCCTACTCATACCCAAGCACAATTTTCCATCTTTTCCATCATTATAAAGTGCCCTCTACAGTTATTTATCTTGCACAAATTACCCTAAAACAGACATTACCCATTCTTATTTGTTTTTCACTGTCATAATTATATTAACTCAGCATTGCTGATGCTTTTCTTTGTAGATAATATCCATTTGTCCATGGTAGTATTAGCAGTATTAAAGTTCTCAATTAAGTTTTTGATGGTGATAATCCAGTCATTTAAGTATATTCAAGTAGATAACAGATGATTCTTTAGGCAGAGTGAATGCTCAGAAAGAGCAATGTTGAGACTCAGTTGAATTGGGGAGGTAGAAAGGGAGGGCTCGGCTTCTCAGGGTTGCTTTCTAATTGGAGTAAAGATAAGGATATAGTCCCATCTGCCTCTTTGGTGTCACTGATCTTAGAGGGAGGACTCTATCTCTCTTCTTGTTGTAGGAGGCTGGTACCAAAGGGTCTGTTCCAATCCTTTGTATTCTCCAGCTAGAATTGGCAAGGTTGGGAGTGAGCTTTAGAGGCTTGCCTCTGACACACTCAGACCCTCCTGCCAGGGTATTTCATGGACTCCTAGTACCCTGCCACACTCTGCACCCCACCCCATTTCTTTGGCCTTACTTTCTGCCTTACTCTCTTCCTTTTACCACCATGGCCATCTCCTGTGCTGCTTACCTTTATTTTCTGAATACAAACACTTTTCTGAGTGAAGAGTGGTTCTTCCACAGTGAACACCTTCCAAGGAGGACCAGCGTGCCTCCATCAGGCAGGGCCGGGAGGCTGACGGGGCCTGGGAGGCAGTGAGAAGTTCCTTCCCAGGACTTACTGAACCTCAGGGCTTTCTTCATCCACTTTTAATGTCCTCAATTCCTTTTTATTATTGTTAACAAATGACAAGACAGTCACCATCCAGAGTCACTTCTTTCTGATAACCCCTATGCTCAGCATGTCCTTGATCTCAACATGCTAGAGCCTTGAATACTAGGCTGAAGGATAAAAGACTCACACTTATAACTAGTGGGAAGCTATTGAAAGATTTTGGGCATAGGAAACAGGCAGTCAGAGTGAAGGTCTTGAGGTATTTTGATGTCAGTGGGGACTGCATTGGAGTGGGAAGATCCTGGGAGCCATAGTCATGGTGTGGCTACAAAGCATGAACTGGGGTGATGGGGCAAGGGTAGATTTGAGCATTTATGAAAAAAAAATCACTGGAAATCACTGTCCATTTTGTTATAGAAAACAAAGGAGGTTTGAAGTGTGAATATTGAGTTGTATTTTTCACAGTGTGGTCCTTGGACCCCTAGCATTAAAATCATCTGAGCAGAATGAGGAGCTTATTAAAAACACAGATTATTTGGCCCTATTCCATGTTTTTTTGATTCAAAATCTGTGTGTAAGGTGGTGTCTATGTTTTAAAAAGAACCCCAATCATTCTTTTAAAAAGAATGATTCTTAAGCATTCTAAAGTTTAAGAATCTCCGACTTAAGGAATTTCAGCCTTAGTGATGAAAAGTGTGGTGATACCATAAAGAAACATCAAGGTACCAGTGTGAAGAGATTCACTCAGGGAGGTGTCTACACAGGGGGCTAGCCAGAGGAAGTTTACTAGGTCTTCGAATTGACCCTGAGGAAGAGAAGGGAAGAAGAAGATTAGATAGTGGGTAAAGTTGAGCTGCAGTATCATTCCAGGGAATCCTCAGCCATCTTTGGGGCATTCAGAAGATTGGGTGACAATTCAGAGCTGTCACAGGATGGGGAAAGAAAACTAGGTCTTTATACACTGGAGTTCAACAATGTACACAGGCCAGCCTGGGAACGGGTATAACCTCAGGCAAAGCTATCATTTTCAGCCAAAGGTAATGATCTCAAAGGGGGTTGAGAACTGAAGGCACTCTGCCTACTGGTGACACTCCCAGCAGTTGTAAAAGGTCCTTTATGGCATATCATAGAATCCACCACCTACATGGTCTCAAAGTAGCTCTCTCAAATATTTGTTTACAAAGGGAGTAAGAGAAACTTTTGATACCACCTTAATCAAGTGATCAAAGTTTACATCTCCAGTAATAGGACAAACTGAAATTGTATCCCACCTGATAGAATGCAGTGGGAAGAACAAGAATCATTTCTATAATATTCATGATTCTAGTCATGGGAGAACATCAGGCAAATCCAAACTGAGGGACATTTTATAAAGTAATAGCCTTGTGACTGTTTATAGTGTCAAAGGCAGGAAAATCAAGGGAAGCCTAAGGAACTATTCCAGATTAAAAGGACAACTAAATACAACAAATGCTTCTGGTCTACACCCTTTTGTTTTAAAAGTCAGTGTTGGGACAGATGGCAAAGCTTGAATGGGGTCTGGGTATTAGATGGTAGTGTTGCTGCCAGAACCACTTGGGTTTGCATCCTGACCCCACTATTTGTTAGCTGTGCAAGCTCAGGTGAGTTAATTAACCTTTCTGATACTCATTTTCTTCATCCAAACATGGGGATAATAACTCTCACTTCCCAGGGTTGTGTGAGACAGCAGAGATGCGATGATGAGCAGCATGCTGTGGCCTAGTACTTGACAAAGAACAAACACTCCATGGTTTCTTTTTCCAAGGAGAGAAGCTGCTGTATCCTAAGTATAATAAAATCAGGAAATATTTGAGTTGGAAAGAGATTTGGGGATGCTGATCCAGCATACTAAATTAAGGCAGTGAGTTCTAGAGAGAAGGTACACACCTGGCTGTGTCACAAGTGGTTAGGGGCAGAGCAGGGACAAGAACCAGGTTCCTCTGGACCCCAAGGATGGTGTCTATAAGTTAGGATAATCAGAATGGTGTCACATTGTTAGGATGTTTTAGGAACCTAGAACACTTTTATATGTAAGTAGAGCTTAGAAACCAACTTAAAACTTTGTTTTAAAGGTGGTGGTCTCTAAGTGCAGGGGCCTCCTGCACTGGGCTGGGTGACCCCTGAGGTCTCCTCTAACACTAAGACTTCATCATGTTAGAAGAATCCAGGAAATCAGAGCCCAGAATGGAAAGCAGCTAGGCCCTTGATTTTCTCCCATTAACTTAGTTATATTCATGTCCACTGTTAAGAAAATATCAGCTCTTCTCTTCAAAAGGACTTTTTCTTTTCTCCTTAGCAGATAGAAAGGACTGTCTCTTCCCCTGAAAAGTGTTCTGTCTTGATTGTATGCTGCTGGGAATAAACACAATTAGATGAAGAAGAAAGGGGGTGATTAGGGAATTATGCATAATGGCTGTTAGATTGGCTCCCAAACCTGGTTCAGGATGTGAGTATCTCTCTTGGAAAAAGCTGTTCTGGGAAAGGACTAATTTTTGTTTGAAAATTCGGGGCATGAAAAAGGAGGAGGAGCATTACAAGTTGTTTACCAGACTGTCTGCCTGCTGTAGTGGCGAGGAGTTTCAGACTTGTTTGGGTTATTATTCCAATGACAGGGCAAAGATCATGCCCCTTCTGAGTGGGGTGGCACAGCTCCCAAGACAGTAGGGCTGGAGCCTCAGCCATATTTGCACTTGACAATTCATGGCTATGTATATGTACACTGAGTATCTCCTGCATGTGCGGTGCTAGCAGAGATGCTAGGGGCAGGGGCAGGTTAAAGGGTGGGATACAATGTAAGACCCCATACCCCTTCAGGAACTAACTACCTGCCACATGGGGCATTGTAGAGGGTGGGGACACACAAAGAAAGAACGTTGAGCGCAGACTGAGAGAGGTACTTAGAGTTACGATGAGAGTATGGAGCTGGAAACATTCACATCAAAGCTACATTGGGAGGATGAGTTTTAGTTGAGTTCAGTTTGACATGTCTTAAGCAAATCAGTCTGTGCTGAGTACCACACTGTGTCCGGCTGAAGTCCTGTGGGAGACACAGGCCTGTGGGTAGTAATTGTGGTTTGAACAGAATTGGAGAAGAGTGACACCACCCTAGCCTGGGTGGGTTATTAAAGAGAAAAGACTTTTTAAAACCAATGATTTTGAGATGGTGCTTAAAGAATGAGTAGAAAGGAGTCTGGGAAGTGGATATAGGGAGAAAAAAAATATGGACATTTCAAGTAAAGTTAAACATAGTGACAACAAATCTCAGGAGGTGAACAGCAGCTTTTGGGATGTTTAGGAGTGAGGCAGGAACTCATTGGAGGGGGCACTGAGAGTGGGGTGGGCCCGACCACAGAGGAGTTTGCATGTCAGATTAAGGGGCTTCTCAGAAACTATGTCCCAGTAAAATGTCCCTTCAAGAATGTGTGGGTTAATTCCATTTAAGCCTCGGTTTGTGTCCTTCAAATGCATTATTAGGATCCAGCTATATTAACATTATATTTATTTTTAAACTTCAGCATATAAAAATGCTTCTTTGAAACTATAGGCACATCTCATCAGAATCAGACTGACAACTATCATTGTGTGCTACTTCCCACTCAAGTTCAGAGGCAAAACTGTCATTTATTAAAACCAGAGCTTGAGTATCAAAATTGAAAAAAAAAAAAAAAAACTTAAGAAAAATGTGTCATCTCTGTGCTATCCCTCTTACCTCATTTGCTCTTGTACCAGTGACCAGTCCCTCCTTCCATGCAGTTATTTAAGCTATGCCTTTGGGAGTCAGCCTTCCACCTGCCTCTCCATCACTGTCATACCCAGTCACCCAATTCTAGCCATTCTTTCCCCTAAGTATTACTCAAACCTCTCTCTGCAGACACTGCCATTGGCCTTGTGTGAGCCACCATCATCTCTTGTCAGGATTTCTGCAGTAACTTACCATTTTCCCACCTCTATTCTTACCTTCCTCCAACTGATTCTTCATAAAGCAGTCAGAACCATAATTTTTAAATGCAGATCTGATGATGTCTTTCTCCTCCCTGCAGCCCTTCAGTGGCTCTTAGGATGAACTAGAACCTGACTCGGTATACCAGGGCTCAGTATCATCTGGTTCCTGTCTTCTGTAGACCCATTTCCTACCTACCCCTTACTCAAGCCATGCTGATCTTCATTCTGAACTAGATTAGGTCCTATTTGCTCTCAGGTCTCAGCTAAACCTCACTCCAGAGGGGCCTTCCCTGACTCCCCAGCTAGGGTGCACCTGATGGTTGGCACTTCTCACCATCGCAATTAATGAGGAATTGTGTGATTTGGGGTCTAGTGCTTGTTGCCCACATAGACTGAATTTCTGGAGTTAGAGCCATGCCTGCCTTGTTTAATACCATACCCTGGGCTATCCTCGTGCCCAGAACTAGGGCACAATAAATCTAGTAAATATCTGTTTGAATGTGTGAATATTTACACCCCACACATGCTTCTCTGCTTCCTGAAGACCCCTCAGGAAAAAAAAAAAAAAAAAAAGACAAATTCTCCTATGTTGGAAACACTTAAATACCAATTCAAAGTCATCAATAAGTATAATTATCATCCTGTACTATCCTAATTATAACTGATAATTGGATATTTTAAATAAAATCTTGTCGAGGAGAGAAATTAAGCAGGGGTAGATAATAGAGAGTACCTTGATAGGTACATATACTTTCGTAGGGTCCAGGATTTGCCCAGAAACTCAATTTGTTCTTCAACCAGTGGTGTTCAGAGTCTGGAACTCACCAGAATTTCCAAAGCCAGGCTATCCACACTTCAAATGCTGCACATTAATTTATGATGTGTAACATAATTGTCAGGCATTGCTGGTGTCTGCTCAGAAGCACATCTCTGTTGTCCCGTCTATGTGGGAAGCTGGATTGTACTCTCGAGGTTGGGGGGACATGTAATCAGGGTTAAGAGAACATGTGGTCTAAATGTGTATGTATCAAGCATGGCTTGATAACAAGAGTCAAAATTCAGCATTTTAACCAATAGCTCATATATTGATTATGTTTACCTATCCTTAGGGACTTTTTCAGTTTCTATGTATTACTAAAGTAATCTTGTTCAATTCTTAAGTCACTTGCTTTTTTTATCTGTTAAATTGATTTCTATGTAGTTCCTGAATCTTCATTGAGGTGGCACATGTTTTTCCCACACCTTTAGTTTTAATGGCAGCAGCTAGACTAAATGGAAGCAATGTAATATCACAGAGCAATTAAAGTTATGTTTAAACTAAGTAGAAGCCTCTCAAATATTAAATAAATGGATTTTTTAAGTGGATAAGGTAGAGCTAATTAAGGAAACTGTCACTAACTGAAAATGAATCAACATTTTAAAGAAAGCAAAAGAACTTAAACAAGGACCAAATTGCTTTAAAAAAAAAGTTTAAAAGTTTTGAAATTATCCCCAGGGAGTATAAAAGCAAACCATTTGTCAACAAATGGATTAAAAACATTCTTCTTTAACTAATTTGCCTGAAAATAACCAATTTTATTAAAGCTAGAAATAAAAAAAAATATATGAAATAAAGTAATATTCATGAAAATAGGGCCAAACAAGCAGGTCACACTTAACTGTTCAAAACTAAATTAAAAAAAAATTGTAATCCAAAAAAATCTGTCATAAATTCTAAAGCATTCATGAAGGCTGCAAGACAGCTCTTTTGAATATAAAAATTATCCCCAAGCTTCAATTCATTCTGAAAAGGGGATTAATAAAAGTTTAAATATACATAAAAATTTTAAAACCTCACTATCCATAGTATACAATATATGGGAAACTTTGCCACTAGAGCTGCTTGTCTTTGACCTTGCATGCTGATATTCATTATCCCCATTACAATAGAGAACTGCGGGATCAAATTGTGGCAAGTCAAGTAAAAATGCACTCTCCTGATTTTTTTGTTGTTGAAAGTTCACTGTGCGTAATTCTAAGGAAATGTAGGCTCTTTTTTCTTCTAAGAAAGGAACATTTAGAGCTCCTTTCAGGGCTGCTTTTCAACATTTGCAAAAGGTAAAAATACAGTTAATTTATTACTGCAGTTTCTTTTCAGGTGTGCCTCCAGAATTTAAGAAAATATTTATTGCCAAAATTGGTTATATAAAGTGTTTAAAATCTCTCCACTCAATGTTTAGATAAAGTCATTTTTTTTCAAAAGCCTTTTCTTCATTTTAATGGATGATTACTTGACCTTCCAGCTTTATTAAGTGGATATTTGTTAAACCTCATTAATAGATTCATATGTACATTTTTCCAAACTAATACCTTCTTGTTGTGGGCCTTATGATACTGTCACTGAGGACTTTGAAGGCTTCCATACTTTGTACTATTGCAGGCATTGATTTATCTCAAATGTCAGAGGAAGTGAAAACAGGCTAGATTCTGTACAGCTAGAACTCCCATACCTATAGTCTATTGAATGATTTGGCCTATCTGCTTGCCACAAGGCAATCTGTAGAGGAAACAGAAGAATGAGTTAAAGCATCCTTTTAAACAAGCCTACTTCATCTAAATCATTTTCCCAAAGTACTTCTAAAATCTGAGAAGGCCAGTATATCATTAATCAAATGTTCAGTTAAAATTTAGTATGGTAGGAGCAGAGTAGACTCAGTTGAGTCTTAGAAGGATCTGTAACAGGTGTGTCTGTAACTATAATTCTGATTTAATTTTGGCCAACTGATTTACTGAGCATCAATTCTTCAGAGACCAGAAGATGAATTGCTTCCCTTCTCCCATGTTTTTGTTAGGCCATCTGAGCAAATACGAAATGGATATTAGAGGCTTTGGTCCTCCCTACATTTCAAGGCTTTTACTAAAGGGTTTCCACTCCCCATCACGTGCCACTTAAGACAACATATTTTCTCACCTTCTCAGCATCCCTCCTTCATTTCTCTACTGCTCTAGCTACCTCTGTTCCAGCTTCTCTAAAGGAAAATATCTTGAGGCCAATCACTAGATCTTAATCCTGGAAGGACATGGAATCTCTACTGCTTCCCAGGAGAATCGTGGATGCTAAAGGCCTTAAGGATGCAGAGACTTTATTTGGTTGGTTGGTTAGTGTTGATTGGAGGAGAGAGGTGGAAAGAAGACAGAGAGGGCAGTTGTCCTGGTGATCAGCTATCTTGGGCATAGCTCCAGGTGGGGTTTATTTCCAAGATTAGGAAGAGAGTCCGAGAAGCACCATGAGGCAGGATCCCCAGGACTAGCTACCACTCCCAGGAGCATTTTTTGGTGGAGGACCAAGGAACTGCCCTGATCTGACATTGCCCGATTTTCTCCCAATATGTCTGACTTTATGTGGTTGAAATAAAGTTAGTGAGGGGGTCACACTGCGTCTGATAGCCTGTGTACCTTGTTTAAAATAATAGACTAATTATGACTAGAAATCTTAGGTAAGAGTGAAATTTCTATATTGCCAATGACAGTAATTAAATCCCCTGTATCCACAGTGACATCCACATTTCTACCTGGGCTGCTGCTTTTGATTGGGATGGGGACTCCAGGACTCTAGCAGTCATACATATTGTCACTTGTCTTTTCTTCTGCCAGAAAGTCATTGTTTCTGTCTTCCTTTTCTGACCAGGTTTTGGACTGGATTGAAAACCATGGTGAGGCCTTTCTCAGCAAACATACAGGGGTTGGGAAGTCCCTGCATCGAGCACGGGCCCTGCAGAAGAGGCACGATGACTTTGAAGAGGTGGCTCAGGTGAGATGCTACATGTGGTTGTGTGTGTGTACTCACATGCATGTGTGTAACCTGGTGAGGGAGACAAGAGCTGTGGCTTTGGTGTTTGGTAGAGTATGTCAGGTCGATTGCCCATGGTGTCTGGGCTGCCCTCTGCCTGATGCATGGAGAACTTTGTCTGCTCTTAGACCACTAGGTGAGTAGTAATAGATCCTTAGTTTATGGTCTTCAAAGAAAATCTTTCTGCCAGCGTGATCTATAAATGTCTTGTCTACAAGGTGGTGGTGGCAGGTGGGAATGATGTTAGACCCATCAGCAGCCAGTACTACCCTTGTGGTTGTCACTGCAGACAAGTGGGAGCTGAAAATTAACACCAGCTCTTATTACAAGGCTGTGCACCTTCCAGGATCTGAAGGAAGAGATGACACCTGTTTACCAAGCCATGCACCCGCAAGGCTGAATGTATCCAGAGAATGTGCCTTTGTATCATTGGCACAAAATAGTTTGTCATTTGCACAATACTCTGCCTTTTAGCTGAGCTGCCCACCTGATCCAAAAAGGGTACTGTTTTCTGATTTGTACAAAGAGGCTGTATGAGAGCCTTTAACCATTTGTCTTACTGGTGGAGTAATATAAGAAGGTTTCTATTCTGAGCCTCTACCCCCCAAATTTATCTTAACTCTTTTATATTCCTTTTTGGGGGAGTTTCCAAATGGATCCCGAAAATCTTTATTTTCAAGATGAAATACAGTTATTTTTTCAAGTGTTATCAGTTACAGTAGAAAATAAGACACTTAAGAATAAAGCAGGGAAAGGGCAACTGGGATGGATATCAATATGGGACAGAGGGGTGGGTGCTGTTGGAGTAGAGAGGATGACAAAGCTGGGGTTTCCACATTGCTGCTTTAACCAGGGATGGCTCTGATCCCACTAGGTGGCAGTCCTCGATGAAAGTGTCACACTGGGCATTTTGCAGAGCCCCAACTCTCACCCAGGGAGGCTGCCAGCCCCAGACAGATAGGAGCTGTGGGTGCAAAAGGAGAGGTTCCGCCAAAAAACCAAAGGAGTCTGCCAGAGTCCAGGAAAGCAGTAGGAGCATACCACATCTCAAGGGAATCTGCAAGTGTATGTTGAAAAGTGAGTGACCTGACAGGAGCCAGAAGAACTGTGTTAGTAGTGATAGGAAGGTCGTGAGTGCAGGTAGATTAGACCCAACCTATGGAATAAAGGCTCATATGGAATTTTTTGCACTGTTGGTGGGAACGTAAAATGCTACGGCCACTGTGGAAAGCACTGTGGTGGTTCCTCAAAAAACAAACATAAAATTTCCATATGATTCAACAATTCTACTTTGGGGTATATACCCCAAAGAATTAAAAGGTAGGATGTGAAAAAGTATTTGTATACCCATGTCATGTTCACAGCAGCATTTTTCACAATAGCCAAAAAATAGAAGCAACCCAAGTGCCCACTGAAGGATGAGTAGATAAAACAAAAGTGGTATGTACATACAGTGGAATATAATTTAGCCTTAAAAAAGGATCTTACAACATAGATGAACCTTGAGGACAGTATGCTATGTGAAATAAGTCAGTAACAAAAGGACAAATATTGCACAAGTCCACTTATATGAAATACATAGAATAGTCAAATTCATTGGGACAGAAAGTAGAATGGTGGTTGCTAGGGGCTTGGGGAGAAGGGAATGGGGAGTTATTATTTAATGGGTTCAGAGTTTCAGTTTTGCAAAATAAAGAGTTCTGGGGTTAGATGGTGGTAATGGTTGCGCAACAGTGTGAATCTATTTAATGCCAATGAACTTAAGTTTTATATTATGTATATTTTACCACTACCACCACCACGACAATGAAAAGAAGCCTCATAGCTACACAAGGACCTTCTGCAAAATCAATTGGACAATGCCAACATAAGTGTGCCTTTGTATGTATGTAGCACAGATCCAGAATATTTGGGTGGCCAGACATTCTGGGTGCCTGTCTGGTCTGTTAAGGGGCAAAGGATGAGAGAGGGCCATATGGACTTCTGTCTGCTGAGAGTGTACCTGGGACAATCTGTTGCAATAGAGCCATCCCATAGCTTTGGTGCTCTTGCCTTTTGGCTGACCTGTGGCTCAGCCCCTCCTCATTTAGGAAGGACATCCCCACAGCCACCCACAGCCCTGACCCAGCCCATCCCTCCTGCTCTCTTCCTGCTGTATCCTCATAGGCAGTGCCAGCCTTGGTTATAGGCTCATGAGGGGGCTGTTGCTTTTCTGTGTTGTTACAGCCAAACAAACCTAGAGGCCACCCCAACTTTAATCCCATTCCTCCCAGTTGTTCCTCTACTTTTTCACTGATACCTGATATGCCTTTCACATGAGACAATGTCTTTCATTTAACACCAGAGACACATTAATGTAAATTCATACTAAAGAAAGCATGGATATATTTTTTAAAGCTTATGATTCCATTATTTTATATCCTATCAGTTCTGAATGATAGATAGTATTAGCCTTATTTTATAGAATACAGCACTTAAGCTCAGGAAGTTCTTCAGTGTGCCCAAGACATTCATGTTGGTAGCTCTGCTGGGATTCAAACCCAGGTCTGTCTGACTCGAGTCATGTTCTTACCTAACTCCATGCTGTCCCTCCTGATTGAGGTATAGGAACTAGGTGTAAAGCGCATTTCCAAGTGCCAGCTTGCTCATCAGAGTGCAGGACAAAGCAAAAATGGGAGGAGGGGGTGCTGCTGTGGCCATCCCATTTGACATACATTGCAACCTCTCCCTGGCCCTGCCAGTGAGTCTTCGCTTGATATAATCCACTTCTTCCTGCCTCTGATTTCTGATAAGACTGTATGTTTATGAGAAATAAGAGAGAGTTCTACCTTCCAAAATGCTCATGCTTTTAGGAGAAGTGTTTCCTCTGGAAAGGGGAATAGCAGATGTGGCACACCTAAGGGAGGGACCAAGAGGTGGCCACGTTGCCCTCTAAATAGGGCTCTGGAGATGGGTCACGTGGTCTGGAAATCAATCCTGTCTTGTTCCCTCTTCCCAACCCTGGGGAAAGAAGTGGTTAGTGGAGTGGCCTAGTCTCCTGAAATTCATAGTTCATGTAGGAAAACCAACTCCGACCATGTCGAAGGAAGATGGACTGCCAGTAGCCGTTTGCCTCAGCCCTGCCTTGCTCTGTGCAGTGTGACCATCAAGCTCAGGTGGTGAGAAAGGGGGCAATCTGGGAAGGAAAGGGCGCTCTCTTTTGCTTTTGTTTTCAATTAAGTAAAGGCCACCAGGAGGAGAAGGGTGGATTTAAATGGGAATTGTATAAATCTTGAGTCATCAGAGATCAATGAAAGTGTAGAAACTCTTTCCTTGTTTTGGGGTGCTAGGTATGGGATGTGGTCAAGAAAGTTGTCACACATGGTGTGAAATAGGAGGCTGGGGTTTGTTTGTCAGCAGTACTATGGAGGGTCATAATTTAGTGGTGGAACTTCTTTCAACTTTATGTTTTCATGATTCTTTGACCTGAGGCTGATATGACAAGGCAATTCTGAGCTCCCATTCGCTGTATTCAGGTTTAAAATGTGTCTTGGAACAAAGCTGGAAGAGGACTGTTGCATCTGTTACAGCTCCTGGAAATTTGCCCTCTGCAGGGTGAGCAGGTGGGGGGAGGGGAGGGCAGCGAGCCCTCAAGCAGAGAAAATGGCTGCCTGCATGGAGAGGTCAAGGGACAAATATGTCTCCACTCTTGGGATAGTGGGAGCAACTGTGATTCTTCCACTGGTTACTCTTTGGGGCAAAGACATTTAAGGTAGTTATTAAAATTAATATAAATGATAGCTGCTAATAATTAATGTGGCAATCTCTTATCCCTCATAAACTTTCAATTTTGTGTTTATTACCTCTTGAACACATTTTAAACAGACTACAACTATCACTTGAAGGAAATGAATTAAGTATGAGTCCTCAGTTCATCCTGCAGATGGCACTCTTTGAATAGCCTACCCAGAAGCTGAGCTGAAGGAGGAAAGGAGCCACAGTCATGACAGCCTAAGGAGGCTCCTGGCAGGCAGGTGGTGAGGGGCTGTGGCCAGGGGATACACCAGGGGTCTGTCTCTACAGGTCTTTCTAGCTCAAGCTTCTGAAATTGTCTGTGCTCAAATAAAAGACCTGGGCACTGGTGGGAACCCCTCTTGGCCCTGGTAGGAATTTGACTCAAGTTTCCTATAATCTCATCACCTGACATAGGCCATAGAGTAAATCAGATTTTAAAAGACGCTTACTGTGTGTGTGTGTGTGTGTGTGTGTGTGTGTGTGTGTGTGTGGCATATTAGCTGTCATCGAGAGTATGAACAAGTATAAGATGGAGTTGCTACCCATAACTGCATAGCTCTCAGGAGATAGATATGTCCCTATATGTCCAGAAGGTAGAATGGGATATGGTATTGTTATTTAGTCCTGAGATATTTACTATTACTCAGCAGGACAGTACTCAAGTGCCTGTGGTTTAGATAGCAGCTGTGTCTGCTCTGTTAGTGGTCTGCTTCATAACCTCATTATTTGATATGCCAGACTTTCTCTAAACTAGCTTATTCAAAAATGAGCAAGCATTTACATTCAAATATATATTATCTAAAATCTCAAAGCTCCAAATCACATTTAAGCAGCTAAACATATTATGTAGCATCAGTATAACGTTTTTGAAAAACAGGCCATTTAAAGAAAGATTTTAAGAAATATAGTCACAATTAAGTACTTCATTCAATAATCTCTAGTTGGTTATTTCTCTATCTGACCCTTGCTTTTTTTCTCAAACTTGAATAGAATACACTTTTTAAAATTTCATCCTGAGTCTTGAGGTAAAAACAGGCAAAAATAAAAGGGAAACATTTTAATAGGCATTTTAACAAGTGACCTTGACTATCAAAGTTATGCAAAGGATAATCAGCTAACATACCAGAGTACTAAGGGCAAGTAGAATAGGCTTATCCATAGAGATGAAATGCCTGTGCTCTCAGAGTTGGACAGCAGTACTCAGCAGTTGCCATGTCTCATCAAGTCTCTGTGTTGGGCACCATGGAAAAATTAAAGATATCTACAGTTTCTGTCCCGACGGACTCATGATCTAATGAAAAACATGTAGCAAACATATTCTAATCCTCTAAGAAGTCCCATAGGGTTTTCAAGGACCATTTCTAGTAAAACCAAGATAAACCATTAGTTTGTTTGGCAATCCAATAAATACACCTGCATAAGGGGTGATGTAGTGACCTTTGGAGTAAGTTACAACTTTCTTTTCATGCCTGAGACCAATTATAGCAGCTGCAAATACAAGCAGAAGGAAAAGAGCCTAAATAGATGCTTTTTCACACTCTAGCTTTTTAGGGAAGATGAAAGGTTCTTAGGCAAGATGAAAAAAGTCATGAAGAAGAAAGCCAGGAAAATGCAGAGATATTAATGTCATAAAGTGGGCAAGAGGAAGAGTGTGAAACAGCAGAGAAATAAAGGGCAGCCCTAGCCTTTGGGTCTTGCATGGCATTCTTCCCGTTGGGGCAAGTTAGGGACGTTCACTCCACAGAACATTAGGGAGAAGTTGCTGGCATGAGCCAATTGATGGCAGGGGTCTGTGACCACTCTCAGAAGAAGAAAGATGTTTCGTGGCATGGATGACTGTGAACAAAGGGTTTTGAAGGTCATTTTGTATACACTTTATGTGGAAAATTGAGAGGGGATTGGAGCCAATATCCAAGATATTATAGAGAGCCTGCCAAGAACCTCTTAGCAAGACCATGAATTGTCCCCCACACACTTTTGCTGCTTCCTGTGTGAAACAAATGGCACAGTAAGAAAAAATTGGGATTGCATTCCTAAGGACTTTAAAGTTCTGGGTAGCAAACTGAAAGATTTGAAAGCACAGGTGGTGTTTTTTTATCTCTTGTTCTATATGATGGTAATGACTATGGAAAAGAAGAGAAGTTTTGAGAAACAAATGGCTGCCTATGTAGATGGTATTTAAAAAAATTTCCGGAACTATATGCTGCAGAGCCAGGATAATGGACTTCTGACAAGGGGTAGAGTACATCTTGTAGAGATTGGGAAGGATATGTTTTGGCTGAAAACCTTGTTGACCTATCTGAAAGGATTTGAGGGAATTTTGAAGTGGAAGGAGGAAATTATCCTAGTGAAACCAAAACCAGATATATGAGGCACCACACAGGTGACTTAGAATGAAGCACCTTGTGACAGGAAGGCTCTTAGGTAACCTGAGGTAAAAACAAAGCAAAACAAAACAAAACAAAAATAAGGATACAGATTGCAAACTATATATATAGCCTTTCTTATTTTTACATCAACAAAAGGCATATGTAACAAATAAGATTCTCAAATTTTAACACAAGGAGATACATATCATAAATATTCCTGAGACTTTAGGGTATTGAGCTTATAAGTAGAAAATGGCAACAGAAGAGGAATTTTTGTTTAAAGGACTCATTCTAATAGGAGGGGTGAGGGTATTTCAGAAGGGTTCACAATTATGTGAGATCTACAAACCTGAACATAGTAAACAATATGGAGAAATAATAGAGATAAGAAGAGGATGAAAAAGAACCATGATTGTTCCTGGAAAGGATTATAGTCTGCTCCATTAGATGGAGGATATGGAAAATGCTGTTCTGATACGATTTCAGTTCTAGCTCAAGGAAAACAATGGTGGTGATGAGAGTCCTCAGATGTCCTGGCATCTCCTGTAAATTTTGTGACATTGTAAGTAAAACATCAATAAGTTGATGAGAGCAAAGGCTTCTACATGGTAGAGAGAAAATCACTGTAGGAAAGCTCAAAAGAGTGTAAGTTGTATCTAGATTCTCAAGAACCTTGACCTTTGGATGAAAGAGTTTAGACTTTACTCTTAGAGCAGAGAGGACTATTAAAGGCTTCTGAGTGATGAGATAAGTTAAAATATGACCTCTAAACCTGAGAGAAAAGAATTTCTGTATATGCTGACTGTTTAGATCACATATAGTATATTATGCCTAATTCTAGAAAACATATTTTCAAAAAGATTTTGACAAACTGTGCTGTAATTGTTGGAAGGTTGCTGGAATAGTGAAGTTGAAGTAACTAGGTATATTCAGTTTTGAATTAATAATATTTTATGAAAGGAAGTGGGTGAGTTTGATAATTGAAGGCTTCCGATAAGGGTGGAAGGTATAGTGAAGTTAATTTTAGTTTAATTCAGGTATCACTTCTAACCCACAGTTGCTTTTTTATTAGCTGTCCAAAACCAGAATGAAACATCTTCAGATATAGTGTGCTTCTTATCATGGAGTTTTTCCAGTAGACATGGTCCTTAATCTCTTAGAATATAAATATCCAGAAGTCTTTTCCATGTTGAAAAACAAACAAACAAATAAATGAAAAAAAAAAAAACCACACTAACTTTTCTGGGCCCTGCTTTTCCCTGTTTCTTCTTCTCTCCATAGCCCAAATTCTTGAGAGAAGAGTCTATAGTTGCATCTCCACTTTCTCACCCCTAGATGCCCTTGACCCTTGCCATTGGGTTTCTGTTTCCTCTAGCAAACTGAGGTTAATTTTACCAAAATCTCCACCTGAACATTTTTGTTACTAAATCCAAAGGACACTTTTCAGATATTAATTGGTCTTTCTGAACACTTGACTTTGTCAACTAGTTTTTTAAGTTATCTTTTCCCCAGCCTTCCATAACACCATGCTTTCTTGGTGTCCTTATGTCTTTCTGGCTGGTCCTTTTTAGACTCCTGTACCTTTTACCCAGGATTTGTTTCTCAGACCTTTTCTTCTCACTTTACACTCCCTCCATGATTTTATATTCTTTCCAAGGCTCAAGAGATACCCCTGTTCTGATGGCTCTCAAATCCATGTCTCATCTCTGATCTCAACCCTGAGCTTTCTGTTCATAAATCCATGGCTTTCTGGACACTCCACTTACATGTCTCCGAGGGTTCTCAAACCCAGTGTGTCTAAAATTTATTTTGTCTTCTTCTACACCTTCCCATTATGCTCTTTTTCTTGTATTCCCCATGCCAGTCAAGGGCACCCAACCACCCAGTTGCTCAAGCCAGAAATTTGCGACTCATTCTTGACCCCCCCTCTTGCTGTCAACCCTCATGAGTCCATCACAAAGTCCTACTGCTTCTACCTCCCTAATATGTTCCTTTCCTTCCATCTCCATTGCCATTGCCTTAGGTCAGAGTCTCATTATCTCTTGCTGGGATTATCACAATAGCCACCTATTATCCCTGACTCCAGTAATATTCTTAAATTCAACCCCAGTCTGCAACAAGAGTGGTTTTTCTAAAACACACATCTCATCATGCTCTTCCATTGGTTATGGAACCTGCAGTTGGCTTCTCTTTGGGATAAAATTCAAACTCTTGATATTATAAATCCTTTATGACCTGGCAACTACCATCTCTGGTTTTACCTTTTACCCTTCCTGTGCCCCTCTCCCCCACTCTGTCTTAATGTCCCAGAGTTTGCCCACACATACTATGCTCTCAAGTGTCGATGCTGTCTCCTCTTTAATCATTCCCACCATTTTAACTCCGACCACCCCTGACCAACTTTTATTAATCTTTGAACATTCACCTCAAGTATCACTTCTTCTAGGAAACCTTCAGTGGTCTCCACAGTTTGGATTGAGTGCCCCTTTTTTAGGCATCCACTTTTTCTGATCACATCTCTATCATGGTAGTTATCACACAGTTTTATCAATGTTATGGTAGTCTTACTCCCTAGTCGTACTGTGACCTTCCTTAGAGCAGGAATTTAATTTTATTAGTCTTTTTATCCCAAAGCCCAGCATGGTAAGTATCACATGCAATTGGCACTTGAAAAAGAAAGGAACAAATGGTATAGAGGGGATTCCTTTGTTGAGTGTATATCAGGCCAGTTGATCTCTGAAGTCTCTTCCAACTCAAAGAATTATAAGTGTAAGAGAGGTGGATTAGATGAATATTTGTAAGAACACAGGCCTCAGACCATGTAACCTGGGACCTCATCAAGAACCACCCTGACAGAAGTAGTGAGACTGCCCTGCCCTGGAGTAAGCCTCTACAGCCCCAGCCCAGGGTCTGGCACTTGGGAAGTAGCATCTTAGGAGTCAAATTTTGAGTTTTTGGGGATCTTCTGTATTTTTTTAATTTAAAAAAAAAAAACACCTAAAAAAATATTTCAGATGAAGCCACAAGAAATCAATTTTGATAGGAAGACATGGTAATTTTTACTCTGTCTATTTCCCCAGCCTCGCTAATTGTCTATGATTTTTCCAGCTGAGATGGTTACCGCCACACGGCAGCTGACTACTATGGAGGCTGTACCCTGTCCTTTTGTTGGATGATATGTGGCAAAGGCCTTCTTCCCTTTCAAAAACTCTCTTTTGTTAGGGATGAATAAGATTGGCCCTTTTGAAAGGGATCTTAAAGGCAAAACTAAAACAAAAAGTAAATTAGACAAAAGAAGCATACTGATTTCATGTTCAATATATTGATTTTGAGTCCAATACAACTTAATCTGGTCGTAATTTTTATTCAGTATGTCATGTTTGCCGATAGACTTTTTTCTTCTCCCTGTTGAGGGGATGCTAATAACAATAGTAATAATGGTAATAACAACAACAGTGACATTTATTGAGTGCTTTCTATGTGCCAGACACTATTCTAATTATTTTTCTTATGTTAACTCAATTCTCATAACATTCCATGAGTTAGGTATTTTTAATTCCTATTTATAGATAAGGGAACTGAGACAGAGAAGCTAAATAACTAGCTCAAGTTGGCAGAGCTAGTAAGTGGTGGAATTGGGATTCAAACCCCAGCATTCTGTCTCTAGGGTATAGGCTCTTGACTACCTTGCCATAGAGTCTCTTGATTCATATGAACTTTGGATATCTCTGAGATCTGCCTGGTGGGGCCCTCTATTCCACCTAGAGCCAGTTCCTAGTCCTCTTTCTATGTGTGGATTCTGTATAATCCTTCAGCCAGCTACGTGTTAGCACTGTGGCCACAGGATGACTAAGTGACACTTTTTCTCTCCTTGTGTGTAAGATTTACCTTAGTGGACTCAAGGGTCTCTTCCATGACTCTGTGACAACTTTTTAATCCAAAAGATCTGTGTGATCCCAGACCTGTGGGAACCCTATGACTGCTCTTTCTCTACCTGTTTTCTGGTTTATCTGAAACACATGTACCCCCAGCTGATGACAACTAGCTCTGCTCTCTGCTGGAGCTTGGCCTGTTTATCAATTAACATGGCCAATATCTTGCCAGAGTCTTTATTTCCATTTTCTAGCACAAAATGGTGAACTATACTTGGCCCAGCCTAGGACATTATTTTTCCTTTTACCTTTTGCTAAACCTCCTAATTTTCATCATACATCCCCCTTGATAACTCCACAAACCTATTTGAGACATTCCTCACAGTTCTTTCTCAACCATTGGATGTATGGTGTAGTGAAGAAAAGCATACCATTTGTAGTCCAGTCTGTTCTTTCCTTTTATTGACCTTGGGCCTTGTGGCAATCACTTAATTTCCTTGGGCTCCAGTGTTTTCTCTACCCTGAAGAGTGATTTGAGGGTTAGAAATAACATATAGAAAGAGCCTAGTAGAGAATTTGGTTGCCTGATGAATGGCTTGTTCTGTGGCAGCAGTGGTGACCGTGGTAGTGGTGGCGATGGGATACATCTAAGTCTCACTCCCTTCCAGATTAGGTTACTAAGTACGATGCTGTTGTCTCTCCAGACAGGTTGGTGTGGTCTGCTTAAATGTTGGAAAGAGTAGGTCTGTCCTTTGAGATGGGCCATGTGCTAAGGAGACAGACAGATCATCTACAGGTACTGTTAAGCTTGGCCCTTGGGTTAAGGATTATGGAAGAGGTAGTCATCCAGTTTGACCAGTCAGAACCAAGGAAAGGCAATTGTGTAGTGATGCATCATTCCTGGGGCTGGTAGGTAGGGAGTACCCAGCACTGGGCATCCAGGAGCCAATGTGTTCAGAGATCCAAGGGAGACTGTGGGCAGTTTACATCGGGAAGGCTCTTAACAGATGGCAGGACTCCAACCATGGGGCTCCAAATTGCAGGCAAGGTTGCTGGAGCACCAGGTAAAAAAGGGCTGGCTCTTAGGGACATGACAAAAGTCTGGGTATCAAATCTGGGCACCAGAACAGGGCTGGATTGGCTGCCTTTAGGACCTGATATGGAGGACCAGTCTGTTGATAAGATATGATTCCATTTTATTTCTGTAAGTGAGCTGGAGCTGAGCCTGCCATGGAGCTCAAGAAAAGGGAGAAGGAAGGAAAGAGAGAGTCGGAGTGCCGAGTGAGAGTACTCTCCCTTCTAAAGGAGTCTCTGACTCAGTGGACTTCTTTAGAGGGGTTACCAAGTGTGTAACCACTGGTTTCACAGTGTGTCAACAACGTACCTACCTGGCACAGTGAGAATAGCATACAGATGGAAAGAATAAAGTTATTGTCTCTCAGAGAGCATTTGCACAATTTGGAAAAGAAGCAGAAAAAGCTATTCCAAAGGAAAGCTTTCTCTTCTGCCGGGTATTGATTCTGAAAGCAAACCATGTATTACCATATCTTCCAATAATTAGTTTCAACACAGGTCAGTCTGCCCACATAAAGAGAAACCAAATCGACTTCCTTTCGCTTTCGTCTTTTTCTCATTTCTATCTTACACTGTGAGCAGGGGAGCCTCATGAGTGTTCTTGCTACTGCGGAAGCCAGCATTGTCTAAGCTGAAAGTAAGAGGGAGCATGTGATGGATTTGCATACAGGAGAAACATATGCAAATTCCTCAATGAAAATATTTCTCCTGGATATAAATATTTTGAAAAGTATTTGCAAGGTTTTAAACCTGTGCTATAAAGACAAACATATAAGAATAAGTAATAATGACAACTACCATTTACTGAATACATACCTTTATAAGAAGTAGCTCATTTAATCCTTGAAACAAACCTATGGGGTAGGTTTTAATATTATCCCCATTTTTCAGATGAAAAATTGGGCCTAGAGAGTATCATTTAAGTGCATGAGGCATTTTGAATCCAGGCAATCTGGCCCTAGAGCCCACACTTTTAGCACATATACCTTCAGAGTAACGGGTGGGGTAGGGGCAGGGGGTCAGCTTATTCAACTCTCATTTTGATTTTTTTCAAATAAAGTTTTTACTTAAAAATTTCTTAATTACAAAAATATGTTCAATATGGAAAATAATCCACCCATTCAGTTGTTTAACAGTTGCTAATACTTCTATGTTTATTTTTCCAGATATTTCTCTATATGTATATATATGAAAGTCACTAGTGTTTTTCACTTAATGATGTGTCAGTGGTAATAGAGATGTATCTACAGTGTTATTTTTCTTTGCTTGTGAAGTCTTTACTATTGAGACTTCTTATTCTTTTTCATATTCTAGTAACTTATAGGCTATTAAATGTTGGTACAGTTCAGAAGAGCAAAATAAACATTGAAAACAGAAGATTGGGTTTAAGTTGAGCATTCAGAATCTTTTCCCAAGAGAAAGCTTCAGAGAATGGCAGTCTACAAGTGCCCTCCCAAGCCTTTCCTGTTCCCCATCGTAGCTGTATGTGTATTAGGGGACTGTGAGGACCTTCTGAGTTCCTAAAACTGGCTGGGGTGGGGCTCAGTGATGGTAGTGGTGGTGAATGTTTCAAATCAGTAACTGCTGTAGTGTCTTTCCTCTCCTTCTTTCTTCTTGTTTCCTTCTCCTCCTCCTCTTTTTCCTTCATTGTCTATTCCATCTTCTGCTGGAATATCCTTTCCTTAAACAGAGGTTCTAGTAGGGTCCAGGATGCAGTGCTTGGCTCTGGTCCCAGTGTGGTTGCAGGTGGGCAATATTTTCCAAGACCTCTAAGAGCTCCTTGAGGCAAGTACTTTCTTACTGTCATTGAGGATCATAGAGCAAATCAGGAGTGTCTGGACTGAAGGATAAGGGCTTTTGAAAACTTGTGGGTGGTTGAGGTAGCTGGTGACAGGCGATGAGTACTAGGAACCAGCACCTAAGAGCCCTGAGTGAAAGGGCTTCAGGCTGTAGATTATGCAAACCAAAAAATAAGCACACATCATCAACAAGAACAACCCACTGAGCAGATTATGTACCTTTTATTCCTCTGCCAGTGAGCAACTGGAGGCATTTTCATGAACCAGTTTTGTTTGGAATAAATTTTTAATAGGAGAAAAGCCCACTGCCAAGTTCTGAAAGGAATAAAGCATTACATCTGAGTTATTCCACCTGGAAAGGGAGCCAGATTTGGGCAGAGGAAGCTGAGCTCCTGAGGTCTCCTGCAATTCCAGGCATCATCCAAGCCTCATTGAGATAGATACTTTTATTCATCTTGGGATACAAAAAGCAGATGCCCAGAAAGCCCAAGGCACTCCCCTTTCATTTCAGTAGAGGCTGATACAGCTGTCCTGCTATATTCTAGGAGCTGACAACGCTAAACACTGGCTATCTCAGCTTTAATTACACATCTACATGGTGTTTCACACTGTGGGCTATTTTGTACAGTATAGTTCAGCCTCAAAGATGCCAGCTGTAGATTGAAATAACACTGGTGGACTTTAGTCCATCACATGCCTAGAATTTGAAAATAACATCCATGGAAGGCTAAAATAGGAACTCCAAATCCATGTGATAGATATGTTTCAATTTTATTTGTTACGAGCCTTGGACTCTGCCTAAAATTATAGACTCTTCAGTGTCTTGGGAATTCACAAGGTCAGTCTCATTTGTTTAAAAAATACAGCTAAAGAAAAGAGAGTTATCTGGATGCAAACCTTGGGTCTCACCCACCTGCCTTAGCTGTTATGCTGGTAAAAGTTTTATAAGTTATAAAGTTAGAAAGGTTCAAGGTTGAAGGTTTACTCCAAGGAATTACATTTCATCATGGCTCAGGTGGCCAGATTTGGTACCAGATGGCCTTGACACATAGTAACTTCCTAGATTCTCTCTTTCCTTACTCTATGCCTCACATGAAGGCCACTTCAACAATTCGTGCCATTATCTTCCCATCGACAAAATGGAGTTACAGATTCTTCCTCCCTTCTTCCTTGTGGGAGGTAACAAAAGCCAGTGAGAAGGATACAGGGATTGGAACTCTTGGATAGGAGGCTCAGAGCTACTCTAGATGTATATGCAGATCACCTAACCTCACCAGACCTTGTTTCTATGTCTGTAAAGTAGGAATGATATTTATTCCATCATAGTTGAAGTAGGCATTAAATGAGATAATGTTCTTAAAAGCACTTTAAGTCTAGAGCACAGAGCAAATGTAAATTATCATCATTATTATTAGGGAGATATAGTGACAGTGGATGAGATCACGTCTGGAACACACTCAGAAAAGAGGAACTAAAGATATAGAAAAGATTGATGATATTGGCCCCAAACCGGGTATTTCCCAAGAGAGAGAATGTGCTGACCAGTCTCTGAGTTTAACTGAACTCTTCATACCCCAGGCTTCTTACACAGTTCGAGGGCCAGATTCTCATGCGTAGCAGGATTAGCTGAGGAAACTTTCCACATTCTAAAGCTGAAGCTAGTGATTTAATGAGCCTTGTTCTGATGTTTATATAATTGTAGATCAGTGAGGCTTTGGGATCGGATTGGATTTTAGAAGTGGAAATGGAAACAGCATGAGCTTTGTATGTAAACCGCTCTGACCACTTATCTTACATGTCCTTCTAACCAGAGGAAATGGGGAAGCCCTTCTCACAGTGACCTGCTTGGCAGCAAGCAGAGTTGCCCAGCTCACGCTAGCCCTTCCAGAGAGCCCTGGGGCTCTCTGTGAAAATATTCATGCCCTGCCTGACATACCTCCTGGCCAGCTTGCTCCTCCTATTCACATGACCCTCTTGCTTAATTTTCCCTTTGTAGTGTTGAGGGCGGGTTGTACTGAATCATTCAGGGTTCTTGCCGAAGCTTTCAGGACTGAGGATTATGGGTACAGTGTGTGTTCATGGAAGATAGCTTTTGGCCTGTGAAAGTTGGGAACGTTCAAGAGCTTTAGATAACGAGGTGAATGATGAGATGTGAGGCTGAACCTCCTGGCCCTTCCCTGTCTCATGGTCACATCTCCAGCTATTTGGATTCTGCCCTTCCCCTTGAGGACCCTGAGTGGGGACACTTTGATCTCTCTCAGCATCTCTGCTCCGAGGGAATGCTCCACTGGATGAGTCTCTTCACTCAGTCTCCCAAAGAAGAGAAATGGGAGAAACATGTTGTTTCCTCTTCGAAAGTGGGGATCCCAAGGACTCAGAGAGTCCTGGGTCTTAGTTGACAGTCTGTGGTCAATAGTCTTTGGTGGATATATGGTGTCACTTCTGTCCTAGAGCAAATCTCTGAATCCCACCCTGTTTGAGAAGGTTGTGCAGGTGGCCCCATTCTTAGTGCAAGTCTCCTTCCTCTGTCTCTCCTGCCTCTCTCACACCCCCTCCACTGCTCGTCCTCACCACACGGCCACTGTCTGGGGCTCATCCCATGGTGAAGGCCAGAGCTAGGCTGTCTGACTCCAGAACATGCTTCTCTGTGGACAAGTGGGCTATTCTTCCTGAAGAGCCATTAGCCACTTTTGCTATATGCCCCAAATAAGCTTTCCATCACCAACCCCATCTTGAAGGAGAAACCCTGCAGACCGTGCCTCTCTTAGCTCTTGCCAAGTCCTCTCACACCGTCCCGACTCCCCAGCCTGGACCTTTGGCCAAGTCATTCCCTTGCTTGGCAGATTCCTCCATTGTGCCTTCACAATTTAGATTCTTTAAAGTTGGCTCAAAAATTTATCTCCTTGTGAAAACGTCTCTAGGCTTATCCATCTTACCCGATTGCTCTGTGACCTAGTGTGCCCTCAGCATAATATCACCGCTTTGTACTCCTGTTATACCTCATTTCTTTCTCGTCCTTGGAGAATGAACTGTTCTACATAATTTAATTTCATAGAGAACCAAGAATTAACCCTAAGTACTTCATGCTTAAACTTTTCAAATTTCATTTTTATTGATGGTAAACTTTCTGAAATATAGCTTAAATTTTCTGTGCCTTGTATACAGAGAAGTCTGAACATAAATCACTCTTTATTTTGCTGCCTCTGGATGTGTGGCAATGTTCACTAATTCCAGTCATGACTAGAGACACCTCTAGGGCCACTGCAGAGACTAAGGTTTTTCTTTCCCCTTCATTGAGGGTCCCACCAACACTACAGTGTCACTCTAGGGCTGGCCTGCATTTAGGGGGTCCTGATCAGGGAATATAGCCCCCAGAGCAGTACGTGTCACTCCCTGAAGGTCTTAGGACAGCCTTTGGTTAACAGTCATATATCTCTAAGATGATGATGATGATGATGATGATGATGATGGTATTAATGGTACACCTGAGAAGTAAGTGACCTAGGCTCTCTAAAACCACTGAAACCTCAGTCCCAGAGTGGACCAATAAGATTGGAAGAAAGAGACTGATTCTTCTATAACTAGATATCTCCTATTATCCCTTTCATTTTTGTAGCATCCCATCTTTATTTTGCTTATTTTTATTTAAAGGGCCCTAAGCCCTTTAATCCACATCAGTTTGTTAGTTTCATATACAGAGGTACCTAAGGATTTGCCCTTGCCTGTCACTCTGCTGCTGTCAGCTCCGTGCCACAGGCATTAGAGCTTTGATATTTATATGATGGTGATAGGGAACGCTTTTAAGCAAACCAAACAGCTCATTCCAGACAGAGGCTTTTGGGGTATTTGTCCAAGGGCCTGCCTCACTTTCAAGTATTTTCAAATTTGACATGTCTTTTACTCTTGACTGTTGTGGAAAACAACTCAGTGTCATGGGTAGTTGATACTGGCATTGTGCTCAGGGAGAATAGTTTTTAGGATTTCATAGGTGGTTATTTTTCACTGGAATTTTTTTGTATATATGTCATAACAAAATCATGTTTCTTCTAAGCTGTGCTGAGCCATGCCATAAAGTCTAAACTGAGAAAGGTGAAATCTCTTACTGGGACTACAGAGAAACTTTATGTTTTTTGTGATTGTATATTTCACTGTGGTTGATCAAGCATTAGTGTCTTCAGGACCCCAGAACTAGGAAATGCATCTATCTCTAAGCTAACTACATTTGCAATGGAATTTATTTGTATTTTTAAATGTATTCAGTTGACAAAAATATATAAGGTTCTTTTTCTTTAAAATTTATTTTATCTGATATTTTTCAAATTTTGAAAGAGATTCCTTTAGTTGCAATAACAAGTAAAACATTGCAAAGATATGTAAATAAAAACTCTAATTACTCCTGCACTCCCACTTCCCAATCTCTCTCTCAGGATAATCAGTCAACTTGCACATCTTTCTTCTTACATATACAAAAATAAACAAACATATAAAGATAAAAATTTATGTTTGTTTTTTGGAATAATTTCTAAAGAGTTCCCTGAATATGATTTTTAGACTTTAAAAGCTTTTCCCATTTTTTTCTGACTATAAAATTAATACATGTTTATCATAGAACATTTGGAAAACAGGAAAATAGTGGAAAAGAAAAATAATCCCTAATATCACTCAAAGATAATTATATATAAACTATTAACATTTATTGACAAATTACCATTTAGCACAGCATAATGCAAAGAATGTTTTGCTTGAGGTCAAATAAATGTGAATTCTAGCTTGGCATCCACCATTCACTCAAGTTCTTTTGCCTTCTAAGCCTCAGTTTTCTTATCTGTAATATGATATGATAGTATAATCTACCATGTTATAATGTTTATAAGTGGATCCAAAACTGGCAGCCCTCAGTATCAGTAGTTTTTTCAATCGATTGATCAGTAGATAGACTCAGAACCATAGTTTGGTTTGTCCTGACTTCGTCGAGTAATTTTATATCAAGAACATTTCCTCAGATCATTAAATCATCTTCAAAACATAACCATAATGACTGCATCACAGGACTGCACCACAATATAGTGAACCATCCCCTGTTATTGGACACTGTGGTTATTTCTAGTTTTGACTTTTATAAACCACAGTTAATGTATTTAAACTTCTAAGCAAGGTGTCGAATCCATTATAGTCCTTAGTTCTCTCAAGTGTTTCTGGTCTTCGGGAGAATTACCATTCATTTAAAGGCTATAGCCATTTTAAGGCATTTAAACTAGGTTTCTCTCACCTCAGAATTTCAGCCCAGGCTTTGAGCCCTGCCTTTCGATGAGTGGTTTCAACCTTAGACAGTAGCTGCAATTACAGTCTCCTGGGGGAGCTGTTAAAACTATGTACCACCAAACACTCCACCAACCCCACCCTTGGCTCATTCTGTTTTGAGCAATCCGGGGGAGGTCATAGACATTGCTTTTCTCCCCCAAGCACCTTTATCTAACCCCTCATCCTGTCCCGTGAGAACCACAGGACTTAAATGACCCCTTAAGTCTTCTACCATCTGAAGGAGTACCAGAAATGCACTGTGAGCAGAGGAAGTTGCGTGGTTGCCCTCACTGGGGCTTCCTCTATGGTCTAAAACAGTGGTTCCCAACTAAAAGGTGATTTTGCTCCCTTTTTAGGGACATTTGGCAATGTCTGGGGACATTTTTGGTTATTGCATCTGAGGAAGGGGTTGCTATTGGCATTCTGTGGGTAGAGGCCAGGGATGCAGCTAAACATCCTACAGTACACAGAATAGCCCCTCTATTAGTTTCCTTGTGCTACTGTGATGAAGTACCACAAACAGGATGGCTGAAAACAGCAGAAATGATTGATCTCATAGTTCTGGACGCTAGAAGTCTGAGATCAAGGTGTCAGCAGGGTTAGTTTCTTCTGAGTGCTGCAAGGAAGAATCTGTTCCAAGCCTCTCTCCTGACTTCTGGTGGTTTGCTAGCAGTCTCTGGCATTCTTTTGCATCACTCCAGTCTTGGCCTTTATATCTCATGGTGCTCTGTCATATTGGATTAAAAACCACCATAATCCCAGTATGACCTCATCTTAACTAATTACACCTGCAACAACATTGCCTAAAGATGGTCACATTCACAGGTGTGTTGGAGGGTAAGGCTTCAACCTATCTTTTTGGAAGGATAGAACTCAACCCATAACAGCTCCCCAAACAAAGAATTATCCAACCCAAAATGTTAATACTGCTGCTCTTGAGAAACCCTGTTCCATGTAATCTGTGGATCAAACCCAGAGAGGTTAGATAAGGTAAGAACAGGGGAGGGAGCAGGGCACCAGGGTCTGCAAATGTGGGCACTGAGCAAGAACATCATTAGCAAGGAGGGTCAGTGACCTCTGTTCTTTGGTCAGAGGTGGTGAGCTCTGTGCAGACATGGGCAACCCTGGACCTACAGGGCAATATGCGACCAAAAGAGGGCAAAAGGACTTGGTGCACTCTACCAGCCAGGGCAGAAGCAGAACTGTGGGCCAGACCCTCTGCTTTGTTTATGTCACCATCTGACCCCCAATTTCCTGGGTCAGTCCTAGCCTCTCCCTGCCTGTCCCCTTCAGGGGTGAAACAGAGAGAAAAACAAATTCACAAACCCCAAGGTTTTCAGCAATATTTTTAAGCCAACTGCCTTGTATTTCTAAAACTCTGCCTCTCCCTCTCTCACCCACTGCCTCCCACAGACAGCCAAACATAGAATATGGAAAACAGGAAAAACAGCAACACTACAAAGTTACATCTTTTGAGAGAGAACATTACTTTGAGTACATTTTCCCCCATATCACTTGAATTGCCAAACCCTGCAGCAGGTGGCCCTACTCGTCTCTCTTCCTTGGGGATTCAGTCTCATCATGCTTGTTTTTTGGATTTAAGAATGCCATATGAGAATGAACCTCTGCAAGTCAGAGTGACTGGGCAATCCATGTGTTCACATCTGAACACTTAGGTCTAACCTTCTTTGAAACTATTTTTTGTCTGCATTCTTCGGTTATGCTTACATGTTCTCTTTCATTATTTTTTCCAGTTTGAGCAGAATGAGAGGAAGGAGGGAAGGTAGAAGGGTGACCAGGGTGGAGATTGTGTTTTCAAATTCCCAGCATGGTGGGCTGCTTCCCCACAGCAATATAGATGCCAGCTGGCTGCATCTGGGCCTGCTCAATTGGAAGAAGATTAAATGCTTCCTTTCACAGGCTTCAGAGCTCCGTGTCTGCATGGCACTCTCCTGGTTTTCATCTTGTAAATAGATGCTGCAGCTCTGGGCCAACCTCTAACCTCTTGTCTGCTTCCTATCTGCAACATCTTCTTTGGGTTCCAGTCTAAGACCAGTCCTGGTTATGTCTCTGCCTTCAACAGATCTCCATGCCCTGGAGGTATAGGTAGGAGGATCAGGAAGAAAGTCCTCTCTTGCTCTATGTCTCTGTTCTCTAGGGGTGGCCACATTCTCTGGAACTTGGCTGGCCCTTTCTTATAAGCTAGACCTGGTATTTTCTACCAAATAGTACCTTGTAACCTATACTGGCAACCTCTAGCATTGATCCTGCCTTTTGGTCCAGAAACAAGGTATTGCTATGTTGTCATTATTATATTAAATAAATAATATGCTAACGGTTATTAGCTTTCTTTCTTTCTTTCTTTCTTTCTTTCTTTCTTTCTTTCTTTCTTTCTTTCTTTTTTTTTTTTTTTTGTATCTTTCCTGAGAATGACTACATATATGACCTGCAACTGAGAAGAAATACATTGACATTCCTTTAAAGCATAATATGTGAATGAAATGGGTTAGTGAAGATTAGAAGGAAACAAAAGGAATCAGTAAAAGAGAGAATATCCTAGTGAAGAACAACTGCTTTTCTGTTCTCAGAATTCCTAGGCCTAGGTACATTCTTAAATGCATTAAAAAAAATTAGACTGTAGGAAAATAAAACTATTTTAAAAATGTGGAGTTCTGAAAATATACCATTTATCATTAGTAGGAAAAGGTACTGAAGCATTTTAGATATAGAGGAAAATGCTTTCTAGCAAGTCGAGATGTGTATAAGAATAGGACGGGGTGATGATGTATATGTAAACCTGAAAATGCTGGCACTTAGGTTCCCAGGGATAATCTCAGCACCCAGACTGTTGGTGTTGGGATGCATCTGCACCTGCAGTAATTATTTTTGGTATCAGTCCCCATTAGTAGACTAAAGATTAGTGCAGACAGTCTCCAATTTAAGGAGCATCTAGTTAGGACTACTCATTCGACACTCCCCGTTTGGACATACAAATCGCCCTAATGGAAGCAACTATTATTTGTTCCCTTATTCATAACACCTAGGAAAATGTCCTCCCAGCAGAGGTAATGTGGTGGGTTAACCAATCACTGGTACCTCTTCTCCTTCCTACCAGTTCCCAGCAAAGACCACTTTGCCATTGCCAGAATCCATTCCTCTCCTCCCCTGCAAGAGCCAGAAGATGGAGGAAAAATGTATGCCTGCTGCTCCAGGATATAAAGTGAAAAGCATTTTCCTATATCACCCTAGTTAAAAATTTTGGTTGATTGTACTTGATGTGCTAGGTCAGTACTATGTTTTAAAGATATTACATACTCAACTGAGTTTCTTTTAATTATCCTGGGATTCTGACTCCCATTTACATGGAAAATATATTGCCAGTGCTAAATAAGCATACAAAGGAAATTTTGGATCACTACTCATTCTAAAACTGGTAACTACCTACATTGAAGATAAGGTAAACAGGCATTTCCAAGCCTTACTGCTGACAAGATGCTGGGCTGCAGAGTCTTTTGGTTGAGTGCCTGTTGGAAGGAGAGCGCAGTGCTTACTAAGTACGTTGATGAGTAATTGAGGCAGGAAAGATGAGTAAGATAGGACTCTTTCCTTCAAGGAGAATAATACACTTCTCTCTAAAGTCAATATGGATATGATGGAAGTATATTGCAAAACAAACAAACAAACAAATGACGGTAGCAAATGGACAATTACAATGTCATAATTTAAAAAGCAAAGGAATAAGAGTGAGTATAATGCAAAGTAACAGAGAAGAAAAGGAAATGGAGATTTTACACTGAGTTAGAGAGGTACATTATTCAGTGAAAAGTGCCTGAAGGTTACAGTCAGAGAGACATGGCCTGCCATTTTCTAGCTATGTGACATTCTTCAACACGTTACTTTACCCCTCTGAGCCTCATTTTTCTCATTTGTAAAAGGAAATTAATTAATGCCTATTATATGATTGATCCCAAAGCTTAAATGTACTGTATATAAAGAGCCTAACACAATGTCTAGTACACTATAGACACCTGATAAACTGATAACTGCCTTCTTTGACACTTGGATTATTTAAAAATGTGTTATTTATTTTCCAACTTCATGGAGATTTTCCAGAGATATTTCTATTATTGATTTATAATTTAATTACATTATGATCAGAGAAAATCTTTTGTATGATTCATATCCTTTTACATTTTTTGAGACTTATTTTATGGCCCAGAATATGGTTTATCTTGGTAAATGTTCTGTGAGCACTTGAAAAGAGTGTGTATTCTGCTATTGTTGGGTGTAGTGTTCTAAAAATGTTATTTTGGTTAAGATGATTGAGAGTTTTCAAATCTCCTATATCTTTACTAATGTCTTATCTACTTGTTCTATTATTTGTTGAGAGGGAGAATTAAATCTCTGACTGCAATTGTGGATTTGTCTATTTCTCCTTGCAAATTTATTAGTTTTTGCTTCATGTATTTTGAATCTTTGTTTTAAATGCATAAATGTTAGGATTATTACAGTCTCTTAATGAATTGACTCCTTTATATTACGAAGTAACCTTCTTTTTCATGGTAATATTATTTGCTCTGAAATCTACTACATCTAATATTAAGATAGTTATCCCAGCTTTCTTTCTATTGGTGTTATCATACTATGTTTTTATCTATCATTTTACTTTTAACTTATTTGTGTCTTTATATTTGAAGTGCATTTGTAGACACCATATTGTTGGGACTTGCTTTTTATCCAATCTCACAATCTTTGCCTTTTGATTGTGTTATTTAGACAATTTACATTTAATGTGATTATTGATATTTTGGGTTTAAATGTATCTTGTTATTTTTTTCTATTTGTTTCATCTATTCTTTGTTACTTTTTCTTTCTCGTTTTCTTTCTTTTTTTGGAATAATTGAATATTTTTATGATTTCATTTTATCTCTTTGTTGGCTTATTAGCTATAACTATTTTGTTACTTTAATGGTTGCTTTAGGATTTATAAAGTGGGTCACTAATTTATCACAGTTTACATTCAAGTAATATGATACCTTACATAATAGTATAAGAAACTTAAAATTGTATGCTTCTATTTCTCCCTTCCTGGCCTTTATGCAATTGTTGTTCTATATTTTACTTAAATGTGTGCTTTAAACCCCACACTAAATATTATTATTTTTGTTTAAATATTTTAAAATATTATATTTTAAAGAGATTTCAAAAAGAAATTTTTTTACAGATTTAACCATATAGTTAGAATTTCCAGTGCTTTTCATTCCTGTGGTGGATCTGCATATCTATCTGTTAACATTTTCCCTCTTCCTGAAGGACTTCTTTTAACATTTCTTGTCATTCAAGTCTAGTGAAGAATTCTTTCAGCTTTTATATGTCTTAAAATGTCTTTATTTCATCTTCATTTTTGAAAAACTTTTGTGCTGGGCATAGAATTCTAGGTTGGCAGTTTTTCTTGTTGTCTTTACTTTAAAAATGTTCCTCCACTGTTTTATTGCTTGCACTGTTTCTGATGAGAAGTCTGCTGTCATCTTTATCTTTATTCTTTTGTGTATAGTATGTCATTCTTCTTTCGGTCACTTTTAAGATTTCCCTTTTTCCCCCACTTGATTTGATTCAATTTTTATGTGCCTGAGTGTTTCCTCATGTTTCTTGTGTTGACGGTTTGTTGAGTTACTTGGACGTGTGGACTTATAGTTTTCATTAAGTTTGGAAACTTTTTGGTCCTCCATTTTTTCTTCCAAATCTCTTTTTCATTCCCCCCAACTCCTTTAGGGATTTCAGTTAGTGTGTATTAGCTTGCTTAAAATTGTCCCGCAATTCCCTGATGCTTCATTTTTAAAAATACATTTTTCCTTCAGCATTTCGTTTTTAATTCTTTCTACTGCTGTGTTCTCAAGTTCAGTCACCTTTTCTTCTGCAATGTCTACCCTACTGTTAATACCATCCAGTATGTTTTTCATCTCTAGAAGTGCTGGGTCTTTTTTTTAATGTATTCTGTTTCTCTGCATAACTTTTGAACATATGAAGTAGTTGTAATAACTATTTTTAATTCTTTATCTGTTAATTTTAACATTTATGTCAATTCTGGGTCAGTTTTGATTTATTTTATTCTCCTCATTATAGGTTATATTTTCCTGTTTCTTTGTATGTATGCCTGGTAATTTTTTACTAGATGCCATATGTTGTGGATATTTCTGTATTTCTATAAATATTTGCTGAATATTTCTGTATTTCTATAAATATTTTTAAGTTTTGTTCTGAGACATAGTTAGTTTACTTGAAAAAACTTTGATCCTTTTAGGTCTTTCTTTTAAAATGTTAGGTGATACCAGAGCAGTGCTCAGTCAGTCTAGGGGTAATTATTTATCTGTGCTGAGGCAAGACTCTCCTGAGTACTCCACCCAATATCTTGTGAATCATGAGGTTTTCTGGTCTGACTGGTGAGAGCAGGTACTATTCCTAGCCCCGTTTGAGTAGTGGGTTCCTTTACCTCTAATCCTTTCAAGTGATTTTTTCTGCAGCGTCAGGTAGTGTCCTCACACACAGATCTGCCCCAGATTGGGTAAGGAAAGAAGGTGAAAGAGATTTGTTTGTTAAATACAAAGTACTATTTGCTGTAAGGTTTGATTTGCCTGCCATTCAGTAATGTCAAGATCCAGAGACAAGTCTGTATCCTCCCCAGTACCTGTGCTTCTGTGTCCTTTTCCTTTAACTCATTTCCCATTTAGAAAAAAAAGTAGAGCTTGCTACCAGCTTTAATTTAATTTTACATAAACTAAATTATGTAATTTCGATGCTGAAGCAAATATGACTGGTTTTCAGTGTAAAAATAAAATATGAAAACTGTTCTTGGAGTTATTTTGAAACAACTTATCTCTAATTCTAATGTAACAGAAATGTATACATAAATCAGATTCATCAAATGAATCTCTGGCTAATGACTGTTTCAGAACGATGTTAACATCACACATAGGAATGCTGTGTTTACCAGGATTTGACATTTTCAGCAGTTAAAAATTACTATATTTTGTAAATAGAAGTACCACTACTAAAAACAGAATGCCATAAATAGAATGATGTCATTTGCTTCCAAAGACTATCACTATACTAGAGTGATGCAAACATAATAATATAAGCAAGATATTTTGTGGCAAACTTTGGGGGTAAGGTTAGAACTGTAATCCGCAAGTTATCTCAGGGTAAACACCGTAGCCACAAGTGCTGCCAGCACATATTCTCAGGGCAAATAGGAAATAGGTTAATGTTGTGTACTTTTGCTCCTTTCTTCTCATTTGGCCCATTTGTTCCAGCCATGCCAGCCTGGAAAAACAATCATCAGGAAGGAAGTTCTCTTCTGGTCTTCTAGTAGTGATATTCACCAGTCCATTCTGTCTCTTTTGAATAATGAATGAATTCTTAGCATCAGCCTTCCTTCCTTATCCTCAGAGCATAGAGCCAAGGGTACTAACTCCGTATTATCTAGGAAGCAGACTTTTGACACCAGAAGTGTTTTAATTCATTGCCTCTTTCACTCTTTGCCTTTTAAAAGCCCTGCATTCTTTCTTCAGTCCAGGGAGTATGAAACCATATGTAATTGAACATTGAACATGATTTGTAGCATGTAAGGTCTTGTACCAGGTATTTGATGAAGGCCAAGGATTGAATATTAGATTTGATGGAGATTCATGCAATCTTTAATTTATTAATTCATTCACTAAATATTTATAGAGCAGTTACTCCGTGCCAGGCACTAAGGGGAAGAAGTGAAAGACATTTTATGCCCCTAAGCTGATGAGAAAAGCAAATATTTGCATTAGAATGTGACAGGTACCATGGAGAAGGTCAATACAGTTCACTCTGAGAGCTCAGAGGAGCACACTTAAGCCAGCCTTGGGAGGAAAGTGGATATGAGTGTGGAATTTCTGCATGAAGTGATGCCTGGGCTGAGTCTTATAAGGTAAGTAAGAGTTGGTCAAGTAGAAAAGTAGAGGAAGAGCATCTCGGGCAGAAGCACAGAAGGAATATTCAGTGCAATAGTTTCTGGGAGTGAAAGTTTATTTCACAGGCTGTTTGTAGGGGAGTGATGCGAGTTGAATCTGAAGGGGAAAAAGCAGGTGTCAGATGAAGAAGGGCCTTGCATTCCATGCTAAAATATTTTACCCCAAAGGCAGTAGGAAGCCACTGAACAGCTTTAAATAGAAGAGAGGTGTGACTGGATATGAATTTTAGAAGCTCTTTCTGGTAGTGTTGGGGAGGAGGGCTGGGCTTTGGGTAGAGGAGGGAGCCCAGCTTTTAGTGCTGACCCCATTGCCCTCCCACTTATTTTTATTGTCCCTTTCTCTTTTAAAACCCATTATTTAGCTCTTCCCTGTTTTGCCCAATGTGATTTCCTGACACTCTCCAATTTTAGTCAGGTTGACTCAACTTATTCAAACATGCCATGCTCGTTCCCATTCGGAGTCTTGTTCATTCAGCAAATGTTTAGCAAGTGCCTGTTGTGTGCCAGTCACAGTGTTTGACATGTTGAACCAAAGATGAGACATGGAACCTACCTTTCAGGAGCACACAGACCAGTAGACAATACCTTTGGAAGCACACTGTTACTACAAGCATGATAGTGGCTGTGGTATGGGATAAACAGAGTACCATGAGCAAAAAGAGAGAGAATCCTGTCTATCAGAAGCTCTCTTCCTTCTATTCTAAATCCTGCCCATCCTCAGGCTTCTGTATTCACTCTGTGTAAGAGGCAGAGTAGTGTCTCTATACACTACACACCAATCATACTCCTCTTCTACTCAAAACCACTTAGTGGCTTCCCAAAATTTTGGAGTAAAATACCTTAGCATGGCATGCAAAGCCCTTCTTCATAGGATGGGGCAGTTTGATAATGGTTTGGAGCTTGAACGCTGAAGCCAGACAAGATTTTAAACTTTGTTCTACCACTTATGAGACAAGTCCTTGGCCAGAAATTCTTTGTGCCTTAGTTTCTTTATCTGTAAAGTAGGGCTGGTGGCTGTATCAACCTCATAAGGTTATTGTGAAGATTAAATGAATTAATATGCATATAAACCTTTGGAATGGTCCTTGGAATGTGAAAAATATTTGATCATTTTTAGCTATTCTCAGTTTTTATTCATTTTCTTCTAGGCACCTACCTTATGTCAAGAAACCTTAGCTCCTAATTATTATTGTTTTGCTTGACTCTTTTTATGTATTGCTATAGTATTTCCCCCAAAGATGGTTTTATTCACCTTTAAGGCAGCATACATTGTATATGTATCTGTACTCTAAGATAACTACAGTGTTGAATGTGTATTAGAATGACCAGCCATCTCAATTTGCCCAGTACTTATAGGCTTTCCAGGATACAGGACTTCTGGTGCTAAAATCAGAAAAGTCCTGGGCAAACTGGGACAAAGTTGTCCCCTTACATGCAGTGGGGCACTTCAGTTTTGCTTTTTATTTACTTCCTATTGGTCCCAAACTGAACTTGAAAGCAAGCTTACTTTGGCTCCGCCACAAATTTTTATTTTTTGGCTAGAAAATACAAAGTCACAACCTCTGTGTTTCTTTGGGGCTTCCTGAGATTCCCTAAAGTTTAAAGTGGAAGGTGTGACGAATTCCTGAAAAAAAGTCTCCCCTATCAACTCCAGGTATATTTACTAAAAATTGTGGACAACCCCATAAGAACCTTCCTTAACCTGGCCCACAGCCCCAGAAGTCTCCTTATGCCTGTCATTTTCCATCCTTCCTGGTGTTTACATCATGACTCTGAGTACTTCATTTGCTTTCAGAATTGAGGTACCCTTATTTACCCTTATTTAACTCAGTGGCAAAGCCTCTTTCTTCACACAGGAATCATCTGTTTGTCCACGAATTCTCCAGGTGGAGCTAAAGGATTTTTCCTCCTTTTCAGCTCCATTCCCACCTCCACCTCACCTGCTTTAGGAATGCGTTTGCCTTATGCAGTCGCTTTTCAGAAGGGATGCCCTAAGAATCCACTGGGGCTTCTCTTGGTATTCCTTAAGGCCATGACAGGTGTTTGCTGAAGCCCCTCTTATCTCCTCCAGTATAGTCAAGAGGCTGGGTCAACAGTCTCTGAAATGTTCCACCCCCGTCTGTTTGCTCAGGATAGCTAACTGGATAGCTAACATAACAAATTTATTGTCTCACAGTTCTGGAGGCTAGAAGTCTAAGATCAAGGTGTTAGAAGGGTTGGTTCATTTTGAAGGATATGAGGGAGAATCTGTTCCATGCCTCTCTCTTAACTTCTGGTGGTTTGCTGGCTATCTTTTTCATTCCCTGGCTTATAGATATATCCCCTGATCTCTGCCTTCGTCTTCACATGATGTTCTCCATGTGTGTGTGAATGCATGCTCGCACACGTGTGTGTGTGTGTGTGTGTCTGTCTCTTTACATGGTGTCCTTTTTGTAAGGACATAGGTCATATTAAATTAAGGGCCTACCTTACTTTTGCTATGACTCTATCTTAACTAATGATATCTTCAGTGACACTGTTTCCAAATCAGGTCACATTCTGAGGTGCTAAGGGTTAGGACTTTAACATGTGAATTTAGGAACGACACAGTTCAACCCTTAACACCCAGATCTTCAGGTAAGTCCAAAAAACTCCATGGAAACTGGTGACCTGTCCTCCCTGGGCAAAGTAAAACACCATATAACCATTGCTCATAAATCTATTTCAATTTTCCACTCACTTTACACTTGATACTGTTTCTGCTCCTCGATTCAAATTATCACTGGTAACCACTCGTTCACCACCCTCTAGGGCATTGTGTGCTTGTAGGGATATTAAGAAATATAACATATGCTTGAGTCACTAGCTCTAAATCAGTGACTATCAGGAGATATTTTTTAAAGGAATCCTGCTGCGAAAAAGTCGTATCTGTGGCATATATATATAACAGCTATTATAAAGGTAGTGACTCCCGTCATGATGAATAATAATTATAAGTTGATTGCCTTTTGAAATACTCTAGAGAACACCATGATGTGTTCATACAGGGGTTGAAGGAGTTGGGGTGTGTGTGTGTGTGTGTGTGTGTGTAAGAGATATGGTGTGTGTGGGGGGTGTGGGGGAGGGATGTGCATGTCATGCAGTAGCTTAAGAAACAAAATCAGTAGACTCCTCCCCAACCTTCCTGCAAACATCAAGCCTTCCCTGGCCATGCAGGCAATAGCCTGCATCTCCTCACTCTGGAGGTGGCTGCTTCCTTCTGTTAGCTCCCTGAGTTGCTGACCCCTTCTCCTCCTAAGAGATAGCTCTGTTTCAGAAGATAAAACTAATTAGTTACAAAGAACTTGAGGGAAATGTCAAACAAGTTCCCCAGTTAGTAATGTTTCCCTGGTGTTCTCATCAGAAACCCAGACGATCTTTGCGGTATTTCTGACTCTGGCATGACAGCCTGAGATGTGAGGGCAGTGGTGGATCTTTGGAAGTGGGGGGCGGGGCAGGGGGAGGGTGTCAGTGGGGAATGGGGACTCTCGCCGGTCTTCTTGCTCCTTTCCAGGGACGCCCCACCTCTGAGAAATCCCAGAGACAGAGGAGGCACCCAGCTAGTGCCCGCTTGTGTCAAGCTGCCAGGCAGGCTGCTAGCTTGCTGCGAGGCGGCAGGCGGGCTTGATGTGAGCTCAGCTCCTCCGTGCCAGATCAGGGAGCTGTCGTCCCGGCGCCCACGCCCCCACACTCCGGCTCTGGGCAGCCCCGGGTGGGCTGGGGGAAGGCATAAAGCTCAGTTTGTGACTGCAAGTTGACTTTCCCTCACTGTTATTACTGGCAGAATACGTATACGAATGCGGACAAGCTCCTAGAAGCAGCGGAGCAGCTGGCTCAGACGGGGGAATGTGACCCCGAGGAGATCTACAAGGCAGCTCGACACCTGGAGGTGCGCATCCAGGACTTCGTGCGCAGGGTGGAGCAGCGGAAGCTTCTTCTGGACATGTCTGTCTCCTTCCACACGCACACCAAAGAGGTAAGGGCAGCCAGCTGAGAGCGGGCATTGGCTGGGTTCGTTTGTTCTGACAGGGGTCAGGTCGCTTTCCCAAAAAAATGGCCCTCAAGGTACACCCAGGGTCCTGGGTGTTCTGGGGGCTACTAGCCCCCTGTGATTGAAGACATTAACAATTTGCCCCTAAAAACCTGTGTTGAGATCTCAACCAATATGGGGGAAATTTTTCCATCTCATCTCTAATTAAGGGGCCCAGAGAGACAGGTGGTTTGGGGAGTCTGCTAGAACATTTAGTCTGCAGCTAGAGAAATTTGGGAACCTCTGGTACATGAATATTCATTGTAAGAGGGAATATAAGAGGATCAGAGACTCTCTTCCCAACCACCAGCCAGTTGCTCTTGGTTGCTGTTTCCTGTCAGAAACCAGAGTCCTGCAGAACTCTCCATCATCTTTGCTGCCAACAAGGAACATACAGAGTTTGCAAACATGTTCTATGTTTTTATTTAAACAAACAAACAAAAAACGGGATTAAATCTTCTCAATGAGGTTGCCACAGGGTGATATTAAAGTGGGTGACAGCCAGTGAAGCAAGGGGACCGAGGTGCCCACCAAAGAAGGGGAAGTTTGCTGGGCTTAAATCTGACCCTGAATAATTCACAAAGTGGAGACAGGAACGGGGAGGATGGATCATGTTCTGTTGTTGGCAGGGCAGGGGGCCCATGCAGAGGAGGAGGGTTGTAAACCTGTGATTGCTTTTCATTTCTGATTAATATGGGGTACTCTGAAACTGAGTAAGTGGCCAGTGAGGAGGCACATTTAGCATCTCCTATGATAACATCCTTGGCAGATGAACTCATTAGGTACATGTATGCTTGTATTCCCCCAGGAATTCATTTTAATGGTATATTAATTAAAGTTTGATTGCTGCTCAGGAAAAAAAATTAACCCTACTTAATTAAGTTGAATTTTGAAATTTGAAATGCATTAAGGAGCCTGGTTGTTACTACTTCACAGGCTTTCTGACACTTTCTGGGAATGAATGCAAATCATCGCAGTGCCTATCAGAGAAAAACATGAAAAGATAATGTTTTCTAAACTGAGATTCCCCAGGCAGATGAAGGGCTGGCAAGCTCCCTGAAGCTGGCTCTGCTTCCTCTCCATGGGACCCACAGACACTCTCTGATGAGTGTCTGTCAAGCAAGGGGATTAGCTTTAATCCAGGTTTTCCTGCCTGGTTGTCTGCTTGCTTGTGGCTCACTCAATTCTTAATAATGGTCTCAGAAGCCAAAGGCATGTGTATTCTCCTTTAATTATGAGCCTATCGGTGATGGAATGGAGCGTGAATGAACAGGAGTCCTGTTTCTTGTGAGGGATATGGGAGTGCTGGCTGCCCAGGGAAGTGGTGGATGAGGTCAGTTTCCATGGAAATGCCACTCCTGAAAGGGTGACATTGGTTCTAGGAATCTTTTCTAGCTATATCTCCAACCTTCTGTACATGGAGCTAGGAGACTGGGATTCTACTCCAGATTCTGCTGCTGTAGAACCATATGACTTGTGCAGATCACCATGTCCTTGGCCCCAACTACAAAATTTTGCAGTTGGAATGGGTGGTTCTACCACCCCTATGGTTCTCATGTGAATTCAGGATTCTTTTTCTTCTCCACCTCTTCTTTTTAACTTGATGTGGACAACAGTAACAATTAATAGTAATAGTAATTAAGCCTGAAGTAATACAGGTGATTTGCTTAGCCTAAGATTTGGTTCATTGTAAGCATTCAATATATATATTATATATATTAGCTAGTATTTTTTTTTAATTGGGTACCTACTACTTGCCAGACACATATATCATCTCATGTAATCCTCATGGTAATCTTATGATATAGATTTTATTAAATATATTTTTAAGTGGAGAAACTAAGTTTCAGAAAAGAACTCGCCTAAAGTTACAGAGCTTCTCAGTAGTGCAGCAGAGATTTGATCTGTCTTCCTAAATACTGCATCCTTGTTCTTAACTGCTACCCCACACGGTCCTGTCCTCCTTTATTCCTCTTGTGTCTCCTCCACTCCTCTGCTCTCCTTCTTTCTTCTTACTCTTCTGTTTCCTCTTTATATTTTCAAATCCCAAAGCGGAGGCTTGATGGGGAGGGTAGACCTTAGCTGAGAAAGTGTTGGTAGCCTGGAGGTATGGGAGATGTGAATAGTCAGAGCTGCAGTCATTTACCATTGTTTGCCCTCATATCTCTCAAACCTTCCTAGACTTGGTCCTATTTGAACCTGAGACTTGTTTTCACACTGAGATCAAGCTTATGAAATCACATTCATATGAAATAGCAGTAAAGAGAGCAGCATAATATGAGGGGCAGGTGAGGAAAGAGAACAAGAACAGGAATGTATTTAGCACCCACTCTGTGCCACATTGTCTATCTAACCAATAGCCATGAGGATTACCACTTTTATTTCAATTTTACAAATCAGAAATTAATAATTTGCCTAGGGTCTTGCATCTAGGATGTGGTGAATGTGGAATTGATCCCAAATCTTTCTGACTTCAAAGGCCATGCTTTTCTCCTTTGCTATGCAGACTTTCACCTTTATAAAGGCCAAAAAATAGAGACTGGGAAGGATTTTCTCCACCAGGAAATTTATTCAAACAGGAGGCTGTCAGGAAATAGCATAGTCTCTCTCCTCAGGATCCCAAAATATGAGAGAAATTAGGAGCAGTTCTGCCTGAATGCAAAAGGGTGTGTGATTGTGAAGATCTTTCTAGTTAAGAGATCTGCAACTCTCAGATCACACAGATTCTGACTTTTTTTTACAATGGAAAGAAAAGCATTATCTTGAGTGGCCGTCATGGAGGAGCTGTTCATAGGAGTCATCCACAAGGACTTTATTTCTGCATGTGCCCTCTTAGTCACCTTCCCACCTCCAAATGAGTCTGTCTGAGGCCCCCTTTAGGAATAGTAGAGAATAAGATATGTGTACATGCGTATACACCTATGTGTTATGTACACATACACATGGATATGCATATGTGCACACATACACACATATGTATGTTATACACACACATTAAGTACAGCAGGATCTTGGATGCCAAGGAGGTGTGATTTCCAAATATAGATCTTTAGGCATGCTGCGTAACTTTGGGATTACTTAATCTCTGTTACTTTGTGATAATTATGATGATTATTACAGAATTGAGTAGTACAATACTAATGCCTATATTTTTTCCTAGTAGAAAACTTCCTCCCAAATTTATCCTTCAAGAATCTCTAAAGTAGGCTAAATAAGGAAATTGAGGATTCACCTCTGCCATCATTTTTCCTTGAAATTCTTCCCTAGGGCTTCCAACTTCCCATCCAGATTGGACTAGAACATCAAGTGCATATCTCCATCCATGGTGCTGGGATCACACTGAGCTGATTGGCTCTTCCTCATTAAATTCGAAGTGCTCATGTGTAGAGTACACATATGGGTTTAGACATATAGAAGTATGTCACTATGTCTGATATATAGAGATGCTGAATAAATATTGAATAGGTATACTTGGCAATGGGAAGCTAGTCATTTCTTTTTAAAAAAGAAAAAAGGTAGGGAAGAGGAAGAAGAAGAAAAACCCATTCCATCACATCTTTCACCCATTTTAGTTCTTTATCTTGAGCTTCATAGGCAATCTAAATAAAGGGGGGTGGGTTTGCCTATGGGAGCTTTCCTCCAGGACCTATATAGCAGATAGAAATAGATTACGAGGCAGGCGGAAGTGAGCATCCTTGGATGGTCTAATGAAGAAGGATCTCCTGTGGTTTTATCTTTTTATATTCTATTTAATACTTCTCAAGATACACCACCTCTCAAACCTTGGTAACTGTGGGTCCTGTTTTCTCCTGGGCCTGTTAACTCTTGACTCCTTCCTCTTGACTCTATAGGCAAAATTCTGGCTTCTTACCCAAGGCAAGATAGTAGCGAAGTCTTTAAGTCTGTTAGGGGCTTTTGAGTTGCTGTGGTTATTTTTCCCTTTTATAGTAAGTGGAGTAAATGGAAGGATGATCTTCTGCTCAGTTTTACTAAAGTGGCCTTGGGTGGCATCGGAGTTGCTGGTAAATATTGTCATAGATCCTTCCTACCTAGTTATGATTAACTCCTTCTTTTCTTTGCTTTCTTCCTTTCTGTCTACCTACAATTATTTGCCAAGTTTTTGTGTTAGTGCCAATGTGTACGAGAAGGTCATTGTTGGATGTAATTTTGAAGGAATTAAAGCCCCCATTACAGAGATTTCTAAGCAGGAACTCAATATCTATCTTCATAAATGATTTAACCTTGACTTCCTATGACTCTCCAGGCTGAAGTTCATAATTTTACTTTTGGCCACTTTCTACATCAAAAGACTTACTCTAATTAGGATCAAAGAGAAAATATGAAAAAGATATCCTTCAGGCTCATCTCTTCTGCAGATTGAAGAGTCTGCTTAATCCCATTGGCCCTGCTCTACGAATTCTCGGCGACCGTAGGAGTCTGGATGGAGGGTTAAAACCTCCAACCATTTCATTGCAGCGTTATTCATAATTTTGAGTAATTAGGAACCATCTAAATTTTCTATATTGGGCAATTTATTAGGCAAATCATAGTATGTTTGTATAGTGAAATATTATACAGTCATTATAAATCACATTGTCAAAGATCATTAATTGGCATGAGAAAGGGCTTGCAGTATATAATACATTAAAAACTGTATATCCAGCATGAGCAGAGTTTTGATCACATGCATGGAATAAAGACTAGAAAGAAATACACAAAGAAGTTAAGAATGTATGGGTGATTTAATTTTCCTTTGAATTTTTTTTGTTTTATATATTTTCTTCAATGATATTTTTAATTGAAAATTAGGGGAGGGGGGAGAAAAAAAATTTAAATTAGAAACAATCCCAGTAAGTGTTATTTTACAAAAATAAAACATTTCATCCCTCCTTAGAAGAGCTACCTGATAAAGGAAGGTGACAAACATGTGCTTGGGGCCTTCTTATACATCCAGAGCCTCAGCTATTAGTTCATATGGTACTGAACTTTCAAATATCTTCTTTTTGGCTGGGTCTAAAAGGGCAGCTGGTGGTTTGCTGGAGAGTTAGGGAGAATGTAGAGAGAAGTATTTATACAAGTCCTCATTTCCTTTGTCCAGGGAAGAGACATTTGTAGCAAGTGTCATCTGCTCTATGGAGATTGTCCAGTCAGAATTCTCTTTCCTTGTTGTTTCCATGGAAATGCTATAATTGCTAGGCTTCAAAACACCCATTTTTAGATATTTTTGTAGTAATAATATGCATCAAATTAACTAAGGAATGTGGCCAAGATAATCAGCCTCATCTCTTTATTAGACAGCTTATTTAAATGCCCATTTCCATTTGTTTCTAACCTTGTGAAATCATTTTTCCAAGATATTTCTTGCTCAAATCAATACACACACATGCACACACACACACACCACAATCATCACAGACACTCACATGTACACATGCACCATGTTCCACTACCCACCCACTGTAGAACCAAAACTAAATGTCTTCAAAAGGGATATGGCCTCAAGAGCAAAACAGCTTCATCCTCTATTTCAATTGTACTTTGGTTTTCCTTGTCAGTAAAATAGTACTTACCCCCACAGAGCTGTAAAGATTACTAAGTCAATATGTGTGTGTGTCTGTACACACACACAAATAAGTGAAATATGTATCTGTTTGTCTGTCTATCTATCTATCTATCTATCTATCTATCTATTTCTTAGAAATAGTACCTGGCATATAGTAAGTGCCAAATATTATATATTCAAAAGATATTTTTGATTCAAGTTATCTCCTGTTCCCACTATAAGGCAGAGGAAAAGTTTGACATACTCCTTCATTTTGGGATTGGTAAAATATGAACACTGGACTTGGTCTTTCAGTGTGCTAGGTTTACTGATAAGGAAAACCAAGGTATAGGGAGGGTAGGTTGCTTACCAAAGGTTGTATAGCTAATACATACTAGAATTGAAGTTTGAAACTTTTAACCACTATGCTATGTTGTCTCTCTATACAATAATTTTTCAGGAACTCCATTATCTCTTACCCAAGGACTTTAACACACTTGGAAAATGGTTTTGTTCTGTAGGCAAATGGCAGCCAGAAAGTATGAAGTAACATCAAACTACAATGAACATATCCTGAACTTCCTGATTTCATACTGATTTGAAATAAGTACATTCATACTTGTAGGAATATGTATCCCAGCTTATATGGTCTTGAAAACTTGTTTTGTGTATTTAAAGAAAATAAACTGAACTAATTACAATCAGATTATAAACTGCTAAATGACAGGGACACTGAATAATAATAATTTGGTTATAGCTATCATCACAATGCTATAGACATATTAATAAAGCTGTATGTTTATTTAAAGCATTGATAATAAGTAAATCATTTAACTCTCATAATCTTCGAAGTGAATAGTGCAGTTCTTATTCTTCTCATTTTGTAGATTAGGAAACTGAGGCTCAGAGATGTTCTTACCTGTCTAAGGAGGACTTTCTTTATACTCCCTTATTCTCTACCTCCAGGGCTTATTAATATTGTTAATTAAATCTATTTTCCCACATCTGGGGCCTCTCCTGTCTAAAGAACAAAAAATACCTTGTCCAAAATCCAAAGACTATTTTTGTCTCTTTATCATTTCTTTTTCTCACCCCTTAATACAAAGGCCATACCGTGATTTACCATACTAAGAACCAAGTAGATGAAATAATATTCTCAAGATGGATATTTATCCATGATTTTAACTTACAGAATGTTAGAACCAGAAGGTAACTAACAATTTTACTTTGTGCTTTTCCCAACCTATTTTACACATGAAGTCTTGGTGAGCAAAGGGTGATTTTGCTCAAAGGCACCATAAGTTACAGGATGAACAGAACCCAAAATCCACATCATCTTCTATCAATTCTTTCTCTATATTGGCTTTTTTCCTGGTAGAACCCTGAACTTATTTCCTGCTAGCCAGGTGTAGATTCTTTATTTCTAAGCAAACTTCAGACTTATCTTTCCCTCTATCACTTATCAAAGTGCTCAGTAAGAGTAGTTAGAGGTTGAATACTACTGGAGATCTATTTTTCAGTATGAGAAAGAGCTATCAATAAATGAGTTTTTAGTTATTCAGTTCAGTTCCTCATCATTTCCAGTGCTTATTCTGTTCAAAACACTGTACTTAGCTATTTTAAAATTGTCTGACTAGTAATGTCATTCTGACTGCATTTCATCATCTCAAATATCATGGGGGAAATGTCTCATCCTAAAATTAAGATAAGCTACATCTTTAGCATTAAATTTTCTAACCATCTGTCAATCCTGCAAAGAACAAAATGATTTAACATACCATATATTTTCTTAATTAATCTTCATTTGGTTCTTATTGAGCATCACATTCTTTTTTACATATTTGCAAAATGATAATAAATTTCTAGGAATTGACATCTAGCTACCTGGAGGAAGTATATAGAGCCCTCCCTTTCCTCCTTTCTGAAAGATGAAATAATATTTGTTTATCACAGTCTCCTGTTCTTCCCAGTCTCTCAAAGATGAATGATCTCCCTGCTCTAACACCACAAGTTTCCCTGAGCCACAGGGCAGTAAAGCCAAGGGTGGTTCCCATCCTTAGGGAATGCCAACACTAACAGAATAACCTTAGCAGAAATGGATAATGAATATAAATATAGAAACACAAACTGATCCATAGGTGTGCTGATGAGAAGGACAGTCTGATGTTGCACTGACCGATTGAAGGTATGTTGAGTGACCCGAGTCTGACTGTCTTGCCCTTGCCCCAGACCTGGCTCCTCCTGTCTGTCCTGAGTAGAGTTTCTGCTCTCTTCCCACAGTTGTGGACATGGATGGAAGACCTTCAGAAGGAGATGCTAGAGGATGTCTGTGCAGACTCAGTGGATGCGGTCCAGGAACTGATAAAGCAGTTCCAGCAGCAGCAGACCGCCACGCTGGACGCCACACTCAACGTCATCAAGGAAGGCGAAGACCTTATTCAGCAGCTCAGGTCAGCGCCTCCCTCCCTGGGGGAGCTCAGCGAGGCCAGGTCAGCATGGGCAGTGCTTTCCAGTGGGAAATGCCTTGGACTAGACACGAGATAAGTCATGTCCTGGTCTTGGCTCAGCCACAACCAGCATCGTGGTCTTGTGTGAGCTTCAGTCTCTCCATCTGTCAGATATAAAAATACCTACACCATATTCAACTTGAGTTTAAAATGAAATAGTAAACAGAACAGCTCTAATATTCTAAAGCATTATTCATCATTCATGATGTTATTCAGCAATCGATAAGTAACATAATTATAACAAAATTACCATTCAACAGAAAATAAATAATGTCATCTTGAAGAAACGACATATTTAGTTATGTTGAGAAATGATCATTATGGAATATAGTGTTCTTTGGCATCTGATCTCAGGCTGAACTCTCAACTCCAAGGCCCCAGTTGGCAAAATGTGATCAAAAAGGGTTGGTTTTGGCCCCATGAGAATGTAGAGAGTGTGATGTTGTCCTACTTTGTTCTTCATTACCCACTTATGACCTTTTCACCATTTCTTGCTTCCCAGAAAATAAAACTGTATCAGCCTAAACAAACATTACTAAGAAGGAAGATCCTGTCTAAAGCTTTAAATTCATTTAGAATCATTCACACCATTGCCTCCTTTCTGTTGGCATCAATATGTAGCTTCCTGTTCCTGTCAAGGGCACTGGTTCCCCAGATAAAGTGTCAGGAGACCTTGAGCAAGCCCTTGGCAGCCAGTCTGTGCCCAGGTGCTATGTAAATAGGTTTTGATGGTGCTAATGATACCTGCCCACAGAGCCTTGTTCTTATCCCATAATCACTGAGTTCTGGGGCCTCTGCCAGCTCTGGACAGAAATAATCTGACCAATAAGTCCCAGGCCAACCCTGAGGCCTGTAGGAATTACTTCAATTGAGAGGGCTTCCCCTACCCCATACCACTTATCCAATTAAGTAAATAATAAGAACTCATTTTTTAATGGTCCTGGCATGCTTTTCTGTTGGAAATTAATTATTTCTATTCTAAATACATACATGAGATGTTCTGAGTCCTTGTGTTGCATATTAACAAGACAGCCTCTTTTCCTTCATCCCCCAGTTCGTCTTTATGAATATATGATACAAGACAGTTTTGTCTGCCTATCTGGGAAACTCCACTGTTATTCATTTCTGAAGAAAATTCCAAATAGTGGGCAGTTGCTTAACCCCGCTGGGTCTCAGGTCCTTTGTCTGCCTGGGTTCTCCTTCCTAATATCAAGACCAGTCAAAGAGAAAAGAAGTAAATGGTGCCTAGTGGACCTTGGCAGGATGCCTCACACACACCAGGGCACACATCTTCTCTAGGTCTCTACTTCTCTAGGTCTGGCACTCATCACTAAAGTCCCTAAGATGAGTTCCCATCATCTCTGTGATTTCTAGTGAGTGTGACATTGGCATAAGTGCTGTGCAAAATGATCAGAAATTATTCTCTTCCTGCTGGAAGCTGTGATGGAAAAAGACTGAGAAAAGCAGTCAGAAAGAACAGTCACATCCTCCCAACAGCGAAGTCCTCAATAAATGCATAGTATTGAGTCCATCTCTTATGTTTCTTTTATGGTAGGGGGTGTCCATCCAGTGGTGGGATTTCATGACCAAATAGGCAGGGTTAGGAGGCAGAACTGGGAGTTCTCTGAATGATAGGAGAGGTTTTTGACAAACTACCCTTATGCTCCCTTCAGAAACAGACAATGTGGGCTCAGATACCATTGCTTCTGAAACCAACACAGGCTAAAAGGACTAGTTTTCAAAAAGCTTGCTGATGAGATTCAAAATTGATTTTCTCTCTGTTCTCTGACTTAGTAAATTGTAGAAGAAATCAAGACATCATAAGATATTGAATGTGCCCACTTATTTCAAGTTTTAGAGCTCTAGTTTACTCAAGGCCTTGTGGAATGTAAACTTCTTAATCCAGATTTCTTATTATAATGACCTCTTTGGCAGGCTCGCCACCACCTTGCTTCTCTAGGCAGATCAATGTTTATTTCTTGGTTCCCCGCTGCAACATGTCATCTCCCCCTAATACTTTTGTGTAGACTCTCCTTGCTCAGAAAGTGTGCCCCTCCTATCTTCTAATCTGGGTTCATCCTTTTCTTCTACTGCCCAAATCAGAGTTCATCCTCTTCGAAACCTTGTCGTCACAGCCTCTTGTGCCCTAACCTCTGCTCTCCCCACCTGACCCTGTGTCCCAATCAACACTTGATACTTCACTTGTGTCCTTTCAGAATTAACAGCCATTCATACAGCACGTTTCTGATTACAGAGCACGTTTACCACACAGTCTTATTTAGCAGCAAACCGTGAAGTGAGCAGGGCAGGAATTAAGTCTACTTTACAGGAGAAAACTGGGGCTTGGGGAGGTGATTTCCCAAGGCCACTAGCCCATGTAGGTCAGAGTGGGGACTTAATCCAGGCTCGCAGCCTCCAGAGCCCACGCTTTCCTAACTGCAGCTTAAAGCCTGTATAATAACAGTAGCATATAACTTTGGCATTGCATTGCAGATAAATAATTTTGGCAGCCATAACTTGGTTTTAACAACAATCCTGTGAAGTAAAACTAGGAAGGGTTTTTTTTTTATTATTATATGTCTATAACATGTCTACTCTTATGCTTTGTATTTAATGTGTCTACGCTTATGCATGTGCATATGTTTGTATATTAAAACTATACCTATTAGACTACATATATGTATGGAACCGTTCCATTGACCTAATATTTTATGCTTTGTCAAGCCCTTTCCCATCTATTATTTTATTTGATCCTTTTCACAATTCTGTCTGAGGAATAGGAGAGCAGCTAGTCTCAGAGCTACCATACTGTGAACCCCAAAGAAGATACATGTATGTTTGGTCTGCCTACTTAGCAGATAGTGCCAGGCTCACAGTAGGAGTTTGATAAACGTCTCTCGATTGAATGATTCAAATGATTTACATCCACTTTGCTTAGACAAGGAAGACCCCCTGTTCCTCTGTCACTTTTAACATGGCAAGGCCCCTCCCTTCTTTTCTTCCACTTTGCCACAGGGACTCCGCTGTGTCCAACAACAAGACACCCCACAGTAGCTCCATCAGCCACATCGAGTCAGTCCTGCAGCAGCTGGATGATGCCCAAGTGCAGATGGAAGAGCTGTTCCATGAGCGGAAGATCAAGCTGGACATTTTCCTGCAACTGCGCATCTTTGAGCAGTATACCATTGAGGTACAGGGGGCGGAGGAGAGCAGTGGGAAGGCCTGCAGCATGGCCAAGGGTGCTGCCGCAGGACTGGGAAGGGAGTGTCCACAGTAGCCAAAGGGGATTCGAAGGGATTATGCATCAAGGATACATTTTTAGAAATCAAGAAATCCACATTCCGTCTTCTTGTATTCCTCCATCCTTCTCACCCCCACTACCAAGCGACTCTTCTATTTCATGATCTGTCTGGGGATGGCTTCATTGAGAAGGTTTTATTGGTGTGCTTTGGACCTTGCTACTTTGGTTCCACAAAGATGATGGAATTGGCTGTTTGGGGATTGAGTAGAGTCCTTGAATTCTATAGCTTTGTGAGTAGGTATTTGCTAAAATTAGGGGGTCTCCTCAGCAGAACTAGATCAGGAATTAGATGATGTCACACAGCAACAGGAAGTCAGTAGTCTCAGGAAGGAAGACCTGTATCCTTAATTTGCTTTCTACTTATTAAGAAAGTAAGTCTGTGCTCAGGCCATTTGATGGTCATCTCATAGACTCCTTAGTTCACTCTGAAAAGGTCAGAATTGGGTGTTCTGGTATACTTATGTCACCTTTGTGATACCTATTAATAATGTCTGCCCAAATAATATTCACCTTTTATTTATTTATTTTTTTGCTTTGAAAAAGTAACTAAGGCCAAGCCAGTAGGGTTTCTGGGGATTGAAGACTATCTGACACAGGCACTTTGTCCTTTTCAAAGGGCGTTAAAGGCCCTGTGTTCTCTTTGCTCCCAGCTGATGTGGTATGAGTGAAATCCAATTCTCCATTTAACTCTTTTTTAAACTTTGTTTTACATTCCAACCATCTCCTTTGAGTTGGGGCTTCTAGGGCTTCCGGGTGTCTGGGACTGATCTTCCCAACAGTATGTAGAAACTTCCATGGAACTGGTGTGGAAGGAAAATGGCTTTTTAAAAAATTTTTTTTAATGTTGAAAACTCCAATATCCCAATCCCACTCAGAATCAGAAAACAGCCCTGGCAATAGCTGCCCTGTTTTTTTCAATCCTAAGACCAAAAAATATTCATATTTAGAATCAGAACTGTAAAAGAAAAGCAGTCTTTTCTGTCACTTACTCAAAATTTTGTAATCTTTCTCTTCTTATAAACACATTTGTACCCCTGCCTCCCTGGAAACTGCTGCAGTTTCTTGCTTAAAGATTTCATGTTCCAAAAGTTGCTTTCTGGACAGTTTGTGGAACAAAGGCAAAGATTTAAGTTTTTAAATCTACATCTTGATTATCTTTCCAGTTTATTCCATAACTTAAGGTGACTTTATTTTGACTTTTATTTATAAATTGTTTTGAATCTACACTCACAAGGATTTCAGGTGTCAAGTAGTATTAAACATATATCGAAAGAACAGTTAAATTGCCAGTGAAAAAATAGAGATACTGGCATGCAGCAAAGAGCGAATGTGGTGGACTTCATAAAGGTGGGACAACAAAGGCAATAAAGGAAAGAGGGGGTGTGAGTTGTTATTATCTGGTAACTGGGAGTAAGACTCACAAAAATAAATTGAGGGCATATTTGATTGCAGTGTTGTAGGCCCCAGGCACACCCTCAGTTCTTCCTCAGCTCCATTTTGCCCACAAAGCATGAATGCCTCAAGGAGGAAATTATGTTAGCGGGTGTGGTGATTTTGCTGTTGTATTCTTTATTTACTTTCCTTTCATTCCTGGTCCACATCAAAAAAAATGCTTAAGGGGAAAGAAATGCTCTGAGAGTTTGGAAATTTACCTGTTATTTCATTAGATGGTTGTGATCTTGAGGTGAGGGTTGCTAGTTTATTTCCGGAATTGGTCGGTCAGCTTCACTTTGCCATGAACTGTACCCTAGACACCAGCTGGGAGCAACACTAGGCTGTGTTTGCCTACAGTGATTCTGGGAAAATCCATTCTCTCTCTTGAAAAACAATCCAAAGTATATGCAAAAAATATTCTTAAAAAAAAAAGAAGACTAACTGTAAATCCAATGACCCTACTTAAATGTTGCAATAGGAGAGCTCAATATCTGAAACATGGGATTTGCATTCTTCAGCTTTTATACTGCACTAAAGTTCCCCCTCCTGCCCTGAATCCTGGGCAGCAGTTTAGGCCTCTCGATATGTATGCAGTAGAGGAAACACTGCAGAAATGGCGTGAGGGTCTAGTAAAATGAATGAGATAAAAATAACAATTTGGTTCTACACCCTCTGGTGTTTAAGGCAGCAACATCCAGGTTTTAGAAAGGGTCTTGTTCCCCATTTTGGAAGAGGCCCAAAGCTTGGGGAAATGCCATATTTTATCTTAGATAGAAATGGAAATCCTGCTAAACCTATGGAAAAGCTCTGCTTCAGGTCAGATTGTCAGAAGTTATTTTTGAGAGTGATGAGATTATCTCAGATACCAGCTAGTGTTTCACTGTGGGAATGAAGAAGAAACATCTAGAGAAGATTCAGAATGTGAAACTGAGGGTGGTTTCTATAATGAGAGACGTGTGGAGCTGACATAAGGCAGGGCAGGAGCTGTCATTGCAGGACCTACAGCTATGGTTTCCTTCCTTAAAGGGAGGAATCTGATGGGCATACTCAGAATTCCTGGGGATTACTGAAAACCAGACCAGGCCTGCTTCCCTGACATCTGGAGAATCTAAGCATGACCCCTTAACCACATCGCTAATGGCTGAAATTAATTTAAGAATTAACATAATACAAGAGTTCTATACCAATCTTCTATTCAGTAAGAATGGTGTATATGGCTCCCACAATGTTACCTGGGATGAGGTCAGAGGGCACCCCCACTAAGAGTGGAATTTATCCCAAATGGATTAGGCAAATGATCAAAAACCAGGACTGCAGCTGCATTCTTGACATACCTTGTTAGATGCCATAGAGACTAAGCAAAGTGACCTATAGATGTTCTATAAAGTATTCTCCTGAATGGTCAGCCTCTCCTCTATGAAAGACACTTTATATGAAATGGTTATGATAAGAGTCACTTCACCAAATGAAAATAATGTTTATATTGTGGTGGTAAAAATATGGATAGTTTTTTTTGTTTTTGATGCTTCCATGCATTTCAGATTTTCTACAATCAATCAGAATGATGAGAAAGAAATAAAAAATTTTTTTTTTTAGAAGCAAGAAGAGGCCAGTGGTCTACAAACTCTTGATTATGCACCCTCTCAATAATTTTTAACTTGCAACCCCTTATATATGCATATATATTAGTTTATAAATTATACATGTTCTACCATCACTGACTAATCTCAAAACTCAGTGTGAAATTTTGCTTTTTCATTATAAGTTGTGGTTCCATACTTCAATAATCTTCTGGATAATTTCTAGTTATTTTTGTTTGTGGGAGGGCCTGGTTTCTTGACAGATCTGCTCAGACTGTCATTGTTTCTTTACCCCACAATGTGGCTGACAAAGAGTTCAGAGTTTTCTTGTGCTTTCATGATTAGTATTATCTTCAAGCAGTTGGAGGAACCGTGTTAAGCCATGTGTCTTTTTGTGAAGATTGGTTTAGTTACAGCTAGATAAGAGAGAAATCCATTTAACTGGGCAATAAAAAGAGCAATAATTTGAAATATGCTGAAAGCAACTGAACAAATGAGCCACAGTTATTATAATGTTCCCACCTTCCCTGAGGAGCCTCTCCTCCCATACCACCTGCCACGTGATCAGACAGAAATATCAGCTTCATCTACTAGTGAAAGTTTAGAGAAACTTTCTTTTTATTGGTTTGATCTGCATATTTTGAGACAGAATTTTTCTCTATTATCAATAGATAAACTTGAGCGCCCCCTGGGTGGGCATACCCACATTGGAGAGTACCAGAAATGATACCAAGATATCCTACACAAGAGACTTTATGAAAAACGAGTCACAGTTATAGTCTTTCTTTAAAGTCTTTAACTGTAATGTCAGACAAAGTTTGCTCAGTGTACCTGAAAATTAATCTGTGTAATTAACCTGAGTAAGGAATGAAATAGCCAGCTATAAATCTATAAGGTTCACATTTGGAAATGCTGAATAACTACAATAAAGTAAACTGAAGTCTGCAAAAAATATTTATTTTATATACTCTCTATATTTTTATCAAATCGATTTCAGGATCATTAAGGGATTTCCCCTTCCATCTTCCTTTTATAAAAGAAGGATTGTTCACACAGCTTGACTATTCTGACAAGTCATCTGTTTTCAGCAAATTATTAAAGATACTTGATGGAAACTTTCATGTCACTCAGTAATGGGGTGAGTCTGAGGCTGTGGACCTGCCATCAGGTAGCATTATCAAGGTTCACATGCTGTATGCTTCTTGTTTCTGGAAGAAATGCAGAAAATTCAGCAGAAGGAAGCAGAAGGAAGCTCCAGTACTAGATATTTAGCTCACCTGGGAGAAAAAAAATTCTGACACTGAAGCATTGATAAGTACTAGAATGAGTGAACAATAGATATGTAGGAGTTTTTCAACAAAGGGAGATATTTGGAAAACAGTAGATTCCCACAAATTTCATACTGATTAAGATGCATAGATATGGACAAAATAATCACTCAAGATCTCCTCAAGATTAGTCGTGATTACATCAAAGGTCTCAGATTTAATCATCATGATAATGAAGAAAAGAACATGAAATTGGTCATAAAAGTTGTTCAATTATACAAATTAACCAATTGGAATAGAAATTAGGTAACTGAACATTGGACCTCATCAATTCAGATGTTGCAATGTGTTTTTATATTATTTTGCCAAGTATTAAAGACAACTAAGTATTTCTTTAGTGCTGTTCTTTTGCTTTTCCAGAAAATTCTTATGATATCCTCATAGGTCTTTCTATAGCTACATAAATAAATACTTTAATTCTCTAGACAGATTATATGTATTTATAAAATAGGGAAATACTATGATATACCTTTAAAATAATCTGTATTAGAATTCACTGATTTTATCATTTTATAAATTGATTTACAGGAAGTAAATTTATATAACATTCTTAGACAAGAAGAATAAATGACTATGGCAATTTAGTTTATTTTGGTTCTACAGTGATCACCTATATCAATATACAAATCCATTGTAGATGAAATAGTTCTTCCCATGCAATGAGAATGTCTCTTTAGCTCCAGTGTGTCTTTCCTTATCATCCACCACTGTAGGTCAGTTGAAAATATTTAGCTTTCACTTTTCTCATCTTAATAAAAATAATGACATCATAAAACAGAAAAATTTTAATGCGGCAGTTGATAGTCTATGTATTTCAGAGCTTCTTACCACAATGAAATGCCTTAGACCTTTCTTCCCATTCTTAGTTGGAATGGGATTGGACCTTAATGTATTAACATGAGTGATATATATACATACACATACATACACATGTACACGTATATTACACACATACACACACACACACACACACACACACACACACACACACACACACACACCATTTGCTGAGAAGCAGTATAGCACAGTCATCAAATATGTAGTATTTTGAGTTGGACTGCCTGGGCTTGAAACCTATTTAACCAGCTTTACTAATCATGTGACCTTAGGCAAGTTACTAAGTTTCCTCATCTGAGAAATGGGAATGAGAATAATAATTCCTAGCCCATTGTATTATTAAGGATTTAATGAGTTAACACATGGAACATTTTTAGCAAAGCTTATGGAACTTAACAAACACTAAATACATTGTAATTGGTATTATTGTCATTATTATTCACAATATATTTTCATACATACATTTTCTTCCCTATTTTAAGTAAATATCCTATCTTATTCTTCCCCATTGTTTCTTTCTGAATTTGTTACTGGGTCACAGTAGGCAGCCCCTGAGTGTTCATGCAACTACTGTGAGAAGCAAAGGCATTGCTCTTGACCTCTGGAGGACAGGTTACACTTCTCTCTACTGAAGCTCTCATCCTGTAGTTCACATCTTAATACCATATTGCAGATGTGTCTCTTCTTCATAACAAAGGCCCCTAGGGAACCAGAGAATTCTAGATAGGTTAACACTACTTTTGTACTGAGCTATCTGGCTAAGTCAATTAAAAAATTACCAAACTCTTAGACAAAAATATGCTATTGGGGGAAAGCTGAGTTTTCTTATGAGGGTAAATTATTCCTGGTGTTTATATATGGCTGAAAATGCACGATTTATTGATCTGTTCAAGGAACACAAGATTAATATAAAAGGTTTATGTGAAGTGAAGAAAATGGAGTTATCATGGATATTTTTGAAGAGACATCGTAAACAGGGAAAGGTTAAATGGGCAGTTCTCTGAAGTGAGAATAATAAAAAGGAAGATACCCTCAGAATCAGCTCTTGGACCAGCCTTATTGATAGAACACCATGGTTGAGAGCACTGGACTTTGTAGTTGAATGCTTAGCCCTGCCACCAGCAGCTCTGCAACCATGGGGAAAATGATCTGACTTCTTCTCTGTGCCTTAGTTTCCTCCAAGAGTTGTTATGAGGATTAAATAAAAGTTAGTCAAAGCTTACTGCACTGTCTATTTCTAATAAGTGCACAATACAAAGTACAATATCTTCTTCAACTGTGATCATTATCTTTATCATCATTGCCAGCATCTAAAAATGATCTGAAGACTACACATTGACATATCCAGCTTTGCAAGTGATAACAAAGAGCTAAGTTGATGGGAATAGATCACAGGAAGTGGAAAGAGAAGGGGCAGGTGAGTTTTAATTCAGGCAAGTACAGAATAAAACATTAGGAGAGGAGGAGCTAAAATGTTCTCTGCATGTAAATACCGAGAAAGACCCAGAAAATGGGAGGAGCTAAGGGAGAGGGCTCCCTGAGGACAGAGCCCAAGGCAGCTGCTAAACCAAGTCCTTATGGTCAATTATTGGCAGCAGAATGCTGGATTCATCTCATCTGGCAGGAAAATCTTTGACTTCATTTTGAAGTGAGCCTTCCCATTTCCCACTGCCTCTTACCCCTTATAAATATCTAACTCCTTTTCTGATTTCCCTTATGGCTATAGCTCTAGAGTAGACAGTTTACTAGAAGAGGAATGTTGCCAATGTATCTCTCAAAGATGTCATCATATCCTGACACTCCAATTAATTCAGGAGAAAGAGGGAGATAGAGGCCACTGGAGCCAAGAGTGAGTGGGCCAGGAGCTGATATGGACCTAATTGAGTGGAAGGACACAGCAAAATAGGTCAATTGAAAGCTGAATGCCCTATGGGTACCTCATGTTCTATCTTTCATTCATTTGGTTCAGGTCCTAGTTTCTGCCCTGAACAAAGTCTTCTAGGTTTCTTTTCCAAGACTTAAATCACCAAATTAATTTCCTGATGCAGGTTTTTCTTTTTCAGAGTCTTGTCTCTTTATTAGCAAAGTAGCCTGTGCCTCATATTATGAGATAAGCCAGAGATAAACATCTGGGTCTAGGGTTGTTTCAGGCCAGAGGGTTTACTTTGAAAGCTGATGAGGACTTGAACAAACTAAAGGAGGGACAAGGGCATTGCAGGGCTATTGAACCAAGGAAACAGGCTGGAGAGGGCAGAGCTAACTCTCCAGACCAACAAGTAAACCAGCTGATTGGTTCATATAATAGAAGAGCATGAGATGAGGCTGGAAAGCTAGATTTGTTCATTAGCAGTAGGTAGGCTTCAGGTTTGAAAACAAAGATATTCTTTAAAAATAAAATGAGCACCTGCTATGTAGCAGCCTTGTACCCCAGAAATAATGTAGAGAGGACCCCAATGTAAGAACATTCCTTGAGGAAACAGAAAATAATTTAAACTCCAGCAAATTTAAATACACAAATCAACCAGAAAAAAAATACACAAATCAGGCTATTACAAGGCTCTGGGCATCACTATGTGAGGGGAATGGTGGGAGAGAGTCAGACACAGAGTAAAGAACATTTAAACCCAGGGAGGGCAAGCTTAGGAGTCAGGCCATTTTGCAGAATAGCCTCTTGAAATTCTCATTCTTCAGGCTTCGTGACAGATTGAGCCCTGCAGCTTAATAGTGTCAGGTGGCAAGGCTGGAGGATGGTAGAGGAGAGGGAAGGAAAGAATATAGAAACACCAGATAGAAAATTCTGGACGTATTTCACATTTGGTTAGCTCCAAATTCCCAAGATACCAGACCCCTGAGCCTCTGTCCCCTAAGTTAAGCACCTCAACTTTTCTCCTCCTCACCAGGACCCTCAACACTTTTCACTCCACAGGTGTCTGGTCTTGGGACCCCTCTGGGTTTTTGCAGCAGACAGGCCCTTATAGACTCAGTTCCATGGAAACAAAACAAAGAAACAAAATTAAAAGGAAGGCAGGTTCTTTCTCTTTTATGCTTGTTGTATTAGTTTTGTTTTAACTTCTTGTTAAGGCAATAGACTAAATATTTTGCTTGGGCTGTTTTCAATAAATTATCTGATTAAGGAGTTATTTCCAACATATATTAAGAACTCTCACAAATCTATAATCAAAAGATAATTAACTTATTTTTTGAAAAATGGGCAAAAGACTTAAGAGATACTTTACAAAAGTAGTCACAAATGGCCAATAAGCATATGAAAATGTGTTCACTATCATTAGTCATCCCCAAACCATAATAAGATATCACTCACTTCACACCCACTAGGATGACGAAGCTTAAATAGACTGACAATACCAAATGATGATGAGGATGTAGAGCAACTGCAACTTTCATATATGCCTATGATGAATGTAAAATTCCTGTTTGGGAATGTCCAACATACACCTACCTATGACTCTACAGTCGCTCTCTGAGGTAACTCTCACAAAAGATGGAAACCTGTGTCCACAGAAAGACTTGCATAAGAATTTTCACATCAGCCTTATTCATAATAGCCAAACACTGGAAACAGCCTCAAAGTTCACCAACTGGAGAATCACATTGTGGTGTGTGTGTGTGTGTGTGTGTGTGTGTGTGTCTACATACAGTGGAATACTAGTCAGCAATAGTGAGGAACATATACACAACATGGATAAATCTTAAATACAGCATGTTGAACATAAGAAGCCAAATATAAAAGAGTACATACTCTATTATTTCATTTTTGTGAAATCTAGGAATAAGCTCAACTACATCTGTGATGACAGAAATCAGAAATTGGTACCTGAGTCAGGGGTAGGGGCAGGAACTAACTGGGAGGAGGCACAAGTGAACTCCCTATGGTGATGGAAAGTTCATATTTTGTTTTTGGTGATAGCTACATGGGTATATAAAATTGTCAAAACTCATAGAACTAATGCTTAAAATATGTATCTTACTGTATGTAAATTACACTTTAATTTTTTAATACAGGAAGGAAAAACATATCTTTATAGGCCTAGTCTATACAGTCCTATTCATCCTATAAATTATCTCTTATAAACTATATCAATTATCTCTTTTCAATTTAATTCCCTTTTCTAGTTAGAGCATTAATATTTTTCAAAGACGAATTCAATAAAAACCTGTTTTGCCTGCCAGCCTGATCCCAAGGACTTCCCACAATAAGTAGGTATTGGGTTTTCTGCTGAGCTCAGTGAATCCCGTAGTTGACATGAATGAGGTGGGGACCCAGGACAGTGAAGATGCTATTTTCCCCCCATCTCTGTGTCAAAGACAGCAGCTATACTTTCATTAAAGAAACATCTTATTGTTGGACAAGAAATGTAATGCTGTACCCCTCACAGAAGCCCCTCATGCCAGACCGTTTGCCTTTTTCATCCCAGTCTGTATGGCCCCAGCACAAGAGTTAGGAGTGCCACCTCCCAGCTGCCTCTAGCTGGTCTTCTGTTTCCCTCTGTCCCCTGATGTTCCTAGAACAGCAGCACTTGGTAACCAGGAAGCTTATGCCACATGTCAGCTGCGATGAGGCCCAGCATAGTGAAAATCACTAAGCTGGGAGTCTGGGATATGTGCTTAGGCTGTCTGGGCCATACTGTGTCTAATTTGGGGTGACGCTTTCATTTTCCCTTCTTGGAAAAGAGGGTGACAGTTCCTGTGTCATAGCTTTCACAGGGCTGCTGTGTGGGTAGCAGCATGAAATAACAGACCTGGAAACCACGTTAGCAAAGTTTTCATCTGATTCATATATCAGGTGGAATTATTACCCAGTTCAGTACTTCTGAGTTCCTCTCTGTGAATAATTGCAGTGGTTGTAAAGGAAGTGTCAGATTCAGCAAGCCTGTGCTGTGGTTGTTCCCTCACAGGTGACAGCAGAGCTAGACGCCTGGAACGAGGACTTGCTCCGGCAGATGAATGACTTCAACACGGAGGATCTAACACTGGCAGAGCAGCGGCTGCAGCGCCACACAGAGCGGAAGCTAGCCATGAACAACATGACCTTCGAGGTCATCCAGCAGGGCCAGGATCTGCACCAGTACATTATGGAGGTCCAGGCCTCAGGTATGTGACCCATCCTGTTCTTGTGCTCCTGACAGGCAGATGATGAAACAAGAACATCAGCTTGACTCCAATGAGCACTTCCACTGTGTTCATTCATTTTATTCCTATAGGTACAAGGAACAGATCTTTGCCCTCATTTTAAAGAAAAAGAAAATTAAGCATGAAAGCTGAAATAACTTGTCCAAGGTTGCCCAGTTCGGCTGCAGTAAAGATGGGAATAGGGCCAGTGTCTCTTGGTACTGTAGAGAGAATAGGAAAATCAATGATTAAAATTTGCACAGGTTAAAAAAAACTGGTGTCCTGGAAAAAATAAACCAGGCTGACTTCAAAAGCAGTCAGCCATCCAGGTGAAGTGCATTCAAATGTGCAGACTTCCGTGATTCTACCCCCTCCTCCCCACACACACTCTCTTCCCTGCTGTCAACCCCCAGGGCTGGCTCCTTATCTCTAGTCCATGCTGCTCAGAGTAAGTGGGGTTTGTTGTTGTTGTTGTTGTTCTTCTTCTTCTTCTTCTTTCACTGATCTGTGTATGAGCATAGGAAGTGTTGATAAAAATATAGGGCAAAATCATATAGTTTTATTAACTTCTCAAGAAAACATGCCTGAGTTACTCAGATTGGACTTCATTTCCTGCTCAGGATTTATTCATTGTTCATCCCACACATGCATGAGTCCTGACAGTTACACCTGCCACTCTCTAAATCGGCCTTTGATATTAGAGCTGGAGAGAGCCATAGTGGTCCCTTAGCCCACCCAGTCTAGAAAAAAAGAAGTCCCTTAGCTGGGTACATACTGGTAGAGTGCTAGAAGACAGGTCTGTACCCCCAAACCCATTGCTCTCCTCCCCAAGTCCTCATTGGCTCAGGTTCCTCACCCTCTGGGAGGAGGCGGACAGGGGCTCAGGCCATTCACTCTTTAAAACATAATTGGTTCATGAAGGATACTTAGAATCATGAGCTTGTCAGGCAGACCTTGGTAATCAAACTTAACTTTAGGGTACTGTGTTTCTTTTAATGACCTGGAAGAGTACATAACAGCATTCAAAGGAACTTCACTTCTAACCAGAGGAGAGACAACCTAGTAAATTCCGTTCACTTTGGTCAACATAATCTTTTCTAGAATTTTCATTTGTGTTGTGAACAGACTGCAACTGCCTGTGAGACCCATGTCTCATAGGTGTGCAGAACATGCCCGATGTACCCCCAGGAAGGGCCACTGACGTTGCAATCTATCTGGAGACTGTTTAAAAAATGACAGTACCCAGGCCCCATGCCTAGCTATTCCGATTTAACTTCTTATTGAGCAGGACTCGAGTATCAGCAAAAAGCTCCCTAGTTAATTAATTCCACTGTCCAGTCAGGGCTGAGAACTTCTTTTCATCATGATGGTTAAATCACAATAGCTGATATCTACAGAATGCTCCAGGACAGTGATTCCCAAATGTGGTTCCCTGAGCAGCAGCAGCAGCTTCCCCAAAGGACTGTTAGAAATGCAGGCTTAAGGGCCCATCCCCAGAACCTGCTACATCAGACTTTCTTGTGGTCTGGCCCAACAATCTGTGTTTCAGAGCCCTCCAGAGGGTCTGATGCACCACTAATCTAGGACTGCTGATCTATGACTGTGGTACTCAAAGTCTGGGCCCTGGACCAGCAGCGTCAGTATCAATAAGCGCTAACTAGAAATGCACAATCCCAGGCCTTATCTCAGACTTATGAATCTGAATCTGTAGTTTAACAAAATCTCCAAGCAAATCATATGCACATTAAAGTTTGAGAAGCAGCAGAGTTCTAGGCTGTAGCCTGTATCTTTTCATGGCCTTAATAAGGAAGAAAGGGAAACTGATTTTTTTTCTCTGTGATTGAGAACCTTCTCTGGGCTCAGGGTTTCACCCTGCTGCTTGCCTTCATGATGTACACAATAGCTGGCTATCCAGCCAAGTCTGGGAAGCACGAGAGAATGTGGACAGTACCTAAGAGAGAGGCTGGGGCAGAGAAGCCCTGTGAGCACCTTCACCCTTCATCCCTCAGTACTGATGTGTCTGGCAGGAAAAGAGCTCCTCTGCCTGAAAACCTGTAGGACCAAGGTGCTGGCATGACCTGAGGCAAGCCCACCTCTGTCCTAAGAGCCAGGTACCCATGGTAATAGAAAGACTGTCAGGAGCTGGCAGTCCCTGAAGACGGCTTGTGGCTGGGAGTCAGCTGTGCTTGGCAGCCACCTTCACCATGAGGGCTGAGTGAGTGAAAACACCCCGGGCAGATGGGTTGCCCACTTCCACAGTATCCTGTTCTAGAAATGAGCTTTGTCAAAAGAGGCTTGATTGGCCTATTTGGCCCTCTGCTGGGACTGGCTGTTCCCCCTGCTCCTACTGCAGCTAGCTTCTCAGTCTGGCATAGCCCATGAGGCTTCAAAGAGAGTGAATCCAGAGGCTTCAGGCATGCTCACTTTGCCTGCTGCTGAATGCCTGGTCCTGCAGAGGAGGTGTCTGTCTCATCTCTGGCTTGGGGGAGGAAAGGGCAGAATTACACCAGAGCTGGAGAGTGGGGGTGGAGGTTGGGGGTGGACCCATGTGGACCTTGCCCCCAGGTGGCCAAGGAAAGCAGGAATTCAGAGACATGGAACTGAGACAATGAATGGTTTGGGCATTTACGATGTACATATAATAAATTATATTTGACCTAAAGGTAAAATAAACTGTTGTCTTAGGAAAAGGACAATTACAAAATTAAGAATTTGGTAGGTATTTGGCTCTCTATACTAAATTAATTAGGGGCTTATACTTTGATTTTATAGGAGTAAATAGAAATAGGAAATTTCCATATGCTTATTCTCAGGTGTGAAGTTTGTAGCATTGAGCTAGGTTCTACTAAATCCTTCTGGAAGGCAACAACTAACCAAAGAATACGTCTTTGCTTAAATCAATATTAGCCTTAGGAATAGAAGGCAAAACAGGAACAATTTCTTTACTTGCTCATTGTTCTTTCCTCACTTTAGTGTAATCTGTTTGATCCTCAAGTTGGGAGGTGTTTGCTGGAAAGTCAAGTTCAGGAAAACACACTGGCTGAATTTAAGGTCCAGTTCCATCACCAACAGGGAGTCTGACTTTGGAAGTCCCTTTTCTTTCTCTTTAGGCCTTAGTTTCTTCTTTCTAATTGGCAGGTGGGCCTCAATTCCTAAAGTCCCTTTCAGTTCTCACTTTCCATGATTTAGCCTTATCATCTCCACTGGTTATGCCACAGGTCTTCTGTCCAGTGTGGTCTGACCACGTGACTATTACACTTGACCTTAGGAATAAGACAAGAGCCATATGTCCTACAGAAATGTTTCTTTTGTAGTTTAATCAAAGCTTCAGTTTCTCTCTTTATGCAACATTTTTAAGTGAAAAATCTTTGGAGTCTGGCAATAATGCTTAAAATTTGCTATTCTTGGGAATACTCCAGCCATGGCATTTGAAAGTAAATTTTTAAGATAAATTAAGTTTTTGGGGGATCACTCTTCCCCTTGAGCATAGAGGTTAAAAGTACAGTACGAGAAGAAGACTGCTGGCCTGGCATCCCACTACACCTCTTACTGCGTGGTGTCCTTGAGCACATGACCCAATCCACCTAAGTCTCACCTTCTTCTGGAAAAATGACAATTATAAGGATACCAACCATATTGAGTCATTGTGAGGAAACAGTGGGATAATACATGAGAATGGTAAGGGTTCAGTAAATCTTGATAACAATTGTGTATTACACTAGTATTCTAGCACTTACTGCATTCTGTTGGGGTTATGTGTGTTCCTGTAGCTTCTCCAGCAGCGTGAGAACAGGACTTTCTCTCTTCTCTTTACATTCCCAACATCTAGCAGAGTGGTTACACCTTGCACATAGCAAGTTCCCAGTAATAATATTTGCTGCATTAATCCAGATTGAACATCAGTGTGTGTTGAACAGATATAGACAAAAATAATGGGCCGCAAATAATTTTACCTGTGTCATAAAAGGAAGGAAAAGGCCTGCGTTTTTCCAAAATGGAAGCTGTTCTGGGGTTAATAGGAATGTGGATCTGGGGAAGGGGGAGGGCTGAGAGGAGGGGAAGAGAACCTTGGTGTAAAACAGTGGATATCAACCCGGCTGCATATTTACAATTACCAGGAGAATTTCTCCAAAAAAAAAAAAAAAAAAAAAAAAAGAAAAGAAAAGAAAAAGAAAAAGAAAAAGAAAACAAGGTCTGGGCCTCACTCCTTAGGGATTCTTACTTAATTGGTCTGACTGGGCCCAGATTCTTCTTTAACTTCCCAGGTGGTTCTAATGTACAGCTAAGATTGAGAATAGTGATCTAAAAACCTGATTAAAGGATGTTATAACTTCTGAATTGGTGTTATACTAAGGCAGTGATGCAGAAAGAGGTGTGGGGAGGGGAGGAGACAAGAGAAAAGGTGTTCTCTGTCTGAGGCAGACACATATATTTAAAGAATATACACAGTCAAAAAACACGTTACAAGTACTCTAGACCACAGCTACCTCCCCTTGAGGAAATTAAAGTGGTTCCCATGACCAGGCAGCAAAGGAAAACAAAATAAGGTCTTATTATTAGCTGTGTCCTTGAGCCTTAAATAAAACAGTACCAAACATTCTGGTAACTGATTGTAGCAGAAGGAACATCTCTGTCCTTGAATTGCTAGCCATTGTACTATTTTATCTAGTGGTTCCTGATCTCATTGGAAATACCCTAGGAGCTTTAAGATTTTCCACTGCCTGGATCCCCCTCCCAACACACACACACACACACACACACACACACATTCTGATGTTATAGGTCTGGATTGTGACCAGGACGTGGTGCTTTTTTTTAATAGTTCTCCAGGTGAATCTAATGTGAGCCAAGATCCAGATCACTGGTCTAATAACATTCAAACCACCATGGTTTCTAATGATATACATTGACCAAGTACATAAACATCTGATGGTAAGATTGTATATTTACATTTTATACAAGCCATTCAACAGTCCCATCAGTAATTAACAAAGAATATGTTAAAATTTCCCCAAGAGAAAGGAAAAAGTGGGAAAATGGATATTTTTTAGGCCACTAAATGCCAGGCACTGTATATACCTTATCTCTTAGTCCTCACAGCATCCCCACAGCGTCCTTTTTGGTATCGCAATTTCACCGAAGCCCAGAGAGGATAGGAAACCAGAGACTCATTGATAATAGGTTACATAACATGGGTTCAAAGCTAAGTCTGACCTTCCCCAAAGCTCTCATGTGCTTTCCACCACAGCACATGACCTGAGCTCCTCCCTCATTAAAGAAGCCCATGTGTTCACTGAACAGGTATTTATTGGGTTTTATGAGTCAAGCACTATGTTAGGTCCTGAAGATTTAGAGAGGCATAAGACAGATGTGGCCCTGGTATCGAAGAGCCTACACCCCTGCAAGAACATGGACAAGTTACTAAGGAGCCAACCTCAGTGGAAGTGTTCTGATGTAGGGATGGGTACATTGTGGGAGCATGTCAGAAAGAAATCTGAGTATGACCTTCTTTAAAGAGACAAACTATTTCATTACAAATATATTTTACCACTTGATGGAAAGAACAAATGTGTCTTGTTGCATTTGCGAGAGCCCCTGTGGAAGATATTTAAGCCTGTCACTAGACTGAGAGAAATAATGTCAACACAAGCAACTCTGTTAGCTCTTAATTGATGGATATGTACCAGTCGATGAGTTTTAACTAGGATGCATGTCACTGTGTTTGGGGGCAGTGGGGGTGAGGGATGAGTTTCTTTTCTTCTAGGTACAGCTGGAGTAAGTCATCATGTTCTACTCATTCTCCATCTACAACACAATGTGTTGTTGAGCAGTGCAGGGATGCCATAGGCATCATCTTCACCCCTTTTATTTCCTGTGTTCATCTCACATAAAACAATCTCAAGTGAGATAGATGAAAATGAAGGGCTTGAGTCTCAGGGCAGGCTGCAAGCCTCTTCTGGATGATTTCCTAAGCAGGTGACTGGCCCCTTTGATAAGTTACTAAGCTTAAAGAGCCTATTTACATGCAGTGTGGCAGAGGTGAGCCATGAGCTTTCCATAGAAAGACACTTTGCCCAAGCCCAGCATATTAAACACTAGAGACACAGGTAGAATGAAGACGAGCTGGAAAAAAATCCGCATGGTGGCTGGAAACAGAGAAGAGCATCTATTTACACAGGCGCATCTTAAATTATCTTCAGAAAATAAACATGAAGGTCAGGGGTCATCCCACTTTGCTGAGCACTGTAGAGGTAAAGATTTTTGTGTTTCTTATTTTTTATTTCAGTCAAGGAGGTGCTCTACCTCATCCTCTTGGTAACTGAAAATAGTAACTAGAGGGAATTGACTGCCAAAAGAACAAGGCATTCTTTTCTGTCTCCCACAGATATTTCAGGAGCTAGAACTTGGAACTATGAAACTGACAGAAAAAAATAAACATGAAAAGATACTAAAATTATTACCATTACCATGTAACACTAGAAAAATTTTTTCACACTCTCCCATATTGTCCTTATATAAAACACTATTTTTGTCTCTATAGAAATAAATTTCCTTTAACATGTACGCCCCCGACTGTATCCTGCAGGTGTGTTGGTGGTAGCAGAGATGAATTTCTGATGGTGTAAGTCAGAGCAATGGGGAAATCCTCCAAAGGGGACTTAGTTTTTAGGTGGCCATACACTGAGATTGGTGGGCTTTTTTGATGTGATCCCCATCTGACCAGCGAATGAGAGTCTGCCTTTGGCAGAAGCTCTTGAGCCAGGTCATTTTAGCTTTGTTTTGTATCTCCCAATATGATCCTGAGGCTGGCTTGTGAATTTCTGGGTGTTGGCAAATCCCCCAGCAGAGACTACTGGGTGCTTTTCTGGGGATGGACTTCCAGAAAACCACCTCTCTCTAACTCCATTTGGTGACAAGGAGCTGACTATCTATTGAAAAGTTATTCCCAGGCAAAGAATCAGTTAATCCGAAAGAAGGGGCATAGTTTGAGCATCCCAAACAAAGCCAGTTATAGCAATCTATCCAATTTCATAGGGGGGTATGTATAGGTTGCTTCCGTATGCATATTGCAGGAAATGTAGTCTTTACAGTACTACCTAGTTTTTGTTCACTTTTTTTTTTTAAATCAGGAATCGAATTAATCTGTGAGAAAGACATTGATCTGGCAGCCCAGGTGCAAGAGCTACTGGAGTTTCTCCATGAGAAGCAGCATGAACTGGAGCTCAACGCAGAGCAGACTCATAAGCGGCTCGAGCAATGCCTTCAACTGCGGCACCTCCAGGCAGAGGTCAAACAGGTGAGCCTGGCCCTTCCACCTTCAGCCTGGGTTCTCTGCCTCGCCTGGGCCTACTCCTGGGATGGGGTGGAGCATACAGAGCCACGGATGTAATCAGAACTTAGGAGATAGGTAAGTTAGCGGTTATGTTCTTTTCTGAATGCTAAGCTGACACCTATTGGCTCTAACAAATAGCTCTAATGATAGAATGGCTCAAATCACAAATATATAATTTCTCCATCATAACAGCCTAAGGGGAGCATTCCAGAGAGTTTTTCCAAGTTGTACTCAGTCACTGGATTTTTTTCTCTTCCTCTCTAGCCTCAATCCCAGCACACAGTGCATAGGTAATACAAATCCTGTATCGATAAACATATTCAGTCTTTAGAGCCAAGTTGATTAATTTGGGACATCTGTGCCTAGTACAGTGCCTGATGCGTAGTTGATAGTAGTAATAGTTGCCATCATTCTTTTCAATGTGTGTGTGGTTCTTATAAGAAAATTTTTTTTGCCATATTAAAATCAATTTTGAAAAGGAAAAAAGAGTTCTTTTCTATACGAGACATTATATTGGCCATTTTTCTAGGCGAACCCAGATCTCTAGAAATCTCTAGGGACATACAGTGTCCAGTGGCACATTTAAAAAATATTATGTATTTTTATTGTGAACAGACTAAGTGGGAATTATTAGCATGATGAATGGGGACTTCTTATTTAGACAAAGTGGGATTGAAGATACAAATAAAATTATAGTTTCATTCATTGAGTGCTGTGCGCCTATTACATCTATCTCTTGATTGATCCTCACTACCATTCTCTGAAGCGTGTTATTCCCATTTTACAGATGAGGCGACTGAAACTTAGGTCACCAAACAATGCTCTTACTGAGAAAAGAACACCGTTTTTCTCCACAGGTCCAGGAAGGCTTCCTCACAGGGCAGACTTCAGTGTTTGCCCCTTCTGCTCCCCATGCTCCTAGCAAACATATTCCCCCTGCTTCTTCTAGGCAGAGCCTCACCCAAAATACCCTAAGCAGAGACAGATCTTCCTCTTCTAAACATTTTTTTCTTTTGTATAGTGACTGCTAGAACATTTAGATTTAAGTCTATTAATTTAGCCCAGGGAACAAAAACATCATGTTTGATTTAATTACTACTTGGTCCCTTATAGTCAAGGTACTCCTTGCTAATGCCTACATCTTAGTTATTATATTGTTATTTATTATAATGGGTAAAAGTATCTTCTCTCATGAGCCTACGCACTCTGTGCTCAAGATCCATCTTCAGTGCAAGTGAAATCACTGAGCCGCAAGCAAGGCGAGATCACAGTGCTGTCATCTAGGTTGTTTTCTGTTTAGTTACACTGAGGTCACACCTGAATCTCTGGAGGGAAATGTTATTCATGGGACATGGTGGAAATCCTAGCAGGCCCAGAGCAGTGATGAGTATACAAATTCTGAAACTCGTGGCAGTAATGATGGTACTTTCTTTTCATGTGAGAAACACTTTCTATTTGTGATCCCATTTTATAAGAACAGGCTATGGGAAATAGTGGTGTGTGTTTACTTTACAAATGAGGAAACCAAGGTATCATTAAGATTAGTGCTTCCAGGACCTCTTGACTAACTCAAGTTAAACCTTGAGCCCAGGCCTCCTAAATCCAAAATCATGCAATTTGCCTCTGCTGGGCCCCACTCCTGTCCTGGGGTTCCAGGACAAATAGAACCCCTCCAGCAGATTGCAGTCTGGAATTTCCTTGGCCTCTGCAACATCACATCTGCGAAGACAGGCAGGCATAGCTTGTACCTGGCAGAGAGGGTGGCACCTGATCGGTCAGTGGGACCAGCAGGTTATGGGAGTTTGCCTCTGCTCTTCATACTTGTTTGTTTTGTCAGTAGAAGGTGGGAAGAATGAACATCCGAACAAAACAGATAACGAGAAAGTTATTCCTATTTAATTCTGAAATGCAATACATACTTTTGCTTTTGTTCCTGGTTTTTCATTTTATTTTTTGCTCCAACATTAACAGTAAAGCCAACTCCTCAGTTATGTTTTTCTTGACTGATAGGAAAATGGAATGAATTTTCATCTTCCAAGCCTACATTCTGTGTAGGATGAAGAGCTGGTATGATGATAAGTAGTTTGTCAAATAGGGAATTAGATCATCTATCTATGAATAATCCAGGCTTGACTAATATCTGTATACATTTCCATTCAGTATTTTATGAGTTGAAGGACAAAAGAAGAATTCTTCTGTGGGGGTGAGGAAATTCCTTCTCCCCAACATGGCGAGAATGACACACAGTGGGATCGTAGTTCAGAATGGTGCAGGATTGCTCGAGTCAGACTTTAGGAAACCTGTGAAGGCCTTTGAGAAAGACATGGGCCCTTGGAGGCACCAAAGGACCACTGCTCAGTTTAGCCACCATGCCTCATTAGACAGACTTGCTTTCCTTGTCAGTATAAGGCTCTTTCTTTAGGGAGTCGTCTGATCCAGTTTCAGAGAAGGCAGTTGTGTTTGATGGAAGTTGGTGGAGCAGGAATTATTGATTTGGAAGCTGTTGATACTTGGAAAGAGGGAGTTAATTTAGATGTCAGTATTGATCAATGGGCTAAATTTAGACACTAGCTTGAGAGTAGTATCTCTTTTGAATATACTCTCAAAAAAAGTAGAGAAAGAAAAAGGACACCTTAATTGAGATGTCATTAATGAGGACAGAAAAGGAGAGGACAACGTGTTATTACACCGCTGTGTCGTTAAGAGTTCTCATAGATTAAAGGTTTAGATTTGTCCATCATAACCTTAAGTGTTGCTATACCACAATGAAACTGAAGCTTTGAGGAGTGATGATGCCACAGACATTAGACTGAAAATTATTTTCAGAATGGTGAAGGGTAAAAGAAGTACAGATCTGTAGTTGATAGATGGTCACAGGGATGGAGAGCACAGCATAGGGAACGCAGTTAGCATTAATGTAATGGCTAGGTACAGAGCCAGAGGAGAGAAGGAGCAATCAGGAGAATTGTTTTATGAACTATATAAATGTCTAACCAATGTACTGTATACTTGAAACTCATAATAAAATTTTAAAGAAATATTTTCAAGTATTTAAGGCAAATGAAATTGATTATGTAACTGATTTTCTTTCTGAGACATTACTTTATATCTAAGGTAAATGGCCCAAATCCCTCCAGAAAATATGTTACATCTTAAAGGGAAACCACTCCCCTGATTACAGCCCATGGTCCAGGGCCCTAGACCACCCAGATGCCCTTCTAGAAATATAGTTCAGATTATTCTCCAGACCCCAGAGAATGCTCTAATTACTTTCCAGGAAAATCGCTACTCTGGTAAGGATGGCTTCACATTCATTAGATAATTTAGGAAGATTTGAAAAACCTACTTAATGGGCATAAAAATAAATGAATTTCTATATGTATTTAGTTACTAAATGCAGAGCAGTGCATTTAGCAGAAAATGCATTTGTAAGATATTGGGGCTCTGAACTATGGGGAAAGAAATCATACTTGTCCACTAAAGACAATGACTTAAATTACCCTCATGGACCAACTCCTGGCCAAAATTTGCATATGATCAAGATGGACATTCAAAACAAAGGAAAACATATCATCCTGTCCTCATATTCCCTTTGAGAATACTGTGTTCAGTTGGGTTCACTATACATAAAAGTGAGAAAGGAGTGGAGTAGATCCAGAAGTGAGGCAACCACAGGGACAACTACTACCACCCATTTGTTTCAAAATGGGGATGATGAAGAAGACGCAGATTCACAGTCTATAAAATCCTAAAGGATGAACAGGTGTGATCTCTTAAATCATGAACTTTTAAAACTCAAAAACACTGGAAACATGACAGGCTCCCAGTTACCATCTGAGCAGCTAATGATTTTTCCTGTGGCTGGAGTTTCAGAAATGACTGTGCCTTGTGATAAGCCATCTGAAATAGTGGGTCTTAGAGTCAGTGGCCTTGAATGTAACCTCATAGCTTTATTGTTGGTATGACCTAGAGAACACAGCCATATACAAGCAGCTTCCCCAGCCTACGTGGTGACAGGGCCCAGCTTGCCCAGCTGAGATGGCATTGTCATCTGTGGACATCCACATCCAGTTAACCACATACGGTTTTCTCCTAACTCAAGATTGTCTGAGCTTCCTTGGCCTGTGGAAGCAATTGATTTTCATTGCCCATTCCCCCTCTCAACTCTGACTGAGCTGAATCCGTGGCTGCCTCCCCAAGCAGCATTACCCTTCTCATCCCTCACTTCTACAAAGCTGTTTCTCTTGTATCTCTTGGTTGTAGGGGCAGTCTCTGAATTTTGAAAGAAGTATGGAATTTTAGGGCTCAAAGTGACCTTCACAGGTCATCTAACCTATCGGTAAACTGTTGCCTAAATGATTGATCAACATAAAATGTTTATTTTACAAATTACATTTTATGGTTTGCAAAATACTTTTACATTATTTCATTTCATCTTTACCCTGTGACTTAAGCAAGCAAAGGGTTGGCATTTTATAGAAGAGGAAACAGCCTCAGGGAGATTAAACAATGTTACCAAAGTCACAGCTCAAGATTAGTAGCAGCAGCACTTTCTTATTTTTAGTATGATATTTCTTCTACTACCTTGCACTCATTAGGATGCTCCCAGAAGAATAAAAACCAATTGTATGAACCAGGAACATAAAGGACTACAGTAATAGAAAATTATACCAAAAGTTGTCATTAATCAGAGTGTAAAGAATGATAGTAACAAAACAGCTACAGTTTCTACATCACATCAGCCAATAAGTTCTACAAATACTGGGATGAAAATTAATATTCCTAAACTTTTTCCTCTTCTCAAATAAAGAATCATAGCAGTACTTAACTTTGCTCCAAAACTAAAAATTGCCACACCACCATCATCTGGCTTTACATATTACAGTATGTTGCACCAACCCTGATACAGAAAGTTAAGTACTGTTATTCTATCTTTACAGATAAGGAAACTGTAGCTTAGAGGGGTTAAGTGATTTTACCAGGTAGTAACAAAGCCAGGTGTTCTGACTTCAGATTTTGTGCTCTTTCTACATAATCTTGGTGCTGCTTCTAGGGCTTAACTCAGGGATCAGTCCCACCCCTGAATCTAAGCCATAGGTATAAACTACCAGGTACTTTTTATCTCCCTAAATCAAATATCTCACTTTGAAGTCCAGGAACGCTTTTATCGACAGCATTTGGGAAATAAAAATAAACAAGGATATCAAGGATATGGCATGGTCTAGAGAAAGGCGTAGAGACTGAAGTCTATATTTCTAAATGGAAAAGCTGGTAATGGGGATCCCACAACTATAGCTATAACTGATGTTGCAGTTGGCTAAAACCAGAGAGGAAATATTCCAGCAAGACTCAGGAAGCCCAGAGGGAGTCACATTGCCCCTCAAGCATGGATTTGTGTGGTATATGGAGAAATGTTTCTCTGACACCCTCAAATGAATCTTAAACCAAGAAAAATGTAATGAATCACAGCAGAGGGCCTTACATAGTTCAAAAAAATATACATTATGAGCTCCATTTTGCAGCGATGAAGCATTTGGCCATGAAATCCAGGTACCCAAAGTTACAGGCAGCTTCCTGAAATCATTAGCATCTCTAGCCAGCCAGCCACAGTACACCGGTGTCATCAGAGATTTCACACGTACACTCTGAGTAGTTATTTCCTGCAACTAATTGCTATACAGATTGGTATCTCATCTGCAATCTGCCAGAATAGCCATAAATTAAAATCTCAATCCAAATAGCCTAGATTCAGCGGGATTTCTGCCCCAGTGTTATCCATGCACAATATGGTATCAATCATTTCCTGCCCTAGGAGGAAATTTGCGAGATACCTATGAGAGTTATGGAATAGGAGACCAGGCTTAGTTTTTTTTCTAATTGTTTAACATGAAGAAGTTGAGAGGAGAAGGAAAACAAAAAAAAATCTGAAACAGATTGTGACGACTGCTTTATCTTAAGGCGACAGATGGATGGTATTTACTGATCTTGAAATTTCAGAAGAATTTTTATTTTTTCTCCAAGAAAACTTTCCAGTTCCTTAATCAAGATTTTACTTGGGTATTCTCTGGTGACCCGACACAAGGTAGATTTTCAAAACCCAGTTCTTCCGGTTTGATTATTTGCTCTTGACTCTATTAGCTAGATAATAGCCACATCTCCATTCACCTAGGGCTGTCTAGACAGTGTCAGCTGTTTCTCCTTCAATTCTAATTAAATGATTGAGTTTTCTTTCCCCCCGTACTAATTAAGGTCACCTGGAAATTTTACTCAGCCTAGTCATAGCCTCTAAATAATTTAAATCAGTTATAACTTACTCTTCCTTTTTCTAATGATCCAGCGTGTAGATGATTTGTGCTCTTTTTCTTTTCTTTCTCCTTCCTCCTTCCTTTGGATTGTTTACCTACCAAAACTCAAACCTGTCAACTCTTGGCTATTTTGCAAGGCATAGAAGGTTGGAGCCATTGCTTCGGTGTGACTTGGGTGTTTACCATAGATAATCAATCATTCAATCTTTCAAAAACATTACTGCATACCTATCATATATGAGATACTGTGCGAGGTGCTGTGTGAGATGAAAATACAACTAATGTTATACCCTACTCCTCTATAACTTTATGTTCTAGGGGACATAAGTCAAAATAACTGAACAAGGCAGTCTATGGTGAGTGCCACACAGGTGGTACCTACCAAATAGTATGGTTGTACCAGATGACTAAGTTTTTCTAAATGGGAATGATTAGATGTGGAAGATTTCAGGAAGATATTGATATTTGAACTGGGCTTTTAAAAAAGAAAAGGATACCAACAGAAGGAATGTATTTATTTATACCATTATATGTTCCAGTAGGAACTTCAGAAATGGACATACAATGCAATCAGATAATGTAATATTTAAATTAAGTGGGTGAGGAAATTGGAACAGAGGAATGATAAGGGTAGGAATGAATATATGAAGCTGGGAATGAGGTTGTTCCTTTAAAAAAGTACCTTATGGCACAGGATGCCAGCTAAGATTAGGGAGATGACCATTTTAATTATCCAGACCCATCCTGTCTTCTCTCCAACTGTGGGAGGAGTATAGGGAGCTCTCTGACTGAAGGACTCATCAGAGAAGGCAAACAGCTCTGGGGAAGCTGCAAAGGCCATTCACCTGTGTTCTTGTCCTGATTCCCTAGGTCCTGGGATGGATCCGCAATGGGGAGTCAATGCTCAATGCCAGCCTGGTCAATGCCAGCTCTTTGTCTGAAGCAGAGCAGCTGCAGCGGGAGCACGAGCAGTTCCAACTGGCCATCGAGGTAACACCCAAATCTGGCTACACGCTCTTCCTCCTTTCCCCTTTCTGCTCCGTGCTTCAGGCAGGATGATTCTTCAAGATGTAGGTGTTCCTTGTAATGAAGCCCTTACTCTTTGTAGTGAAATGGCCCAGGTAGCCTCCCTACTACCCAGGAATTGCAAATTCAGGATCCATCACCCCAAGAAGGCCTGGTATTAGAAGACAAGTATTCACACTGCAAATGTGGATTTGCTTCCTACTCATTGGTACCTTTAACCTTCAAGGCTCTTGGTCCATTGATTTTTTTACACATTATAGACTATGCATCATGTGAGCAACATAAAGAATTTCTCACATAAAGATCAAACAATTAAGGATAAACAAGTGTAAATGCCATTATAAATTAGGATTCCATTTTTAAACATTTGGTTTATATGTAACATTTAGATTCCATTGTCAGATTCTGCCTTTTAATAAGAATAATCATAGGAGCAGATTGCACTAGATAGGTTGTTTTACCAAAAGTATTTGTTCCATCCTGCAGATGGAAGTCATGTTTAAAGAAAAAATTGAGACCAGAAGTTCACCAACTAAGATTGTTTTAAAGGCTGTTTTAAAATAAAACTCCACTTATGATAACCTAATATAAATTTTGTCTTGCTTTAAATAATACATTTAATTATCCTTTCTAGTAGAACATTCTCCTTCCCAAAGAGATTTGAGCTGATTGCTTTAAGATGGTGTGGGAAAATAGTAGGAAATGGGACATGGAAACGATATTAAAAATAAAATAAGTTCAGTACCAGTGGGAAAAGAGATAAAGAGTGAAAACTTCAAAGACATTTATTACCGTGGTTCAGTACAAAACTCAGCCCACTTCTGAGTGTGTAAGATATGCAAAGGTGTTATCTTCTACTAAAAAAGTGATTGTTAATGAGAATTTTGCACAACAGTGACAAAATTTTAATTGCCCATGCCAATAATTATATCTTTAATAAAGTAATCCAACTGATTGCTAGCCATTTTTAAGCAAGTATTGATCGATTTAAACCATTTAATTTTCCAGAAGCCATCTTGTATGTGTAAACATAGCATAAATATGAATGACATGTTTCTGTAAGATGCCCGATATCTTCTTAGGAACCATTACTAGTACTAGAGTACTTTCTAGGGTTTAAGATTTAAAAATAAATTATATTTTACACACACATGTGGGAAAAACATTTTCTCAGGAATAACTGGAGGAAAGAAGTTTTATTATCATCAGCTGTCTCCATTGCCTTTTACTGGCATGCCAAAATATGAGTGTTAGGATCCATTTACTGTAAAGGAAAAGTCAGGATCAGGATTGTATTGAGGAGGCAGGCACACAGAGAGGCGGCAATGAAGAGAATAAAGGATGGACAGTCAGACTAGAGGCATGGCATAAAGCTGTGAGGGATGCCAGGCAGAGGAGAGACAGTGCTTGGTCATACCTCCTCATTTATCTTGAATGTGAAGGTTTACCTGCCTGTCAGGTAATTAAATTTTCAGTTCCTTAATCAAATGTTGAGGATGTAAAACCAAGTTTCATGGCACACTTGAGTGAGCTAGTGGAAAATAGTGGGTAAATGCATTAACCAGTGCTATCGAAATGATAAAATTCCACCTGACTTGCATATGCAGCATGTATTAATTTGTATTAGATGTTGTTGCATCCTTACAGAATAGAAGCTTGCTTAGCATAGGTGTCTCTTAAGTAAATGGGTAAAAGTTAATTAAATTTTCTTGAAATTGATGTTGAGATAGAGGTCTCTGTAAAGTTTATATCTATGGTTTCATGAGGATATGGTGGAGCAGATAGGATTTCTGGATGATCTTGGGATGCGAGGCAGGTGGGGTCTGCAGCATGGCTAGAATAATGAAGAGAACAGAACCAGAATTTCAGCATATATTCCTTCTCCAGGGGACCTGGTGCTTTTCTCTAAATATGTTAGTTTAACCAGGTTCTGAACCATGGGGAAAATATGCCAGGAAGGATTTCAGCAATTTGAAAGTGGATCTAACTAGTCTAGTTTGGCTTAATCCATTTTGCTGGTGTTACTGGAGGCCTTCAGAGTGATTGTTAATGTGGAACATAATTTGAATTCTCAGGCCCTAAGAAAGAATCCTGGGTTCTGGAAGGGAAAATAAAATAGCTATAGGTAAGGTGATCATATAATTTATTGTTAAAACTGAAACACTTTTAAGAGTGGAGGAGGGAATTATTAATAACTAAGCCAGAAAACCAGGCCTATAGTAGAACTGTCATGGGCAGACCAAAGTGTTTGCTCACCTTAGCTTGCTTGGCCTCATTAGTTTGAAGGTTTTGATCTCCACGAAGCTCAGAATTTTTACCTGAAATAGCCTTGGTTTCAGGAAAAGTCCCCAGAGCCATTCATAATGAAGAGTAGTATACAGTGCCTTATTATTTGTTAGTATCCAAGATGTTGTGGCTAATGTGTCTTCAAGGACTGTGACCATCACAGAAACAAGTTCAATTTTAAATTCCATTTTTATTTGAAATATTCTTACATATTTTAAGGATTATAGCAGAAATTGTTAAGTAATAGTTATCCAGTAGTTAAAACTGGATAATAAATTCAATTGATTTGATTCATTTTTCTTCCACCTACTGCTACTTAATATTAACATCATTGATAATCCATGTCTTAAAGGCATAGCACTTAATAGGGTTAGACAGTACAGAGTAGAAATAAATGCAAAATAATGTCTCAAACCTTAGCGAAGCAAAAATTATGTCATCTGTCATATGCATAAGAGTATCATTTTGGAAATTAAAGGAGAAAGGGGTTCCTGGGACCATTAGATGGTAATGAGTTTTAGAATAAAGAAAAGGATTTGTTACATATTATAAATTATAGGAAAATTAAAGTTACTTTTCCACTCTCAGAGAAAAAAGGCATAATAATGGGTTTATGATGACAATTATATGCTGGTTTCATGTATCGAGTAGAGGCCAGATAATTACCATAATCACTAAATGTTCATTTGGTGAACCTTTCCTTTATATGAGAAAATGTACATACCATTCTAACTGTTAGAGATCAAATGATGTGATGTGACATAGAGGAAAGGACATAGGTTTGGGGAATAGGTCAAACCTGAATCTTATTCCTTGGCTGTAGGCTTTTTAACAAGCCTGAGCCTTCATTTCTTAACCTGTGAAGTGGGAATAGTAATATTCACCTTGTAGTAGTGTCATGAGAACTAGAAAAAATATGCATAAGCACAGTGCCTACCAGAGTGTACACTTGATTAAATGACAGCAATTCAAGTGCTTTTTAAAATAGTCCTTGCCATGAGAGTTTCTTGCCTTGAGAGTTTCACTGTCTAAATATAGAGAATCAGCCAAGCGTTAGATGAGTGATGTAGTTCAGAAGAGGGTAGTTTTTAGTGAGTCTCAAGCTGTCTGAAAAGGCCTCTTTCAAGGAGGTTGGACTTCAGCTGAGCTTCAAAGGAAGACTGGGGCGTAGATGGGGAGAGGCTAAGAGGTGGTCATTAAAGGCAGGAAGAATGAAGATAGCAAACACAAGCAAGTGCATGGTGTGTTTTCAGAGGATTTTGTAAGGGAGTAGTGCATGATAACAGCATGGAAGTAGTTAGGACCTCATTGAGAGAAGCATCTGATGACATCCTCTAAAGTTTGGGCTTCATTTCATAACAATGAGGGAACTCCTGAAGGCTTTTGAATTGAGAAAAGAAGTTTGTATCATAAAATTAGAGTTTTAGAGCTGCAAAGGCTGTGTGAAATTGCTTAATCCAAGCAGTTCCTATTATAGAGAATTAATCTGTCAGAAATGTAAGGGATGGGTTGAATGGATTAAAAATGGAAGGCAAGAATCTAGCTAGGTGACCACCACAGCAGCCTGGGTATGAAGAGGCGAGTGCTGAACAGCAGGCAAGGATGACAATGAGATTGTAGTTAGGTGGCAGTGAGAAGGGACTATTAAGAGAATGGCAGAATGCCATGCAAAGACTTTTAGATGGGGGAGGAGTTTAGTTGTAGATGTGAAACTTGAGGAAGTGTCTGGGAGGAAGGTGGAGGCTCTGATAGGGCAGTTAAGCTATTTGCATTCACTAGTGATGGTTCCTCCTGTGGGGGAAGATCTCTCACTCTTCTGCTGATAATGCATCTTTGTAAGTGACTAACATGGGCAGACAGATCAACTGAATTGGTGCTGCTGACCTAGGTGATAGGTGTGGCAAGCAGCTCACCCTCAGATCCAAAGACAATTGAAGATGAGGGTCAGGTGTCAGATGAGAGATGTAGAGTGGGGAGTCATTTACAAAGAGGAAATAATAGAAGCCAGGAGAACAGATGAGAGCTCTGCAGAAGCCAAGAAAAACCAAGGATGGACCGTGGGGTACCTCTGCATTTAGGAGACAGAAGAAGAAAATGGTGCAAACAAGTTAAACAGAGAATGAGACCAGAGATTTACAGTGGATCATTTCTGCCCATTACTTTTTCTAGCTGCTTTCAGCAATGAGGAACCCAAGTGCTGATGTGGTCATCAGGATTACAGGCTGACTCAGTGACAAAGCAAGGGAATAAAAGAGTCTAGGTTGCTAGAGGAGGTCATGCTAACATAACTAACACTGAGTACAGACTCAGGAGACAGGGAAGCCAGGAAGTGGTTGACAGACTAGGAAGAATAAATAGGACTGTGGGAACTGCCATCTGGGATGAGGGTGAGAAGGGAGGTAGAGGTGAAAAGGAGGGAGGCTGTACTCACACTCACAGAGTGCAGAGTGGATTTGCTCTTGGTAACTCTCCTGGCGCTGCTGCCCAAGAAGAAGGGCAGAATTAATTCCGGAATAAGTTACTGGGCTTCTAGCTGTTCACTTACACTACCAGCAAGCTATATTTTCCTAAAAGGGCAAAGACCAAATTAGTATTATGCCATTGGGTTGAAATGATTCCAGCAGTTGAGGCTGGGATAATATTACCTCTTTGAAGTCATATGGTTTATCCACATCAGTATTTAATTTTAATAAATTTTAATCCTAGTAGGCTCTCTCCCTGCCACCCATTCCTCCAGCCTGGTCTCCCCACCTCTACAGTTAATATAAACTCATAGAATCCAAGCCACCACATTTAGCCTGAATAAGAAAATAAATGAAAATATATATAAAATTCTAAAGACAAACACAAATGATGTGGAATTATGTGTTGAGCTGAATTGTCTACTGCTGTTTGGTGAGATCACTAAGGGATGGTATGAGATGCTTCTCTTTTGCTTTATTAACCTGACAAATTTATTCTTTCTCCTAGAATCCTTTTCAGTTGATTATTAATGTTTAAAATGATTACACTGTTGGCTCAGATTTGTGTTACATGATTTTTTTATGTGGTATGTTTATTTGATCTGTAAAAAGGGACTGCAGCAATAACCTCTTTTGAAAACACATGATGATGAACAATTTTATAACTAGATTTGAAAAGGAAATTTAACTAATATATGAACCAATCGGGGAGCAGGTTCATACACAACTGTTGTTCCTCTGCCACAGAAACTAAAATGTCTTTAAAACCCAGAGTGATTTCAAGTAGAAGAGAAAGGAGTGTGGACAGAAATTAGAGACCGAGTGATTAGTTAATGAAAATGTATGATATTCTTTTTTAAAATATGCTTTAAAAACAATGATGTATTTAGTCATCATGACAAAATGTTTGAATCAGTCATTTAAAGCTCTTTAACTTTTTTGCATCTTTCCACTCACGCCTCACTCCACCCCCTCCCATACCACGCCTGGGTCGTTCCCATGGACCTCTCTCTCCTCCCCTTGTGCCCAGTCCCTCTTTCATGCCACTTCCTTGCAGAAGACGCACCAGAGCGCCCTGCAGGTACAGCAGAAAGCTGAGGCTCTGCTCCAGGCTGGCCACTACGATGCAGATGCCATCCGGGAGTGTGCTGAGAAGGTGGCTCTCCACTGGCAGCAGCTCATGTTGAAGATGGAAGATCGGCTAAAATTGGTCAACGCCTCTGTGGCCTTTTACAAAACCTCTGAACAGGTGAGGCAAAGGGCTATTGGACATCTAGGGATGAGATCGATGGAGGATTATTTTCTGCATCATACTGCAAAATCTGCAGTATCTACCATAGAAGCCAGTCCTCTTGGAACTAACTTTGAGAGTAGAAGAATGATTTGTGGAAACAACACCATTGGCTTCCTTATAATACTTTCTGTTATAGAAGTGGACCATGTGATTTGTTTCTTATAAATTTCTCAAACTCATTGGATCTAGCTGTTGAATTAGAAATTGGGTGGTTGTATACGGAAAGCTAGTTTGGAATGGTATCAGTCAGCTGTTGCCACAAAATGCTATGTAATAGATCACCCCAAAATTCTCTGGTATAAAAATAATAAGCTTTTTAATATTTTTTTGATTTAGTACTTCAAGTTCAGCTGATCTTGGCTGAGCTTGATACAACTGGCTCGAAGCTACAGATTAGGTCTAGTTCTATTTCCATGTTGCTCATCCTCTTTGACCAGCAGCTACTTGAAGCACATTTATGGTGAAAGGCAAGTGTGCAAGAGCACAAAATCTGCTGTGCAAGTACATTTCAAGTTTCTGCTTGTGTCACATGCTCTAACATCCTTTTGGCCAAAACAAGTCATGTGGTGAAGCCAATATCAATGAAGTAGGGAAGTATATGCCTCCTATGGAGGAGAGGAGAGTGGCAATTTGCTGAACAAAAATCTAATGCACCACAATCAGGCATTATGCATTGCTGGAAAAACATATAGCTCTCTTACTCATGGGGCTCTCAGTCTAATGCAGGAAACACAGCTCTCTCTGTCAGTGGAGAGCTATGAGCCTAACTAATAAGGTGGTACAGCTGTGGGAGAAAAGGCAGGAAATATTCAGTGGGACCATAAAGATGCAGACCCATTACTGTTACATCTGTACTGCAATATACACAAGGGCTAAGAGGATTTTTAAATGATTTGGGTGCTGTTAAGGACTTCTTTTCATGAAGTGGAGGTTTAAAACAAAAGTTATGTTATTCAGTGTAAAATACTTTCCTCATTCCAATTGCTCCCTAGTAGAAATGGATTAGAGGAACCATTCTCTTCTGGGTGACTTATAGGGACCATGGGAAAGTGTCTAGGAGCAAATTTAACCTGTTTGTCAAAGAGCCCTGCAGCCCTACACCTTCACTCAGTTTTTTCTTCTGTTGTTTCAGAGATATGATGCCTTCAGTGGCCATGGAAATGGGAGCAGCAGGTTAAGATGATAAAGAACTTCCCCATTGATCTATAAATTCAATGCAATCTCAATCAAATCCCAGCAAGCTTTTTAAAATAATAATTGATATGCTGATTCTAATATTTACATGGAAATGCAAAAGAACCTAGAGTAGCCAAAACAATCTTGAAAAAAGAGCAAAGTTGAAGGAATTACACCAACTGATCTTGAGACTTACTCTAAAGCTGCGGTGATCAAGATTGGTGTAATAGACACAGCGGAGCAGAACAGAGGTTCCAGAAGTAGACCCACAAATATACAGTCACTTCATTTTTGACAAAGCAATTTTATAAGTCTTTTAAACAAGTGATGCTGGACAGCTGAATATTCATATAAAAGTGAGGATTAATCCCTGTCTACACTCAAACACAAATTTTAATTTGAGATGGATTAAGATGTTGAAAGGGATAGAGCATTAGATTAAGAGTCAGGACATTTGACCCTGAAATGACCTTGCCAAATGTCACTTTATCTCTTTATGTTTCTGTTTCTCCACATGTTAAATTAAAAGATTTATCCTTGATAATCTTTTCAGCTTCCAAACTGATTGATTTTAAGTTCAGTACTTTCATGGAACAAGCGTCGAGTACCTTTTTTCCTAAAATTTTTGAATGTCCATAATTTCTCTCAAGATGTGAACCTCCTACATGCTTTCATGCCTTGCATAAGGAGAGATGGGCGGTGCTAGAGAAGTCAGCTGGAGTTCAGGGACTGGCCTCTCATGACATGAGAAGCATGTTGGCTCAGAGAGTGTTCTGCCTGGGACTTCTTTCAGCTCAGTTCATAACTCAATAAATATCCTATCCAACATCATACTCTTCGTCAAAAGGGATGACTAATGCAGAGGAGGCCAAGGATACTTATAGCTGCTCTCCCCATAGCTAAGCAAGTAATCAGAGCCTATCGAAGGCACATGTTGGAATATAAGTGTCTTTTGCCTGCATCCTCCCTTAGGCGCTAGCACTAGGCTGCCCTGGGTCTCCTACTATTACACTCAACCTAACTTTCCCTCCAAGCCTCATTCAAAATGCTTTTGTTCTCGTGAGTTCATTTATAAGGTCACTTAGAGCATGTCCTCTCAGCATTTTTTAAACTGAAAAGCTTCTTAACTCTCTTTTAGGTTAGCCAAATTTGTTATCCCTCTGAAGGAAATGTACATTTTGTAATCGAAGGCCTGGAGATGTCATTGCCTTATGGTAATACCTTGAGACATTTTTGCTGGGATGTTATTCCCCAAGGAGGGGAAATATAACATTCTTTTATGGCCCATAAGTCACACAACATAGGCAACTTTCTCCTTTACCTCTGTTTGAGGCTACTTCCTATAGGGCAAGTACAGATGGTTGGGCAACCCTAGCATCTTCCCCAAACCTCGTTTATCTATACTACCTAATTCACAGATATATATTATAAGATATAATATATAATATATTTAAACACTTTAAAACCCCCAAGTTACCATTCTCTCTATCTCTTTCACTCTATATACTATCCCTAGATGATTCATCAGTCCCATAACTTCAGATATCAACTGTCAGAAGATGATTCCAAAATTGATATCTCAATCATAATCTGTCTCCCAAGCTCCAGATGCTGGATTCTCATCAGATGCCTCCTGGACTTCTCTTCCATGTCCCAGGGGTCCTGTATACTCTAGCTATACAAACTGAACTTAGAATAAAAAATTTGCACCTTTGCAGGGTTCTCTTGGCTGAAGGTCCTCATAAAATACTTCCCAACCAACTAATTTACTGAGTCTTTTCCTCTGCGATTCATTAGGTCTGTAGTGTCTTGGAGAGCTTAGAGCAAGAATACCGGAGAGATGAGGATTGGTGTGGTGGACGAGATAAACTGGGACCAGCAGCAGAGATTGACCACGTCATTCCACTCATCAGTAAACATTTGGAACAAAAGGAGGCCTTTCTTAAGGTCAGAGCACATTATTCTTTCTGCCTTCTTCTCTCTCC